>CM034148.1:293986702-295186702 GCA_019776745.2 Taxus chinensis | reverse complement strand
TGTCTTTCCCAACTCCTCCAGATCAACATTATGATCAAATACAGAACCATTATGCCTACCCATATGAACAATTCCAAAACCAGTTTCACTATGGATCTTATCAAGAACAAGGGTATGCATACAATGATAACAATCAAATGGAGAATGTTGATATGCTGGAGAAGATTCAAAGAATGGAGGATAACATGGTTCCATCAAGGGCTACAACACAGATGAAATATTTCAAAATTGGTTACAGGGCACCTTGTCCATGGGAAGGCACCTTTCTAAGACACTATAGCCCTCAGGAGAAGCTTGACTTCATGGTTGAAATGTTTCCTCAACTGACACAATGGAATGAAGAGATAGAGACCTACAAACTTGGTGCCAGGAAACCTTGTCAATGGGTAAGTCCTACACCATAATCCAATAATTTTCTCTCCATTACTCAAGAAGCACCATCTCAACTTGAGCTTCAGTTTCCAAGCTTCCCATTTGCTGCCCCAAATCTTGATTTCCATTCTCCATCTTCTAGGCTTCCATATCATCTCAATTCCTCTGACCTTTTCTCTTCCAGATGAAAATACCCTCCATAAGAGTGAAAAGAAATACCTTCCCCTCTACCACAAATAAACCAAAAAAAAGTGGATACATCACCCACCACTCCTCCTGCTTTCCCAAGTCCATGTTGGGAAGAGACCCAAAATACCAGTCAAGGAGAACAAAAAACAAAAGAGGAACCCAACAAAGAAGAAATGATAGAAAATATGAAGAGTTGGGCTTCCAAATTTAGGATAACAAAGATCCATTTGATGGTTAAGCCTTTAGAGGAGGTTGATTTTGAGAGACCAGTAGTGGAAGCTTTAGTTGCAGCTGCAATAGAAGCAAGGGAAGGAGAATCTACTTTGAATTCAAAATAGGAGTGCATTCCGGATGTGGAGGAGAACCATACAATTTTATAGGATTCAAGTACAAATTAGGCCACATAAGAACCTTCAGTTCTTCCTTGCACTTCATCCCCTTCAAGTTCTAATGTTGAAAAAGAGTTTGATATTTCAAACTTCATGTTTAAGGATGAGTGGAACCATGGTAAGCAAGTTACAGATCAGAAGGACACCATTGGGGAGGCCAAGCCAATGTAGAAGGAAAATGAGGAGGTAGATTATCTGTCTGACTTAGAGAATTTCATTGGTGGAGAGGAGCCTGTTGAAATCACATCATTTTATCCTCCATCATCCAGCTTCTAAGCACATGAGCCTGTTGTCATGTAGGATAGCATTCAAGGACATCAATGTACACTTCATGACAACCCTCTGGAACCAAGATTGCAAGATATGAATCTTCCATGTTCTTCATAGGAGAAGGAAGGGAAAGAGAAACAAGATTACATCATCTCTCCCACACCATTCACCTAGGAAGGTCAACAGGAAGACTTCATTTTTGGAGTTTAATTTTCAGAATAATGGGCATATTCATCTGACCATACCTTAAAGAATGAGGTCCTTGGCTTCATTGGAGCTAAGGGAGAAGCCAAAACTATTCATGCCCATTTCAGGGCATGAGGATGAGTTTCAAAGTACTAAGGATCAACTACAATGCCTCTTCAATACAAATGTAGAACAACAAAAGGAGGTATTTGTCTCATTTCTAGTTGAAACCTTGATGATTTGGGTTGACGATTGACTTATAGTCATATTTTAACTCATATAAGTAGCCATACTCATTGTCAAATCATTTGCATGGCTTCCCTTTTTAAGAAAGGGAAGCTACTTCTCCCTGTCACTTGCAATATTTTTTTGAGTTCCATTTTGCTTCCGGTTAACATAGAGTAGGTAGGTTTTCTTTAAGCAAAAGAATTTCTTGTGCATACTATGCATATCCCACTTGGGTTATGTATGATTTCCATTTTTTTTTCTCGTGTACAGTGCATTGGACATAACATTTGGTGAGATCATCTCCGGTTCCAGTGGTGTTCCAAGTGGCTCGGGGATCAAATTTCAGAGTTTACATCATATTTTTTGTTTATCAGGCTGACTCCATGCCCAATGGATGCTTGAATGCCATTGATATTTCACCTAGTAGGAAGGTGATCCCAATGAGTCACCAAATTGGTATCCAAAATAAGCTCATGCTTATTTTTGGTTAACTACACCCATTTTTCCTCCTTTAGTGCTGAAATCAGATTTTGAACATATTTTAAGTACTTAAGGATTCCTATAAACATCTTCATCAAGTAGGAAATTTATTCCCCGTTCCAAAAATGTAAAGAAATCCTTCTAACTCATCGTATTTTGTAAGTTACGAGCCGACGGGCCTGGGCAGGACTTTTTACAAAATGCGGGCCCATGGGCCTAGGGAAGACTTTTTCCAAATAGGAAAATTGCAGACCGGCAGGGCAGGGGGAGATATTTTGGCATTTTGCACTTTTCGCAAAAGGGACAAGTTATAATTTCAGGCCCGTAAGCCCGCGGAAGAACGTTTTCCCAAATATAAAGTTGCGGGGTTGCGGAGGAAATTTTTTCCAAGTGTAAATTCAAGCCAACGGGTCTTTCTATCTAAATAGTGAAGTTATGGGGCTGCGGTGTTGAGGAAGAATTTTAAATTTTTTCCATCTTCACAAATGGCACAATTGCAAAAAAAGGGTCCCATGTTCCACTTTTGGGAAAAGGGGCCTGTAGAAAGTTTTTAGAACTTTGTATCTTTTTGCAAATGGTGCAATTAGCAACTCTGAGCCCCAGGGTCTGCTTTTCGGAAAAAATTGAATAATTCAATCCTGCGGGCTGTGGGAGGTTTTTAAAACTTTGCAACTTTTGTGAAAAGGCACAAAGTGAATTTTGGGCCCTATGAAGCTTTGTGCAAAATTGTCATTTCAGACCTGTGGGGCCTCGAGAGTTTTCTGAATTTTCCTAGATTTTGTGAATGGCTCAATTTGCAATTTCAGGCCCAAGGGCTCGTTTTTTGTAAATTTGGATTTTTTCCCATCTCTGGTGCGGATCAAAATGCAAATTTTCAAAGGAGCATAACTTTTGATCCAATGGTTGAAATTTGACAAATCTTATACCATTAGAAATCTCTTGACATCCTTTTTGCCATGCAAGCTTGAAATTTGAATTTTGGAAAAGTTAAGTGGACAAAAACTGTTAAAATGTGCTTGGCTCGGGGAAAGTACAGAACTAAGCTTCCTAACCACCGAATTTAATGCAGTATGGTCTAGTTTCTTCTCTAGAAAGCCTGAGTACAATGGGGAATCAATTTTCAGATGTTCCCATGACTTTTCTAGACCATTTAATGAAAGTTTTCAGTTGGTGAGAGAAGATTTGAAGTTTCTCTTGTTTCTCTCTTACCTCAACATTATATATATTGTAAACACTTCTCATTTGAGAAGAGATACATTCTCGGTGTGGGGAAACTCTGTAAAAAAAATTTATAGAATCCATTTTTGAGTTGTAAGCGTTCTCATACTCCTGAAATGTGTATGTGTTCCTCTGAGAAGAAATACAATGGTCTATGCACCTTCTATAGCAATAAACTCATGATTTTGTGGCGTTATTCAACCCTTTCTTCTGTTTTATATTTTCTATATGCCTCTCCCTTTCACATATGTTTTATGTGCATGTATTTCATGTTTTTCAGGTGTGAGATGTCATGTGTCATGAATTTTTAATGGCATAGTTGGACCTGGGTCTGTGTCACATCTGTTTGACCTCCCTCAGTCCCCTTGTCCCTATTTCTTCCTCCCTCAATAGAATATCTCACCTCCTTTCTGGTGTATCACTGCTTTAGTGTAGGTTTTATCTTCTCTCTCTCCCTCTCCCCTTGGTTCCTTTGAAGTTAGATTAGGCTTAAATATTTTTCCATCATTAGAGTAGCTTATGATAGGTACTTTAGGAGTAGGCACCAACCTTCTCTAGAGGACCATCTCAAGTTCGCAAGTCCCATAGCTTGAGAGATGATCCAATGTTATGCAGATTACACTGAATACCCCATCCAAAACCAAGTCATTTGGGGGGTGTTGTGATTTTTCACTAATACCTCTATCACCAATCCTTTTGGATTAAGAAACAACTATTAACCCTTTGATAGCTAAAGGATTTACCTAGGAACATTTCATTGATTTAGATTTCTAAAGAGTAGAGAAATAAATGTTAGCATGTTATCTTGAGGTTTATTTTCAAGGTCCTAATGCATAGTGTTAATGTTTATTACTTGTTTAGCTCTTAACATGATGGTATATTGATCTAGTTAGCATTGTATTGAAGCTATTAGGTGTTAGCTTTGATTTATTTTGCATTGTTAACTAATTTATGTACACACTAATGTATTGTAAACTTGAATAACATCTTCATATCAACTATTTATTGTGGATATTGGTTTTGAGGAGGTTCAACAATTAACATTACCATTCGTTCACTCCAACTCATGCAAATTACACTCAATTACTTCTTTTTTTGTGCCCTATCTATGTGCTTACACAAATTTAGACCTCCAAATTCAATTTCTTAACAACACTGAAATCAATTTTGTGATGAAGCTATCATGACTAAAAATACAATAGAATTCTTCACCTAAGAAGGTAATCAAAGAGTTACAGTCATGGATTTATGTCTACTATATCATGCACAATTATCACCAAGTCTAGAAAATAATTACCTTCAATTTTTCTTCCCCAAAAAGTTTCAAACATATAAGTTACAATCTTGTTTATTCTTCTTTAGACCTGGGGGTAGCCCTTGATACTCTTTACCTATGGTACAATGATAAACGTATCACATATAATTGAATAGATGATCTCAGTCAACTTTTTTCACATATCACCGTCATCTTATATCATTTTTTAATCAATATAATAATTTCATCCAAGAATCATCAACACACATGCAATAAAAAATCAAAAGACTTGCCAATAATTTCTTCCATAGATCATTTATAGCCTTACTAACAAGAATCATTAGATTTATTTGAACATTAAACAAATATCATAGATATATACACCATTACCAAGTGAAAAAGATTAGACAAACACATTTTTTCTCCTTTATTGAAACCTTCCTCGATTTTTAATTGATTCAGAATGCATAATGTAGTTACATATTAACAGTTTATAATCCTTCTATTATTTTACAACCAACTTCTAAAATTTAGACCTATTGGTAATTTGAATATCATTAATCTTATGCTAAGTGAATTATCCAAATGGAAATTAATTGACTTATAGACTTCCATTATGCCTTTCTAGACCCTTATATAGACCTAAGACATCTAATTACTCTTCATTTCATCCCCGTACATGATTATAGGCTTCAAGATTCTATCGAAACAACCATAGCTCACCAAAATAAAACTCAGGTCTTTGTTTCTGTTCTATCAAGTGTTTCTCTTCGTTGTATGTTCACTACTATGTGGGTGAGGTGAAATTGATTGTTCAATATAACATTTAAAAAAATTCAAAAATTGAAAGTATATTAATAACTTATTTCAGAGATTTTGGGAGAATCAAACTATGGGCTTATTAACCTTCTTCTTTTATGATTATGAGTATTAGGTTTTACTTAAATATGTTCATTTTTCCCTTCAAATTGTTTTCCATCTTAGCATACTTGGCTCGTCCATTTGAAATTTATTTTAATATCATCCACGACAAGACGTTCATCACTAGCCTCTGTATCTAGTATATGATCACCTTAATTTTTTGATAATTTTAGTTCGTTGATTGCAAGTGTAGTCTACTTTCTTTTGAGTGTAGTATAATTTATTCAATGTGTACACTAATTGCTTCAGATTGTATTATAATTACTTTGGAGTGTAGTCCATTATCACATACCCTGTACATATGGTAGTGTTGTGTGTGGTATACACACTCTTTTTATATCACATAACAGAGAAATATTGTCTATATTCACATGATGGTTGAATAAAGCTGGGAGATTCCTAGAAATCCCTAGAACCTAATAACACACCCATCAAACCAAAATATGATGACTCATGACATATTTACATGGTGGAGTGATGCTCATGAATTAGAAAGCTTGAATAAGTGTTGGTATTTTTTATTCTCTCAATGTCATTTTATGCGCTCTTACTTTCTTCTAGCCCTTTAAATTTCATTTTCCAGCATAAATCACACATTCATCTAAATATAGTCTCACTGGTAAACTCCTTGATCACCAATTAAATGAAAAAAACATTCTACAAATATTCATCATGTAATTGTACAACCATTTGCTTTTATACTCTCTTTAATGTTTTACCAATTTCTCCCAATTATGCCTGGTTATGATCAAATCACTATGTACAGAGAAAACTATCCACTTTTATGCAAATTTAAACTAATTTTCATATACCCATTACCCTTGTTATGCTTTGTACATATTTTCTAGCACTATCTCTTTCTCCATCCCTCCAAACACCTTTTTCCTCATTTCCTAAGGCTCCTTCAGGATCACCTAAAGTTTAGAAGTCATTCTTAAGTCTTCATCAATGATACTATATTCCAACCTTAAGTACACGTTACATCCACTAATTCAAAAAAAAATTCGCTGCACATAAGGTCCTTTCAACTCAAATCTCCTTTCTTTCTCCTTTAGGATTACGTATAGTTTAGAAGTCATTTTTTAGTCTTCCTCATTGATACTCTATTCCAACCTTAAGTACACCTTACATCCACTAATTTAATTTTTTTTCCAATCTCCATAAGTTCCTTTCAACTCAAATCTACTTTCTTAATATTTTCCAACATGTTACTTCTTAGGTTACTTATAAATTATTAGGATTTCGAGGGATAAACATGATTTTGTTCATTTTAAATACCTTAAAACTCTATTATCACTTATATCCCTTATGTACAACATGTGCAAGACTCTATCAAGTCCTTATACTTGTTATTTCTTTAACTTTTCAATTATTACCCAATATTGACCTTGTAGATTCTTGATCCTTCATACATAAGTAGTTCTTTAGCTCTGAGTTCTTCGTATTTTGGATTTTTCTCACCATGATTACTGATTATATGAATTTTTTTACACTATTTTTTTTATGATACTAGAAATGAAATTGTGCAAAAAAATTCTTTGCCTAGATGTTCAGGATGTGGGAAATGTGAAACCACATTTTTCTCAAGATGATCTTGAATGGACACCAATTAGAGAAGACAATGTTCACAATGATATTTATGTAACAATCCATATAGCACAACTTTATTCCTTTATTAAATGCAAGGCCTTCTCAATAGGTCTAAGACAAAATTCATATGCAAGCATGATAGGGTTCACCCTGTTACAAAAGGACACACACCACCACATGTTACCATTATGTATTGCAAGTTTTTCTATATTAACTTTACATTTGGTCATCCTTAGGAATAGTGTTGAAATATGTTAGTGCCAATTTTTTCACATTCCATACCTGATATCAGTATTTATTGCCTTTATTTCAACTACCATTATGCTTATGGCACTGAGGACAATAGGAAAAAAACACAAAATAGTGAAAGAATTAGGAGGTTCCATAAAAAGCGTGGATGTCGGTGCCATTTTAATGTGAGGGTTATTTTTGCTACACCATACATGTCACATATCATATACAATGATATGTATCATGTTGATAAGAATGGTGAGTTTTTTCATGGTGCAGAGGACACAAACTTAGATCCACAAAGTGGTTTTACTTGGAATTTATCAGTTGAATGTAAGAAATACATTGAATCTCTTTTTATTTATAGTATATTAATTAACACCATTATGGAAAGGAACTACATGGATCTAGAGTTGGCAAGGATTTTGAGCAAAATATACAAGTTCTTAACTAGGAAATACATGTTGAACACATGGAGGAGGGTAAAGATGATGTGGGAACATAACTTGCAGAGATGATAACCTAGAGCACAATAGTAATTTTACAAGGTGGTAGATATACATTAGTAATATATTTTCATTAACCTAGAAGCAAGGTTGTGACCATTTTGGCACATTTTCGGGCCTGTATTCCTTAATCTAGTGGCCTAAAATTGTCTCCGAATGTTTTTTTCACTTTTGACTAGGTCATAGAACTTTAATAACTTTTGTTGTGCTTGTTAGAATAAGTCCAAACTTCACATGAACTCTAATTTATGATGGTATATTTGGTACACGAAATTTGGGGTCCATATCAGTTGTTTTTCTAGTACGTACTTTTTAGTATTTCAGGATTTATCGGCATTTTAGGGTTTTTAGAGTAGACATGAAATAAAAGGAGGATTGTAATGATGTAATAGATTAGTTTGGATTCCAAAATGATAAGTAAGCAATTTTGAAACTCCTGGCTTTTATTTGCAAAGTTTTTTATGTGTGTTTTAGAGGTATTTCAATCTCTTGTAGCTGGATTCACATCAATTGGTATGAGAGTAAGATTTTGATCTTGTGGAAATAATTAAGGTAACATGTTACATTTTTCTGTCTAAATTATTACCTCTATTTTATATAAACATGGAGAGACGTGGGAGGGGAGTTTATACCCAGATGAATAGGCATATGCAGGAGCTACAGCGACAATTTTCTGAGCTTGCAAGAGAAGCTACCCACCTTAGAAGGAGACATGTAAATGGGGATGCAGACCCAAATAGTAATAATGAAGAAGAAAATCCATTAATGAATGGAGGAGATGGAGAAGATAATGAGAGAGATAAATAAACCATAAATGAGAGACCATTTGAGTAGAGAATGATCCATGCTTTAGAGGGAAAGAATGAAGTCATCAAGATTAATGTTCCTGATTATGTTGGAAGGTTATGACCAATGGAGTTAATTAATTAGTTAAATCGCATGGAAAAATTATTTCAGTGGAAAACCCTTTCGAAGGATAAAAAGGTTAATTTTTCATGCACTAAGTTGGTCGGACATGCATTGATCTAGTGGGATCACCTAAAAAATTAAATAAAAATGAATGGAAAGGGAAAGATTCAAAACTAGAATAAAATGGTAAAGAAGCTGAAAGAAAAGTTTCTTCCTGTAGATTATGCTCAGACACTCTTTCGAAGGTTCCAAAACCTAAGACAGAAGGATCTCAACATTGAGGAGTATACTAATGAATTTTACAAGTTATCAATCAGGGTGGAACAGGGAGAGTCTGAAGAACATAAGGCTATACAGTACATAAATGGATTGAGTTACACCATACAAAATGAGCTGAGTATGCTTTGAATCCATAGCCTAGATGATTATTATCAAATTAAATTAAAGGTGGAAGAAAAAAATAAGAGAAATAATTTTGGAAGAGGTGTTAAGAGAGGTCCATCATCATCTCTAATGAGAGGCAGGGGTAGATTTGAATCTACAAAAGGTGAATCCTCTAAAATAAAAGGGCATGAAGATTCAGGTCAAATCCATGGTAACTACCAAAGAGGTAGGGAGTTATAGAGGGGAAGAGGTTATAATGGAGGAAAGGGTTGGAATATTCCCCAAAGGAAATATACATGTTATAGATGTGGTGAAGAGGGGCACAGAGCTTTTGAGTGTTTGCACTATCCTACAAAATATAGATGGCAAGGAGAACAACCACGAGTAAATCCAGTTGAAGCTAAAGAGGAAGAAGAAATGGAGGTTGCTGCAGACTTGGGTGAAACCCTCATGATAAGGAGGACGATGATTGACCCAAGGAAGGAGAAAGAACATGACGTTTCTAGTGTTGATTTTTGTCTATGAACAAATATTTTTCAAACAAGATGGACCTCTACAGGAAAGGTAAGTACAATTATTATTGATGGTGGTAGTTGTGAAAATATTGTTTCAACTTTAATGGTTGATAAAATCAATATGAAATGTGAGAAACACCCATATCCCTGTCGTATATCATGGTTCAATAAAGGAAATGAAGTAACCATATATAAAATATGCCTTATAGAGTTTTCAATTGGGAATACCTATAAGTATGCCGTGTGGTGTGATGTTATCCCAATGGATGCATGCCATATATAACTAGGTAGGCCTTGGCAATATGATAAAAGGTTACACCAAATTGAGGGAAAAATACACATACCTTTTGGAATGATGGTGTAAAGGTGATCTTATTACCCTTCAAGGAAGAAGAAAAGAGTGAGGGCTTATTGGATACAAAATATTTTGTTACAGAAATGGAAGAAGATGGATGGTGCTATGCATTAATGTCAAAGAAGGTGGAAATAGAAGACTTTAATATACCTATTTCTACAGAAAAGGTACTAAAATAATACAAAGATGTCATACCGGATGATATACCAGATGGGTTACCTCCAAAGTTATATATTCAACACCATATTTATTTTATCCCAAGATCGGCCCTTTCAAACCAAGCAGCCTATCATATGAGTCTGACACAAAGTGAAGAGTTGAATAGACAAGTGATAAATCTAATAAAGAAATGGTTAGTGAGATAAAGAATGAGTCCATGTGAAACTCCAATGCTATTGAAACCCAAAAAATATGGTGACTGGAGAATGTATGTATACAAAAGATCCATAAAACAGATCACAATTAAGTATTAGTTCCCAGTTCTACTATTGGATGATATGATGGATGTGCTAGCGGGAGCCCTATGTTTTAGCAAGATTGACCTGCAGAGTGGGTACTACCAGATCCGAATCTGTGAAGGGGATGAATGGAAAAACTATTTCAAAACAATATATGGATTATACGAGTGGATGGTTATGCCATTTGGGCTATCTAATGCACCCAATACATTCATGAAATTGATGAACTGAGTACTTCGAGAATACAAAAATAAGTTTTTTGTTGTCTATTTTGATGATATTCTAATATTCAGTAAGAAAGTGAACACTTTATACTTATGAAATTGGTGTTATACTTGTTATGTAAAGAGAGTCTATATGAAAACTTAAAGAAGTGTAGATTTCTTCAGAAGATTCTTTTTTTTTTGGGATTTTTCATATCAGAGGATGAAGTGAGGATGGATGAGGAAAAAGTAAAGGTAATTTTGGAATGGCCTATACTAAGGAATGTGACAGAGGTTCCTATTTTTCATGGATTGGTGAATTTTAATATGAATTTCATCAAGAATTTCAGTAGCATTGTTGCACCCATGATAGAGTGTACAAAAGTGAGGGAGTTTGTATGGAAAAAGGAAGCAATAGATAGTTTTGAATTGCTGAAGAAGAAAGTGTTAGAGGCACCTGTTTTGGTATTTCTAGATTTTAACAAGGTCTTAGAGGTTAAATTTGATTCCTCACATGTCGGGATTGGAGCTTTGGTGAGTCAACAAGGATGACGTGTGGCATTCTTCAGTGAAAAGATAAATGAATTCAGGAGGAAATATTCTACTTATGATGTGGAATTTTATGTTATTTTTCAAGCATTAAGGAACTAGAGAGATTACTTGGTAGCAAAGAAATTTGTACTCTTCACTGACCTTTAAGGCTTGAGGTTTGTAAACACACATAAGAAACTAAATAGTAGGAATGTAAAATGGGTTTCCTTTTTGCAAGAATATATGTTTGTTTTAAAGCATAAGTTTGGTAAGAAGAATCAATTTGATGATGCATTGGGTAGGTGTGTAGCCCTTTTGACAACAATGGAAAATAAAGTACTAGGGTTTGAGGAAGTGAAGGAATTATATCAAGGTGATCTAGATTTTGGAGATGTTGTGAGACAACATAAGGATCCTATAGTAAGTATTTATTCTTCTAATTATTTGATGCATGATGGTTATTTGTTTATGGGGAAACAATTGTGCATCCATGCTGGTTCAATGAGAGAAAATACTATAAGGGAATTACATAGTGGGCAGTTGGCTTGAAACTTTGCAATAAGTAATAATATTTCTCTTCTTGTAGAAAAGTATTATTGACCAAAGGTAAAGAGGGACATAAGTAGGATTGTAGCAAGATGTAGAGTGTGTCAAATGGCTAAGGGCCATGCACAAAATACTGTGTTGTATATGCCATTACCTATCCCTATAAGGACACAGGTTAATCTGATTCTGGATTTCATGTTAGGGATTCGTAACACATAGTGAGTGAATGATTATATATTTTTTGTGGCTAATAGATTATCTAAGATGGAAGATTTCATTTCTTGTAAAAAACTACTGATGCTTCCAGAGTTGCATATTTGTTTTTTTAGAAGTGGTTATATTGCATGGAATTCAAAGAATAATCACTTCAGATTGGGACATGAAGTTGTTGATTCACTTGTGGAGGAATCTGTAGAAGAAACTAGGGACATGTCTACAATTCAATAGTGCATATTACCCCTAAATTTATGGGCATATGGAAGTAGCGAACAAAAACTTGGGAAATATCCTACATTTTATAGTTGGAGAAAAGCCTAAACAATGGGACTTTGCTTTACCTCAAGTTGATTATTCCTATAATATCTCGGTAGATTGTATATGGTAGTAATCCCAAGGGGGTCCTAGACCTAATTGTCCTACCCGGTGAAGATGAAACTAGTGATGATGCGGAAGAATTAGCAGAACACATTCTATAACTGTAAGATGAAGTAAGGGAAAATATGAAAGTGAGTAATGCATAATATAAAACAGTTGCATATGCAAGTAGGAGAGTAAGTGTGTTTAAAGAAGGAGATATAGTGATTTTTCATCTTAAAAAAGAGAGGTTTCCAAAGGGGACATATAATAAAGTAAAGTATATGAAGATTAGGCCATGTAGGATTTTGAAGAAAATGAGTGAAAATGCCTACAAGGTGGAGCTACCTTAACACTTTGCTATCTCACAAGTTTTTAATGTTTCTAAATTATATAAGTTTCCAGTTCAAGATGAAAATGTTACGGAGGAGGAAGAAATAATCTAGAAGTAACAGATCATGCCAAAGAAGAAAAAAGAGAGGGTAACACATGTCCTAGACAAGAAGACACTCACTACTAGACATGAAAGCTAGAAAAAATATTTGGTACAGTGGGAAGTTTTGTAGAAAGAATAAAATACTTTAATTTTTGACTGGAATTTGAAGAATATTGATAGTGTAAAATTAGATGAGTTTCATCAACAGTTTTTGCAGGAGCTGAATTATTTTCAACCACGGGAGAATGATGCGGGAGCGTAACTTTCAGAGACCATCACTTTTGATCCAACCATTGGATCATCCTGAAATTTTATTGGGTGGTAGATGTACATTAGTACTTGGCCCATTTTGGCAAATTTTCGGGCCCGGATTCCTTCATCTAGTGGCCTAAAATTGGCTCCGAATGTTTTTTTTCACTTCTGACTAGGTCATAGAACTTTAATTACTTTTTTTGTACTTGTTATAATAATTTCAATTTTTACGTGATCCCTAATTTATGAAGGGATATTTGGCACAAAAAATTTGGGGTCTATCTGAGTTTTTTTTCCAGCAGGTAATTTTTGGCATTTTAGGGTTTTTTGGAATTCTTAGGGTCCAATTGGCCTTTAGGGTTTTTTAGAGTCGATATGAAATGGCCAAGGAGGATTCTTCCCTGATGTAATAGATTTAGGTTGGAGTGTATAATGTGAAGTAATCATCATTCTTAAATGCATGGGTTTTAGTTTGCAATGGGGCCACTTAATGTGTGTGTTTGAAGTTAACTTTAACCTCTTGTTATCCATTATGATTTATTTCACTAGACTCTTAGATCCCAAAAGGGGGGGGGGGGGGGGGCAATGACCTTCTGATCAATTAAAGTGGCATTCATTCCCTTAAAGGGATACACTTTAGATAATATTCTACATAGGTCTTTTGGGAATAAAATGCCTTTCATAATATTGGCCTTTAAATGGAACGTGGAAAAGTAGACTTAGCCCTAAAATAATAGTTAAATAATTCCCACAACTGACATTTTAGTCCAATGGATTCCACATTATCAACAATTAACTAAGGAGGAAAACTAAGGGGATTATAAAACCAAATTGGTATAATTTACATGCATAATTAATATTTAGATATATGTTTTTAAAATGATCTTTTTCTCATGCTAACAAGAATTTCATGATACACTCGTTGCAACCGGTATTAACAAAGGTAAAACTATTCAGTAATTGTTTTCTGAGGATTAACTATTGGTTTGACTTCAGGTTTCGTGTAGGTAGAATTATGGGCATTACGTAATACACTTGCATGAAATCTCACTCCTCTTCCAATCCAAAAACTTTCTAACGTTGTCATGGGGAATCACCAAATGTATGGTTTGCGCCATTCAATATACTTTTATAAAAGAAAGATGAATTTACAAATCACTCTCAAATGCAACAACTATAAAGTATAAATTCACTATACTGAAGATTAGTCCATTAATTGATATATGAAACAAAAATGTTGTACTTAGGTGGGAAAATCATAATAGTTTCATGACCCATCCTTGTATTTAAAAAATATAAAAGATCCGTTGATCCATGTATTTATAAGGTCCATGGGCACATCTTTAAACTTGAAAGATCTGGTGCCATATGAAAGAAGCATTTACAGGTTTGTCATAATTAAGTAATTTGACAAAAGTATCGAGAAAGCTAAGGCCCTGGAATGAAGGTTGAAAATGTGTTTATTCTTGCACGTTACTTCATTCTCTACCCAAAAAAAAAATGTTAGAGATCATTACTGAAGATTGTTAGGTGGAATAAGTTATGCTATAGAAATTAGGTGACATTTAATGGGGAAATTGATCAGTGACATTGAGCACATTATTTTTTTCTTTGTATATAAGTTTTATGTTCCTGGATTATTTTAATTACACGATACTGCCTTTATAGATGTTTTTTAGAAAGACGTGGCTACAATTTATTAGATGCATTAGAAAGTTTCAACTATATATTTTTTGGCATAATCACAGAACCCGTGAATTCTCATATGCAAGTGAATGGTTGAGGCAGTAATTGATGTGATTCATCAAACATGGACTTATCCTAAAGTGTGGGGAATTTGCAATTGGGATAACCCTCTAGATGAAGGTTGCTTCCTATTTCTCTATTCTGATACACACACTCAAATTTCAGAGGATCTATCCTAAAATATAATCTAACTTTCCAAGGAGACAAGATTGAAGAAGAGTGTACAAGAAATTAAACCTAAACTAACCGAAGGTGAATGCACTAAGAGGAATGCTACAGAACTTACTTTGCATGGAGGTGGAAACCACAAATCAAATTACAGGATGAAAATACACCACAAGGTGAATCCACTGATGAGAATCCACTAACTGTTAAACACAAACCATTAAACATGGAATACAGTTTAACCATGCACAAATTAACCAAGGTTGCAATGAGAGAACAAAAGAAAGAAATGAAAACAAGAGAGGGTTGAAAATTCATCCACAAGACTTATATTATTACTCCACAATATTTAATACAATGACATTATAATGGCCAAGAGGCACAAAATTGCATTTATAGTTTTGAATGGGAGGTTTGAACTCCACAAATTCACTTACAGAACCAGAGAAGAAGGGATGGTGCAAAGAAACATTGTCCCCCCTTAGAACAATGACCCTCCTTACAATATATATGAAGAATGAGAAAAAGGGAGAGATAAAAAATAAAAATATTGCTTCCACCATCCTAAAATGCATTGAATTAACCATCAACAATGAAGGGTGCAACTTCAAAATCCATACCTCCATGTCCTTTTCCTTGTTGGGAAGCAAAGGAATCCCATACCTCATAATCTGGGTAGGTGAGAAATCTAGAAACATTCTCTAAAATGATGGATAGTATTTATTTACTTTTAAGAATTTAGTCTCACTTAAAATAAGATAACCTTGAGATCTTTCCAAAAATTCCTTTCTTGTGTAAATTTGATCTCCCAGTCAAAATTTATGGCCATTTTAAGATTAGGGTGCCATACTACGTTCAATGCGAGTAGTTGGCTTTACTTCTTCCAACTCTGAAATGCCTCATGACTTCTAAAATCTGATATTTCAAACTTTTGGGCATCTTCACTTCAGAGGTTGATGTTACTATTCAGGGTTTTGGGGTTTTTTAGGTTTTGGGGTTTTCAGGATTTTAGGTTTTTTGGGGTTTTGGGGATTTTGGGGTTTTTGGGTTTTGGGGTTTTTGGGATTTCTTGATCCTTTTTCAAACTCCAAACCTCTGAAATCCCGAAGTTTGAAATTTCAAATTTTTGGGTTTCGGTCCTTTTCCTCTTCGCATGTGGCACTATTCATTTGGTACGCCCAAAACTCTAAACCTCCAAATGTTTGAAGTCCAAATTTTGGACTTCAGAACTTTACCCATCTTTTGTGCATTGAAATCTGAATTTTGGAGTTTCACGCTCCTGATATTTATGCTTTGCCATTTTTCGTTTTGGCGTACCTCCAAATGACTACACCTTCGAAGTCATAAATTCAGACTTTGGATCTTCTTCATTCCTGAAACTAGCTCAAGTTCTCGAGATCCTCTACAACATGTGCAGCCCTATTCAACCTATTTTTCCAATTGCAAAAATGATAGCTCTCATGACTGAATTAATTCCTCCATTTTCTCTGCGTGCAAGCTAATGTTTGTCTAATATCACCTGAGGGGAACAATTTTATAACACCAACTACATAGCTATGTGTAGATTTAATGATTTGTATGTCGTCTCTAATGGTTTTATTGTATACGAGTGTAGCTATGTGGTCAAATAATTTTCATAAATTCACCCATACCAATTGGGATACGAATGCATCCATAGAATTTTACTATTATTTTTTGAACACTTGATAATTGTGCGATAAAAGAAATAAATGCACAAGGAGAATGGACTGGTTATTTTCCACATTAGTGTTTTGCATCAAACCCCATTACAAACACACGAGGAAGTTGCAAGTATTAAGTTTCTAGAATAAATAAAATAAGGAGAAGGAACTTTTAAGTGCAACTAAGAGGGCAAGAGCAATACCATACAATGATTGTTGTGCAAACCATACTATTGAAGGGTCTTACATGGTTAAAAGTCAAATATTTAGGGACTGATGGTATTGTTTTTGGAGAATCAGACCATTTTTTTATGTTTTCAACTATCCTTGGGATGCTAAAGGCAGTACCTGCAAATATGTTTTGAAGGTGTCACAAACTGAGAGGACAAACAAGGGTAGTGCATATATTAGGGATCCAAATTTTAGTGGTGAGGGTGTAATTTTTCAATTCATTAGTTCAAATATTTAATACCATTGTTATCCTAAACAAAAATCATTGTACATCCTCTAATTTTTTTCTTATGATTATAGATGACCACGTTGTTCATGTTGTAGAAGTAGTTGAATGCATTGCACTTGAGGATGATCCATCAGAGTAGATACACATTGTAATGATAGTAAGTAATTTATTATGAATGGATAGTGGTTGATATATAGACAATTTATCAATTAGCAAATGAATTTTATTTCTGGTGACAGTTGAGGGTGATGAAGGAATGCAACAGGAAACACAATACCTTAGTTCTGAGAAACATGTTAGAAACCATGGAAATACATTGCAAGTGCTTAGTAAATCTAAAGTATTTTTTAAATCATTGTTGGATGTGGTGACGAATCAATATTTTCTTTTAGAGACAGTTTGCAACAATTTAAGAAGCTTTTACATGACTCTTGTTCATTGCCATTTGATTTTGTTCCAGATTGTAATGCAAATGATACTTCTGATACCCATTTGTGGCCATGATTCAGTGCAAGAAGATAACCTTGAAAGATGAAGCAAAAGGAGATCATGATTCCAAATTTCAACATTAATGCTCAAGATTATGAGGAGTATACTTTTCCTAACACAAATCGTGGAAGGAAAATACTCAAGAAAACACAAAAACAATCCATTATTAAAATCAAATAAAATTATGAGACTATATTAGAGTGTTTGGGTGTGTATGAATGTAATGTGATTACAATATGTATTCATTACAATTAAAAAAAATTGAATTTGTGTTTCTTGATTTTTAGGGACAACACCCTTGACCAAAATTAAATTTCCATGTTGTTGTCTTTGTTTTCAAACATCGAATGAATATTTAAGGTATTTTTTATCTTTATGGAAAATAATGTTATGTCTTTGGTTTTTACTATTATTTGGATTACACGGTCTTGTTTTAGTATGATTACAACCAATAATTTTTCATGGTGCTTCATCATGTTTAAGAAAAATAATGATAAATGTTGTATTATGTATGTTATGAGTGGTACACATTAATAATTTATTGTATTATGCACATATTTTGTGATCTTGTATCTGATAATGGTGGTATATGTTTTTTGGTTTTTTGTTTTTTCACCTTATACGATGGAGGGGTACGAAGAAGTCTTACAACAATTGGTCTAAGGTGTCACCTTCATTTATAGTTGGATGAATATATTATAAATGACCAAAATTTAACTGAATGCTCTGATTGTTTCTGGATAGTATCCTATTGTGTGAAGGTTTTCATGAAGTATGTTAGGAAGAATCAGATTTTTTGAATGATTTTTTGTAATCTTGGACTGTGTGGTACATTATTTGTAATATTTTAAGTAAGAATTGGTGCTTTTAAAATATTTTATCCTTGTAATAACGTAACATTGTAACCCATAAGTGGTACATTTTTGTAATAGTTTAGCCTTGTAAAGTTGTAATATTGTAACCCATAAGAAGTAATCTTTTGTAAAATTGTAATGAAGAAAACTTAGTAGTTTGTATACGAAGAAGAAATCTATATCTATTGCACTCTAATTATTTGAGATTTTTAATATTATCTTGTGGAATAGATATAAGTTTTACATTAATATCTAAACTTTTCCATTTTAATACATAGATGTATAATTTATGTGACTATAGGTATAGAGTTACATCCTCTGTTCTTAGAATGGGTTGCTTTGATATGTAATGTATCTGATTGAATGATATGGGTATATCCTTCTAGATGGAATTTTTTTGGATAATTCTTATTTTAGTCATCTAGACATAGAAGATATTTGGGGAGTGATTTTAATATTAGAATCAATATACCGTGTCCAATTTATGAGTTTGAAAATCTTGTTGATACAAACATTATAGCTATGACAAGAATATGTGTATAACAATGATAAAGGAAATCTTAAATTCTGATAAGGCTGAATTTAAGAAGTTTTTGCCATGAAAAGGAAGACATAAAGTTTATATGTTATTGAATTGTGAAATGACATGTTCTTTGTGTTTATAAAATTTGCATGAGAAGATGTTGGTAAAGCTTATGGTTGTAGGTAAATTTCTTTGAATGCATCGTTATGAGGGTATGAGCATTTCCTTGCATGCATGAGTGTGAATAATACTGATACAAACTATTGGTAGAGATTGTTAACCTCTGAGATGAAGGTTTAAGGTGGATTTTAGGTTCATACTACTTAATTATTGCGAAACAGATAAGAAACCAAGCAGGGAAACTGTATGTACCCAACGTTTACATGAAATATGTGAAATGTTTTTTGATGAGGTTTAACTCCCTATTTATAATAGTGTGTTAGATTTTTAATTACTCTTACTACCCATACAAATTTTGCATTTGTTTTGAGTGAGTATATGTACTTACATAGAATCTGTCTATCAAAGAATTTATAGATCTCTTAAGTGTTTTTTAGTTTATTTGGTATTTGTACGAGGTCTAGTTGGATTGATAAGTTCCTTAGGTGTTGTAAGATCTAAATTAGGGTTTGGAGGATCCAAAATATGATCAATTATGAGAAATTGTAGCTCTTTTCTTTGAGGTCACGCCCTATTAAGTAGTATGAATACATGATGTCATCATGAAGAATATTAGGTCAGTTATGAACCAAATTCAAGCTAAGGAGGTATTTACGATACTTCGTAAATGTTTTATTATTATTAATCAATAAATGTGATGCAGGAGTGATGATGATGTGGATTCAGAAAATCAAAAACTTTCAAATAATCTATTACAAGGATTATATAACCTCCAATATTAAAATATAATACAAGTTCTCCATGAAATACAACCTCCAATATTAAAATATGAACTATACACACCTTCTACACATGAAACCACATGTTATCTCTTCAAAGAACCTTTACAAAATTAATTATGTCATGATATAAATCATAGTTACAGAGTTACAGTTAAAATCTTAGCGTAAATTCATCTTACATGGAAAAAACCACAAAGGTTTGGTATTAATATCATACCAATAACCTTAAATCTACTTATTGGGGTCTTAGTTGAACCATTGTGAAGACTTCCTATGATCAACCCTGGTGAACAATATAAAAGATTTCAAATAACAATTAACTTACAAGAAACAAAGTATAAATTTACCTTGGTTCTCCATCTTTTCTAAGGAAGGTTAGAAAGATATTTGAAGCGATTAAAAATTTTAGTTCATTCATTCGATAACTCTAAAAGGGTAAATACCAATAAAAACCACTTACCAAGCTTGGAATATAGTCTCACTCTGATTATTTACATACTATATCTGATTGATTTCCACACACAAACCTTGGTATAATATTCTTCACAGATCAATTTTAACTTTTTATCAATATGCATTAACTTTCATATTACTATATAATAAGATAAAAGTAGACTTCAGAGTAACAAAATGCAAATGCATACAAGAACAATATTGTTTTCACTACTTCAAACTCCTCCCTTGATTTCCATTTGAATGGGAATCCCAAAATTGGTTACATTTTCGAATAGAGTTTAATTTTTCTTATTTCATTTAAATTTTCTATTGATAAATGATTTTATTCATAGTTAGGATTTAGGAATTTATATGTTAGTATCAAAAATTCAAGTACATGAAAATTAGGTTCTCAAATTAACAATTATTAAACAAGATGAATTAAAAAGAGGTTCTTGGACAAGAAATTAAAATATTAAGGATCAAAGGAGAGTAATTAAAACTTTCACATCTAATCATTTAGAAAATAATTTTTAAAAATCTATAAATCCCAAAAACCTTTTTTTGAAATATTCAAAAATATTAACATTCTAAATCTAGGAACGAAATTCATCACTACACATACTTTCTTTTATAGAAAATTTAGACTCTTCGATAAATTTTAAGAAAGCACTCGTAATATTTCACACCTTTTGAGAGGAAGTATAAAGAGGAAACATAATTGTTTTCATAAAATAATGTTTTTGTAAATAACATTGTATCGATACAACATATGAAGCTATTTATGAAATATTTAAACATAATTGTAGCATTGTTTCCATTGTTATAGTACCTAAAGCCTCTGGATAAATATTATTCCAAAAGTGTATCCTAAAATTTCTCAAAAAACATTCCATGTTTTATCAAAAATAGATAATTTACCTATCATCTGATCAAATGTTAACCAAATGCTAGACCTATTTATGCTACCTAAAAAGAAAAAAGTGCTCTAGAGAGAACAAACATTTAGCATAGTTCATGACTATTTTAGGACCACATTTTATTAGAATTGAATTATCATTTCCCTTTTATAAAAACTATGTATTATGGATAGTGAGTTTATGTAGAATATGGTGTAATTTTCACTTAGCATGGGTGTCTGGTAAGGTCTATATGATCCAATCATGTTAACCCCTTATTAGGTAAAGGAAAAAAACTACACGGTTTTAAAAAGGAGAGAAAATATTTGATTCTACAATAGTCACTACAAAATTTCCATAATTGAAGAAATGTAATTATAATAAAGGATGAATAAAGGAGTGTCATGTTAAGTGAATAAAGGATGTATAACTCATCTTTGGGTCCTTCAGACATGTCAAAAAGATATAACTCTATGCTATTCCTTAACTCAACCAATTGTCCTACGTAATCATCATCCCTAAAAGTAGAAAGGAAAAGGTAGTTAGAAGTTCGGGAGCTATATTTTGAGGTACCAGAGCTATCTCCATTTCTTCCAGAGCTGATTCTATTGGAATTGTAAGAACATGGTTAGAATATGATGATTTTTAGAGTATTGTATATATAGAGTGATTTAGAGTCTCTCCAACATCATTCCATTGACAGCGTTGTCAAAAAACCCGAATTGGTAATTCTTGCAAAGGAGAGTGAGATGACCATTTCCTAAGGTTCCAATGATCTTAGAGGTTGTGATAAATTGAATGAATTATATAAAAAAATATTTTATCATTTAATGCATTGTCCTTGGTCTATAGGACAATGTCTTTTTTTCATGTATGATTTCTAAGAACAAACACCAAGGTATAAGGGAACATTTTATGTTTATTTTAATTAGATAACTACCATATCTTTTGGAGGTTACGATAATCCTAGGTGTACCTAGAAAAAATATATTGAATTAAAATAGATGCTATAAATATGGGAAGTCAATACAATTGTGTCAACCAATGTCATTCTATGGTCTAAACGTATGATATCTAGTACAAAGGATTTGATTTAAAAATTACAAATTAAGTCTTGAAATTTTAATTAAGCTCTCAAAATTGGTACATATCATCTTAGCTACATAATAAAGGATAACATCTGTACACATGCCATACTAACTATGATAGACTATACTTCGAAGTAAGTAGACTGTAATCCATAACAAGTAGACTTTAATATGAAACAAGGAGACTATACTTCGAATCAAGTATATTTTACAACAACTAAAGGAGAAAGTAGTGTATAATCCAAATGAATATTACAGTACTCATTGGGATTTATCATGAACAAAACAACTATCTATCTATATGATCTCCTATCTAACTTGATACTTATCCTATCTTCCTTTTTGAGTTATTCTCATAATTTACAAACTAGTTATATGAAAGAGTTATTCAAGGATAAGTTTGCACCAACTGATATCTCCAACATTTCAGTATTATCAAAATCAAATCATCCTAAAAAATCAAGACCATTGAATACTACACTCCAAAATAAATAGTCCTTCAGTAAGTGTAGACAGGGCTAGTTAGTCCTTGTAGGCCATAAAGGGGAAAAGAGTGATGCATTACAATCCTTGTTTTCACACCATATCCATATACACAATTTTTTTCAAAATTTTTTCTATCAACTACCACTATATTAAATTTTCCATTAATATTACATCTTGTGTGGAAAGTATTTTTCCTCTCTTTCTATAACTCTTACCCATTTTCCAATCCTTCAATATTGTCTTAGCTACAAATAATTTTTCACTCATCTATGTTCATGACATATTAACTATGGTAGAATAAAAATGAAAGCTAGTATATTGTAATCTTTAGAAAATAAATTGTACTCCAAAGTAAGTAGACTATGACATGTTTGATAGGTTCCTTAGGTGTTGTAAGGTCTCAATTATGGTTTAGAGGCTCAAAATTATGACATATTATGTGAAATTGTAACTCTTTTCTCTGAGGTCACTCCTTGTTAAGTAGTTGGAAAACAATAGGTCAGTTATGAACCAAATTCAAGCCAATCACAGTGAAAGTGATACTGTTCAAAGTGAAAGGGTAACTCGGTCTTTAAACAAAAACTGTGTTTGTCTCATTTTTAAGAGATATAGTGATTTGTGATAAGCTGGTGAGGCGGATATATTCCTGATAGACTTTTGAAAGCATATATTTATTTAATCTATATATTACATCCTTCATAAGATACCCCAAGGAGGTATAATCATTGGAATGAGAAAGAATTATATAGTGATTGTGAATTGCGCACTCAGGGTTGATAGGGAAGTTAAAGAAAAGACAATTATTCATGTCATACCACAAAATCTGGTAATTCCATCATGATTTTAGGTTCTCTAAGACTCTAAAGACCCAACTTAGTGGCTTGAAATATAATGTAATAAAATTTATTGATATTTTTGCCCTCTCGAGCTTCAAAGAAGGGTTTAAGAAGTTTGAAATAGTACTTTACTTCTGAATTCTCTAAACTGTGAAAATAACCTCAAAATTTGGAAATTATAACATTCATAGAGTCTTCTAAAGGATTCAAGAAGAATTTTTTAGTTTCTATGGATAGGGTAAGATATTTTCTTGACAAAGTTGAGAAAGGAAATTACACTCAGTCTAAGGGCTAATTAGAGGAATCTCTTTACAAAGGAAGCCATAGTTTCATGTGGATTTTGACCTTAAAACTTTCTATAAACTTTTTAAACCTTAAAGGGCACTCAAAAACCCATTTTCAATACATGGAAATTTCACCAAAATGAATATAATTGTGATAGTTGACTAAGATGGGTTTAAAGAAGGGTTAAGAGCCAATTTGCAAAAATAGAATGTTAAGGAGTTTCATAAAGAATTAAGATTTAATATTTTAAAATCATCTTGGTTGTATCAAAATACAAATACTTGAATTTTTAGAGCCACTTGAGTAGTGATAGAAGTTGGTGTGCCCTAGTGGAGAAAATATCTTGATTTGAGAAGCATGTGGGATAGTCTTGTGTATGAGATAGTGGAGTAAGGTTCTTAGTTATTGATTAAATTTTTTGTGTCTAAATGACCAATTTTGAATAATATACATGGAAAAGGAACTAAATTACCTTGAGAAGAGAGACAGTATCAAGAAATGCCAAGCATGTCAAAGATGAAGAAAGCTTTTAGTAGCTAGTTTGTGGACAAAGGCAGAGTTGAGTAAGTAAGTTCTCTTTGGTTTAAATTCATCAACTATAAACACTCATATAAAGGTGTTAAAATTGATTCGAAGGCTTGAAATATATTACAATTAAATTAGGAAAAAAAGAGGAATTTCAAGTGGAAGCTAGTGTAGAGGAATCAACAATATTGTGGAAGGAAAAGATAAGTACTTGTGGAATTTCACAGAGATTAGATGATCTTAAACCATGTAAGAACTTGGTTACATTATGATTTTTTGTAGATTATTTTATAGATAGAGTGAGTTAGAGTCTTGAAGATCAAATTTTGTAATTTGAGTTGACATATAATATAGAACCCAAGTTTCCATAACAAGGAATGAGACTCATTGAATGCATGGAATGCTATTAACATGATAAATGGAATGTAAAAGGTTATATTCAATAAATCACAAGGTAAAGATTTATTGGAGATCTGAGTGTGTGAATGGGAAAGAAATACTATGTTTTATTAGATTGGGTAAAAAATAGATTTGTAAGGGATCGGGAACCCTATGCAACTAAAAGATAAACATCAAGGACCAAAGGTGAAGAAAGAATAAAACAAGGCCCCTTGGTCCCAAAGATAAACAAAAAGAAAAATAAAAAACTAGAAACTAGAAAACACCAAGGATAAAAATGCAACACAAAGTTTTCAGGTAAGAGAAGCTTTGCCCACAAACCAAGGAGTCCTAAGTACCATGATATTTCCCTTTTTGAGATCTAAAGATCATCTTGAGGGGAGAATTTCCATCTTTTCCTTTCTTTTAGTTGTTCACCACTGTCCAACCGACCCCCCATTAGGATATAAATTCTCATCCAGGTGGATAGGAAGGCTAAAATTAAGAGCCACTTCAAGGTCTTGGGAAAATGAAGAAAATGAGGGGGGAAAAGGAGAAGCCACCCCCTTACCTACAACCTGTTGATCATTATTGGATATAGTGAGGGGAGAGAAGGCACCACCCTTCATATCAACCTTATTCTCAACCATTTTCTCAACTTTCATCTCTTATTTATATCCTATGTTACTATCTAAAATGTTAATACTTCTATTGTCCTCATCAACATACACTACCAGATTATCTATATTAAAATCCTTCCACGCCAATACCCGCCCCTTAATCTTCTTCTCTACGATGTGGTAATTAGAAGAAAGGTGGCCAAGGGAAAAATATGTTCTACATCAAAAATGAGACCTTCATAATCCATATTTTGAGTCCATATTGAATCATTCAACTTAAGCTCCATGGTGGCCGGGAAATCAACAGTCATATCCATGTCCACCAAAATATGAGCATAAGTGGTATAATCAAAAGATTTGGTCCTAGGATCGAAATAAAGGAAGTTACCCAACGCATCCCCCATGGATCTGAAGCACTCCTCACTCTAGAAGTGCAAAGGTATATATGGCAACCTAATCCACACAGGTCTAACAGTAAACATTTCAATTACCTAGTTTTTAAGTAGGAAACCATGGTTTCATGAGAAGATGATGTGACTAGCGAACCCATATTTTTCAAAAAATCAAATCCCTATTAGAGGAACTATAAAACAATAGTATGAAAATACCATGAGAAGAGGGGTAGATATTGACTTTACCAATGATAAGGGGTCACCATTGTTCAAATATCCATTTGTGAAGTAGTGGAAGACCAGGACAACAACTAGTGAAATTGTCAAATAATACCTATGTTCTCGTAGAACTCAACAGATGTTAAGAGACATCCTCACCAAAAGAGATCACTGACGTTGATTTTGAATATGCTCTGGGCTTGGCAAGAACTCTACCACAAAATTTATCTACCTCAGGGAAATGGAAGGGCTCTCCCTTATTCTATTTCAATGAGCCTCTCTTCCAAAAACCTCCACCTTGCAGTAGAGTATCATTTGGAGGGTCAACTCCCAGTGAAACACTTTTCACATTGGTCATGCTAGGACACAAACTATAGTAGACAGTAGGAGAGGGCCTCAATTTATCACCATGATTCCCTATCATACCGTCACCATACACTTGGCCAATGAGTGCCAAATCATCGCCAGAACTCTACCTCTTCAGACCCAACACCAAGCGAACCTAAGGATGAATAGAGGGGCTTCCATTGTCAGTGTACTTTCTGAGCTCTGAAGCGAAAGATTTATCACTCACACTGCCATCCAAACCACCCCCAATCTGGCACCTCTAAAGGATTAAATAGTCTCATAAAAAAATTGATCATGTGTCATTTCTATTGAAATAGAGCCATCACGATGGCTAGGGTTAGGGCAAAGTAGGGAAGTCATTCTAATCTTAACAAAAGTAGTTTAGAAATACTATTTTTACACAAGGAACCATTGTTGTAATTCTATTCTATATTGTGATTTATGTTTGCATGAATGTTTTCTATGTAAGATAGTAATAAAATAGGTGAGAGAAAAATTTTATGAACTTTTTTACAATTGTCTAGATTAGATTTTAGTGTTACTGTGAAGACAAAGTTGTTAAAACCTTAGAAAAATTTAAGGCTATTAGAGAATCCTTTAAGTGGGGATTTGATTGAATAAATTTGGGAGAGGTTTTATAGTTGAGAAACCCTGATTTTTGTATTCTTAGGTATTGAGTCATTTAAGGAATTATAACTTTTTCTTTGGTATTTTATTACTAACAGTTACAATGAAGAGACTAAGAAAAGACAAAGATACCAATGTAAGAGGTGAAAGTATGTAAAGGAGGGTGAAAAACCTTAATTTAAAAAGTGTAAGGTGGTGTTTTGACCTTAAACTCTAAATCTCTAAGAATTTGAAGGCTTTAAGGCCTATAAACTCCCAGATGTTTAGTATAATGTAGCAATTAAACTCTGAAGAAAGTATCCAACAATCCAATGTAAGTAGCCAACATTCCAAAATAGGTAGACATCAAATCGAACCACATATTAGGTAGTACATCCATGTGCTGGAATTAGCAGTATACACCAATTAAACTCTAAAGAAAATAGTCCTCACTCCAAATAAAGTAGACTACACTTTAAAGGAAGAATATTAAAATAAACATCTTTAAAATGTGACATATATCTCCTTACTACATAATACCTATGGACTATACTTCGAAGAAAGTATTTGACACTCCAAAGCAAGTAAAATATACTCTGGATAAAGTTGACTATACACCAACTAAAGGAGACTATACAACGAAGTAATTAGAGTAAAATTATCATAAAAATAGGTAGTACATCCACATTTTAGAATTAGCATTGTCTTTTAAGTTAAGGAAAAAGATCCATAATCTGGAATAGTCCTGTTACAACAATAATTCTATTAATAGCAAAAAAATTGAAGAAAAAGAAGAGTCAAACAATTTTATTTATGAGAATGATGAAAAATTTGTAATAATATTATTTATCCAAAAAAAAATCACAATATTTTTATAGAAAATGTTAAAGCATATTAAAAAATTACAAGAACATATAAACCATCTTTAACTAGTATTAACTTAATAAAACATTTTTTTACACAAAAAAGTTGTATAATTTTATGCATTATCCTGATGCTCAGCCACATCCTTATTAGGAAATTTAAAATATGGATCTAAAATCTTGTCCTCCATATATTTTCTCAATTCAAAAAAACCTGTGTAAAGTGACCATGTGCCTTCTAATGAGACACAAAACTCTTCATGTTCTTCAACATTTGTTCTCCATTTTTTGAATGCTTCATAACTCTGTAATGATGATGTTTTCCAAGAAGGCATGTGGCAAAGAATAAGTGGTGGTATAAACTACATTCCTATCCATTTCTTCCCTTCTGTTTGAAAATTTTGAGGAACCATCCTTGTCATTTCCATAGCTCTTCTCATAGACCACCTTAGATTTGTGGGTCAAAGTACCTCCCTCCTTTTCAAAGGAAGGTTCAATTTATCCCACCTTTGGTGGATACTACCAATGATATTGCAAACTCTATTTTAGTAAGGAATTTGTGAACACTTTGAATTCTATCTTTTATCTCTGTAATATGACGGTTCTTAATATTGGGATGATAGGCCTAAGACCTAAATGAAAAATGTTTCTCTCCTGGTTTGGGAAATTGAGGCCTCATGCACAATTTTTTTTCCTTCACTTTTGTAATATACTAATATGTCCTTCAATTCCATTCTATTTGATGTTATATTTTATAAGTAAAGGCTCTTAATTCGGAATCACCCACAAAGAGATTTATTTGAAAATCTTATATGTGACCCTAAAAGAAGATTACAGAAGTGAGATTCACATGATATTTTTATGTTTGGTGGAGAATTTTTTAAATGCCTTCAAAACATCAATTTAATTGTTTATTTCATATGGAAATTCACAAGCTATTTTTTATAATGGCCAACTGTAGAACTATTCATCCAAGAAAGCCCTATATAATGATGAAGGTCTTCTGTACGAAAGAAATGTTTTCCCTACTTCACAAGAAGCATGGAGGTCCCTATTTATATTTTCCTTTTCCATTTCTATTTCTATCCTTTCCATCTTCTCCTCTTTCAACTGATTTTTTAATGTCTCATTTTGAGAATGCAATTTTTCATAATTGTTACAAATTGTACCACAAAAAGTTCTGACATCCTCTATGATCAAGTAATTTTGAACTTCCTTATCAACTTTGATTTTAGCTTTGGAAAGGGTAGTTTCTTGCTTTCCCTTGCATTGTATTTGATGTTTTTTAATTTGTAATTGCAAATAAGAGATGACGGTTTATTTTGATTGTATGTTTACTTTTAGAAACTCTATTTATTCTTACTACTGATTGATGATTGCTTCTTGATTTGAGAGGAGAATCACATGCTGCAATTGATCTTCTTTAACACCCCGACCTAGTGAAGTGGGAGATATAGGTTCTTCTTCTTTAAGAAGAGGATATCATTTTTATATTTCCCTCGTGGAGTTAGATGGACATGGAAAAGTGTCAAGACTCCTTTGTTTATTTATTTCCATTTCTCCTTCAGGTGAGTTTATGCTTCCCAAAATGTTAGCTTCCTCCTCGACATCTTTATCCTTATGAAGAATCAATTTTTGTTTTCTTTTTCCAGTTACTTCTCACAATTTCATGCATTTTAATTTTCTTTTGGAAATTTTAATAGCAGATGAAACACCTTATATCTTGTCATGTTCAGTACTATTTTATGTCATTTCTTCTTCACGTTTAGTGATGGATGGATTTGATTCGGATTCAATATATTCAGAGAGACTGTGCCTCTATTTCTTGGGAACTTTACACATATCCTTTAGTAAAATTATGTAGCCTTTTTTACCCTTCTCCTCTTTGATAGAGTGTTGAAAAATCAGGTAAATGAGATTATGGTGTTTGAATGCTCATTTTATCTATTTATATCTCTAATGATGTATTATATAATAATGACGGGCTATGATTTTGAAAATTTGGGCGGGCTGCGTGGAGGATTCGAAGGCGCTGTTTCAGCAGCTCTGGCTGCTGAATGCCTTTCAAAGTTCTACGATGTTGCTGCTAAGGATCCGTTGAAAGTGAAATATGAGCTCATTGGTGATAATTTCGGGTCTAGAGCCTGGGCGGAAGTTGTTAAGACTCCTCCAAGAAAAAATGTGGTACCTCAAGCTGCATATGATTTTAAAAGTACAAAAGATGCTGAAGGGGTGACCCACTTACAGGTACCTGACAGCTGTCTGCAAAGGGCTTTGGACAAAACTAATCTGGCATTTGTCAGAAATTTTTTGGAATCACGACCCAATGTGAACACCATTAGGAAATGGGCCATTCATAGATGAAAACCAAAAGGGGATTTGATTATCACCACTATGGCAAAAGGTTTTTTCTTAGCTAGATTTAACCTCCAATCTGATGTTGACTCCGTCTTATTGGGTGGTCCCTGGTGCCTTGGTAACATGGGGCTTTTTTTAAAAAAATGGTACCCCGGATTTAACCCATTTGTTGAAAATATTCATGCCATACCCATCTGGTGTAGACTCCTAGGGATTCCCTCTACATCTCTAGGATGATGAAATCCTCCTTCACATTGCCAGAATCGATTGGTTCACCCATTGGCTTGGATGGGCCCACGAGAAATCAGTCTAGGCTAGCATTTTCTTGGTTCTGTGTCTCCATAGAAATGGATCAGGAGCTCCCTGATAACATTGTGCTACAATCCAAACTGGGAGAATGGAATCAGACAAATTGAATACGAAGCCTTCTAGTTACGATGTAACAAATGTCACAGATTAGGACATTTTGCCAGCAAATGTCCTGAACTAACAGACCAAAAGATGGAAGATCCCTCAGGTACTCTTGAAGAAAAAAGACAGAATCAAAGAGATAAGGCGAGATAAAGAGCAGATATCTGAACTAGCTTATGGAAATAAGCGGTTGGAGAGACATTCCAAACTTAAAGAAAGAAAAAAAAGGATTTAAGACAAAGAGACCACCAGTATACAAAAAAATTTGGAAGCCTAAGAAGTTGATTGAGTCCCAACAAGAAGTAGATCTGGATCAGAATAAGGAAGAAAGTAAAAGGGAGATATCAGTGGATTCAGCCTTGAAATCGTTGACTCCAAATCCAGTAAAGTCTGAACATGGAGGTTGATGAAGAAAATGAAAAAGTTAACATTTCTCTCTCATGCATGGAAGAAGAGGAAGACAAAACCATTGCTCATCAAGAGCTGCTAAAGAGCAGATCTGTGGAGAAGCTAAAAATGAGACAAGAAAAAGGCAAAGAGGATCTAGAATCCATTGCATGTGATCTAAAATAAGAGAAAGAGGACACAGATGTAAAGGAGCTGACTCCTAAAATGGATAAGTAGGCTGATATTATTGCAGAATAGGAGGATGGAGAAATTACCCCCTCTAACAAGGAAAATGACTGTGATAATGAGGGATTCATCTTAGTGAAAAGAAAGAAAAGGGGTTCAAAAAGCCTAGAAGAAAAGCAGCTTGGAAGCTAGGAAGCCTCCTCCTCAAGAATCACAAGGGCCACTGCTAGAAGAACTGCAAATTTTGGAGTAACCTTTAGAAAAGGTAGGCCATCTAAGAGAGAAACAAGAGAAAAAGATACTGAAAAGGAAATTGTAGATGGTACACAGAGAACTCTGGGCCATCCGGACAAATGCATCTCCAAAACGTTTTTAATGAAGGTAATCTCTTGGAATGTCAGAGGCATTAATGAAGGGCCTAAGAAAATAATGCTTAAGGAAATTAAAAGAGCAAACAAACCCAACATTCTTCTCATTCAGGAAACTAAAATGAAAAGTAAAGCAATTGAAGACTTCAAACGATAATTTTGGCAGAACGTTGCCTTTGCTGCTGTTGACTGCTCAAGGGGCTTCTGGAGGCTTAGCTGATCTTTTGGGATACAAAGATGGTTGAACGGTAAGGTACTCATCTCCACCTAGAATCATTTAGCTATTATCTTTAAAAGCCTTGAAAATAATCTTAGTTGGATTTTGTCTAATATTTATGCGCCCAATACTGCTACTGGTAAAAGAAGTCTATGGAAAGAATTAATCTTGTTCAGAAGCAAGGTTGAAAGCATGAATTGGTTGGTTATGGGAGACTTCAATACTCCCTTGAATCCTGGAGAAAAGTTTGGGGGAAGTTCCGAATTCTCCCTTGGCATGGAAGAATTTGCTGACTTCATCTCGACTCTTAATCTTATGGACATAGAGCTTCATGGCAATCAATTTACATGGTCCAACAGAAGATTAGGGGAAAACTTAATTCAGGTTAAACTGGACAAATCTCTTATCTCTTCAAATTGGATCTTGGACCAGAATTTCCATCTTTCTTCTCTTCCCAGAGCGGGATCTGATCATAATCCAATACTCCTCAATTTCTTCAATTGGACAAAACCTTCCAATGGTAATTTCAAATTTGAGAAAATGTGGTTCGATCATGAAGACGTTATGGATAGAATTAAAGAGTGGTGGGTTTGGGAAGGCACAGGGACAACCCAATTCATACTTATTCAGAAGTTAAAGAATGTTAAATAGAAAGTTGGAATATGGAATAAAGAGGTTTTTGGGAACATTTTTGAAAAGAAGAAAGAACTTAAGAAACAGCTAGAAGAGCTTGAACTACATGTTTCCATGCAAGGTATGACCCTGGAGGATCATCAGCGGGAAAAAAATACTTCTATCTAATCTACATAATATAAACAGTCATGAAGAAACCTTTTGCAGAATGAAATCTAGAGCCCTTTGGCTTAAGGATGGTGACAGAAATACAAAATTCTTTCATTTGACAGCCATCAAACATAGATCTTGTAACAGAATTTCTGAGGTTACTAAAGGAAATGGAAACATTACTAAGGATTCTGAGGTTATCAAAACTGAAGCACTTAATTTTTACAAAAACCTCCTCACTGAAAACACATCCTATAATGAACAAGCAGCCTCTTTCCTCTTAGACTCCATTCCTAATAATCTAATGCCTGCTGGGAGATTTAAAAATATTTCAAAAACAGTCACCATCGAGGAATTAAAAAAGGTTGTCTTTGCTTTAGAAGGGGATAAGGCTCCAGGTCCAAATGGATTTTTGGCTAACTTCTACCAAAGATGATGGGAAATATGCTCTAAATATATCTTGAAAGATGTTAATGAATTTTATAGAACGGGAAATCTGATTAAAGAACTAAATAATATACACATTGTGCTTGCCCCAAAATAGTTGGATGCAAAAGACTTCAAATATTACAGGCCTATCAGTTTGGTGAATGTCATTTATAGGATTTTCACAAAGATTCTCACCACTCGAATGCAACCTATTCTAATGGAGATCATTTCACAACAACAAAGTAGATTCATTCAGGGAAGAATTATCCAGGATGGAATTATCATGGTTCATGAAACTATACATTCTATGGATAAAAGTAAAAAGGCGGGGATGGCCATCAAACTTGACATGCATAAAGCTTTTGACAGGGTCTCCTGGAGATTCATGGATGAGGTCCTATCAAAATTTGGTTTTCAAGACAAATTCAGAAAAATCATCCACTCTTGCACCTCTACCTCTAGATTCTCTGTGGTTGTTAATGGGGAACCTGTGGGTTTTTTGCCAGTAATAGAGGTATACGGCAAGGTGACCCAATCTCCCCTATTTTATTCATTATTATGGCTAACAGTTTAAGCAGATCTATATCCAAAGCTATTGACATTGGCATGATAAAAGGCTTCCCTCCAACTACTGGTAATCAGACCTCCTCTCATCAGCAGTTTGTTGATGACACTCTACTGCTTCTAATGGCTTCTATTATTGAAGCAAAGGCCATTAAAACTGTCCTTAGATTTTATGAGGAAGCCTCAGGACAAAAAGTTAATTTTGACAAAAGCTCTATTTATTTCTTCAATACTCCTGAGGAGAGGCAAAGAAAGATTGCTAATATTCTTGGATGCACCATTAATTCCCTACCAGCTACTTACTTAGGGTTACTTTTAAGCACTGGAAATATTTCAGTGGAGGTTTGGAATGATCTTATTAAGAGATTCCAAAGAAAGTTGGCAGGATGGAAAGGAGCCATCCTTTCTAGTGTAGGTAAGTGCCTTTTGGTTAAAAGCACGCTTCAAAACTTGCCTATTTAGATACTATCAATGTTCAACATGCCTGTAGCTATATGAACAATATTGAGAAGATTCAAAAACACTTTCTGTGGCACAGTACTGAGGAAAGATTCAGATATCATCTTATGGCTTGGGATCAGGTTTGTAAACCCAAGAGACTAGGGGGGTTAGACATCAAAGATATCAAGCATATGAGTACTGCCCTTACTGTAAAATTAGGATGGAGATTGATAAAAGAGAACAGACCTTTGACAGAGATGATTAAGATCAAATATATTTCAAATCAGAGCAAGATTTCCTTCATATATGATCAGTCCCTTCCGAGTGGTTCTATTTTCTGGAACAACCTTCTTCGCAGCAGACACATTCTCTTTCAAGGATGCAGTTGGAAGCTTGGAGATGGGAAAAACATAAACTTCTGGACCGATAAGTGGACTGATTCTAACTGGATTTCTACTTATGATCATATGAAAGACAATTTTATTGCAAAGTATGGACACAAAATCCAAGGATACGTTGAGAGGGATGGAAACAAAAGAAAATGGAACCAGCTAAAAGTGGAGAATGATAGTATTTAGGCTGATATTATATCTCTCTAGATTCAACTTTCCCTAATCCATCTAAGTAATCAAAATCTTAAAGATGACATCATCTGGAATGATTCTTTTGATGGGGATTACACTGTTAAATCAGAATATAATTCTTTCTTTGCATCCATGGAAATCGAAATCAAGTGGCACAAGTTGTGGATGCTGGAGCTAACCCCTAGAGTGAACTTCTTTTGGTGGCTAGTTATTAATGGCAAGATCCTAACTAATGATAAGCTCATCAAGAAGGGATTCATCATGCCTAATATATGTTGCATGTGTCAGCAAGAGGCTGAAGATATAAAACATTTATTCCTCCATTGTGAGATTACCTCCAAAATTTGGTAGCTTATTTTTGCAAAATTCAATCTAAGATGGATTTTTCCTCTTACCTGCCTTCAGACTTGGGAGCAATGGAGCTCTCCATTTAAACATTACATGGTGAAAAGAATATGGCAGCTTGTTCTACCACACACTATGTGGAGAATCTGGAAGGCTCGTAATGATAGTATTTTCAGAAGCAATAGACAGGCTTGTAACAAAGTTTATAAGGAAATAATCATTGTTGTGCAAGATAATATTGCTAGATTTAAACCCCCTAAAAATAGACTCTACCCGGAGAATGAATATTACATTCTGACTGAATGGAATATAGCCACTATCAACAGAAATAAAAATGGTACTGACAGAAACACAGTCTGATGGATTAAACCCCCCACTGATTGTCACAAATTAAATTTTGATGGGACCTCAAAAGGAAATCAAGGTGACTCTAGTGGAGGGGCCAACATCAGGGATCAAAGAGGCTGCTATGTTGCTGGTTTTTCTGGAAGAATGGGAAGACAGACTAATCATTATTCCGAAGCCATGGCGGCTCTTTGGGTTATTAGACTTTCCAGAGATTGTAATATTCAAAATATCATAATTGAAGGTGATTCTCTAAATATTATAAATCTTCTGAACAAAAAACAACACCCCAGCTGGTCTATCAAGGACTATATTTAGGAAGCTATAGATATTTGCAAAAGCTTTGCTAATGTCCACATCAACCATACTTATAGGGAAGGAAAAAGGGTTTCCGAAAGTTTGGCTAACTTAGGTGTTTATAATTCCTTTCAAACTTGGATTGGCAGGGACATTCTACCCGCTCATGTCAATAAAGCCATCATCATTGATCTTCATGGCAGTAAAAATCATGACTAACGGTTGTATTTTAGATGCTAATGTGTGGATCCCCAAGTACATGATGATGACATCACAAAAGATTTGGATGATTGTTGCGACTTGTGCGGGCTGGATTGCCATCATCTCTTGGCATGGGAGGAAAGCTGGGGAGCGGGGAAATAATAACAAATGTAACATTATAATTAAGCCGACTTTCACGGGAAGAGAAGATTCAAATACCAAAAACACCGCTCAGCCTGTCCTGCACATTGCAATCTTTTTTACCGTTGAAAAAAGGAATAGGAATAGAGGAAACATGGGGGATCCGCCATGAAAAACTGAACCGACCCACAATTCTGAGTGGAAAGAGAACACAGAGCTTTGGGATTACCTACAAATCAGGGGCCTATCTAATTTCATTGAGAGGATTCAAGGCTTCGACCAAGACATCTCCATCAAAGTCGCAAAGGGTTGGAAGAACATAATTGTCAAGTATAGTAACATGAAGATGGAAATTACAGAAGAGCTCATAGCTCAGATCACGGGTCTCAGCCTGGAAGGCACAAAATTCTTTAATAAAAAGGTCGACAGGGAGGTGGAAACCAAGAAATTTTTAGAAGAGGGAGAGAATCTTGAGTTTGTAACAACTGGCCTCAAGGTGGAGTCGATCCTTGTACCTTTTTATGAACTTGCCAGAATGGTGGTAAGGTATATTACCCTTGAAGGAAGATATGTGACTATTCCTCACAAGCATCTAATTTTTCTGAATCATTTTTCATAGAAATAACATTATTAGCTTTCCTCATTATCTAATCAACTCCTTGGATAAATCTATAAGGGAAGTTCAAAATCATTCTCGAGATGTTCCTCTGCACCAGGGCCTTATCCTCCTGATTCACCATCACTTTTCCAGCTGCCCTCCCATGAACACTATCCCACCTCCCTCCTTCATACCCCCACCTGCCCATACTGCTCCCACTCAACCCCTGCTAAAAAGAAAGAATGATGATGTTGGCTCCAGCAAGAAGAGCAAGAAAGATAAAATCCCTGCCTCCCAACGAGTCCTTAGGAGCCACAAGGACTTAGAACTTATTGAAAACCTCCTGCATATTAGCATGCCTATGGAGAAGCCCAAAGAGGAGGATTTGCTGGAGAGGATTGACAGATTGGAGAAGGATATTCAAGAACTCAAAGGGGATCTAAAAAACATGAAGAGAGCCAAGGGTAAAAGGATGCTTTAAAGTGAGGAGGAAGAGGGGATCATTGGTGAAGTCTTCAAGAAACTGCAGTCTCTTGATGGCAGATTGGGGAATGCCAAAAGCCATAATGACTGCATTTTATATGCCCTCAAAAGCATCTATAACTTCATTGAACAACATGTCCACAGTGTTTGCAGTTTAAGTGGAATCAATGAAGACATATGGGGCCCTAAAGAGAATAGGGACATTGCAATCTCACAAGCAGACATGAAGGACCCCTCTCAGGCCACGACCATTGCCTTTTTCATGTCACTGTAGGCCATCAAGACCAAGATAGACAGAGCCATCAAGTAACGGGCTGTTGTGCTGCGGTTTTTTGGCGGAGCTCATTTTTCTGTTTCTCTTTTGGTTTCTTTTTTATCTTGTCTTCTTAGTTCTGGATCTCTATACGTTTAGATCCACTTTTCACCTTTATTGTAGTATCTGGCTGTTGAGCCTTCTTGGTTGACTGTTTTTCCCCTCTCTGGGCTACTTCTCTCTTTTTCCTATCTGGCTTTTGAGTCCTTTTGTATACAGGGTATAGTCCCTTCAAAACTATTTTCCCTTAATAAAAAAAAATATTGATGATGTTGTCACAAAGATATTGAGATAAATTGACTCGATACATTGGTTTGTGCAAACACTATTTTAAATGAATAAGAATCCAATCTATATAACCTGATAGGACATTGTATTCACCTTCACAGGTTAAATACTTCATTATACAAATGGTGACTACCCCATAAGGTTCATTAATTGTATACCTCCTAATGCATTTGATTTTTTTTTGCATTATTACATACCATTTATGGTTTAGTCTCTCCGTCATCATGAAAATTTTGAATTTGGTATTTATATATAGACCTTCATTCAATCTGCAAGCCTTCACAAGGAAACCCTAAAAATTCACTGATGATCTTACTATTGACATTAATTTTCATGCCTCTTACCTTCAAAGACCTTCCATTGGAATTTTGGACGAATTCTTCCACTACTACTTCCTTATAGCCTTCAAATTTCTTCATGAACTCCAACCATCCAACCCTTTAAAATACCTTTGATACTTGTTTATCTCACAATTAAATAGACGCAAAATCTGGTTTTTAATATTTTTATGCCCCATTTTTCTTAACCAGAGCAAGGGATATACACAACTAGAACAATAACAAACATTATAGGGAAATATATGAAGAAAGACTGAATATAGACCATATAAAGAATGCTTAGGGCATAATCCAAAGGAAGGGAAACAAGTATGCTTTAGAGAGAGGATTTCTATCTCGTAATAAGGCAAAGGAATCCTCAATATTTCCTTTCATAACAAGGTAAAGGATGCCGAGGGGGAGGTTTGTTACAAACATACATTACAAACCTACTGATTGATGTGTTATAATTTGATGTGTTAGTAAAATTTTATTCAAATATGTCATCTTATTGATATGTTCAATATGTCAATTGATTTCAAAATTTAAGTGTTATGTATAATGCTACATGATTTACTATTTAATAGTCTAGTTTACGGTATTACCATTTACATGTTTTGTTGTTCAGGTATAATTTGATGTGTTAATAACACTTTATTCACTCCTAATTAATTGTAAATCCCAAAGGATTTATACCCATACGTCAAAAGGCAAAAATGTATGCAATAATTCATTAAGATAATTGTCTTATAAGACGTAGCTGATGTACTCAACTTACTTCGGAGTATAGTATACCATAGTTCATATGTCATGAACATAGATATGTTAGGTTATTGAGATGTTCAATATGTCAATTGATTGCAAATTTTAATTGTTATGAATAATGCTACATAATTTACTTTTTAATAGTGTAGTTTATGTTATTGTTGTTGTTTAGATATAATTTGATTTATTGGCTACTTGCTTCAGAGTGTTGGATACTTGTTTTGGAGTATAGTCTACTTGCATTCATATGTAAAAGAGTACCTAAACTTTGATGACAATGAACCTCACTTCATGATAAAATTGACCCTCTTATCGGTTTCTTTGGAATGATAAGATAGGACTAATAGCATGATGATGATGATTCAAATAAACAGTAGGTAATGCATGATACTCCTAACACTCAAGGATTTAAAGAGTTGTTATCCCATTTTTGCATGCAAGTATAACCTTGATTGAGACTAATATATGAATAGGAATTTTTATACAACATATGAGTGGTATTAATGTTTGTTATGAATCATTTTAGACCTACAGTTAAATTTTTATATTTGATTGAGTGAATAGGGTGCACCATCTAGTTTATGTTATTACCATTTACATGTTTTATTGTTCAAATATTTTGAGCATAATTTGATGTGTTAATACAACTTTATTCACTCCTCCTAATTGTGTTAATACAATTTACTATTTAGTAGTGTATTTTATTGATGCAGAAGCATCATCTCCACTTTAAAAATAAGGCATGAGGACATTAAATTTTTAGATTGAAAGGTGTTATTGTGTGTTCTAGGAGTCATGTATAGCCATCTAGTGGGTTGATATTGAGTTAAGCCTTTACAAATTTTGAATATGACCTTTTCCCTCCAAAAATAATTCAAATTTGTACAATGCATTATTAGTTTGTTTTGAAGTATTAGGGTTTCTTGAAGCATTTTAAACATAGTTTCAAGGATGTGGAAGCCTATTAGGAATTATAAACCTTGGATATGAAATAATAACCTAGTCATTTAGGTCATACATAATTTCAGTCTTAAGCTTAGTAGAAACTACTAGATGATGCTTAAAGACAATTTGTATCTAGAAAATCTTCTAAAAGGTGGTAAATTTGGAAGAAAACTTAAAGAGAGGGTTTAAAAGGACATTTATAACTGTTTGTGGGTATTCACATTTGAATGGAAATCAAAACAAGCTTCAATACATGCAAGCTAATATTTACCGTCTTTGTAATCTTCAAGGAAGGTAAACACTTGAACTTGATCATTCCATTATTAGTGGCCCTATGAAGAGTTATTTTGAGTTTGTATTTGGTATGAACACAATCCTTTGTCTTGATAAGAAATTTCTCATTAAAAATTGTAAATTTGCATGTGAAGAGGTATTGAAATTAAGTCTCTGGTAATCCTAGGGCATAAGTTGGGTTTGACAATCCATAAGGAAAGGGAGTAAATAGTGTAATGTTGTAGGTTGAGTATTTTTTTCCTCACTTGGAAATTGGGGTATTGGTTAAGAAATGTTAAAGAAGATATATCTATTCTCAGATGGAACCAAGAGTGTCACAGTCATAATTTACTAGGAAAAATGTGATTACAAGAAGCAAAAAATTGTTCAAGGGGCTATTTTCCTTCTAGTATCTTATTAATGTTGCTACAGTTGAGTTGAAGCTTGCATGAGCACTGGCAGGTAATAAATTTGGGGAAGAAAACATTATTTTTTCTTTTCTGAGTTCCCACTGTGAAGCAAATCCCGAAACTAGGGTTTACCAAACAAAATCTCCATTTTCTTGAGAATTAACCAATGAAATCTCTTTAAATTTTGAAGAAATATATGTAATAGAGTTGGTTAAGTATTGGAGAAAGAATTAGATCAAATCCTTTGGTATCCTTTGAGTTTTTAATGACATTTACCATGTTCAAAAGAGGCAGACTTGTGTAAAGAAATTGGTTTGATACTTAGAGTGGATAATGAAGGAAATTAGAAGCTAAAATCTGGGACTAATGATTCTAACACATTTCAATCTCTATTTTTAGTGGATTAAAGGTAAAATCAATCTTTTATTCTACTTAATGCATGACAGTTGGTGTTTGTAGGGTAGACTCAGTTCCGAGAGACCGGTTTAGAGACTACATTAAAGATTGTGAAAGTGTTTTGTTAATTAATAGGTCTTTAAAACTTGTCCAAGTGGAGAATCTCAAAATGAAACTTGGAAAAGGCCTTTATCTTGTCAATTAATTGATCCGACCAAAAGATACATTCCAAAACATCCCTGAGAGGACTTACAAGGAGCCCAAATAATCAAGACTTGAAGATAACAAGAATGACAACTGGGGAAGAAGTGAGTTGAATGAAATTAACACACCCCATTGTCAAGTAGAAGGGTATTTGAAGGTGGTACAATTTTTTATGGAAGTCATCTAGTTCATCCCATTTATGAGTTGACTAAGGACAATGTTGAAGAAGCATAAGAAAAGATAATTTTTACAAAGATGAGCACATTTTCAGAATTTGGGGCAGAGTTTGACCAACTTATTGGTGGATATAGTTTAAGTATAGTAATAGGGACATGATTGAATGTTAGATGCACAAGGATTGAACCCTATTATTGGACATGCTTGAGGAAGTTTCTTGTTTAAGGGTAAATGAGGATAGTGCTAAATTTCCTAGTTCTAAGCCGTCTCATGCTTGAGGAAGTTTCTTGTTTAAGGGTAAATGAGGATAGTGCTAAATTTCCTAGTTCTAAGCCGTCTAATGAAGGGTGATGAGTTGAGATGAACATGTAAGGAAGAATTCAGTGAGGTGAGGGAGTCTTGAATATATAAATTCAAGCCTTAACTGATATGTCCAAGATCAAGGTAGTCCAGTGGAGGCAGATTGAAGAGCCTAAGAGAAATTGAGGGTCTAAATGGACATGGTTCAATCTAAGTAGATAATTCGGCAAATTATAAAGCAAGTGAGACAGAGTATGTTATTTTAAAGGAAAGGTTATGCTTGAAGTTATTAAAATTGTATGTTTAGCCATTTCAAGTGATAGAATATGATCTCTGAAATAGGTTAAATGGGTAAATGAATGAGATTGATTTTTCAAAGTGAATAGATGACTAAATGTGTATTTGATTGCATCATTTACGTTATTGTTGTTGTCCAAGATATAATTTTATCTATTGGCTATTTGCTTTCGAATGTTGGATACTTGCTTTGGAGTATAGTCTACTTACTTTCATATGTAAAAGAGTACCTCAACTTTGAGGAAAATGAACCTCTCTTCATGACTAAGACTAATAATGAACCTCTCTTCATGACCGAGACTAATCTTATCCCCTTTTTTCATACAAGTATAACCTTGACTAAGACTAATATGTGAATAGGAATTTGTATACAAGATCTAAGTGGTATTAATGTTTGTTATGAATCATTTTAGACCTACAGTTAAATTTTGTGACTTGGTTGAGTGAATAGGGTGCACCACCACTCCAATTTACATTATTAGCATTTACATGTTTTGTTGTTTAGATATAATTTGAGCATAATTTGATGTATTAATACAACTTTATTCACTCCTCCTAATTGTGTTAGTACAATTTACTATTTAGTAGTGTATTTTATGTTATTGTTGTTCAAATATAATTTGATGTGTTGGCTACATGTTTTGGAGTGTTGGCTACTTGCTTTAGAGTGTTTGATACTTGCTTCGGACTATAATTTTGAAGGTGAAAGAAGGTAAACAGGTTGTGAAGGACGTTATTTAACATCACTTTAGGTCTTAAATACTAAAAAATCCAATGATAATACACTTGTGGATTATGTGCATTCGTATGTAAAAGAGTACCTCAACTTTTGAGGACAATGATCCTATTTTCATCCATCTCAAGCATATAGTCTGTATATTCGTGGTACTGGCTATAGAAAACCCAAATCCATTGTGCTAAATTTAATTATAAATTTAAATAGTCATACCATAACCCCCATTCATTTATTAATGAATGATCATTCGTTAATTATTTACATATACATGTATTTTGTTTGTCTCACATACCTGGAACTTTGTATTATCTTGTGGTAGTATTGTTTTTGGTATACACATTATGTGTATAACACAAAAGATATAAGAGGTAGGCATTGTTGAATCCAAGATTATACATCAAAAATTGTTAACATAAAGTGTCTAGAGACTAATATCATCCAATCTTCACCTAAATAATATAGAATCCACTTTAGCTTGTATGCAAAAGCTTCCTCTTTACTATACCTTTAAGATATTGACATGCACAAACTTTTCTCACCTAATTTTAAAATTAATACACTAGATCTATCTAGAAGGGAGACAAATAAGGGTATTAGTGAATAAATCTATAAATATTACAAATCCAGGAGGGGTATAACTCAAATCAATTTATAATGAATAAAAAATACAAACAAAGCAACCAAATAATTCATTTCTCAACTCCAATTGAGCTACATTGATGACAAAACTAAATCCATTCATCATGTAAGATCATAACATCATGTAATATGTTATTCATCGTTACAATTTTTCATAACATCGTGTAAGATTTTATTCATCATTACCATTTTATTTTATCTTTCCAACAGTCTTCCATTGAAACAAAGACATCAATCCATATAGTAGCTAAAATTAAAATACAATTATAGTAAGAACATGTGAACCCAAAACATAAAGTAACATATCATTAAATATTATTAATATAATTTGCACAACTAATAATTGTTGATGTGTTACAAATTATAATAATAAACAATTTTACAAACATGTGGTTATGCCACATTTTTAGTTTTTTTCTCATTACATAGGTCCACACATCCCAACATGTTTTTCAATAGTTCTTTCAAATGTTTGTGTTCCCGAACACGAATGGTGACCACCTCTTGAAGTTTGGCCAATGCATCTTCTTTCAATTACAATTTTTTTACACTCATTGTTACAAGGTTTTTATGTGCCATATGTAGTTGAATCAAGTCCATCTCTATATTGGCCTTCGTCTCACACAAATTACGAGCTTTAGCCTTACAACTTTTATTTCTTCCCGTAATTTTTTGTTCTCTTTTTCATAAAACGCAATTTTCTCTTCCAAAACCTTTATATGTTTTTTTTCAACTTTAGCCATATCCTCGTAAATTTTATCCTCTGGGGTGAACTAATTTGTGTGAAAGCATTATGTTATGGTCTTCACATTTGTGAAATTAATGTAAAACAAATGTCAAAGTAAATAATGTGTTACATTGCACACCTCCAAAGATATTAGAATGCAACGCATCCCTTATCCTCTTGGATGCAACAGGGCCACTTCATACTTTTCAGAATTTTCTAATTCATCGTTGACACTTCTAGATTTATTTTTGGTTACCAGGCATTTTAGACGAAACCATCGTAGGTTTCTATATGAATTTTTTTTTCCGATATTGTAAGTCTGTCTTATCATAAATGAAGCAATGGAATAAGAAAAATTTGACAACATATTTTAAAATAAATGAGATATACAATTGAAGTTATCTCATAAACAAAATGTGTTTCTCACACAAGAACAAACACCTCAAATCTGTAATGAAATAAATGAACTTGTGGAAAGAAAATGTCACATTTAATTGTCGATGCGATAAATAAACCATGTTGTCAAGAAAAAGGAAAAGTTGGGATTCTTGAGATCAAGTTGACCATCTATTTGGTTTCTTTGGAATGATAAAATAGGAGTAATATCATGATGATGATTAAAACAAAGAGAAGGTAATGAATAACACTCCTAATACTTAGGGATTAAAGAATTTGTTACCTCCTTTTTACATACAAGTATAACCTTAACTGGGGACTAATCTGTGAATAGGAATTTGAATGCAAGATCTGAGTGGTATTAATTTTTGTTATGAATCATTTTAGAATGGAAAGGATGTTATAATATGGAATCAAAATATTGAGGTGTATTTCATCAAGAATTGAAAATTGTGAATAAAAGAATACCTGAGAAGAAATTGCTTTCAAACTGTGACCAGGGGTATCTACATGATAGGCATACATGGAATCAAAAAAAGGGAAAATTCATTAGTATTCATCATTACTGGTAATATTATTTTGATTGAAAGGATCTCATGGACCTATAGTTCAATTTTTAGACTTTAAAACCATGCATCAAAAAAGTAATTAAACATTAAGTGTTCTCAGACTATTTTGTTGTTCACAAGTCTAGTTATAGCTAGGGCATGAGTTTTTGGAATAGAAACTAACAAATCTTTGTCTGAGACTTCAAAGTATTAATAAGGAGAGGATTTTCAATGGAATAAGTAAATTTAAACATCGTCTTTTAAAATAAATGAGATATAAAATCAAAGTTAGCTCATAAAAAAAATGTGTTACTCACACAAGAACAAACACATCAACTTTACAACCAAATAAATGAAGTAGTAAAACTAAATGAACTTGTAGATAGAAAATTTCACCTTTAATTGCAAATGTGATAAATAAGCTAGTGAAAAATGTGAATTTACCTTAACTAAGCTTTATGGATGGCAGCAAATGGATTCAAATCCCGCCTACAATACAAATAAATAACAACGTTAGTCTGCTGTTATAAATAGAGGAAATAGACGGTTCAAATGTTAAGTATTTTACTAATGCACAAGATGGTTGATAAGGTGGAGAGAAGATGCAATTATTACCTGTTGTTTTCATTTTTTTTCCAAATGGCACATACAAATAAAACAACATAAAAAAATGTGGCAGCTATAATCATAAATAATCCATTGTGGTGCCACATGGCACATTCAAACAAAAAAAAACCTTTGTGACAAGTATAATCATGAATAATCATTCCTTTGTGATGCCACATGGCACATTCAAACAAAAAAACAAATGTGACAATTATAACCATGAATAATCAACACATTACATTACCACATGACACATTAAACCAAAAAACATTTGTGAAAAGTATAATTATGGATAATGAACCCATTATACAACATGGCCCAATCAAACTAACAACAATTATGAAAACTATAACCATGATTAAATCCAACAATTACATAATTAAAGCACATGTGAATGTCAATAATATTATATTAAAATAATTAGGTTATTAGTATGAAATCATTTTTTACTCTGTTGTCTAGTACACACAAGGGATGTATCACATCATCTCGAAAAATTGATCCGAAAATCCAGGTCACAAATTTGAATATATATTTTTTACGTTCGACCATTGGACCCCTATAGGATTATTAAAATTACCAATTAAATTTTACACCATTTGAAGTAAAACAATCCAAAATAATGCAATAATATAAATGAAACTGTACACAGATTGATTACGGAGTTTGGCAAGAGGCTACGTCTCTGGGTTCTTATAGAACCATTCCACTATTAAATATTTATAAGTGCAATGTTTTATCTTAAAATAAAACCTAATGAAACTCTACTTGCCTATCAAGTGCTTCATCCTTTCAAAGAACACCAATGATTTATAGGTCCATCCTCCACCTTCCTGGTGCACAATATCCTTTGGAACTAGATCGACCTTTCAGACGTTTGCAAGATGCCCTATGGCTCTCCAGTAAACAATTTCAGGATTCACAAATAAAAGTGTGGCGTTATTGGCCAATTTTTGAGTTCCCACTTAATCCCAGTTTTACAATTTTCCTATTAAAATAATAGGACTTAGTTTCCACAATATTGCCTATAAAATATTAAATAGGACTTACTCTCCAAAAATTTCCTATAATTAATTATAAGGCCTTACAATATAGTTTGGAAGCTTATAGCTTTTGTTCTGTGTAAAGTGTATGTGTATGAGGGGACTTTTATATCCTTTGATCACCTGAAATATAAGGAAAAATCATTTATTATTATTTTTTTATATTATCGTATAGGGATAAACAAATTTTATCCTTAATAAGGATTTGAGTGGGTTAATAGGGATTAATTCTCTTTTAAGCTTTTAAAATAAGCTTAAGAAATATTTGAATAAATCTACCCCATAATAATATCCACTCTTCACGTGGATGGAGCAGATTTATGTGGGGAAAATCCCACATTATATACAAGCATTTTTAATAGGATTTATCCACAAAAAATTGTTTTCACATGGAATTTCTAATATATATATATATATATATATATATATATATATATATATATATATATATATATATTCGTAAGATTCTAAAATCATTTTAAGTGGGTAAAACATTAATCCAATTTTAAATCCATGTGCCCAATTAAATTCTAACAAGTGCCTAGAAGCAATAGATACAAATGTCCATAAACAACAGTGGCACATGTCACTCCACATTAATGCCACGTCATCTCTTTTGTCGGGTTTGACCAAAACTTTGACTTCTCATATCTTTCACATACGGACTTGGATTTGGTCCGTTCAAAATGTGTTGGAAAGATCTTGGTGATATATACATAATGATTTTGACTCCAAATGATTTCAATACCATAAATTCTACCATTGACTAAATGTTAACCATACTTTGACCCAAAATTTGACTAGTCATATCTTTCACATATGGACTTGGATATGGTCCGTTCAAAATGTGTCAGAAAGGTGTTGGAGAGGTATATGCAATGGTTATGATTTGAGATGATTTAAAAATCATTCATTTTTCCATGGAACAATGTTGACCAGTTGTTGAGCAATGTTTGACCAGACACAATTTACACATGCAGACTTCATTTTTTATGTTTCAATTGTCGAAAAAAAGATCTCGGATTCATATTCCGAACTGTCTCGATCCTAAGAGATTTAGGGAAAATATTTCCTTCATATTGAACTCTAGATCACACCTCCCTAATGGGAAAATATTTTTGTTCCAAAAATATTGTAAACTCCAAATCACGTTGTTGAGAAGATATTTACGCAATATTTTGCTAACTCCACAATCAAGGAACTGATGGTTCAAAATCCAAGACCTGTGGCACTTGGGATCACTGCCTCCTATGTCACCACTCTGATATATAAAAAATACCTCCACACCTACATTGTATGGTGCTAAGTTTCCTAATGAAACTTCAACGCTCCCACTGTGCAGTGCTAAGCTTCCAAATATTTGACAACAAGGATCCCCTTTTATTCTATAACACAACTCATGGCTCTGAGTTGATTCCATAAAATCTAAACTGGTCTGAAGGAACTCTATGCTATGTAGAGCTAAAAGTGATCTAATATGAGTGATGGATAATGACTTGTCAGGTACCATCTTGCCATAGGGCCATAAGAGAATCTATATAAAATGAAGATGCGACCTAATGTCACATCCCTTTCCAGACCCCAATCCTCCCATTAGACAGTGTTAAGTCCTCTTTTAAGACCTCAACACTTCCAATGTGTTGTGCTTAGTCATGATGATTATCTTTAATTCTACTACACAGTCACAATGCCTCTACATAGAACAACGATCCGAGATGATTTATCATGAGCTCAATAATGGTGACTTCAACCCCATGACGTGATTACTGCATCTACATGGTACAAATCCTCCTCTTGATGATGACTATCAGGTACCACTCTAATGCACAGTCAAAATTCTTGTACACAGAATGAAGTTTCAACCTGCAGTTAGATGCCAACAATGTTCAGCTACCATTCTGCTACATGATCATAATGCCTCTATATAGAATGAAGTTCTGAGCTGAAACTAATGAGCTCAACTGTCTACAGATGTGGCTGAAAGGTCTCCAAGCTTAATATGAGTCAAATCCTATATCCAACATGTAGTAGGTACTCACAAGCTGGTTACGAGATATGTTTGGAGTATTAATCAAATTTTCTAAGTAAGAAAATCCACTGAGTATGCTAAACATTTCTCTCAACATTTTCTCACAAAATATGATCTCAAAAAAAATAATGCATACTATTCATCAATCTGAATCATGCAATATATAATTGAAAAATTGTTGAATTTTCCATTTTAAAGGACTTTCACTTTCATGTATTACCTGGTCCTGGGTTGAATTGTCAACTGGTGGTGGAGTAGAAACCTCCTTTTCCTTTAAAATAGGCCTCCATTCCATCTTTGGCTTGTCATTACCCTAATGGCGAGATGGATGTAGTTTCCAGTAATTTTCTACCCGATGCCCATTCCTCTAGAAATGAGTACAAAAATTCTTCTTAATATCCTTCTTTTGGGATGCAGAACTCTTACTTTCATTTATTGACTATGCATGACGAGATTGGTCTTTTTTATTTATCTTGTTGTTGAAAAATGACATCAACTTATTCATTAGTGTCCTTCTCTTCTAGCATTTGGCCACATAATGATTATGAAATCCACAAAAATAACATGGAAAGGAATTCCACATTTTCTGAAAATCATAACCATACTTCTTAAGATGAAAAATTGGATCAAAAGTTTCACTGTGTTTATGATTATGGTAAGAAAATGAAGGTGTAATCTCATTACCTCTTCGTTGATTCTTCTTACGACATTCATCCTTTGATGATGAAGCACAATTTTCCTGCTCGGTATCTTCTTGCATGACTATTGGGGTATTCACTTTTCTTTCATAAGCTTGTTTCCCTTCAGCGTTCTTATAGAAATATCCAATATCCAATCCTGCACTAGAAAAACCTAAACATGTAAAACAAGGATGATCCTCGACTTGTATTGGGTTATCAATGCCTTTCCCAATTTTACATACACCTCTTCCATAAAATCCCATTTTAGATAATAATTTGGATCCAATTCCTCTAGTATGATTTTCAAATAAACCAAATACTTCATTACCTGAATCTGAAACCAATTAGAAGGAATAAGATTCACATGGTGAACAACTTACAGTGCAATCATCTGCCATGGTCTCTACATCTATAGTTTAAGGTATTTCCTTTCTCTGATGATCACACTACAACCTTTCTAAGATACCATCCTTGGTTTATTGTTCTCATTTCAAGGGATAATTTTCATCTTCCAAGCAGCAGTGCATCGATCGTAGGAGAGAGTTATCTTCCTAGATCTGGTTATTATAAGATTCAATTTCATCAAGCTTTTCCTATTTATACATCTTTACCATGGTGTGCCTATACCCTTTTCATACAAACTGAACCAACTACACCAACTTGAAGTAATCACACTGTGAAATTACATGATTCTGATACCAAAGTTTCTCGGAGATTAGCAATTTTGCAAGCGTAATAACCTAGTCTGATACCAACTTGATCCGAATATCTAGGTTAAAAATTATAATATATTTTTATTTTATCTTCGACCTTCATACCCCTATAGGCTTATTAAAATTACCATTAAAATTTTACTCCATTATAAATAAAACAATGCAAAATAATGCAATAATATAAATGACTCTACACACAAATTGATTTCGGAGTTTAACAATAGCCTACGTTTCAAGGTTCTTATCAAACCATTCCACCAGTAAAAATTTGTAAGTGTAATGTTTTATATTATAATAAAACCTAATGGAACTTTACTTTCCTATAAAGTGCTCTAGCCTTTCAAAGAACACCTATGATAAATAGGTCCATCCTCAACCTTCCTACTACACAATCTCCTTATGAAAGCGATCATCCTTCCAGATGTTTGTGAGACGCCCTGTGGCTCTTCGGTCAACAATTCCAAGCTTTACGAATAAAAGTGTGGTGCTATGGGCCAATCGGTGACTTCCCAATTAACTCCCAATTTTACAATTTTTCTATTAAAATAATAGGACTTAGCTTCCACAATATTTCCTATAAAATATTAAATAGGAGTTACTCCCAAAAAATTGCCTATAATTAATTATAAGGCCTTACGAAATAGTTTGGAATCTTATAACTTTTTTTCCGTGTAAAGTGTATGTGTATGAGGGGCCTTTTATAGCCTTTAGGAATCCAAAATATAAGGATAAATCATTTATCCCTTTGTTTTATAATCTCATATAGGGATAAACAAATTTTAGCCTTACTAAGGCTTTGAGTGGGTTAATAGGGATTAATTCTTTTTTTAATCTTTTAAAATAAGCTTAAGCCATATTTAAAAAAATGCACCCCATAATAATATCCACTCTTCACGTGGATGGAGAAGATTTATGTGGGATGAATCCCACATTAAATGCAAGCCTTTTTAATAGGCTTTATCTACCAAAAAAAATTTTCACGTGGACTTTCTAATAAATATATGATATTTTTTTTTTTGTAAGATTCTATAAACTTTTTAAGTGGGTAAAACATTAATCCACTTTTTAATCCATGTGCCCAATTCAACTCTGCCAAGTGCCTAGAAACAATAGATCCATGTGCCCATAAACATAAGTGTCACATGTCACTCCACATTAATGCCACGTCATCTCTTTTGTTGGGTTTTACCAAAACTTTGACTGCTCATATCTTTCATATACATACTTGGATTTGGTCTGTTCAAAATGCGTCAAAAAGCTCTTAGCAATCTCTACCCAATCGTGCTGACTCAAAATGATTTCCATACCATCAATTTTAGCATTGACCAAATTTTGACCATACTTTGACCCAAACTTTGACAAGTCATATCTTTCACATATAGACTCATATTTGTTCCGTTTGAAATGCATCGGAAAGGTGTTGTCGAGATATATTAAATGGTGATTACTTTAGATTATTTAAAATTTATTCATTTTTCCATTAACCAATGTTGACCAGCTTTGAACAATGTTTGACCAGATACCATTTGTACATGCAGACTCCGTTTTTTATGTTCAATTAGTCAAAGGAAATCTCTCAAAGTCATCTTCCACACTGTACTAATAATAGGAGATTTAGGGAACATATTTCCTCCATATTTACCTTTGTATTAAAAATTTAAACAATATGGGTTACTGTAATTCATTTAGTCTAATAATAATGCAAAGTAGATACTTCATTTAAAATAATTCTAAACAAGCTATTACCTAATGTGGATGGCTAACATAAATTTCAGAAATTTACCAAATGGTAAAGCCCCCTACAACATCAATCAACATGTCTGCAAAATAGGTAGGATATAGTAGAGGGAAACTTTCATCCATGATAATGAGGATCTCAACAACAACACAATGTGATGGAACTTTTCTCCTATGGAATCTTACATCATCACTGACATCATGAAATTTTTCATGGCCCACGAATTATTGAAACATCAAGACATCCAACACATCACCAATAGATTGTACCGTAATAGGAACTACTATGGATGTAACAAAATTTGACGAGGCTGATATTATAGGAACATTCTAGTCTTTTAAAAGAATTCTTGTAGTTATTCCAAACAAAAAATATATTTATATCTTATAGCTTTGTTCCTATTTTTAATACTATTTGTATAATAACATGGTTCAAAACAAAGAATATTAATTCCACTTGGCATAAAGGTTACATGTAAATCCTCGTGTACAAGAATATTTTCCTCCCCTTCTCTCTTGAGGCCACTGGGAGATTCCTGCAATCATTCCACAATAAATTAGTTGCAAAAAGTAACAAAATAAATAATTATTAATTTTTTTTGTATATGCAAAAAACATAATCAACTTATATTTGATTACGTACGTGTAAAACAGGTTGCATGTCGATCTCCTCATTATCCTCTCTCCCATGGGCTCTAGATAATCCCTACAGTTAGATAATGTGAAGAATAAATTAAACAAGGTTATTAGATAACAAAGTGGAGAATAAGGGTTCAAATTAAAATTGGAGTATGTTCTCTTGTTAAAAGGGAGTTATTTAGTGATCTAGATTCTAAATTTTTTATTGTTTAGGGACAAGATTCTATTGAATGTGTCTTATACTGTCTATAAAATAAAGTGTCAGAGATATCTCCATTTTTTCGAGATCCATGTCTGTAAACTGAGCTTCCAGAGCTATCTATATTTATTTCAGAGCTTGTGGGTAGTACTAGAAGAAAATTTTTACTAGTGGTGAAATGACTTGACTTTGAGAAACATATGGCGAAAATCTTGTAAAATGAAGAGTATAGTGAAGTTACTAGTTATTGATTTCATTCGTTGAGTGGGACTAATCAAGTTTGAAATGTTTGCAAGAGAAAAGGAAGTAAATAACTTTGGGGAGAGATATAAAGGAAAGAAATTTGAAGTATGAAAAAAATGAAGAAAGCTTAAGTGACTAGTTGGACCAAGGGCATAGGTGGGTAAGAGATTTTTATTTAGATTGATTTCTTGAATTATATACATGATTAAAAAAACTAAGTGGAAAATTTTTGATTGAGAATAAAGAGGTTAGGAAATGATTTGAATACAATTAGATCAAAAAGACAAAAGAAAAGGCAATATAAATAAGAGTTAATCAAGGGTAACCAAGATCATGATGAGAAGGACAAATGTTTGAGGGAACCTTATGAATTTAGATGATTTTGGGTCATGAAAGAAGATAATTGAGGGTATGAAGATAAAAATTATATTTCTAGTGGGTGAATACTTTTATTAAGAGATCAAAATTTTGAATATTTTTCTACTTTTGAACCTAGGCCTAAGACACAAAGGAATCATACTAGTTAAATTGGATGAAATTGAGTGTTTGGAATTTGTTGTATGCAAGAAATGGTGTAGTGTACTACATCACTACAAAATTTTAGGATCAAATTTTGTTTTTAAGGCCTCAAATTCACATATGCTATCAAACTATTTAGTAAAGGTTTATGGGGACCCGAATATATAAACTTTGGCATAAAATTATGGCAACTTGATATCATGAATCCTAATTTCGTATGAGGCTCCTTAAAAAAAGAACATAGAGACAAGAGTCTCAACTGATTAGAAGGCCAAATAAAGAATCATGTTAAGACTTACCATGCTCTTCATTTGTTACACTGCGACATCAACCATCATCGGAAAAGGTGTCGTTCCATCACCCAATATTTACAAAAAACCTATAAAATAATCTTTTTTTATTATAATGGTTTTATAACAAATACTACAAATTACAATTCACATATTTTGTGTTTGCTTTTATTTACCTCAGCTTCCTTTTTGCCGGTTGGTTTCGTTGCTAATTTTTTTTACATTTTTCATAAATTTTCAATAACGACATATCCTCCTCCTACAACATATTGTATCAATCAAAACGTTAATGAAGGATTCTTGAACATGTCTTTAAATAACAAGACTAAATATAAAATGACTAACTTACATTATAGTCGCCTACAATATTTCTTTTGGGAATGAACCTCTCCATCTCTACATCGATCTCACCCTCCTCAACATGTGAAGAAAAAGAAATTTAACTTATAAGAAATAGATTTACTTATGTACTCAAAGTGAGAAAAGAGTGAAATGAAACAATTACTCAAACTTACCATGTTTTTCTTCTTTTATCTCAAATCTAATATGTCTACCATCATCTTAGACCTCGTAATATCCGAATCATAGTACCTCATGGAATCATAAACCTATTTTTTGGAGCATATGCTAATACTTTTGAATGATGCCTTTCCTTCCCTCCTGCAAACGCATTATATCACTCGTTGCCTCTATAAAATATAGCACACAAGTAGTACACACTCAATGTCTCCATCTTTGTGTTCCATATATTACCTCCACCATTTTTAGGACCTCCGATGATACTTTCTAGTAAAATTTATACCTTTCATCTCTGTGAGAACATGGGGGAAGGAATGGGAATTTGTCTCATTCATATTTAGCATCTATAAAGTGTAAATGTTTATGTCAAATTTGGGGTACTCATAATAATAAATTATGTGATCCCAATCATGTTCCCTCCTATAGTGAAGAGAGGCCTATTCAAACACATTGCATAAAAAATTATCCACTAATGGACATATACGAAAAGAATAAATTAAAATATTCACTTTTTTTATTTTACCTAATCGCTGAAAATACCATCCTCTGAATCTATTGGAGCAGAAAAAATAGGTGCATCCTCATGCAATAATCATTCAAAAAATCACATGGTGAGTCATACAGACTTGTTACTCACATACACAATAACATATAATCATATTAAATTAATTTACAGGTAAAAAAATGTAACTTTAAATTAGAGTAATTTTACCTCCTCTACAGCTATATCGGCCTAGTCTTCCTTCACTCAACAATCCATACCATATCAAAAATGAACTAATAACATAATAAATATTACCAAATTCCAACAAAAATACAAATTTTAAACAATTAATGTTAGGATGATTATTAGATAAAATACACACACATAATGAAGAAGATATCTGAAGGTTCAATAGCCACCTTGGTTGTTTTGATCTTCTGAGTGGAGGACCATGCTTAGATGCCTAAAATAAGATTACGTTAGGTACTTAATATATTACTTTCAACGTAAAATATGATACAATTATTTATTTTATAAAATGAAACAATGGACAATGAAAATGAAAATCTTGTATTCTTACCTCCGATGAAGATGCAATATCCATGACATGAAACTTCATAAAATCCAACTGCAACACTCGCTAAATAACAAAATATCACTAAAAATCATCATTGAGCTTAACAATAACATTTTGGAGAGATATAGTGCCTGCATGTATTTTCCTAAGAGTACAAACCATAGCAGAGTATGCTGACTCAAAGTTCCCAGTATCTTGTGATAACCTTTGCATTATTTCTTCAATTGACCGAAAAATTCCTGCCATAAAATATCTATGTCTACCATTAAAAAAATTATTCAAAAATAGCACGTATTAAGCCAATAAATAACTACAAACATAATTATACATAACACAAAAATGAAATACAATGTGTTCATATATCATATTGTAATTCCATCCATGGCAAGTGTTAACAATGCTGTCACTTCTTCATTTACAGTGTCCATAGATACTTTACATACATTCAACCTACATCTATTAACTTTTACATGCATATATGAGCATTTCACAAAGTGACATATAAGCTATAGCACTTGAACTCAAAAAAAAAATATTTACATTATTACAATGGTATTCAACATTCATTTGTTTCACAACAAACATAACGTGAGAAAACACACAAATATGCCGAGCTTCATGGAGTATCACTTCCTCAATACCCAATACCAACGCCCTATACTGATCCTGGTGGAAGGTCATAGTGGCATTTCCCACAATTATACCTTTCTCAAATATCTTTCTACCATCAGGGTCAAATAAAATGAACAATAAACATGTGATATTTTATGAGGTATTAAACACCCCTTGAATTTCCAATCACCAAATGGCAACTACGTTTACCTTTACAATGGATAAATATATATTATAAGAAAAAAAACAAAATGTTTGTTCTTTTTTAATTTTAAACACTACAAATTTGAAATTTTCAATAGAGTTTTCTACATTCCAAGACATATACATATCTATATATTTCGATATATACTTGTTTATTTTTCTTTGTTATTTGTTGTATACAAGCTATTTTTTATTTACTTATTATGGTATACACACCATGTTTTGTGTGTTTTTGATGATACAAATGATTATTCACATGCATTCCTATGCATTTTTTTCTCCAAGGAGCTGTCTATCCCGAGGATGATGCCGACTATCCTAGCATCAGGATTGCATGCCACAAATTCATGGGAATGCGTGTGTAGTATACAGACATGACATGCCTTAGATTTTTTTGCTTTTTTAGTGTGGTATATAGACTTTGTATACCTCAGTTATTGTATAGACCATAAAAGTGTGGGATTTGAACCAGATACATATTAATTAATATTAGAAATCCCAACCAAATGTGAGCACTATAGTGTGACACATAACACACTGCAAAAGAAATCATATAATTAAATGAATCCTCAAATTTTTCTAGACCAAACTTAGTGGGATAGAAACTTATGGATGTTTGAATGTAGGCATGCATGTGGGCGTATGATCTTTCACCCGTGGCTATCTCGATGAAAATATAATATGCTTACATGCATTCCCCCATGCATACATCCATATTTGCGGGACCCACTAATATTTTTATACACAAAGTCAAGGAGTCATTTAATTATATGTTTTATTTTGCAGTGTGTTTCATGTCACGCTGCAACAAAACTGGTAAGTCTTTCAATTAATAATTAATCTTTTACAAATTAAAATCCTACGCCTTTTGTGGTTTACACAATGAGTAAGGTATACACAATCTGTATACCACACTAAAAAATAAAAAGGCATTTCGTCTATGTATACCACGCATGCATTCCCATGAATGGGTGGCATACAATCCTAATGCTAGGGTAACCACAATTGTTCTCAGGATAGATGGATCCATGGAAAAAAAAAATCATAGGCATGCATGTATATATGTACACACATGTACATATATATGAATATGCATAAGTATCTATGTATATATCTTTATATATATATATATATATATACATACATATACATATCTAAATATATGTATATATGTGTGTATATATATATGTCACGTATATATTCATACACTTATATTTACATATGCATACATACATACATACATACATACATATAGATTTACATATATACATATATATGTATGTATGTGTATGTATGCATATGTAGATGTAAGTGTATGAATATATACGTGACATAAATGAGCTTTACACAATCCTGGCTACATGATCACATGACCCGCATCTATATTGAATTATCCCCAAACATATATGCCATACATATACATCACACTTTTCCAGACAATCACCTGCCAACGTGGCATGATACTGCGCAGAGAATTTTTCTCGCTACTCAAATAATTCATATTTATACTCTTACTTACACATACATATATGTGTAAATGTACACACACACACAAATACACACACACACACACACACACACAGATATATATATGCATATCCATAGACATATATATATATATATATATATATATATATATATATATATATATATATATATATATATATATATATATATATATATATATATATATATATATATATATATATATATATATATATATATATATATGTATGTATGTATGTATGTATGTATTTTTGTATGTATTTGTATACATATGCATATCCATAGACAAACATATATGTACATACATGTACGAGTGTACATATACATATGTATATGTGATGGTCTCACATACATGGACGTTTGTATTGTCATACAATATTGTTATTTGTTATATAGACACACATACAATACAAATGGATGATCCTATCTTCGATTGCAAGTAAATGAATTGGGTTTGATTGTGGCTAATGTATATACTCTTTTCATTTTTTGCTAGCCAATGAATACGATGTCTATACTCTTGATTTATTTAATTTCAACATGATTATAACTATCATAATTTATTTTTGTTTGAATTTTCCATTTGGCATCGCAATGAGAATAATAGCTAATCGTTGCATCTTGTGCCCACTTTGTTTGAACATCATGTGAATTTAAAAATACTTAACATGTGAACCTATTTTTCGTCTATTTTTTATAATAGTTTTTCATTGTTAGCATTTGTATTGTAGTTAAGCTTAGATTCCTTTGATAATTTTGATATCCTAGTTGTTTACTTTTTTCTATTTGGGATTTATACACTGGGGTTTAATATTTACAAAGCATGATCATACAAAAAAAAATGACATCTATAAATCTTGAATAACATACTATTATTATCTTTATTTTGTATTTCACCACATTCATTGAATAGCCAGTGAAGACAATTATATAGACATGTTTTTATCTCTCTTCTGTGGTATACACACATTATGTATATGATAATCCAAAATACCATATATAAGTATTTCTATTGATACTATAAGTATGTGCTTTCCTCTAAAACATTGCACAAATATAGAGAATAAAATATTAATAATAAATTTCTATTTGTGAATAACTTTAAAATCTTAAAAACGTATAACACTTTAATATTTTTTTAAAGATCTAATTCTTCTCCATAATTCTGCATAATGGACCTTCTCACCAATTCTCATTCTCTCGTCAACCTTATGCTAATAGAGTTATAGAGTTCCGAGTTTTCCCAATGCACAAAACGTTTTCATTCACTTTGGCAAAAATAACCACCTGTCCTTTAATCCCATTCTATTTGATTTTACATTGTAGAAGAGAAGGATCTTAATTGGGACTCCCCCACAAAGAGATTTATTTGAAAATATGACATGTGACATAAAAGGAGATTACAGAAGTGAAATTCACACATGATATTTTTATTTTCAAGGGAGATTTTTGTAAATTCCTTCAAAAAGTCTATGTCATTTTTTTTTCATATGGAAATTCACAACCTATTCTTGATAATTTCCAACTGTAGAACTGTTCATCCAAGAAAGAACTATATACATACGAAGGTCTTCTACACGCAAGAATTTTTTCCCCTACTTGACAAGAATCCTGTAGGACCTTTTTGATATTTTCCTTTTGCTTTTCTATTTTGGTCCTTTGCATATTCTCCTCTTCCAACTCATTGTTTATTGTCTCATTTTAAGAATGAAAATTTTCATAATTGTTACAAATTATACCCCATACTGTTCTGACATCCTCTATGTTTAAGAAAATTTGAACTTCCTTATCAAATTTTATTTTAGCATTGGAAAGGGTTGTTTATTTCTTTTATTTGCATTAAATTTGAAGTTTTTCAATTTGCATTTGAAAAGAGGAGATCAAGTTTTCTAATGATTGTACCTTTATTTTTAGAAAATCCATTTCTTATTGTTGTTTCTTGACGATTGATTCTTTCTTAGAGATGAGAATCACATGCTACAATTGATCTTCTTCAATACATTCTCTTGGTGAAGTGGGAGATATGGGTTCTTATAATGTAAGTAGAGCCTTTCATTTTTTTGTTTAATCGATGGAAAGGGTAAGCAAAAATGAAAGCAATTTCTTTAAATTTTGGACACATTCTCACGTCCTTACCAATGAAAAAATTCTCTTCCTTGGGATTTTCCTTCAGAATTGAAATGGGTTGTTGATTGGATGTTGATTGGGCTATGCTAATTTAGGTGTAATAGATTCTGAGAGACTATTGGCCATATTGCGGATACTGTCACATAGATATTGATATAAATTCCCTTGATGCATTGGTTTACGCAAACCTTGTTTCAACAGAATAATAATCTACATTATATCACTTTCTAGGAAATTATATTCACCTTCGTAGGTGGAATACTTCACTATCCTTCCTAATTACTATAGGGTTCAATAATTTTATCCCTCCTAATTCCTTTAACATTGTTTTCTTTATTAAGTGCCAATTGTAGTTCAGGCTCTCCATCGTAATGAAAAATTTAAATTACGTCTTCATATGTAGACCATCCTATAATCTACAACTTCCCTTTGAAACTTTTAGATACTGATCCTAATATTCTTGATCTTATTTTTGACATTATTATGTTTTGGTTTATTATGATGTGTAGAGGTTAGACCATGGATTATTATGGATCTTGATTCACTTATTATGCATGAGGATTATTAGAGACATTCTTATATATGAATTATGATATACTGTTTGACATGGATATATTATAGATGTTGTTTGGATATGTGACATTATATATTGTGGACAGACTTGGTATGGAAATTATTGAATGATGACATAGTTACAAAATTGAATTGAAAAGGATAATGTTGATTTCTTGATATTGTTGTGACTTAGGATATCTAGATGATTTGAGGTTGTATTATATCATTTTGGATGTTTTGATATGGCCACAAGGCCGAATGAGGTATTTGTATTTTATAGGTTAAAATATCAGAACAATGTCAGGGGACTGGAGACTAACCATATTAGAATTCTGGATGAATTCAACAAGGTCACCATGGCATCTGTTATTGTTTGAGTGTTGTGTTTGTTAGGGATTCCCATGGGGGGAATCACCTTTAAAATGTGACCAATGGATTTTATGTATTGCTTTAATGTGTTTCCATTTTGTAATGTTGTATGTGTTTATTTTGTGATGTGTTACCCCTTTCATTAGTTATTATTTGATTTAGTTAATATTGTGAATAACCATGTGTTAAAATAAATAAATCTATATGTCATAGGAATGTAATAAATGAAGTTGTTGATCTTTAATGCAATGTTGTAAGAGTGTGTAAGAAACATGTAAGAGGATGTAAGAGATGTGTAAGAAGATGTAAGAGAATGCAAGAATAGATTTTTTGAGTGTAAGACACTTCATCCTCTTAGGAATTCGAATTTGTCTTGAGGACTATTTTTGGAGGCTTGTGGGATAAGTTAAAATTGTCCCACACCTCTTAAAATTAATTACCAACCATACCTATGGTTTGGAGGTTAAATTTAGGCATTTTTAATGCTTTTTGAAATGGTTATTGGTAAGTTTTAATTGCACTTCCTATACATGTTTTAAATTGAGTCCTTTTTGGGGCATGAGTTAATGTGGAGTGTGTAAGTTGATTGTCATTTCATTTATTATAGATGGGGAAATGATGTTGACTTTTATTTTGGGGTTTAGGAAGAATGATGTGGCATCCCTCAGGGAATCCACATCACCCTCTTCTCTTCCCTCTCCTTTAAAAGTCAAACTCTTTGCTTGTTTTGGGTTATTGAAACTTTTCTTTGTCCTCTTGGGTCAAATTTTCTTGCTGTTTTGGGAGCTCTTGCTTGTGGAAGGAGATTGGAGATTCTTTGCATGCTCGTGTGTTGCTGATTTTGAATTGTGTTTTGGGAATTGAAAAGCTTGTTGTCATTGGAACAAACTCCATTATGGAGAGGTAGGAACTTTCCCTTTTAATATGCTTCTCTTTCTTTTATGCATGCTTGAAATGGTAAATGTTTGTGTGTTTGATTGGCTGGCTGGGTAGACTTCTTAGGATATGGTGTAGGAGAAGGCTATGGGGATTTTATATGGGGGGCATAAGGGAATGCCAATGGCATCAGTTTTATTTTGGAGGGAGTTTGGGATTGGGATCCACCATGGAAAAGAAATAGCTTGCATTTCTTACTCTTGCGGGGGCATAAGGGAGAAACTTTGGGGTGGGCATAAGGAGGAAGTTTAGGGGGGCATAAGTGTATGAAAGATGATATATTTTGGTGGGTTGCTTAGGTGGATTACCCATTTCCCATTGGGAGGCATAAATAGTTCCCCATAGATCCTTGCTCTTTTTGGCTTGCTTGATGAAGCCTCAGTCTTGTTTGTATTTGTTAATGTAGTTGGGAACTACATCCTTCTTTAAATGTGTTTTGATTGTGAAAATTCTACATGTTTGTTGTGGAATCCATTGTTGTCATGTGCTGGATTACATCTCTTATTTAAATATGGTTGGGGCTTGGGGGTCAATGAGGAAGGATGACTTCTCCCTTCACATGGGATATCTTGGTTGTGTGGAGAGCGTTGCCTTTCCCCCTATTTTTTTGTGATCCATTGAAAGATGAAGAAACTAGCATGCTGCTATTTTGGAGCAAAATAAATACACAATTTGATACTCCCTTCTTTTGAGCAAGTTCATTGTAACCCTTCACACTTCAAAGTGGATGAGTTGTATATATATTTGTAATGAAAGAATACTTGTATTGATAATGTAAGATTTTGATTGAAATATAAAATGTAAAAGAATTATATTCTATTTTTCTGTTTTGAAAAGAAAGGTGAAAGATTGTACATGCATTATATATTGTATTCTAGAAATCAAATGGAAAAGAAAGAGTTCTAAAGTTGTGTTTGGAATTAAATAAATGAATTCCATTCTGTTCTCAAAATTATATTATTCTGTTGGAATGGATTTGCTGTGATGAAATGAAATCTCTATTTGAAAGGAAAATGCGTATGAGGAAAAAGAAAGGGTTCTGTTCCATTGTATTAGATTAAAAATTGGAAATCAAATATTGTTTTTGCTCTTAAATGATAAGTTGGATCAAGTAAATGAGTCAGATCAGAACTAAAAAGAATCCCCATGCTTGTATGATAGAAAATGTTTTAAAGATCTTTAAAAGTTTGATCTCTGTTTTAATTTTCTTAAGCCTGGCAATAATTTACCAAAGAAATGAACAGTTCGAATCTACTTCATGAACTAAGAAATGAAACATCACAATTTATATATAGTATGTTCTAAAGAACTCAAATTGACCTCAACATTTAAGAAAGACCCTTCAAAACTTTATACAATCAATTTTCAAACTTGCATAATCGTTTTCCTGTCAAGAGATGGAAAAATATCAATTTCATATAAATCAACTTTTGAACCTTAGAAACTCCCTTAAACCCATCCAAGAATAATTCTCCATGTCTATTTGACATGTTGAGAAAGAAGAAGACAAAAAATTAAACAAAATTTTATGAGTGGGAAAGTTGTTAGTTTTGCTTTTATAAGACAACAGATTGTTTTCTCTGAATTGTCCATGTAAACTTCATCAAAATCCAAAATTGATGATTCCTATGCAAAGAGGACTTGAATATATTTCCATAAAGTCCTCGTTTACCCAAATCTGAGCTTCCTATGAAAAGTTATGGCCATTTGAAATTTTACTTCAAATTGGCCATTCACAAAAAATATAATACTCCAGCTGTTTAAAATATAAATTTGAACTTTGGAAAAATTTCCCCAAGAGTTCGCAGCCCCTGCCAACTAGCAATCAATTAGATGTTGCCACGTGGCACTTTTGAGGGGCGGAATCATTTTTGAAACTTAACTTTTTGAAAATTTTCCTTGGGAAAATTTTCCCATTTTTCCCTGCAATCCTGTGGTCATGCAACCAATCGCATGCTAACACGTGTCTCGATGGATGCGCAGGCCCGCGCGAGATTTTTAGACTTTTACCCTTTTTGGTTCAATGTCTTAAATTTTTCTGCGGCTCCACTGACCTGCATCTAATCAGAGGATGACACGTGGCTTTTTCGGTGACAGTAGAGGAGTGGAGATAAATTTTCATTTGGAAAATTTGTTTTTGGATGGTGTTGACGCGCAACAAAAGGGCATTGACGCGTGTCAAGGGAAGATGTTGATGCATGAAAATAGGGTCATTAATGCATGTCAAGTGAAGGTGTTGATGCACAATAACAGGGGGTTTTTGATGTGCTTCAAGAGGAGGTGTTGACGCACGACAACAGGAGGTTATTGACGCATGTTAAGAGGAGGTGCTGACGTGCGACAACAAGGGGTTGTTGACGCATGTTAAGAGGAGGTGTTAATGCGTGACAACAGGGGTTTTTTGACATGCGTCAATAGGAGGTGTTGACTTACGACAACAGGGGGTTGTTGATGCGTGTCAAGAGAAAATTCTGAGTGCTCCTCCTTAAGAAAATGATAGGTGAAAATTTGAATCTGAAATCCTGGAAAATTCATCTTTTCAATGAAAGTGGTTCGAGGTATATTCACTAGGGGATTTCCCACCTTCATTTTTTTTACCAGAGGCTTCTTAAAGTGAGCCCTGGTCTTGATAGTTAGCCTTAAACTTGGTTGTGCTAATTGTTGCCTTGTAACCTCGTTGTTTTTACCCTTAAATAAGAAAAAACAATTATTCCATAATTTTCCTATCTAATCCTAGTTTGATTCTTAGGTCTCAAGTGGTTGTTTGAAGTGAGAATTACACTTGGTATCAGATCAGTGGTTCAAAATCTTGGACCATTCGGCACACTAGAGAAAAACTTGAGACATGAACTTTAAAACTAGCATATCTTTTAACCTAGGGAACAAATTGTTTGAAAACTTGTATATAATAGTAAACTTAGAAACTGAAGAAGACTTAAAATAATGAGCTAACTCTCAATTTTTTCTGTACAGGAGGCATAGAAAAGATGAGGAGTATTTCCACAGACTTAGATATACCACCTCCAGATCATGTTGTGGCAGCCATCCTGCTACAAATCTTACAGACCCTTCAAGATGTTAATGCCGCATTACCCATATGTTCGGTTGGAGGGCATGTGGGAAGACATGATAGAGTTACTTCCATTGAGGGACATGCACCTCCTCCACTCAGTGAGGAGCATGGAGGAGAGAATTTCTAGGGAGAGTCAGCTAGAGTAGATTTGCCTCTGAGGGGACATGGTGACCGAGTTTCGGGACACAGGGAGAGGTCTCGGAGCCCTAGGCTTGGGGACGAGCATGCAGAGAGACCTAAAAGATGTCAGACCATAGTTGTTGATCACATTAGGGAGATCCTGAAGCTTCATCCATCACACTACTCAGGTGACACAGGTAGATTTCAGGCAGAGGCCTGACTAGTGAACTTGAGCTGTTGCTTCAAGCTTTGTCCTTGTTCTAGCAACATGAAAGCTTGTGTTGTGATCCACCTACTAAGGGATGGAGCTGGAGTATGGTGGAGGACAGAGGAGTAGAAGCTCCATGTTGATTATGAGATAATCACCTGTGAGCTATTTGAGGAGAGATTCAGGAGCAGATATTTGTCATGGAGGTTCATATAGCAAAGGATCAATGAGTTCCATGACCTTTGACAGGCATCCCTTTCAGTGGTAGAGTATGAGAACTTAACTTTTTGGATCTACTTCAGTACGTTGAGTACATGTAGGATGAGTAGGTGTGGATCCGCAGGTTCATCTTGGGCCTCAATCTAGACATTGGAGGTGCAGTTTAGATCCACTAACCATAGACTTTAGTAGAGGCCGTTAAGAAGGCCTACATAGCAAATGAGACTCACGGGAAGACCCAGTAGGCTAGAGATTGAGTCAATAGATGCAGGATAGTAGATCAAGGGGGTTAGCTCCTCATCCTCATGGTGGTTAGCATTCTTCATAGTCATCCTTCAGACCCCAGCAGCAGCAGTAGCGACAACAATAGTCCCGACCATCTTATAGACCTCCACAAAGAGCTGATACACATAGAGTTTGGTGTATGGGGCCTCCTCCTAGGGGTCCCATCGGGACACAGGGTGGACCTAGAGCTTAGTCAGTGGGAGCTTGTTATCAGAGGCCACAACAGACCATAGCTAGATCATCAAGATCCACAATACCTACTTCTAGAGCACCTATTGGTGGTGCTACTCCTTGGAGAGGATCAAGCGGTTTTTTTGGATGTGGAGTTGTGGGAAATTTTTTGAGAGACTTCCCTCAGAACCCTAACAAGGGTAAGGCACCAATCTGAGAGCTTAAAGTTGGTGATATGGGATATAGCCACAGGATTTATGCAGTGATTAGAACTGTCAGGCTGAGCACCAGAGAAAATTCATTGAGACTACAGGTAGTATTGGTGGTGTTCCTACCCCCATATTGTTTGACTCTGGTTCTTCTCATTCTTATATTACACCATCTTTAGTAGAGCGATGTAGGCTGGTGGTAGTTAGGTAGGGTCATTATTGGAATGTTGAGATGGCTTCAGGAGCCAAGATCTCGGTAGAATCCTTGGTCAAGGAATGCGTTGTGGATTTGGGACCTTTCACCACCACTTCAGATCTCTCCATCCTTCTTTTGGGCTCATATGGAGTCATCTTAGGTATCGATTACTTATCTACACATAAGGCCAGGATGGATTGTTATCACAAGACTATATCTTGTGCAGATGATCTTGGAGTTGAGTCGGTGATTTCAGGGGTCAGGAGACCTGTTTCTATTCACACCATCTCTGTTATGTAGCTTAAGCGGTGTGTGCGACGGGGTTGACAGATGTATGTTGTTACAGTCATTGACAAGTCGTAGGATGGGTCTAGTGGACCATCGCTAGATGATCATCCCATTCTAAGAGATTTTCCTTGATGTCTTTCTCAGGGGAGCTACCAGGGGATGCCACCCCCACGTGAGATTGATTTTCATATAGATCTGGTTCTGGGAGTAGAGCCTATCTCACGAGCATTTTATCGGATGACCACCCTGGAGCTCTATGAGCTCAAGTTATAGCTGGAGGGCCTTCTGGAGAAAGGCCTTATCCATCCAAGTGTATCCCCTTGGGGTGCACCTATGATTTTTGTGAAGAAGAAGGATGGATCCTTGCGGTTGTGTATCGATTACCGCTAGCTGAATAAGGTAACAATCAAGAATCATTATCCCCTTCCGCATATTGATGACTTGTTTGATCAGATGAAGGGAGCCATTTTGTTCTCTAAGATTGATCTCAAGTCAGGCTATCATCAGTTGAGGATTACGAAGGTAGAAATTTATAAGACTTCCTTTCGTATGAGATATGGGCACTATGAGTTCACTGTGGTGCCTTTTGGTTTGATGAATGCCCCCGTAGTGTTTATAAGTTTGATGGATGGGGTATTCAGGAACTTCTTAGATTGCTTCATGCTCATCTTCCTTGACAACATTCTGATTTACTCACGTACACGTGAGGAGCACAAGGGGCACCTTCGCTAGGTTCTTCAGTGTCTTTATGAGCAACACCTTTACAGGAACCTGGAGAAGTGTGCTTTCTTTCAGTCAGAGGTATAGTACTTGGGTCATATCATCTCTGGGGAAGGTATCGTAGTCAATCCTTCCAAGATTAGAGCCATTATGGATTGGCCAGTACCCACTACTGTGACAGAGGTGTGCAACTTCATGGGGTTAGCAGGTTATTATAGGAGATTTGTTCAAGACTTCTCTCAGATTGTGCACCCCATCACTTCCCTTCAGCGGAAAGGGAAGAAGTTTGTTTGGTCAGATAAATGTGAGTAGGCCTTCAGGACACTAAAGGAATGTCTCACTACAACACCTATTCTTATGGTTTTGGATCCACATGGTGAGTTCTTTGTATGCACGGATGCTTCGTTAACAGGCCTTAGAGGTATACTGATGTAGGAAGGTAGAGTAGTGGCCTTTGAGTCTCGAAAACTCAAGGATTATGAGCTTAATTATCCAACTCATGATCTTGAGCTTGTGGTAGTTGTGCACGCTTTGGTTCGATGGAGGCACTTTCTTCTTGGTCAAAGATTCACACTCAGGATAGATCACTTGAGTCTTCGCCACCTCTTCACGTAGCCCAATCTCAACACTCGTTAGTGGCGTTGGATGGAGTTAATTTGTGAGTATGACGTGGAGATATAACATTTGAAGGGGAAGGAGAATGTGGTTACTGATGCTCTCAGTAGGTGGAGACATGTGAGTATGGCCACTTTGGTGGGCATAGATTTGCAGAGTAGGATTCTTCAGCAGCTTCCTCTTGACAGCTTCTACATTGTAGTTCGAGTAGAGATTGAGTCCCAGAGACCCCTTGAGGGGAAGTTTGATGGTTTCTCACTAGAGGCAGATGGTCTCCTTAGGCACAAAGGTCAAATTTATGCTCCCAGAGATTAGGAGGCTTGAGGCAGGACATCTTGACAGAGGCACATCATGCACCCTATTCAGCCCACCTTGGGTGAAGAAGATGCACGCTACCTTGAGATAATTGTACCACTGGACAGGACTTCGCAGAGACGTGGTTCAGTTTGTGTCACGCTATTTAGAGTGCCAAAAAGTGAAGGCTGAGCATCAGCATCCAGCTGGCCTTCTCTTTCCTCATGCTATACCGGAGTGGAAATGGGACACCATTTCCATGGATTTCATTGTTGGGCTACCGATGTCAAGATATCACCATGATGCCATCATGGTCACGATTGATAAATTGACAAAAGTGGCTCAATTTTCACCAGTGAATACCACTTATATAGATAGTGCAGTGGCACATGTCTATTTGGATGATATTTTCAGGTTGCATGGGATTCCATGGAAGATCATTTGTGACCGTGATCCTTTGTACACTTCCCATTTCTGGACTACTATGCAGCATGCCCTCGGGACAAGGATTAATTTCAGCACAGCTTATCACCCTGAGACTGATGGAAAGACTGAGAGGGTGAATCAAATTTTGGAGGACATGCTTAGGATGTACAGATGGATCATCAGGCGAGATGGGAGGAGTATCTGTACCTGGTGGAGTTTTCCTACAATAATAGTTTTCAAAGTTCTATAGGCATGGCTCCTTTTCAGGCCTTGTATGGTAGAGAGTGTAGGACACCCCTTAGCTGGGACAAGTTGGAGGATAGAGTATCTCTTGGACCAGCCCTTTTGCAGGACATGGAGTAGTAGGTAGTGATGATTAGACAGAGACTACAGGAGGCACAGGAAAGATAGAAGAAGTATGTTGATCAGCATAGGGCCGACCATAATTTTGATGTGGGCATGAAGGTGTTCCTTTGTGTTAGACCACATAAGATCCCTATCCATTATGGAAAAGGTTCTAAGTTAGCTCCTTGATTCGTTGGTCCTTTTGAGATCTTGAAGAATATCGGCCCTTTGGCTTACCGTCTAGCATTGCCACCCAGCTTGTCCTGCGTACATGATGTGTTTCATGTTTCTGTTCTTAAGAGGTACATTACAAATCCTTCTCATGTGCTGGATTGGACCTCTTGTGCAGGATCAGGGGCAGGTGATGGTGGAGCACATCCGTATTATAGATTATAAGACCTTGGGCCTTCAAGGCAGAGAGATTGATCAGGTACGGGTGCAGTGGGATAGATATGACGAGACTGCAGCCACTTGGGAGGATGCCACCATGTTACGAGTGTAGTTTCCACATTTGTTCCAGTGACTTCTAGGAGGAAGTTGAGTCTAAGGGGAGGGGGATGTAGTGCCCACTTCCCTTTGACACTTTTAGATACTGATCTTGATACTGTTGATATTATTATGGACATTATTATGTTTTGATTTATTATGATGTGTAGATGTTAGACCATGGATTATTATGGATCTTGATTTAGTTATTATGCAAGATGATTATTAGAGACATTCTTATATGTGGATGATGATATATTGTTTGACATGGATATATTATAGATGTTTTTCAGACATGTGACATTAGGATATTGTGGATAGACCTAGTATGGAAATTATTGGATGATGACATAGTTGCAAAATTAAATTAAAAATGATAATGTGGAATTCTTGATATTGTTGTGATTTAGGATATCTAGATGATTTGAGTTTGTATTATATCATTTTGGATGTTCTGATATGGCCATGAGGCTGAAATGAGGTATTTGTATTTTGCAGGTTAAAATATCACAACAATGTCGGGGGACTGGAGACCAACCATATTAGAATTCTGGATGAATTCAACAAGGTCACCATGGAAACTGTTATTGTTTGAGTGTTGTGTTTGTTAGGGATTCCCATGGGGGGGAATCACCTTTAAAATGTGACCAAGGGATTTTATGTATTTATTTAATGTGTTCCTTTTTGTAATGTTTACATGTGTTTATTTTGTGATGTGTTACCCCCTTTCATTAGTTATTATTTGATTTTGTTAATGTTGTAAATAACCATGTGTTAAAATAAATAAATCAATATGTCATAGGAATGTAATTAATGAAGTTGTTGATCTTTATGCAATGTTGTAAGAGTGTGTAAGAAACATGTAAGAAGATGTAAGAGATGTGTAAGAATGTGTAAGTGATGTGTAAGTTTGTGTAAGTAAGATTTTGGAGTGTAAGACACTTCATCCTCTTAGGAATTCGATTTTGTCCTTGAGGAGATATTTGGAGGCTTGTGGGACAAGTTAAACTTATCCCACACCTCTTAAAATTAATTACCAACCATACCTATTGTTTGGAGGTTAAATTTAGGCCTTTTTAATGCTTTTTGAAATGGCTATTAGTAAGTTTTAATTGCACTTCCCTTACATGCTTTAAATTAAGTCCTTTTTGGGGTATGGGTTAATTTGGAGTGTGTAAGTTGATTGTCATTTTATTTATTATGCATAGGGAAATGATGTTGAATTTTATTTTGGGGTTGAGGAAGAATGATGTGGCATCCCACATGGAATCCACATCACCCTCTTCTCTTCCCTCTCCTTTAAAAGTCGAACTCTTTGCTTGTTTTGGGTTGTTGAAACTTTGCTTATTCCTCTTGGGTCAAATTTTCTTGCTGTTTTGGAGGCTTACTTGTGGAAGGAGATTGGAGACCATTGCATGTGTGTTGTTGCTTATTTAGGACTATATTTTTGGCATCGAATATCTTGTTGTCATTGGAACAAACTCCATTATGGAGAGGTAGGAACTTGAGCCTTTTAATATGCTTCTTTCTCTTTTTTGCATGTATGAAATGGTGATTGTTTTATGTGTTTGTTGGCTGGTTGGGTAGACTGCTTAGGGTATGGTGTAGGAGAAGGCTATGGGGATTTCATATGGGGGACATAAGGGAATGCCAATGGCATCAGTTTTATTATGGAGGGAGTTTGGGATTGGGATCCACCATGGAAAAGAAATAGCTTGCATTTCTTACTCTTGGGGGGGCATAAGGGAGAAACTTTGGGGTGGGTGTAAGGAGGAAGTTTGGGGGGGCATAAGGGTATGGAAGATGATATATTTTGGCGGGTTTCTCAAGTGGATTCCCATTTCCCATTGGGAGGCATAAGTAGTTCCCCATAGATCCTTTCTCTTTTTGGCTTGCTTGATGAAGCCTCAGTCTTGTTTGTATTTTTTAATGTAGTTGGGAACTACATCATTCTTGAAATGTGTTTTGAAATGTGAAAATGCTGCATGTTTGTTGTGGAACCGATTGTTGCCATGTGTTGGATTGCATCTCTTATTTCAATATGGTTGGGGCTTGGGGGCCAATGAGGAAGGATGGCTTCTCCTTTCTCATTGGATGTCTTGGTGGGGTGGAGAGCATTGCCTTTCCCCCTATTTTTTTTGATCCATTGATGAAGATTGAAGAAAATCAGCATGCTGTTGTTTTGGAGCAAAAGAAATACAAAGTTTGACAGTCCCTTCTTTGAGCAAGTTCATTGTAACCCTTCCCACTTTGAAGTGGATGAGTTGTATATATATTTGTAATGAAAGGATACTTGTATTGATAATGAAAGATTGAAATTGATATGTGAAAATGTAAAAGATTTATAATCTATTCTCTGTTTTGAAAAGAAAGGTGAAAGAATGTGACATGCATTGTATATTGTATTTGAAATCAAAAGAAAAGAAGAGTTGTAAAGTTGTTGTTGGAATTCAATAAAAGAATTGCATTCTATTCTCAAAATTATATTGTTGTGTTGGAATGGAATTTCTGTGATGAAATGAAATCTCTGTGTGAAAGGAAAATGCGTATGAGGAAAAAGATAGGGTTTTGTTCCATTGCATTAGATTGAAAATTGGAAATCAAATGTTGTATATTGACTGTTAAATGATGATTGAATCAATTAAATGTAGTAGATAAGAATGGAAAAAGGATCCCCATGCTTGGATGATAGAAAATGTTTTAAGAACCTCTTAAGTTTGATCTCTATTTTAATTTTTAACCCTGGCAATAATTTACCAAAGAAATGAACAGTTCAAATCTACCTCATGAACTAAGAAATGAAACATTACAATTTAGATATAGTATGCCCTAAGGAACTCAAATTGACCTCAACATTTAAGAAAGACCCTTCAAAACTTTATACAATCAAATTTGAAACTTGCATAACCATTTTTCTGTCAAGAGATGGAAAAATATCAATTGCATCTAAATCAAATAATTGAACCTTAGAAAATCCCTTAAACCCATCCAAGAATAAGTCTCCATGTCTATTTGACATGTTGAGAAAGAAGAAGATAAAAAATTAAACAAAATTTTATAAGTGGGAAAATTGCCAGTTTTGCTTTTAAAATCCTGCAGATTGTTTTCTCCAAATTGACCACCTAAACTTCATCAAAATCCAAAATTGATGATTTTTTTGCAAAGAGGACTTTAGAGCTTTCTAGAAAGTCCTCGTTTTCCCAAATCTGAGCTTCCTATCAAAAGTTATGGCCATTGAAGTTTTACTTCAAATTGGCCATTCAAAAAACAATATAAATAAAATAATAAAAATAATCTAACTGTTAAAATTAAAATTTGAACTTTGGAAAAAATTTCCCAAAAATTCCATGGCCCCACCACCCCAAAACAATCAGATATTTGCCACGTGGCACTTTGGAGGGGCGGACTCATTTTGAAACTTAACTTTTTTGAAAATTTGCCTTGGAAAAAAGTTCCATTTTTCCCTGCAACCCCATGGACCCACAACCAATCGCATGATGACACGTGTCTCGATAGACACGTGGGACTAGAGATTTTTATTTTTAATCCTTTTTGGCTCAATGTCCTAAATTTCTCTACCTCCCCATTGACCCGCATCCAATCAAAGGATGACACGTGGCATTTTTGGCAACAGCGGAGGAGTGCAGATAAATTTTTTGACTTTGGAAAATTTAAACCATTTAAAATCTCAAATTCCTTTGAAAGCGCGACAAGACAAACCCATGACCAATGGGGTGTTGACACGTGACATGCATGGGTTCCATTTGGCATAAACATTTCCTTGGTGTTGAGGCATGAAAACAGGGGGTTTTCTGATGTGTCAAGAGGAGGTGTTGACGCATGATAACAGAGGGTTGTTGACGCATGTCAAGAGAAGGTGTTGACGTGACAACCAGAGGGTTGTTGACATGCGTCAAGAGGAAGGTGTTGATGCATGAAAACTGAGGGTTGTTGACGTGTGTCAAGAGAAGGTGTTGACGCATGACAAGAGTGGGTGTTTGATGCGCGTCAAGACAAGAGAAGGTGCTCCTCCTTAAGAAAATGACAGGAAAAAATTTGAATCTGAAATCCTAGAAAATTTTCCTTTCCGACAAAGTGGTTCGAGGTATATTCGTCGGGGGATTTTCCACCTTCATTTTTTTACTAGAGGCTTCTTAAAGTGAACCCTGGTCTTGATAGTTAGACTTAAACTTGGTTGTGATAACTGTTTCCTTGTAACCTCGTTGTTGTTACCCTTAAACAAAAAAAAAAAATACTCCATAATTTTCCTAACTAATCCTAGTTTTTTTCTTAGGTCTCAAGTGGTTGTTTGAAGTAAATTTCTTGATGAAATCCAACCATCCTAAATTTTGAAATAGATATGATGTTTTTTTATCTCACAATAAAATGGATGTGGAATCTTCTTCTGAATATTTTTTATCACCCTTTATTATAAAGTGGGGCAAGGGATACATGCAACTAGAATTATAACGAAAATTTCAGGGAATAATCTGAAGCAAGACTAAATATAGACCATAGAAATAGTATTTAGGGAATAATCGGAAGCCGAAATAAAGTAAAACTCATGTTGATTGAAAAAATAGATAGAGAACGATCAAATAATTATTTAATCTACTCTAATTGAGGTATATTATTGATACAACTAGCCTATACCTATCTTGGCGATAAGATCAAAAGACCCACATGCATATTCATGATGGCCCTTCGTATGCCCCATACACATGTATCAAAAATTTTCATAAAGTCTCCTACCAACACACAACACTATAATATGATAAGATAACACAAATTTCGAGGTATGTGAGACACACACACATATATATGTATGTATATATATCTATATGTATACTCGTACATACATGCACATATACATGAATATGGATAAGCATATACATGTATACACATACATATCCAAACACAAATATATATGAAAGTACATGATTACATGACGCCCATACTAATGACCATAAGATGCCACATTGTATGGAATATATGCATATCTCTCTATAGGACCTGCAGCCTCCTCTGTGGAATCCAGTAAGTCAACATAATCACCATTACAGCATGCTATCCTGACGACAAGATCATACAACTACCTCTGGCTATCCTGTCAATAAGATTCCCATTCCCCATTCATGCATGATTTCACAAGGGGAGACCCACCCTAGTTGAGGAGTTGCAAGTTTGGTTTCAACATAATATATATGTTTGAAAAATAAGTGATGCATACAACAGGTGTTGAGTGGAGTTGTAGGCATGCATGTTTATATTTAGAAGGTCATGGGTTCAAATCCTAGAAAAAATAAAAATATATGGGATTCAAACCCATAACATCCAAAATAAAATAATCCATGCCTACCACTCCACCCATCAACTACTACATTCCACACTAATTTTTCAAACACATATATTATGTTAAAACTGAACCTGCACCACCTCAACCAGTGTGGGTCCCACCTCATGCATGCATTATGTAGAAGAGGGAAGGATGCCCCATAATTGTATTAATATTAAATCAAATATAATTATAATGGATGGGATGCAATACTTATATGTATTTTATAGCCAAGTACAAAGAAATGGATTGTTGCATAGGTGCAACAATAAACACAATTACATAAGCTTCCAAAGTGCATCTGGGGAGTAGAAATAAAATAGGATACAAGCAAATATGATTTTTCAAAAATTTGAAAATAATCCTTCATGTATGCACAAACAACAATATAATGGTTATATAATCATAGCCATAAAAACAATAATAATAAACCACCTAATTACTTAAGGTACAATGCATAATTAACCTGGGTAAATTAACTTTTACCTAAGATTCGCCCCTTTAATTTTGCATTGTACCAAGAGATGAGGAGAGAAACTCTCTAAACAACTCAAACTTCTCATGTGCAAGTGAATTTGTGAATATATCTGCTCGTTGTTCATTTGTTGGGAAAAAATTAAGCTATATGTTGTGTTTCAAGACATACTTGTGTCTGAAATGAACTTGTACTTTGACATCATTTTTTCTCTTGTGAAACATTGGATTGCAAAAACATTTGAGAACACATTCGTTCTCAACGTACATGGTGGTAGGTTTTTCATGCGGTATTCCAAGTCCTTCCAGTATTTGACATTGCAGACAGTTTCACATTAATCATGATATTCATCTTTGATAGAAGAGTGATAAAAAATTGTTGTTTCTTTCTTCTTCATGATATTGGTCTAGATCCCAAGAAGAATAGAAATACAAAGGTGCATTTCTTGTCATGAATGTTACCCACATGATCTAAATCTGAATATCTAGTCAAGAATAATTAATAAGTTTTCTTGGATTGTAGACCAAGATCTATTATAGCCTTGAGATATCTCAAGATCCTCCTTGCTGCGTTCCAATGAAAAACTCTAGGTTTTTGCATGAACCTGGAAAGATAGCTTACTGCAAAGCTGATATCTGGTGTAGTATAAGTGAGGTAAATGAGACTCCCAATTAATTTTCAATAGAGAGTTAAATCCACCACAGGAGATGGATCTAAATGATATAACTGCAATCTTGTCTCCACAGGTGTAGAAATGGGTGTACATTCCATCATCTTTAATTTATTGAGCCTTGTCTTGGTATACTTTAAATGATAAAAAAATATGTTATTCTCTTTCTTTCATAGTTCCAATCCAAAACACTAGTGCATGAGCCTAAGATCTATCATGTTGAAGGATTGGTTAAGATATTTATTCATTTCATAGATCATCTTCACTGAAATTCCATTGATTATTATATTGCTGAAATAAAAAACAAAAATCACAATCTACCCCCATTTATTTTTGAGGTAGAGATTAGGATCATATGGATTTATAACGAATCCATGTTGTACAATATGCTCATCTATTTTTATTTACCAAGCCTGGGGTTCCTATTTAAATCCATAGAGATATTTCCTTAGTATGCATACCTTTGTTTCTTCTTAAGGTATAACATATCCCTTAGGTTACGTCATGTAGACTTATTTTAGATATCGGTTCAGAAAGGCACTTTTTACGTCCATATTATGGACTTTCCAACCAAAATTTATAGCTAAAGAAAAGATCATCTTGATCAGTTTCATTTGAGATGTGGGAGAAAAAAATTCCTCATAGTCTATGCCTTCCTTCTGTGCATAACCCTTTGCTACCTGTCTCTCTACCTGTCTATGGTACCATCTGATTTGTACTTTGTTTTTAATATCCATCTACAAGCAATGGGTTTATTCCCTGGTGGAAGATCAAAAATCTGCCAAGTGTTGTTTTTCATCATTGACTGATATTCAACATCAATGGCATCTTTCGAAGATTTTAATTATCAGGAATCTTGGACAGTTGATTGTTCAACAGATTCAACTACTCTACTCAACAATGAAAATTTTACTTCTTTATGTGCTTTCCTGCAAGTCCTTAGTCCAGTGGTGGATGTATCTGGTGGAGTATCCAATTTTCCATCTCATATATCATGTTAGTATATCACTTGGGCATATGATGTACTAATCTCATGGGTTATGGTTATATCTGGTCATCACCATCCTTCCCATCATCATTGTCATATTCCATAGGAACATCAGATTTTGTTTTTATAACAGGTGAAATATCTAAATTAGGAAAGTATGGAGGAGTCTCAACTTCCATTTTCTCAAAGAAATCAACATCTCTGCTAGTGTAGAATTTTCTGGTCTTCAGATCCATCAATCTATACCCAAGAGTCTCTTGACTATAGCCAATGAATATGAGTTTCTGTGATTTAATATCCAACTTATTTTTGTTCTTCTTGGGTATGTGCATGATTTAATTGCACCAAATAGTTTGAGGTGTGAAATAGATAGCTTCCTCTTCGACCATGCTTCATATGGTGTCACTTCATCAAGAGAAACTGTGCGCACTTTGGTCAACAAGTATATAACTATATTTATTTCTTCTGCCCAAATATTGCTTTCTAATCAATAATCATCGATCATGCATAGCACCATTTCCATGATAGTACAATTTCTTCTCTCAACAACAATATTATGTTATAGTGTGTGTCAAGGAGGAATTTCTTGATGAATCCCGTGAGCTTGTAGGTAGGATTTGAACTCATTATTAGTGAATTCCCCCTTGATCTGATGAGAGAGATTTGATATGATGTCCAGTCTCATTCTATACAGCTACTTTAAACTTTTTTAAGTTCTCAAAAACATGAATTTTCTTTCAAATAAAATATATCTAAATTTCTCTTGAATAGTCATCAACAAAAAGCATGAAGTACTGAGATCTAGACTGAATAAGTTGCATCGGACCACATCGACATGAACCAGATCAAGCTTACCATGAGCTCAATAAGTACTCTTCAGGAATGAATCTGTGTGTATTCTTCCTACTTGGTAGTGATGAAACGTATATATATCATTTTGGACAGATGGAAAATATCTCACCATGCTATACTAGCGAAGTGTTTTTAGATACTTGAAACTGATGTGACCAAGTTTCCGATCTCACAATTATTCTAATGAATATATAATTAGCCACAAGTTTCTGATCATCTCTATGGAAAATTTCAAGATGGAACATACGTCCCACATTGGAGGCTTTTGAAAAAAATTTGAGCCTTGTCATTTGTCTCGAATTAAACACATTTTTTTTATGAGAATGGATATCAAACTAAATCTTCAAATTGTGATCTAGAATCTGACTAACTGATAGTAGATTTTTCATTAATCCAGGGACATATAATACATATGATAGTCTACAATTATGTGAACCAAGAGGTAGAGAAATGTTCCCAAAGCCCTGTATTGTGTAATAAAAATCATCACCTAATGAAACATGAGTTTTTGAAGGTGTGTCCTTCATTGTGGTAAACTAGTATTTGTGCCTGGTCGTGTCGAGTGGATCCCGAATCAACATACCAAACATCACTAGATGATGTGAATGGTTTAATAGAATTAGAACTATACAATAAGTCCTCATGTTCTGAATGTTCTTCTCGCTCAGCTATATTTCTTTGTTTATGGGGTTTTCTTCACTAGTTCCCCTTATTATTCCCTTGATTATAGTGTGAATTTACCTTATGATATTTTTGATTTTGAGGTCAAAAATGACATGAAGATACTTTATTATATATATTGTACCAATAAAATTTTATATCATTTCCTTTGTTACAGATAGAACATATATTATTGTTCTTGTCCCCATGCTGTTGTTGTTTTTGAGACTTTTGAGAGGAATGATATTTTCCTTTTCATTTCCCTTTCTAATGAAAAGATAGTGCCCTCTCCTCTTCATCATATTTGATGCAAATTTCTTCTTCTTTTTTTCAGTAGGTTCACTAACATATCGAAACTAACTATCTTATCTGAAAAGTTGAGTGTCATCACAAAAAATTGATATGAAGGAGGGAGTGCTCTTAGAACAATGGGAATGAGAGTTGTATCAATGACCTCCTCTCCCAAGGCTATAATTGAAGCCCTCAATTCTGCAGCTCTAATTAATAAAGCTTTTACTTTCTCATTTTGTTTTAATTTCAGTGTGTAACTGAGTCTGTAAATTGAATTTAGTGTTCTTTTTTATGGACTCATAGACTATGCTCAAATTATCCCACGCTTCTTTGGATTTTTTGGCCTCTCAAATGTGGGGTTAAACATCGTCAAACATTGAAAACAAGATTATCAACTTGGTATTTTGATTGGATCTATGAAAATGTCATTTTGGGTTGTATTAGTTGTTGATCTGGTTATAGAACAATCCACAACATTCAAAATATCTTCAAAATCAAGCTATTTTTTGATATTTTTCTTCCATTCAGCATAGTTATTTCCTCTTAGAAGTTGATAATTTTGAAGAAATAACTTAGGGTTATTGGGGCCCATTTCCTGAATTCACTGACAAAGGGTAAGAATCTTATTACTATAGGTATACAGTCTCCCAATTTATATACCATTGGTCTAATATACTAAAAATTTCTATATATGTGCCTTTTGATATACCCATCAGTACATGCAAGAAGCTCGCCCTTTCGATATATTTGGAAATACTTGAAAGAGGCATTAATGTATGTGAAATAATCTGATACGAGGTACCAATACAATACTAAAAGGGGTATGTGTGATTATTAACACCAGATTAAAGATATATCCTCATACACGTGCGTAACTTAACTACACCTTGAATTATTTTAGTGTCGGGATTTATGTTGTACAATCATTCACAGATGGATGGGAGGGCTCAAAGTGTGTGCATTATGTCCTTATTACTTTGCATCGATATATAGGGTCAATGCGTAAATGACATTGTTGCAAATATATTAGGTGTTATCTGTAGTAGTAGTTGTGACGAATTAACCCATAAGCACCTCTCAGAGGCACTATTTATACCAAATGTAGTGAAAGAGATCCGAAGGTATCATGAGTATTACAAAACTAAATTTTCATTGATTTTGTTTACAAAACTCTGGAAGTTGTTATCAGTTATAATGTTTTTGGTTAAATATATTAAGCTACAAATTAGTAAAATCCACTAAAAATATACAAATACATCCAATATGCTTAAAAATTTGAATGGTAGGAATGTTTGTTATTTTGCAAGACCCTGGTGGCCTTCAGAGCTCAATACGGTTCTTAGTGTGAAAAAACTACAAAACAACTGCTAAAAATATGCATTTTAAGATGTCCCCCATTTAGAGAAAAATGTTGAGAATAAAAACTTAAGTCATGTGGGAGAAAAATATTTGACCCCAAATTAGGGTTTTCACCTCTAAATCTAGCGATTTTTAGTTGTTTTTAAGGCCTTTAGCAAGGTTTTTTCCCCTCCAGAATATCCTCCTAACCTATTAATTTTATATAAAAAGAGTTTGAGAAAGGATCGAAACATACACTTTTCTCTCTTAAATCATTCTAAATCTCCACAAAAATGCTCAAAGTGCTTTAAATAGAACAAGAAGTAATTTATATTTGAATTATATGAGAAATGACTAACCTCTAGAAACAACAACATGCCTACAGCTTGGAAAATCAATGTGGATGAGTCAAGGTTTAGGGTGGTTTGAGTTTCTATAGAGAAAGAGTTAAAACACCTTTTTCTCCTTCGTAGTGTATAGTTCAGCCGCCTATTTTGATATTGTATTCCTCCCTTTTAGATAATGAATCGCTGTGTTTATAATTTTTTGGCTATTTTTTCTCGATCCACTGATTTGTCTTTGTTATTCCTCTGTGATTTGGAATTTATCTACTTTTTCCTTCATATTGATGGATACCTTTTCTTTTTTAATTTGTTTTTACAAAGGTAATGGCCTCCGTTTTTGTTTTCAGGGTCCAAACGACGGTCTCCAGCTTGGGCTCACCATGACTGGAGAGTCCAGTCATCAAAAATAGTACTCGGTCAAGTCATAGGGAAGGGTGCGTTCAACACCAAATAGCCTGAAGCTTTAAAATCAAGCTCAGTCTTTTAAAAATGCGAAACTCAATTTGAATGCCAGTATAACTCAATGCAGAGTTCTTCAAAATGCTCGGTTTGATATTTCCCAATGCAAAGAGCAACTCGGTGTAGTCAATGCAACTCGCCCTTCAGAGATACAACGTGGTTTGCAGAGCTACAAAAATTGGGAGGCAAAACCCCTCGTGTGGGAAAATTGATATATTTTTCTTAAATTTTTTATCTGATTTTTTAATCGTAATAGCTCAAGGAAGAAAACTTTTCTTGGTGCTCCTTGCACCAATGAAAAAAAATATATTTTCTTTTAACTGGAGAATGACAGGAGGTTTTGGTGATGCAAAGGCATTCTCAGAAGTTGCTGGAGGCAATACTGGATCTCCTGGAATGCACAATTCTTATCCAAGACTTTTCAACATTCTGTAACCTTTCTCCAACGTTCTCTGCTCATAGGGATTCAAATTTTTTTGGTACCAAATGTAGAAGTGGGATGAAATCCTCGTAGTTATATTAATATTTAATCAACTCAAATTACAATGGACGGGCTGCAATACTTATAGGTATTGTAAAGCCAAGTATAAACAAATGGATTGTTGCACCGGTGCAACAATAAATATTGTTACATAAGATTCCAAAATACATCTGGGAAGTAGAAATAAAATAGGATACAAAAAATATGTTGTTGCAACAATGCAATAATAATCCTTCACATACGCAAAAAAAACAATATAATGGTTATATAATCATAACCATAAAAATAATATTAATAAATCTCCTTATTACCTAATGTAAAATGCATAATTAACCTAGCTAGACTAAGTTTTACCTAACAAATTCATGCATGGGGAATGGGTTTCTAGATCACGTCCATGATATCCTATCATGATGATAGCAATAGGTGTTAAGATTATCTGAAATAGTACTGCAACTCCATTCCCAAGGCCAATCTGAAGGCAGATACGAGAAAACAAATGACGGGACGAGGACAAGAGATTAGAAATTGGAAACATTTAATGAAAAGATATATTAACAACTCATGCTAATTCCCTAGCCGGATTAAAGGGCACTTTATAGAGAAGAGGCAATGATTACATGTGGTAGTCATTGTGCTGCCACATGGCACATACAAACAATAAATAATTGTGGCATCCATATTCATGTATAATGAACCCATTATGGTGCCACATGGCACATTTAAAAAAAAAATCATACAATGTATGTAAGACATATGCATATACATATGTACATGTATACTAGTACATACATGTACATATAAATTTATATGGATATGCATATCCATGCATGGATATACATATGCAATTATATATATATATATGTGTGTGTGTGTGTGTGTGTGTGTGTGTGTGTGTGTGTGTGTGTGTGTGTGTGTGTATTTACGTACATGTATACATATGTACTTATATATGTATTCTTATGTATAGGTATGTGTATGTATTCGAGTAGGTGTCATAGCAACAAATTCCTTGAGTGCCCAACAAAGTGAAGAGTATAGAAAGTTTATTTTATCTCTTATATGGAATACACATAGTTTGTATATAACATACAACACTATCATATGATAATACAAGGTATGTGAGACATATCCATATAAATATGTACATGTATACTCATACATATGTGTACATATATATGTATATGGATACACATATGTATACATGAACACAAATATAAAATTACAAAATGATATTCACATATACGTACATGTATATACATGTATATACATACATATGTATAGCTATGTGTATGTGTTTCAAGTAGGTGTCACAAAAATAGATTCCTTGACTGCCCATAAAATTGAAGAGTATAGATAAAAAAATTATGTTATGTGGAATACACACATTGTGTATACCACATACAATAGTATCATATGATAATACAAGGTATGTGAGACATATCCATATATATATGTACATGTATACTCGCACATACGTGTACATATATATGTATATGGATATGCATATGCATGCATGAACATACATATGTAATTACACATATATATATTTACATACACGTATATGTATATGCATGTATATATACATACATATGTATAGTTATATGTATGTATTCAAGTAAGTGTCAGCAACAACAAATTCCTTGAATGCCCAATAAAGAGAAGAGTATAGATAATTTTTTCATTGTTATGTGGAATACACATAGTGTGTATAACATATATAACAATACAATATGATAATACAAGGTATGTGAGACATATGCATATACATATGTACATATCTACTCATAGATACATGTAAATATATATGTATATGGATACGTATATGCATGAGTGAACATATATACACAAGTACACACACACACACACACACACACACACACACACACACACATATATATATATTTACATACACGTACATGTATGTATGTGTATATATATATGTATGTATAGGTATGTATATGTATTTGAGTATGTGTCACAACAACAACTTCCTTGACTTCCCAACAAAGTGAAGAGTATAGATAGATTTTTTCTCTATTATGTGGAATACACACAGTGTGTATACCACATACAACACTACCATATGATAATACAAGGTATGAGAGACAGAGCCTTATACATGTGTACATGTATACTCATAGATATGTGTATATATACATGTACATGGATACACATATGTCATTAAATATATATATTTCTTCACATGTATATGCATGTATGTATATATGTTTATGTATGTGTATGTATTCAAGTAGGTGTCACAATAAAAAATTCCTTAACAATTCAACAAAGTGAAGAGTCTAGACATTTTTTTTTGTCTATTAAATGGAATACACATAGTGTGTATACCACATACAACAATACCATATGATTATAAAAGGTATGTGATACATATGCATATATATATATATGTACATGTATAACTGTAGATACGTCTACATATACATGTATATTGAAATTCATATGAATGCATGAACATACGTATCCAATTACACATATATATTTAAGTGCATGTACATGTATATATTTTTATATGTATAAATATATATAGGTATGTGTATGTATTTGAGTGGATGTCACAATGGAAGATTCGTTGACAACCCAACAAAGCGAAGAGTACACAAATATTTTTTTGTCAGCTATGTGGTATACACACAATGTGTATATTACATACAACACTATCATATGATAATATACGGTATGCGAGACATATGCATATACATATGTACATGGATACTCGTACATACGTGTACATATACATGTATATGGATACGTATATACATGCATGAACATACATATGTAATTACACATGTATTTATGTACATATACATGTATGTATGTGTATATGTATACGTATGTATAGGTATGTGTATGTATTCAAGTAGTTATCACACCAGAAAATTCCTTGAGTTCCCAACAAAGGGAAGAGTATAGAATTTTTTTTTCTCTGCTATGTGGTATACACACAGTGCTTATACGACATACAACACTACCATAGTATGATAAAAGGTATGTGATATATATCCATATACATATGTACTTGTATACTTGTACATATGTGTACATATACATGTATATTTATATGCATATGCAAGCATGAACATTCATATATAACTACACATATATATTTACATACATGTACTATTATCCAAAATAAACTCATGCTTATTTTTGGTTAACTAACACAATTATTTCCTCCTTTAGTGCTTCAATCTGAATTTTCATATATTTCAATTGCTCAAGGATTCCTGGAAGCATCTCCATCAGATAGGAAATTTCTTCCCCCTTTCCAGAAATATAAAGATGTCCTTCTAACTTATCATATTTTGTAAGTTACGGGCATGCGGGCCGGCAGGCCTGTGGAAGACTTTTCACCAAGCTATGTTTGCGGACTGGCGGGCCTGGGGAGACATCTTGGCACTTTGAAATTTTCTCCAAATAGGGAAAGTTATAATTAGGGACCCGCGAGTCTACGGAGAAATGAATAAAAAATGCCTAAGGCCCACAAAGGACACATCGCCATGTTTAAAGTCAAATCGGGAAGGTGGGTCACTCGAGGAACTTTGAAATTTTTGGCTTTTGTTTTGAAAAGCGTAAAACTATAGCAATGAGCCACACCTCTGTTGACACCAAGAGAAGCCATGTGTGAGGCCTTTGTTAGCTGCAGGGAAGCGAGCTATTGGGGAATCTTTAGATTTTTTGCAACTTTTGCAAAAAAGTGCAATTTCCAACTTTGAACCCTAAGGTTCGCTTTTGGGAAAAGAATTTGAAGAATGTGGGGCCATGGGCCATGGGAATCTTTTAAAACTTTACAAATTTTGCGCAAAAGGCACAAAGTGAATTTTACGCCTATGGAACTTTTGCGAAATAGTGAATTTCATGGATGCGGGGCGGCGAGAGAGATTTCTTATATTTTTGTGTTTTTCGTTAAAAGGCACAAAGTGAATTTTCAGCCCATGGATCCATTTGCAAAACTTGTTTTTTCACCATTTTTGTATGGATTCGATGGAAATTTTCAAAGGAGCATAACTTTTGATCCAGTGGTTGAAATTCTACAAATTTGGTACCGTTGGAAATATTTTGACATCCTCTTCACCATGGAAGGTTGAAATTTGAATATTGGTGAAGTTTGGTTCACAAATAATGTTAAAACGTCTCTGACTTGAAAAAATATGGTTTAAGGCTTCCAACCACTAAATTTATTACAGTATGGCACCCATTTCTTCTTCCAGAATCTCAAATGGATTTGGAAATGGATTTGCAGAGGCACCCTTGACTTTTTGGGATCATTTTAATGAATTTTTTCAGTAGGTGAGGGAAAAAAATTAGTTTTTCATGTTTCTCTCTCGCCTTGACCTTTGATATTTTGTAAACACTTCTCATTTGAGAAGGAGAGACATTCTGGGCTTAGGGAAACTCTACTAAATTTATTTCCCAACTCCATTTTTGAGTTGTAAGTGTTATCCTATGCCTGGCAAGTGTATTTGTGCCTCTAAGCATAAATGTAATGGTTTGTGCACATTTTAAGAGAAATAAAAATGTGTTTTCATGGTGTTCTTCAACCCTTTCTCATGTTTTTTTTTTGTATGTGCTTCTCCCTTTCAAATTTGCTTTATGTGCATGTATTTCACGTTTGCAGGTGTAAGATGTCGTGTTTCATGGAGTTTCAAATGGAGGATTAGGATCTGGGTCCATTTCACTTCTGTCTGACCTCCCTCACTGCCCTTTTACCATATTTGCTTCTCCCTCAGTAGAGTATCTCGCCCTTTAACTTTTTTGGTGTATCACCACTTTAGTGTAGGCTTTGGTTTCCATTTTTCTCTCTCTCTCCTTGTCCCCTTGGAAGGTTAGATTAGGCTTAGAATATATTTCTTGCATTAGAGTAGCTTGTGGCAGGTAGTTTAGGAATAATAACCATCTTTATCTTGAGGACCATCTCATGTTTCCAAGTCCTACATCTTGAGAGATAGTCCAATGTTATGCAGATCACATAGAATGCCCCACACAAAACTAGGCCATTCAAGGGTGCTGTGATTTTACACTAACATGTACATGTATGCATGTGTATATCTATATATATGTATAGGTATGTGTATGTATTCAAGTATTTGTCATAGACCTAGATTCATTGAATTCCCAGTAAAGTGAAGAGTATAGATAGTTTTTTTCTCTGTTATGTCCTATAAGCATAGTGTGTATACCACATGCAACACTACCATATGATAATACAAGGTATGTGAGACATATGCATATACATATGTACATACATGTACATATACATGTATATGGATATGCATATGCATGCATTAACAAACGTTTGTAATTACACATATATATTTATATGCACATACATGTATTTACATTTATATGTATATGTATGTATGTATACATATATAGTTATGTGTTTGTATTCAAGTAGGTTTCATAGCAAAAGATTCCTTGACTACGGAGTAAAGTGAAAATGATAGACATTTTTTTTTCTCTGTTATGTAGTATACAGACATTGTGTATACCATGTACAACACTACCATATGATAATAAAAGGAATGTGAGATATGTACATATACATATGTACATGCATACTCGTACATATGTTAATATATACATGTATATGGATACTCATATGCATGCATGAACATATATATGTAATTACACATATATATTTATGTACACGTACATGTATGCACATGTATATGTATACGTATGTGTATGTATTTGAGCAGGTGTCACAATATATACATTGACTACCCCACAAAAAGGAGAGTAGATACATTTTTCCTTTTTATGTGGTATATGTGTATACCACGGACAACACTTCCATATTATTATACAAAGTATGTGAGACATGTACATATACATATGTACATGAATTGTCATACATACGTTTATGTAAAAACACACAAAGTTCCAACCCATCCAAATCTGGTAACAATGATTTTTTTGTGGCCAGTAATGGTCCAAGTTGGTAGGTGAATCTTGAGAAATGTGTGTTGGATGTGTATGGGGCATATGTGGGGACATCATGAATATGGATGTGGGTCCTCCAATCCTATTGCCAAAACTTGGGAAGAGCATAAACAATTTTTTAATCTCTGTTATGTGGTATACACAGAGTGTGTATACCACATATAAGACTAACATATGATAATACAATGTATGTGGGACATATGTATATGTATACTCATACATATGCTTGTTTATGTTCATGTATATGTACACATATGTATATGTATGTATTTGAGCATGTATCACATCAGCAAATTACATGACTGCCCAACAAACTTTAGAGTATAGTAAGGTTTTTTTTTACGTGGTATATACATAGTGTGTATACAATGTACAACACTACCATATGATAATAGAGGGCATGTGGGACATATACATGTAAATGTGTATGTGTATACTCATACATACGTGGATGTATGTTCACTTATATGTATAAATATGTATTCAAGTATGTATCACATCATATTCCTTGAATGCCCCACAAATTGAAGAGTATATAGAGTGTTATTTTCTCTGTTATGTAGTATACAGATAGTATGTATACCATGTACAATACTACCATATTGCATATAATAATGCAAGGCATGTGATACACGTACATATACATGTGTATATGTATACTTGTACATATGCATGTGTATGTCCGTGTATATGTATACGTATGTATATTTATGTATTCAAGTAGGTATCACATGACATTTCTTGAATGTCTAGAAAATTAGAGAGCATATATTTTCTTTGTTATGTAATATACATACTATGTGTATATAATTTTCACCTTTAATATTTTTTCCATATTTGTCTACTCTACTCCTCTGCTTTAAATTTATTGTAATATCATCCACGATAAGTGGTTCAACACTAGCCTCTGTATCTATCATATTATCACCTAATTTCTTAAAAATTTAGGTTCAATGATTACAAGTGTAGTTGACTTGCTTCGGAGTGTATTCTACATACAACACTACAATATGATAATAGGTAGTGTGTGGGACATGTACATGTACATATGTATATGTATGCTTGTACACACGTGTGTATGTACGTGCATATGTACGTATGTACATGTATGTATTCGAGTAGGTTTCACAACAAATTTCTTGAGTATGTATATGTATATATTCGAGTGGACCATCTCACCAATTCTCCCAAAATCTTACAAATAAAATTGCACAGTTCGTGGTTTTGGCACCAAATGCATGTTTTGTTCCTTGTTTCGTCCGGTATGCCATATGGTGTATGTAATATTTGAATTAAATGTTTCCAATTTATAATTTCGAATGTCCTTTCCTTGTCCCATCATTTTTCTACTCTTATCCACCTTCGGATCGGCCTCAAGAATGAAGTTTCCTGACCATATCAAAAAAATGGTGATTAAGTTGACAGATTAGATACGGGTCTTGCATAGAGCTATATATGTATGCCATTCAGTATGGAATCTTATCGTCATTAGTATTGGGAACATGTGATCATGTGACCATGTGATGAGGGAGCATCACTCCTTAAATACAAATAATCCATGAAGACATTAGTTTTATTTGTTAACTGTTTTCATGAGTCGTAGGGATTCTTCGACGTCCCTTATATTTCACCTATGTATATGTAGGAATATGTGTATCTATCACATTGGTAGATTCCTTGACTTCCTAGAAAATTAAAGTGTATAATCAGTTTTGTTATTCTATTATGTGGTATACACATAGTGTGTATACCACATATAACACTACAATATGATAATACAGTGTATTTTGGACATACACATGTGCATATGTATATGTATACTCATACATATGTTGGTTTATGTACGTGTATATGTATACATATGTATATGTATGTTTTTAATGAATCGTAACACTGAATTCCTTAACTACCCAGCAAGGTGAAGATTATAGACAATATTTTTTTCTCTGTTATGTGGTATATATATAGTATGTATACCATGTAAAAAACTACCATATGGCATATTATAATACAATGCATGTGTATATGTATACATATTTATATGTATGTATATGTATGTATTTGAGTATGTATCACAACAACAGATTCATCGACTGCCTAGCAAAGTGAAGAGTGTAAAAAAAAAATTCTTTGGTATGCTGTATACACATAGTGTGTATACCACATACATCACTACCATATTATAATATACTATATTTGGGACATATATATGTACATATGTATATGTATACGGATACACATGTGGGTGTATGAATGTGTATATGTATCTATTTGAGTATGTATCACAACAACAAATTCCTTAAATGCCCTGCAAAGCGAAGAGTATACACATTTCTTTCTCTATTCTGTGGTATACACATAGTGGGTATACTACATACAACACTACAATATGATAATAATGTTTATTTGGGACATATACATGTACACATGTATATGTATAATCATACATATATCGTTGTATGTACATGTATATGTATAAATATGTATACATATATATTCAAGTATATATCACATTTGTAGATTCCTTGACTACCTAACAAAGTGAAGAGTATAGTCATTTTTTTTACTATTATGTGGCATACATAGAGTGTGTATACCATGTACAACACTACCATATGATAATATAGTGTATTTCGGACATACACATGTATATATGTATATGTATATGTATACTCATACATATGTTGGTGTATGTACGTGTATATATATACATATCTATATGTATGGATTTGAGTAGGTATCACAACAAAAAATTCCTTGACTACCCAACAAAGTGAAGAGTATAAACAATGTTGTTTTCTCTATTATATGGTACACATATAGTGTGTATACCACATACAACACTACTATATCGCATATGATGATAAAAAGGCATGTGTATATGTATATGTATGTATAAAAGTAGTAGATTCCTAGAATACCCAACAAAGTGAAGAGTGTAGACAACTTTTTTCTCTATTATATGGTTTACACACAGTGTGTATACCGCATACAACACTAACATATGATAATACAACTTATTTAGGACATATACATGTACATATGTATATGTATACTCGTACGTATGTGGTTGTATGTAGGTGTATATCTATACATATGTATATATATTAATTTGAGTATGTATCAAAGAAACAAATTTCTTGACTACCCAACAAAGTGAAGATTATAGACCTTTTTTATTATTTGTTATGCAATATACATAAACTATGTATTCCACATACAACACTACCTTATGATAATACAAAGTATTTGGGACATATACATATACATATGTATATGTATACTCGTACATATATATGTGTTTGTACATTTATATGTATATGTATCTATACATATAAATTCGAGTAGGTATCACATCATATTTCTTGACTACCTAACAATGTGAAAAGTATAGTTAGTTTTCTTATGTTACATGTGGTATACACACAGTGTGTATACTAGTTATAACACTACCATATTGTAATACAGGGTATGTGGGACATATACATGTACATATATATATATGTATACTCATACATTCATGGGTGTATGTACTTGTATATGTATATGTATGTATTGGAGTAGGTATCACATCATATTCCCTGACTTCCCAACAAACTAAAGAGTATAAAAACATTTTTTTCTCATTTGGACATATATATGTATATGTATAATTTTACATACGTGTGTGTATTTCCATGTATATGAATACATATGTATATATATGTTTTAAAGTATGTATCATAGGAGTAGATTCCTTGACTTCCTAGTAAAGTGAAGAGTATGGATAGTTTTTTTTTCCTGTTATGTGGTATACACACAGTGTGTATATAACGTAAAAAACTACCATATGATAATACAGGGTATGTGGGACACGTACATATACAGATGAACATGTATACTCATAAATATGTGTGTGTATGTAGATATATATCTAGGTGTATGATTATTAATGATTATAGCTGCAACACTTTTTATGTTTTTTGTTTGTATGTGCCATTTGGAAGCATAATGACAACAACAAGTAATCATCGCATCTTCTCCCCACTTTATTCAACCTTCATGTTAATATAGACGATCTTTTTTTTTTTCTATTATGTGATATTAAAAAAATCTGTACACAACACACAACACTACTATATGTACATGGTATGTGATAATAGACTACACTTCGAAGCAAGTAGACTACACTCTGAAGCAAGTAGACTAGATTTGCAATCAATGAAAAAAAATTAGAAAACAATTAAGGTGATCATATTCTAGTTTCATAGGTTAGTGATGCATTTCTTATCATAGATTATATTACAATAAATTTCAAGTGATGGAGTCAATTCAGTAAAGATGGAAAAAAAATTGAATGCCAAAAGAAACATATTGATGTAAAATCTAAAACTCATAATAAAAAAGGAAGAAGGCTAATAAGCCCATAATTTGATTCTTCCAAAATATCTTAAATAAGTTATCGATATTCTTTCGATTTATCACTAAGTTTAGAAATTTAATATTGAAAAATAAATTTCAGCTCAGCCACATAGTAGTGTATATACAATGAATAGAAACATGTAAGCATCTTGATATAACTGAAATAGAAACCTGAGTTTGGTTTTGGGTTTCTATGGTTTTTTTAATAGAATATTGAATCCTATAAGCATGTAAGTGGATGATGTGAAAATAAATTAGGTATTTGAGGTCCATATCATGGTTTAAAAGGCATAATGGAAGTCTATAAGTCAAGGAATTGCCTTTTCATTAAGCAAATTAGTATAAGACTAATGATATTCAAATGACCAATATGTCTAAAGTCTAAAATTTGGTTGTAAACTAATAGAAGGATTATAAATTTTTAAAATGTAACTAAATTATACAATCCCAGTCAATTGGAAATAGAGGAAGGTTTTAGGAAAGGAGAAAAATAATGTTTGTGTAATCTTTGGCACTTAGAAATGATGCATACATCTATGAGATTTATTGAATTTTCATACAAATCTGATGTGTGCTTGTTGGTAAAAATATAAATGATATGTGGGAGAAATTATTTACAAGTATTTTGAATTGTTATTTCATGTGTGTTGATGCTTCTTAAATGAACTGAGTATATTTATTAAACTATGAATCTCTGATTCAACTGTGAGTATAGTGGTATTTGATATTGTGAAAACATTACAGACATATTATGGTGAGTGTAAGGTTATCCATGCATGATAAGAAGGTGCAAAATTAGGCCTAAATAAAACCTTTGTAATGTATTCTCAATAATGCAAACTGTGATATAAGATGACTATACTATGTCAAACAAGTTGACTGAGATTATTTTTGCAAGTGTATGTGATGCAATGCTCATTGTGCCATAGGTAAATTGTATCAAGGGTTACTTGCAAGTCCAAAGAAGAATAAACATGATTGTAAATTGTATGTTTGAAACTTTTTGGGGAAGCAACATTGAAGGTAAATGTTTTCTAGACTTGGTGATAATTGTACATGCTAGAGAAGACATAAATCCATGACTGTAACTCTTTGATTGCCCTCTTGGGTTTAGAATGCTATTGTATTTTTAGTAATGATAACTTCTTCAAAAGTTTGAGTTAGGTGTTATCAAGCAAAGGAATTTGGAGGTTTAAAACCTATGCACACACATTGACATGGTAGTGAAAAGAAGGAACGAAGGAGACAGTGCAAAAGTTAGCATTAACTAATGGTAAGGATCATAGTTGAACCTCCCCAAAATAGACATCCACAATAAATATTAAATTTTTAATCTATATTTAGGCTACCCTATTTTCTAACATCATGGCAAGAAATCTTGGTAAGAAATCAAACTTAACTCAGAGCTTTTGGGAAGATCAACATTTTTAAAAAATCAATCATTAGTGCATGCGGTGGGTTTTATGTTTTCTGTAAAAACATGTTATAGTTGGGATTAATTGTGAACAATGCCAAAAACCTAAAATCAACAAATTTATTCATAGTGGATGAGCCCAATGCATTAGAATTTCAAACTTTAGAGTTCTCCCCATCCATTTTTTTCTCTACTCGGAGTACATTTGATATCAATAGAAGTACAAGATCCCTTTTAGAAGGAGAAAAATAAGGAAAAAAACTGAAACATGAATTTTTCACTAAAAAATGTGAACTTTGAAGGTTTATTTATAGAAGCTAGACGAGAAATGACATATATTTGTATAAAATTTACGTATAAACATGATTTTTTTAATCTTAAAGGAAAAAAATATCTGTATTTTTTAAAACCCTAACCCAAAAAGGATATGCAAAACTTTAAATCATACCCATGGAACTGAAAGAACTACCAAAAAAAACCAATATACACCTGAATGCAGCCAAGACTAGAAAGGGGGAAAATTTCTACCCTAATGGCTCGGTTCCACGCTCCCATAAGAGGGATGCGATTCGTCCAAAGAGGGAGAGAACAATAATTACATAAAATAAAATGTGGGAAAACAACAACCACAGAGGCAAGGAGAGGTCAAAATTAATTTCAAATTTGACACCAGAAGGTGGCAACGTCATTACCCATTTGGTTCTTAGAAAAATGCACAAAGTGCCAGCTCATCGAAACCCTACGATGCTAAATTTTATCTGGCCGGTAAGGCTGCACATTTGCAGGAGACTCTAAGGAAAAGCGTGATGCATGTGGATGGGGCATATGGGGGGCTATCTATGAAAATGGGTGTGAGCCACGTGATACTGTCGCCAGGATAGCCACATGCCAAGATCTGTTCATAGTTGTTGCAGAAATGGCATTCTTTTCCTTGGACTATTTGAAATTTTCAATTACAATATGGAAGCCTCTGTTTCTCTAAATTCATGAAAAAACTCTGACTCCACAGAGTGAAGTGGAATTTAGATGAGATTCCCATTTTATTTTTCCTTTGTTACTGCATTTCTCCAAAAGTTCCTTCTTACTATTTAATCCCCTCTCCTGTTGAATGTGTTTTCCTGTCCATTTAGAATAATTAGATTTCCATGTTTCACATGTTTCTTGGTTGTCAACAACTCACATATAAATTAAATCTTGAAATAACATGTACAATATAGTATGTGCAATACCAAAATTACACGTTTTTTATGTTAATGTTTTTAGTCTTATTTCCAAACCATTACTCATGGATAATTTCATGTATTATGTGTGGATTTTCATTAATTTATGTAAATGGTAAATGTATATTGATTTTCCTTTATTTATGTATGTAACAAGTAATTTTTATTTTTATATTTAGGTGGATTTATATACCATTTAATTCATTTTAACATTATTTTACTACGAAAGCTTTAAAATTATTATAAATTTGATATTTTCTACTCGTACTAATAATCAAACATGAATAGTATAATGGAAACATCGAAAAGGATGCATCGATAAAGTTAAAATTGAGGGATTATAACATATTATAAGGAAGAGGGGTGATGAAGAATGAGTTTTAGGGGGGGAAAGCCTTAGGGTGTAGATATTGTTGGGGGAATCTATGTGAAAATCTTGTTTTTTATGACTAGGAAGACATGAGTTAGATAGCACTGCATGTTTTAGGTTACCTCAATATTTGTACATGCAAATAATAGATCACAAAAATATTTTATTTTTTGTATTTTAACTTTCTCAATTAATACATGATGGAGAAATATGGAAATAAATGTAATCGTAGGTTGAAGAAGGGGTTGAACTACACATACCTTCTTCTTGGAATTCCCTCTTATGTAAAGGATGAAATATTGAGCAAGTTTAAGGAAGAAGAGATGATGTCTGTAGATGATGAAAACAAGGAAAACAATTTAAAATTTATTTTCACATAGGGAAGGAGGAGCCAAAACTATTGAGGAACAATTGTTTCTTAGTAGAGAGTGGAGCAAGGTTCGTAAATATATCACTATAAATCATTTGTAAAACTATAGAATGACAATGTATCTCTCATATTACACAGATTGTAACACACAAAAAGTAATGAAATGTGCATAATGATATTTCATCCTTAGACTTAAGAAATTACATGCCAATTACAGAGGCTTCATAGAATTTAAACATTTTTGACTTTCTTTTGTTTCACAATCTTTGAGTCCATATTTCAATATTCATTAAGGAACTTGTCGAATGTTTCCAGGTGTCCTTTTCAACCCCTAAAATTAAGCCATGTTGTCCATTTGATTGTTGAGGGCAGACCTAAATTTGTAATTTTTTGTTTACTGATTCCACATGTTTGGAATCCACCAACCAGTTTCTTGTATGGTTTCAGGGGAAAGTTTCCACTTACCCTCTTTCTGGATTCATTTCGTTAATAAGAATTTTAAATTTCAAACATGATAATTTTTTTGCATCCATTTGAAAACCAGTTATCGTCATATAATACTTTGTACATTACCCAAAATTAGCAACTGACATAGTGGATGTCTTGTTCAAGCTAATCGATGACACAAGAATGCTTCCACAAATCACATAAACTTAAAAAATTGTTGGTGTTTGTAACGTGGGCATGGCGATCTCCCAAACCATTCTCATGGAGGATTTAACCAAAGGAATAAGTATAATATTAATTTTTTCTCCCCCATTCCCACACAGAAGGTGTGACTGCTTCTATCCTCCTACATTGAATAACATGAAGGGATTTAAGACAATGCTTACATTACAAGAAAAAAAGAATTCCATCCTCTCCTCTAAATTAAGGGAAACACTAAAATTTCTTGAAGTATAGCTATTATTAGCAATGTGTTGGGTTTTAAAATGATACTTTTAGAAAACCACAATTAGGGGATAGCAAGTCCCTCCTCTTTAATAGGAGAGGTTCTCTTATTGAAAGTAAACAACAAAACTCATATACAAATTTACAACTTTCAAAGTGTGGAATCCTCATACTTTGAAACATTTTATGCCCAAAACATCATCAATACGTAAGAATGGAAAATTTGAGGAGATGAGAGAGGAATAACATAACAATACTTTTAGGAAATATAGATGGCAGAGTATAACCTTACATATATTTGAACAAAGGAGAAGAAAAATAGAATTATTCACTTTCACAATATATATAATTCTAAAAACATAAAGTTCCATAAATCATATAAAAAAGAACACAAATTTTATTAGCATACAAAGATGGATGATTCACAAATTTTGGCAAAGGAAAGAAGGAAGAGAAGAAGAAGAAAAGGAAATGAACTCTTCTGTAATGATTAATTTCAGATCTACAACATTTCAAGAATGGTAGGATCCCCCCTTTTTGGAATCTCCAATTCGTGCCTTTATAACACTCATTATTCATCAAAGATTCTCCCACAAGAAAATAATATCCAAGGAATACTTTCTTTGTTACAGATTTGTTTCCAGAAATCAACATTTAAAAAATTTACACTCAAGAGCTTCCAGGTGTACAAATGATAATTATTTTTCAATTATTTCCACTTATTGTTTTAACTGGGGTGTTTGGTTGTCACTTTTTCGCAGCATGCTCATCATCATTTTCTTGTGCAACTTCCTCTGCATCTTTCTCTTCTTGACTTGGTATTTTTCTGCAAGTGCCCAATAAATTCCAACTAAAAACATTAACCTTCATATTCCTCAAATTCACAATTTTAGCTCCACAAAAATTCAGATTTGAACTTCACTGATAAAAACAACAAGAGATTATCAGATTAAAAATGAAAAATGATGTGAAATCGTATCTCATGAAGTCTTGGAGCGTTAATGGTGGAAAAACTATATTGCTCTGTGTTTCAGCCATTTATACTTTTATAACTTTAAATATGAGTCGTTCATCTTGCTTTTGCAAACTTTAAATTTGAGACATCCACTTGGGGGAGATTTAGCTGAAGTGGGCTTGGGGGAGCCTTTGTATTTTGTGACATTATAAATATTTTGCATTTTAGAGCATTTCAGCCCGCCCATCCACTTCTGATACAAGCCTGACACATGGCTCTACTTGACTAGTGACAGAGTTCTGGCTCACTTTTATAATTTTAAATATGTTAAACAAATATCGCAAAAACTCAAATTTCCCACCGACTCGCTTTCCACTTTGAATTTTCAACACGGGCTCAAGACCCCCAGTGGAGTTATGGATCATTTTATAACTTTAACTCACTTTTTTGGAAATGAAATGAAAATTCCCAAAAATATTTGACGGCCCACCTTCACGTTGTCACTTTTCAACGTAGGCATCAACGCGTAGCATCACCTGGGCGCTAGCAGGGTTACACTTCACTGTTACAACTTAACTCCTTTTCACCATAATGCCTCAAAATTAAAAAAGGGCCCACCTTTCTGCCTTTCGTAAAATAGGAAATCAGGTTCCTTTGGAGCCACGGGGCCAATCTAACACTTTGTTAAAATAAAAAAAAGGATAAGTTCGTAAAAAGTGTCCACCACTTCATATTTCTAAACATCCAATCAAAGTCCTTCAGGCCGCAGGGCCAATCTGACACTTTTGCCAAAACAACAAAAGTGACAAGTTCATAAAAATAACCTATCCTACCGCATCTAATTAGAGATTTCTATGTACCCATGGATACCTGGGCCAAAAATTGACAGGGAAGATATGCCTTTCATTCACGAGTACGGAAAAATGTAGAGAAGAAGAAAAACTCCAGCATTCTTGCCTGAATCAAAGATTTTTTCCTGCAGAAAGATAAATCCAAGGAATACAAGGCTGGAAACAATCCCCAGCCATAGAAAAATATTGATCAATTCCACACATCCATGAAAGGAGATAGAAAAATGTTTCACAATGCACAAACCGAGGAATTTTAAATGGAACTGGCAGGATTAAAAACGAGTATCAACAACTTCAAAGTATGAATTTCTTGATCTCTCCAGACCGCTTACTTCGTTTAAACATTTCTCAAAGGAACCAACTCAAAAATTTTGATTTGGACTTGGAAAATGAGGGGGAATTTTGAGGGTAACAACAACTGGCTCTTTCTAGAGATGACTTGGCTTAGAATAAAGAAACAAGCCAAGATCAAGAACTGTGAAAAAATATGGGAAAGAAGACCAGTGCCTTATTCATTGGGCAAGTAGAGTCAAAGGAAAAACCAATACAGAGGACAAAACACATGCAATGGGAAAACAAAAAAACAAAAGGAAAGAAAAAAAAAAACACAAATGAATGGCCAAAAACAAAAACACTGTACACAATATACGTAAGGAATTCCTAATCACCTACAACTTGAACAACTTCAAATACTACCCACTATAAGGAAGTGGGAGAGAATATCCATCCAAATAATCCAAGTAGAAATAATTTTCTCTGGCAAACTGCCTGATTTTGAAAGGACCAAGCCAAAAAGAATCAAACTTACCATGGCTTCCTCGAGTTTCATGTCTTTTTTCCCACATTAGAACAATGTCTCCCACTTTAAAATCTCCGGGTCTAGCTTTCTTTTCAAACAAATATTTCACCTTTAGTTGATGGGATGATGTTCTATCAAAAACATGTAACCTATCTTCATCCAGCTTCTAGAGATACATGATACTCTTGTCCAAAGAACTAATGAAACTTGTACCTTCAATAGCCTTCATGAATTGCAAATCTGGAAATTCCACTGTTACTAGCAGCTGAGCTTCAACACCATACACTGCATGGAATAGAGACATCCCAATTTCTCTTTTGGGTGTAATCCTATCTACCCAGAGGGCATCATAAAGTTTCTTTTGTCAGTTTCTTTGAGAATCATTGACAAACTTCCACACAATAGTTACCAAATTCTTATTTGTTGATTTTCCTTGTCCATTACCCTGGGGATAGTAATCTAAAGAATGAGAAAGGGAAATCCCATAACCATAGTAGAAATCCATCATCTCAGAAGAAGAGAAATTAGAATAATTGCTAGTCACAATATTTTTTAGGTACTTTGAACCTTATCAAGATGTTCTCCTTAATGAAATTACACACCACCTCAAAAGTGGTAATTTTGACTGGAATAATGTCTACCCACTTTGTGAAGTAATCTATATCAATTAGCATGTGAGTATGTCCAACATTAGATTGTGGGTTAAGAGTTCCAATAAAATAAAATCAGTATTATTAAAAAGGTTCATCAATCACTACTGTTTTTAGTGGCGAAGTAGCCAACTTAGTTCTCCCAAAAAAATTCTGAAAGGATTCACACTTACCTACCCATTTTGATGCATCTCTGAACAATGTAGGACAATAGTACCCTACACGAAGGATTTTACGGGTAGTGATAAAAGAAGAGAAGTGCCCTTCACAAGCTTGATCATGAAAATATGAGAACAACTTCTCATGTTGCTCATTGTCTACACACTTCAAGAATCTCCCATCTATGGCTCACTTAAACAAAGCATTCTCCCACAATACATACTGTGCAGACCTTAGCTTAATGGATTTTTTTCTTTAGCACTCAAATGAGATGGAAACTCTCCATAAGTAAGAAAATGAGTAATAATAGCATACCATTCATCTGTTGAACTGAGGAAGAGGATAACAGGAATATCAACTACTTCTTTAGACAATTTTACATCGTCTCCTTCAACAATAAGTTCACATAAGCCTTTACCTTGGACTAGCTTAGCTGGCTTGATATCAAGGTCATATTCTTAGAATTTTGATACCCAATTGCCTCTCTTAGTTTCAAACTCCTGTTGTGTAAGAATAACCTTGATGGTTGTATCAGGTACAAACACAACAAACTGAGAATTAAGAATATAAAAATGAAACTTCTTTATAGATTTGACCACTGCAAAAGCATGTTTCTCCATCATGGTATATTTCAATTCATGAGATTTCAAAACATATCCCATAAAGAAAATTAGAAGTTCATGATCTTGAGAATTTCTATAGCATAGGAATAGATGATAAAATCCTTGTTGAAAATAGGACATGCTAATATGGGAGTATTTGTGATGGCTTTCTTGATACCATCAAATGCTTCTTTAGCTTAAGAATTCCAACCAAATTTTTGCTTTCCTTTCATCATGTGATAAATTCTCATATTTGGTTCTGCAAAATCAATAATGAATCTCCTCAAGAAATTTATCTTACCAAAGAAAGAGTGAACACCCTTCTTATTTGTGGGAAGAGGGATCTGCTGAATTTCTTGAACTCTTTCTAGATTTATCTTGACTCCTTCCTTGGAAAAAATATGCCCCAACAACTTGCCTTTAGTGAAAAAAAATATAGACTTCTTAGGATTTAGAGATACTCCTTGTTCTCAGCATTTTTGAAGGAATATTTCAAGGTGCTGAAAGAGATCTACTCTCTTTTTTGAAAACACAATCAAATCATCAAGATACACAACAATGCATTTTCCCTTTAGACTACCAAAATCTAAATCCATTTCCCTATGAAAAGTGACACGAACATTGATAAGACCGAATGGTATTCTCTTGTATGCAAAGTTTCCCTAAGGAGTAGTAAATGTAGTTTTGCATTGATCTGGGGTACTGAATTCAACTTGATTGTATCTCGAGAATCCATAAAGCATAGACGACATTTTAGACCCTTTGAAAACTTGCAAAACTTCATCAATCATTGGAAGAGGATAGTTTTATTTTAGGGAGGCCTTATTTAAATTCCTGAAATCCACACAGATGTGGATATCACCATTCTTCTTCCTCACTGGAACAATTTTTGGAATCCATGTCGAATGATGTATGGGGAATATGATATTTTCCTTCAAAAACTTATGGATTTTATTTTAAAATAGTGCCAACAACCTTAGGATTGTATTGCCTTTTCGTCTGCTTGAAAGGTTTGATCCCAAGTTTTAGAGGGATAAAGTGTTGCATATCCTTTGGTTGAAAATCCTTGAGATCATCATATGAATAGGAAAGAACATCATCATTATTTTTTAATAGATTTAATGATTTCTTATTATCCTCTTGAGTGCAACACTTTCCAATGTTCACCATCTTGGGTTCAACAAGACTCCCAATATTAACATTTTCACATTCAACAGACTACCAAGCACTTTGGTAAGCTTTATATTTAATGTACCTATCATGCTTATCAAACAAATCTTCCAAACTCACCAACCCTTTAGGATCTTGTTACCTTTCAACTTAATATAACCATCTTGATCTATCTCTTCCTTGATATATTCTTCATTAGAGGGCACATACTCTCTAGGAAGAGTTTCACTTCGTTCAAAATACAACTAATGAAAATTATCCCTAACCTCCAAGAAGGAGAGAAATTGTTGATCGTCATTGAAAAACCTGCCAGTTTCTTGTATTATCTGGTACACTGGGCCTATGAATCATTTCAATAGTAAACTTATCTTGAGAGAAATGTGGGTGGGGAATCAAGAAAGGTCCTGATACAGCTAGAGAATCACCTCTAGTATTCTTCTCTCTTGGCACAACTTCAATGGAGAAAGCATCAAGAAAATCAATGGAATTCCAGACAAGGTTTCTATAATAATTCAATCTCCTATTCTTGACTTGGTAGGGATCCCTAATCTGCTTCACTATCAGCTCTACATCACCATGAGTAAAGAGATTCTTCACTCCCATTTATTTTTCCATGTTGAGCCCAAGGATACAAGCCTCATATTCAGCCGTATTGTTTATATTTTCAATGTAAAGCTTGAAAGAGAATGGATGAATCTTCCCTTCCGGAGAGATCAACACCACTCCAGCTCCAGAACCAACTGAACAACACCTTCCATCAAATTCCAAAGTCCAAATACCATTAGGATCATGAATCACTCCTTTTGGAAGTTTTTCCTCATCTTGTGATATGATCATGTAGTTTTCATGCTCTATATCTTCATAGAGTATTTATGCTTTCGACTCATCAGTATTTTTCATAATATACTCAGTCTGTCTCTCTACTAGTAGCTTCTTCATTTTCCCATTGACCAGGATCAAAGCATGTGACCAATCCATCTGAATCTCATCTCCTACATCCTTACATAAATTCCTACTCAGCAACATACCATACGAGGGAGGAATATCAGCTACCAAAATAGTGGGTAAGAAGACCCTTTTCTTTGGAAAATAAGAAAAATCTATTTGTGCATCTTTAATTCTCCCAACCAAAGGCACTTCTCTACTCTCCATGGAATAGAAAGAACCAAAAGTGCAGGTTAGAGTCAGGCCTAAAGCGTGAGCTACCTTTGTAGGCATTACATTTTCTGATGCTCCTAAGTCTATAACACAATTACTGAGTTTATGGCCAGCTATGAGGAGAGTCACATAGAATGGTTTAATTTTATCATTAGGGGAAGTGACTATAGCCACAAGACTTGGTTGAGGTAAGGAAGGAGTGGGAAAAAATACCTTTAGAAGTATTGGATGAGGCTTTGGATTTGGAATTGACAAAGTTTACCATCTTAGCAAAAGAATTTTGATGAGTCTCGTAAAATTCTTCCTGTAAGATTTGGATCTTGGTATTTTTTAAGTGATCAATGATATCAAAAGATCAAGAGGCATACGTACAATCATTATTAGGAATTTTAGGAACTTTTGATTTATCAGCCTTAGGAATTGAAGGACAAGAAGTTTTGGAAATAGAAGTAGGAGGAGGATTAGCATTAATCACCTTTGCATGGAAGTAGTGGGAATACAAGATCCTCTTTTTGCAATTACTGGAATGTTTATAGGATGCTCTTTAGATTTATTAGCAGGTTGCACCACTTTTTCTTTTCTATTTGTTTTCTCCCAAGTCATAACAACATATGACTCAGTATTTATCTCTGCCACTACTTCATAATAATCATCTTCATCATCCATACCTTCAGTGGTGAAGAAATGAACTTGAGATCCACCTAGCTCCTCTTGTTCATCATCAACCTCTTCTTCTTGTTTTTGATAGTATTCATTAACCTCTTCATCATCAGGTTCTTGAACTCCACAATTTGCATTGACTAAAACCTTGATGGGTGGGCCTTCAATAACCAATCTAGTCTGAGGAGGAGGTAACTGGTTCCAAGGATGCAAATTCTTCCTTGGAATGTCTTGGTAAGGAGCATGTTGAGCCAATTTATTTTTAATGGCAATGAGATCATTGGCCAACTTATGCACTAACTAATCTGAGTTGGCTCCAGGAGAAGAGGATGAAGAAGATGATTTGGAAGGTTCTCTCTTCAATTTCCCAGACATGATTATATCATCTTCGAAATTGATGGCCAATCTTTGATCAACATCTAGAGTTGTAAGGTTAGTCCTTTTTAGTGCATAACTTACTTCAGGTAACTGAGAATTGAGGAAGAAACACTTTTGGATTTGATCTACAAGATGAGTCTTATGTGGAATTTTGTGAATCAGCTTGTTGAATTTAGCCACAAACTCCCTCATGGGTTCATGTGGTTCCTTCTTGATATGTGATATTTTATCCAAGAAGGAATGCACATCTTCAAGAGGTTTGAAACGTTGCTCAAATTTTGTTTTCATGGAGGTCCAATCTATAATTGACCTAGTAGGAAGATGATAGAACCAATCAGTAGCATTGTCTTGAAATGTTTCCACAAAGAGCCTGAGAGATATGTCTTCATATTCGACCCCAAGAATACCACATGCAAAAATGAAGGCCACAATATGTTCATCTAGGTGTACTTTCCCATCACCTTAGACTTTAGGAAAAAAAAATTGTTACCCCTAGGTAACTCATGCAATGCATAAGGAAGAACAAGAGGCCCAACCAGTTATCCCCAAGGAAAATGGGCTACCATCCTTAGAAATATTTTCTAAAGAGGAAATGCATCACCAACAAGCACCAGAGCATATAGGTTAGGACTAAGTTGATCCTTAGGGCCACCACTCCTGGAGGTTCTTTCTTTAACAGGAGGAGTGCTTGCAGACCGAAATCTTCTACTTATTCATGATGAAGGGAGAGGGAATCCTTGTTGCTCCAGAAGTTGACAATGAGAATCTCCTATTACGAGAGCATTTTTACTTCATGTATATTATAGAGTCACTAGATCAAAAATGATCATGAAGTTGTTCTTGAATGGGAATCCATTGAAATGAAAATCCCCAGTGGAGTTGCCAAAAACTGTTGGATTTTAAAATGATACTTTTAACAAACCACAGTCAGGGGACATCAAGTCCCTTCTCTCTAATGGGAAAGGTTCCCTTATTGAAAGCAAGAAGACAAACTCATATAGAAATGTATAAATTTCAAAGTGTGGTATCCTGATACTTTGAAACATTTTATGCCCAAAACATCATCAATACAAAAGAATGAAAGAATTGAGGAGATTAGAGAGGAATAACATAACGATACTTTCAGGAAATATAGATCGTAGAGTATAAACTTACACGTATTTGAACAAATGAGATGCAAAATAAAATCATTCACTTTCACAAACAGATATAATTCCACAGACACAAAGTTCAAGAAATCATATGAACAAGAACAAAAAATTTATTAGCATGCAAATATGGATGATTCACAAATTTTGGGAAAGGAAAGAAGGAAAAGAAGAGGAATAGAAAGTAAAGAACTCTTCTATATTGATTAGTTTCAGATCTACAACATTTCAAGAATGCCAGGATCCCCCCTTTTTGGCATCTCCCATTTGTGCCTTTATAACACTCATTATTCATCAAATCTTTTCCCCCAAGAAAATAATATCCAAGGAATAGTTTGTTTTGTTACATATTTTTTTCTAGAAAGTGACGTTTAAACAAATTTACACTCAAGAGCTGCCAGGTGTACAAATGATAATTCCTTTTCAGTTATGTCCACTGATTGTTTTAACTGGGGTGTCTGGTTGTCAGTTTTTGGTAGCATGTTAAATCATCATTTGCTCATGCAAATTTCTCCCCATATTACTCTGTTAGATATGGCATTTTTCTGCAGGCGACCAAACAATTCCAATTCAAAACATCAACCTTCATATTGCTCAGATTAACAATTTCAGCTCCACAACAATTCAGATTTGCACTTCAATGATAAAAATGATAATTTATTATCAGATTAACAATGAAGAATGATGCACAAGTTGCATCTCCTAAATTCTTGAAGCATTAATAGTGGATAAACCAAATTCTCTATGTCGCGGCCATTTAAACGATTTTTGTAACTTTAAATATGAGTCCGTTCATCTTGATTTTGCAAACTTTGAATTTGAGTCGTCCACGTGGGGGAGATTTAGCTGAAGTGGGCTTGGGGGATCCTTTGTATTTTGTGACTTTATACATATTAGGCATTTCAGAGCATTTCGGCACACCCACCCACTTTTGATACAGGCCTGCCATGTGGATCTACTTGAGTGGCGATGGAGTCCCGACTCACTTTTACAATTTTAACTCTTTTCAACAAAAAGATCAAAAACTCAAAATTCTCCGCAGACACGCTTCTTGCTTTTACTTTTCAACACGGGCTCAAGACCCCTGGCGGAGCTGTGGATAATTTTATAACTTTAACTCACTTTTTTAGGAATAAAACAAAAATTCTGAGAAAGATCTAATGGCGTGCCTTCACGCTTTGAATTTTCAATGTAGGCATCAACACGTGGCATCAGCTGGGTGCCAGTGGGGTTACGCTTCACTTTTATAGCTCAACTCCTTTTCACCACAATTCCTCAAAATGCAAAAAGGGCCCACCTTTCTACCTTTCCCCAAATAGCCAATCAGGATCCTTTGGGGCCACGGGGCCAATATTACAATTTGTGAAAATAACCAAAAGTGATAAGTTCAGAAAAAGGGCCTGTCACTTCATATTTCTAAACAACCAATCATAATCCTTCGGGGCGCATGGCCAATCTAACACTTTTTCCAAAATAAAAAAGTGACAAGTTCGTAAAAAGAACCCATCCTACCACATCGAATTAGAGATGTCCACGTACCCATGGATGTTGGGGCCAAAAATTGATGGGGAAGATACGCCTATCATTCATGACTGCGGAAAAATGCAAAGAAGAATAAAAACTCTAGCATTCGTTCCTGAATCAAATATTTTTTCATGCAGAAAGATAACTGCAAGGAATACAAGGCTCGATGTGATCCCCAATCATAGGAAAAGATTGAAAAATTATTCACATCCATGAAAGGAGATAGAAAAATGTTTCATGACGCATAGACTGAGAAATTTTAAATGGAACTGGCAGGATTAAAAATGAGTATCAACAAATTCAAAGTACAAATTTCTCCATCTCTTGAGACCTCTTACTTTGTTTAAACATTTCTTAATGGCATCAACTCAAAATTTTCTATTTGGACTTGGAAAATGAGGGGGAATTTTTAGGGCGAAAACACAATGCTACAAATTGAAATGAAGAGAGCAGACACATGACGTATGATAGTGTTTTGTATTTTCACAGGCTCTTTAATCAATTCTTCTCTCCAGAATGCCATTACAATTTCTTACAATGGGTTGCTTAAATTATTTATTTAAGTCCATCATCCATTATCATTTTCCTATTCCTTTCGACATTCATACTTGTTCTCCAAAGAACACGAGAAACTACGTATAGTCTATGCATAAAAATAGTGTTGGGGATCTTGGAAAAGCATATGAAAGATGAAGGATATATAACAAACACAAGATCTTCCCCAAGTTACTCCGTACATTGGGCGAGTTGTCTACTGCTTTACATTACGTGATGAGAGTTATCCTAAAGTTGTCTCTACCATTTCTCCCCTTCTATTCATAACTTGTATATATTTTCCCCTTCTCTTTTCCATCCATATCTAATAAGTTGTTAGCTTCGATCCATATATGAAAGAAGAATTTCCATTTTTGGGTTATGTACTTTTCATACATAGCTTTTTCTCTTTCTTTATATGCAAAGTATTTTTAGCTTTTAAATATATTATTGTACTAGTATATACTTCACAAACATTTTCTTATTTATTTTCCCTATTTCAACTACTTGTCAGCACATACATCGCACTCGACTTATCTTTCTACATGGACACTTACTCATGTTTCTAATGCTGTCTTGTACCATACCTCCCTCCCTCCACATTACCTCCATCACCCCTATTAGCCAATCACCATGGTTTTTTGATATATACTTGACTTCCCCGAAACATGTTGCCACTTCCCGTGCCCACCACAACTTCACTTCTTTTTTCTCAGATCCCTTTTGGTGTTTCCATCGTACAATATCGCATGGGATTGATAGTATAAAAAATATTATATGATTCATATAACTTCAAAAGTAATGCATATGTCGTTTGTTTCTCCGTGGAATGAACACCATAATAATAGTTGAGCGGGAAAAAAATACCCGTGACTACAAGACCATCAACCGGATTAAGTGCTCCTCAAACCCAATGCAGAGTATGGGCAGCGACGTGTTGATCTAAACGGCATTTTCAGAAGTGCCATTTTCCTTTCATACTAATTTCAAGCAGTTTAATTGAGACCAGAGGCGTTAACTACGCTGGACCCAAATTAGCGTGTAGATTTAGTAGAAATCGGATAGTTGCAGGCAAGGAAAGTTACGGGGAGCTGTGCTAAACGTAGCTTCTGCTAGAAGCCGTCCTAAAACTAGCACTATGAGGGTTAAATCGGCCCTACACATGGAGATACATCTATAACCTATTATATCTTCATTTGGCTATAAACAAACGGATTGATGTGGATCAGTATGAGTATCTGAAAGCGGGTTCATTTGTCTCTGAGTGGAAACTACCGTCTGCCGCTATTTTTTTCTTGTTGTATGTAGAAGGAAGAAGAAGTTTGAGGGTTAAGAGGCGTTTCAAACGAGCGGAATGTTTAGCTATACTGAAATCACTGTCTTCCTGCTATCCCACATATAACTCTGCAAGATTTCTAACTTCCACTCTTACTCGACGAGAACAATTTATTCTCAGTCCAATTTTTATTATTATTATTGTTGTGATGACATTTATATAAGTAATTATTTTTTTAATATATATAATATGATCTATATTGTAATTTATACAAATCCTAAATATAGTTAGATAGAATCTTTTATAAACATATTTCAAATTTAACCAATCTCTCAATTTTTTTGTTTTAGGTAATATAATATTCATATTTGAAATGTATAAAATTTATAAGATGTTATGACATTTACAAGTCTAATATATTTAAGTTTGTAATACATTAACATAATCCAAGCAAATAAGAGTGGATGAAAAGAGTTTTTAGCCACAAATAAATCTCTAATTGTTTCCTTTCTAAAGAGCAATAACCATTCGTGCCACGTTATTTCTCAGCACTTACGTATTAATAAGTGATGCGATAAACTTTTCAATGATATCAAACTAAAGGAATCGTATACTCGTTTATAAGGACTATAAAAATTTATAAAATCTTATAAGTCACAAATACAAAAAGAAATTCTTTTATTTCCATTCACATTACTACCTTCAACACCAAAATGCAACAATAAATCTTTTATTTTTTTTCATTTCAATGCTACCTACTTGACTTAAGTAGTCATTTTAAGGACGAGGAGATAAAGATAGGAGAAATTTCATTTCATTTTTTACCAATTTATAATACAACTAATAGTATAAACTTGTGCACATACAACTTTCAATGCCATGTTACAAACATACTTTCGACTTGCTTTACAATGCTAACTTTACAACTTCTACAAAAATACAAATTATTTTGCAACACACTTCTCCCGAATTAAAATTCTTTCAAGCTTACAATGTTGTCAAGATATGGAAATAGGAGGATTACACATATTTAATTTCACATTGCATCTCCCTTTCCAAGTGTAACAAGCTTAAGGAAACCACCAATGAAAGGGATGAAGTAGTTACAAGATGAATTCAATGTCTTCACAAGACGTCTAAGAACACTTAAGGAGATCCAAATGATACTCTCCACCCAACCAAACCAACTAGAGAAGGGGAGATCACCCAAAATTTCTCCCGAGCGCTAACAAATGAACAATGCATGAACCAACAACCCCCTTGAAAAAAAAAATGGTCTAACTCCATAAGACCCAAACACAAGCACTAAAACACACAAATGCATACAATAACAACAAGACAAAGGTTTGCAAAACAAACAAATTCAGACAAGGAGGAATGTAGGTTAGTCTCCTTTTGGATCCAAATGGGTTGTGGGATTAGACTTAAACCTCCATGTTACCAAGCCTCATTATACCTCCACTACACCTTATGCCTCCTCAGAACTCCGGTTTTCTCTCCACTAAAGGCCAACACCTATCTACCCAATCTCCCTCGAAAAGATATCACAATATCACATTCACAACAAGCCTAAAACAATAATTTTCCCTCCACCACAACTAACCCCACATATTCCCCTCAAACACCCAAATCTAGATACTCTCTACCCATCCAAACTCATTTCAAGGAAACAAAGAAATAACTAAAAAAAGAGTTAAAATGATCAGAACAACCAAGGTTAAACAATCAATGAAACACACCATTATCATCATGATAGATAAAAAAATAATAATGTAAAACAACGGTTTCAAAACCCTATCTCAAATCCTTAGATCAAACGTTCATTTCTTTTGAACTTATCTTTTTCCAAGCTTCCCAAAGCACAAGAAATCTTCCCAAGGTAAAGAAAGAATGAAGCAACCAATCCCAAAACACTAAGCAAAACACTTATTTATATAAATAAGCAAGAGAGAAGGATGAGTTGGTTCCACATGGATGTCAACTAGGAGTACCTTCTCCACCTCACCCAAGGTACACTTTTTTCCCCCATACACATTTACTTTCTTCCAACATTTAGTCGAGAGGTCATTATTTTCTAAATCAATGACAAACAGAAAATCTAAATAGAAAAATAAGTAACTTAGGAAATGGAATAAGACAATCATCACCTTTCACATCCCTCACCCAAAAATCACATCATCAATATGTTGGTCCAAAAATTTGTCGGGTGGACAAATCTATGGATAGATGAGCCAACAGTGTGCAGGGCATAGCCCCTCTTTGAGTCAGCAAAGAGAAACTAGTTTATTGCTATTCTACCAGTAGGAATCTGTGCAAGTCTCACAATATTCTACCTTCAGGGGTTGGGATCCCGTCCAAGTAGAGGTTGTTCCAACTGTAAAAGAAGGAGAAGAAATGAGATGGGGAGATAGGAAAGATCTAAAGGGAAAAAAGAAATGGATTCCAAAGCAGAAAGGTTAGAGGGTATATGTTTTGGGCTGGTAGTAAACATAGCCAAACCTACTTGCATAGACGAATAAAGAAATACTGATGAATAAATGACAAAAAAGTAGAGATAGATTCAACAGAATAAACACATAAATCTTACATAAGAAAGATTGAATTCTCATAACATAGATATTCAGCACAAAGTCTTAATGTTTGTATTACTGTTTTCTTCTATTACAAAAAGCTCAAATTCTTTTCTTCTTACTTCTATTTTTCATCTAAAAAGTATCCATCCTTTGAATAAAACAAGTATCCAAGTCTATATAAAAGAAGGAGAAGAAAGAAGGCAAAAGGGAACCAACAACTAATTTACAAAATATCTAAAAGTCAATGTTGACTTTGAACAACTTGGTGGATGACAACATCCCATGGTGCAACATGGATGAGGTCATCATTTGTACCAACATACTATTAGATATTTACAAAAAGAGAAAGCCAAGAGGAAGAGAACTATTCATCATCATCTCGCGGCTGGAAGGGGGTATCTTGCTTCTGTTGTTGTTCGGGAGAGGTGATGTGAAACTAAGTCTGATATTCCATGAATTTTTCTGGGGATACCAAGCTTACAACCTGTTCCTGTGCAGTGGAAGGAGGACTTTCAGGAGCTCCTTCTTTAGCAGAGCTCGATTCACCATCTTTATCTTTGCCTTTGACCTTAGACGGATGCTTTGGCCTGATAGGTGTGCTACCCAATGGAGACGTAGTGAAATCTACTCCAAGGTAGATAAGGCCATTCATCCTGCACCAGTGCTCTATTCTCCACAATGTCTCCTTGACCCTTTCTTCAATGGTTTGGGGCAATTTTGTTCTATCGATCATAGTGAACGGCCAGTTGTCCCCATTGGTATCAAGATATACCTGATCAACTTCTTGATCTGTAGTTTGATAACCCTTTGGAATGATGGCCACGCCGTATTGAATAATTTCTATCAAGGCCAAGTGGGAGTGGTCCTTCCTTCTAAGTTTGACCTCATGGTATAGGTTGATATAGATGTCCTCGCTCTGGTGGAATATGGATTAGATCGAGTTTTGCCTTGGGAAGGACAATTCCTTGGATCAAAAGTGGGGCCTCGCTAGGAAGTTGTGCTTCAGATTGAGTAGTTCTAGCTCGGAAAACCATTTCCCGAGCTTTTTGGTGAGAGATGCATGTGTATCTGCCCACTGTAAGGGGGAAAGGAGTTCCAACCTTCTTTCTCTGCAGGCACTTCTCGTGGTATGTTACGAGATGTCTAGATAGCTCCAACAGGATCAGCTTGGGGCCGGCGTATCTCGGCAATTTGGTGGGCTCACCTAGGAAGTTAGCTTCCCTGAGATAGGTGAAGGTGGTAAATTGTGTAAATAGGGCCCCCCACTTCTCTGTTGCTACGACAATGCTCTTAGTCGTTCGATCGTGAGTCATGTTGGGCCTAAATAGGTAGACGATGCCATAGAAGAAGTCATCATTGATTTTGGTGAACTGTGAGATATTGTTCTCCACATTTAGCTCTAGGTAGTACTCATATATCTTTACTTGAGGCCAAACCCCACATCATCTCAATGCTGGATAATCCCTCTCTGAGGCTGTAGTATAGACTATGTAGGATTTCATGTAGAACCTCCCCATTGTGGTGAGTTGCCAGAGCTTCTCAAATATGGGGCCGCTTATTATCTCTGCCCACTCGAAGCGTTGATTAGGTATAATCTGGTTTCATGGTCTGCAGGTACCTAAGCATCCATTTATGAAAGTAATGGGTGTTAGAAAGCCCAAATACTATGCTTAGGAATGTGATAGTATCACTCAGTTCCTGAGAGAAGTCACTACGGTGAATAACCTGTGGCCATCTGGTTATCACCTTCTTTTTCTTTAGGTACACCTCATTCATTAGTTGTATGCACTGGTTTTCATTGTCCTCCCAATCCTTGATGCAATCTTCTTGCCTTACGGCTACAAAATGCCGGTGGTGAGGAATTCCAAGCATGATTTCGAAGTGCCGGGCAGTGAGGTTGATCACGACTTAACCCTTTTCATTTTGGACATAGCTTGTGTCTTTATTATAGCAGCGGGCTACTACCATCATGAATTCATTGTTTACTACACTAACGGGGATCCCCCCCAGCAAAATGTAGGCCACTGCCTACTAGTTTGCCCATCCAGGGACTCCCTATGACTATCTTGGTTCTAGCCCAGAAATCTTCCATATCGATGTGACCGAGCTCAGAGTCTCTTATATCCAGGTCACATTCTGCTTGAGACTTGGGCATTTAGACCCTTTGGTACTTGTATTTCATTTCTTCTTCTATATGCTTGGCTTTACCTTTTGACTTAGTTGGCCTCTTGCTTGATGTAGACATATGTGGATCTGAATTCAGTTACTGATCTGCAAAAACAAGAAGCGAAACCCAACACAAAAGACCCATGTTAGCTGTTAGATCTTCCATTAGTGTATTACAGAATGAGGAGTTAACAATTTAAAGGCCTCTGGGCGCAGGGCGCAAGGACACTACAGGCTGTAGGATTAATAGAATGGTGCACTGAAGAACAGTGTTACAAGGAACAAATCAGCACCAAAGGGCGCAGGGTGCAAGGATTTCACATATGACATTTTTTTTATTGTAGACAGGGGTGCGCCTGTGCCATCTATATAAGGTTTGGCTGGGCGCAAATAAACTTGGTGTTGCATGAGATCAGGATGCACCAATGGCGCATGAAATTGGCATGTAAGAGAGGATGTTGATGCGCCGATGGTGCAGGATAAATGCATGTTACACTATCTTTTTGTGCGCAAAAGGGGAATTTGGTGCAGCGCATGGAAGGCCTACATGACACTGTGTTGCTGTAATAGGGTATGCACCCGTGCCAATTTTTAGGATTTACTTGGTTTTCTCATGGCGCGGGGATTAAGCGTGTTGCAAGCGGAAAAAGTGTGCCTATGCACCCGCGCCAATTTTTAGGATTTACTTGGTTTTCTTGACCAGCAGATCTTGAAAGAGGATGAAAACGGTTTTGGGGGGGAAAGGTTGCAAGAATTGTAGGAGGGTCTAATGGATTTGCATATTCATTTTATCCTACCACACAAACAACCAAAATAAAACACAAGAGGAATAAGAACCACCTACCCGGACTGTATAGAATATGAGAGATGAAGCGGGGTTCACGAACGTGACCCGAGGACGACGGGCACGCTGATAGGTGTAGAGGAATAGAGTTATCACGTGTTTTCTGATTGGTGAAAGTGACAGGGCGGATGCGCCTATATATAGGCAAAGGTGCAATAAATGTGCTAGCCAATTTTTCAAGAGGCGCACCAAAACATGTGTCGACACGTAAAATGATGCACCCTTTGGCACGGATAAACGCATGTCAACACGGGAAATCTTACGCCTTTGGCGTGATTTTAGGACTGTCAACACTTCATTTCTTACGTCATTTGGTGCACCAAAACACAGCGCAACAATTTATGTGTTAACATGAAGGCACATACGCCTTGGCGCATGCAAGAAAGGCGCATCACGGGAAGGTGCACCAAAACATGTGTCGACACTTCAAAGGGTGCACCAAAGGAAATGAAGGGGGCGCAAATTTACTCTGTGTAACATAGATAAAAGGTGTGCCCAACCAAAAGGGACCAAAATGGCTAAGTTCGGAGAACTAGATTTCCCGGAAAGGGATTTTGTGACATTCCGAATGTAGAGGGGTCCCTGATGACGGACCAGGACAAAATTTGGTATGGTTACCTATAAAATTTCCCTTGTCAATTTTACAAGATAACACAATAAAACAAATATTCACCTAACAATGCAATTCAAGAAAGAAATGAAATCCATTTAAATCACATGACAAAATATAAAAAAAATGAATCAAAATTCATAAACAACCCATAAATTTACCGTACATATGATGGGCTATGGGTACGATCTCTTTTAAAATTGTAAGGACAAGGTTAGGTTACAAGATGGCTGCCCAAAACAACACTCCAAGTGCAAATATGCCGCCCACTATTATTTTTTCATTTTTGAAACTCATTAATTTGTTCCCACCTACTAAGAGAATCGTATAAAATCAAATCAATCACATGAATAAAGGGGAAAAATTACAACATTTCTGAATTAAACAAAATTCAAAGGTGCACAACCAAAAGGGGCCTCAACATAGGTATGCCCAAATATATCAAACAACTTATTAAATACAATGTCATAGCGATTTTATTCAAATCCACATATAATGTTGTTTAAGGTGGCCAAGGGGTCTTGGCCCAAACATTCTTCGCATGTTGGTCGCTTAGTCTCCATGTGTACTATATATATATATATATATATATATATATCATGTACATTACTACACACTACACAAACATGTCAAATTTGTCCAGAATATTTTCAAAACATACATTTACTTATAATAATATCATCGTAACCAAGATACACCAATATCAATCATCAATAATCCTTATTATCATAATTACATAAAGCACAAGAATTTTGAGAAGAGTTGTGTTATTAAAACATTCCATGATTTAAAGTTTTCAAAAATAAAAATGCTAGGACATTGTCATAGTCACCAAATAATGACGTGATGAATATAAACATAGTAATATCATAATCCTATATCACAAGGCTAGCACCATCCATGTGTATAATATATACATGTATTATAACCCCAACACAATTTAATTGAGTTTTTCATGTAATGAAATATAAATAGTCTCTCAATATCAAGTATCAATATCAAAATCTCCTATTAGTGTGTCCAATGAAATAGATGAAAAGTTAAGAGAATTTAATCTAATATCATAAACATGTATAAGAGAAGTGGGCACTACAGTAGCCAAGAATCTTACAAAAGAATGAAAAAATTCATGATAAGGTCAAGGTAAATTTCAAGGTAAGGAAGTGGTTTATGCAACATTTTATGATGTACTAGTTCATGGTGACTTGAGAGCATTAAATTAAGAAAGAAAGAGAAATTCATAGCTTTCAAATATGTGAATAGAGTAGATCTATGGGAAATTGGTGGATGCTCCTACATAAATGAATAAGAAACATGGAGGAAAAATGAATATTGTGTAAAGAAGGAGGACAATGACAGCCCCAAGTTTTACGAAGCCATTGATGAATAAGACACTCTAATTTTGAGATCAGAAATGTACATGATTAAAAAACTCTTTAACTCTCTAAAAGTTATACAAGGAAGGAGTAAAGACAAGGTAAGTACTTTTAATGATAAGGTTTTTGATAATGCTGATTTTGTGGGTGAATTTATTGAAATTTTACAAAATGACTTTAATAATGCATCTAAGAAGCATGATACAAGAAAAGGTAAATGGAAGGATAAGTATAGTAAATATAAGAGGAATTATAAACATGCTTGTATAGGTGAACTAGATGAGATATTTAAATATTTGGTTAATGAAATGAATAAAGAAGAGAAGAATGAAGCAATGACTTATAAAGAAAGAAATTGCATGGAAAACATCAATCAAAATGACAACAAATAATAATTAAGGTACATCCATGAAGTAGTTGGGTATGATGAAAGGCATAAATAAACAAGTAAATAGGCAAGGAAATGAAAGTACAGTGAAAAAACGCATAAAGATGAGGAAAATGAAGGTGAAGATCAAGAGAAAAATATGCTAAGTGAAATAAAATTAAAGGAAAAAGATCCAAGTGTGGTACCTAGGTGGATTTGACTCAAGGAAGAACAATGAAAGCAAGGAAAGAAGACAAAGGAAAAAATAATAAGATGAAGATAATAACAAGAAGTCAAAGTGTAGGAACACGTTTCTCAACCTTGGGTGTATGATGCAGGAGTGTCATCAAAGGGATTCAAAGAATAATTTATTTCTAATGGATAGATATGGAGGCAAATTTAAGAAAGGTTAGAGAGTTAGGGGTCATGTGAAGATATTTTAAGAGGTCAATTCATTCAAATTTTCAAATACACTAGTTTCCCTTAATTTACAACCTTCAATTTCATATGTACGAGTGAGGTAAGGATAAGTTGCTAAAAATTTGATGTTTATAAATTTTATTTCATTGTTCATAAGACAAGGAATCCTCAAAAGGTGTATAAGTCATTAAGTGTGTGAAAATAATGTAAATGATCAAAAAAAGGATGGGTAGATATGATGAGTCATTATGGAGTGTAAGGAGTTAGCTGAGAATTAGAAGGGGAGTTACATAACTCGAATACATGGAGAATGAGAGACAAGTTAGAGATCATTTCTCGTGTGGAGGATTAGGATAACTATGGAGTGAAGAAAATGTAATAATTTTTGTATGAATACCTTTAGGGGAATGAATTTGAAGGGTATCTATGATTTTCAATCAAGGATACATGATTTATCCTTTCGAAGCATGGGTGATTTAATTGTGTGACTAAGAATTAAATCTTGCATGTATTTACCTTATATTGACATCATGATATAATACTCTACTTGGTGTTGACATGAATGTTATAGTACTTTGGATTTTATTTTGTGGCCTTGGGAGTTGAATGAATGTGTTATAAGTTGATTCCTCACGATAGATGATTGAGAAGAGAAGGAACTTGTAATTGTTATATGAAACTAAATTTAAGTGAATAATAAAATGTGTATCACATATGTCATATGTGTGCATATTTCATAGTTTCAATGTTTTAGCATTTGCAAAAAATAAGATGAGTGTTAGTCGGTAAGATTTCACCTTAAGGCATCAAAATGTAGATTCAATAACCTTAACTCAAAGAAATGATACAACATGCATAAGTTACTCTTTTTTTGTTTTATTATGTGGGTATAGACTATTATTTTTTTGTGCTTCAAGACTTTATAGGATTTAGAAGCAAGAAAATTATTTTCATGAAGGTTATTTCACGTCAAGAGGAGTAAAGCTAAATTATGATCAACCTTGGAGCTTAAACAAATTTTTATAGTAATTGCATGCATAAAACCATGAGTCAAATTTGTATTCTCTATGACATGAGTAGTCTCAAGGATTTTGAGCTTGTATGATGGGTGTGTGGATACACATTAATAGTATGTGAAAATTTCTATTTAATGAATAACGAGTGGGATATAATATGGATTTCAATTCCTTTTCGAAGTTGATTGTGTTGATGAACTAAAACTGACTTTCCTAAGCTAATGCTAACCATTTCCACGTGATTTGCGATGATTTTGATAAAATAATACTTCATTACCAAAAAAATAATAGAATTATCCCTAAAATAGTCCTACACACATAACTATATATTTTTAATTGATCATAAAAAATAATTATAGAAAACACTTTCTTCTTGGGCTCTAGTATTTTTCACTGTCAGTGTTTGCAAAGGGTTTGTGAATTAGAACCCTTGAACAAAGAAATTTGTCTTGAAAATTTGAGGCTACCATATTGAAGGTTTCCACTAATAGAATAAGGAATAAATTCATAATTCCATTGGCTATAACTAAATATATTCTTATGAATCTTGGAATAGAGTTATCTATATAGTGAATGGCTAGTTGGAGAGGCATGTATACAAAGGAAATAGCCCTTACCTATTTATTTAAATCTAGAAAATTTGAGGAAAGAAGTAATTCCTTAATGAGTGATAGAAAAAACTTATTTTATGTATTGGAGTCAATAGTATCAAAAGTTATGATGAAAATGAGATAGTCTCATGCTACTAAATCTAGAACAAACCCAAAAGTGAAAAGTTGTGATGTAAGGAGATGTATTGGGATTTAACCTTTGAAACTTGAAACACGATATATTGATGGTAAATGGTTCTTGAAAATAATTTTATTTTGGTATGAATTTTCTTGATTTGTTCCCAACTATAACTAAGCAATGATTTTTGACTTATGACCTCTAAGACCCAATTTTACAAGTCCTAGTAAAAGTTTGACATTCTAAGATGGTTCTATCATTAAAAGATTTTTGTAACCTTAATTTAAATTTTGTAAATATGCGAGATGAGCTAAGGGACATAGAAGGATCCTTAAATTGAAATATTTACAATTTGGACTAGGAATTAGTGAGGTAAGAAGTTCGTCAGTGGGTGAAATTGGGTAAGATCCATGATTTCTTTCATTGGGTGTCATGACGAAGGTTTTATTAGTATGGACTAAGGTTTTATGCAGGACAGGGACATGGGAATTTTTTTAAATACCATTTTAGGTAAAGAAACTATAAATACTACAAATTATAAGCGTATTTGGGCTTGGCATGATCGTATAGTGCAGAGTTATGGTGAAGTATTGTTGTCAGATCCTATTGAATTGGTAAAATGGATTGAGTGTGTTCTTAAATATGCATCAAGTAGGAGCATGTATATGGTTTATATGACGTGTAAGATGAGTTTTAGGTCCTATTTCGGAAATTTTATGGTGTTTTAAGGTCCTTGAGAAGTAAGATGGTGAAGAAAAGCTAAGAAAGCACAAGTAAGTCACTATGGCTGAAGATTTAAAAGATTATTTCAGAAAGGTGGTTATTTTGATAAGTTAAAATATGTTTTCATATTCTTCATGGAAAGTTTCAGGTCAAAGTGAAGAATATTTTGCAAGTTATGAATTTTTTGGTAAAACTTGGTTTTTGAGAAATAAGAACTCTCTAGAATTGAAAAATTGTTTTGCTCACCGGATATTATAAAATTTGCATGTGGCCTAGAGTTTTGGAGGGATGTTTTTCCATTAATCTATGATAATTTTTTAAAAATATTTAAGTGGTTTTATTTTTTGTTTCTTATGAACGATCGTTAAGAAGATTAGTTGGTTAAAAACACGAGAAAAACCCTCCTTCTAGAGTGACTTGAGAAATTTGTATTTTATGATATCTAGACTATCTTGGAAAGGAATATTAATGTCTAAAGGTTGAAAATTATTCCTTATATCTTAATTTTGTGTTTTTTTGGTGTTGTGGTCAGTTTGGGAAGAGAGAGAAAAATCCTAGTTTTGTGGATAATTGCAGTTTCAATGCTAAGATGAAGTCTTGAGGATGAGAAGTGAATTATTAAAAAGTCATTGTTTACTTTTATGTATTTCCATGAAAATATCTTAGTATGTACAATGGAAAAAATTTAAGTTACAAGTCCTCAAAGTGAGCCTACTGATTTTTTCCTTAAGGGCTAAAATGCTAGTCTTTAGCTTCTGAGTGACTTTGATCATTTTGTATGTTGTAGCTAATGAATTTGGTCATGGAAAACATGTTGGAAAATCATATGATGTGTTTAATTTTTTTTTTATATGTGGTGAAGTGGTTTTTAGCTAGAGACCTATTGGCTTAGGAATCCCTAGTTGGCTTTCTTAAAAAGATGAATGAAACAAGAGTTTTGGGTGAAATTTCTCTACATGAGCTATGGATACTAGTGTTTGTACATGTTCATAAAATTATAATTGAATTATTTTAGGTGGTGGTTGATCACATAAGTTTATTTGGAGGTATTTGTGCAAATTTATCTCAAGACTGGTTCTTGAGTCCTTAGAGCTTGAAAGAGCAGTTTCGGAGAATGGATTGGTTGACGATATTCCATTATGAGTTGGAAGGAAATATAAGATATTATGGATATTATATTAAAGGACATTTATAATGATATATGGTTTGTTTCTTGATGAATAGTTTTTATAGGTGAACTATTTTAGTTTTGAAGACCTAATTCTGGTGTCTTAAAGCCATTTTGGAGCAATTGCACACTTTTAAAAGTTTGGAGACCTTCAACTTGGAGTCGGAAGAAAATGTGATTTTAAAAGGAAATTAGACTATGATATTTATATTTATATAAGAATCAAGTCATGATGATGAAATTTACTATGTGAAGTTTTTCATTCTTCAGTAGTAAATGTCTATGTGTTGAAGACCTAGTAGAGTTTACTTGTTTGTTGGTGATTTTAATGGTGGAGTTGGATGTTTTGATAGTTCATGATATTTTTGATGATGTTGAGGACCTATGTATGACTTGTGTAGAGATCATGGAGAATTGAATTTTTTTATGTCATTGGAGATCATAATCCATTCACTAGTGCTTATATAGTGCATTTTGAGCTTGTGTTAGCATCTTGGTGCTTGTTTGAGATATCTTTAGCCCTAATAACCTACTTGGGTGATTTCAGATAATTTATATGATGTTATTATTCTATGTTTTAGTTGGGGTGACCAACCTACTTTTCCATGGGTGACCTAGGTGTGTTTTAGTGTTGAGACTGGTATATAAGCATGTTGCATGAGTTATTTGTGACTGGAGTTGTGCATGGGGAAAAGTATGAACTATAGAGGATTGAAGGAATGTTCAAGGGTTAATAAAATAGATATGAAGATAAATGAATAATTTAATAATATTTAATACCATATGTGCAAGGTAATTTAATATATATTTAGCCCATGAAGAAGAAGACTTGAGTGAGTTAGAGAAGAGCTTACTTTCATGAGGGTTTGGTGTGTTTGAAGATGTGTGAGTTTAATTTATATCACTATTAGTTGTGTGAGAAACATTTAATTAGTAATCATCCATTTCTACTTGGTTGATTTGGTTATATATAATATTAGGGGGTTGTATCCTCCTTGTTGGGTTCGTGGCACACTAAATAAGGGGTTGCTGCTACCTATAGGGTTAGTGGTCTAATAAAATAGGTATTGGTGCTCCTTTTTAGGTTTGTGACTTGAAAAATCAGGGGTTGGTGATCCTTATGAAGTTGGTGCTCCAATAAATTCATTTTCTTAGTAATATAATAAAATGTTTAGTGGGTTTTGTTCCCCTTGAGATTTTCCTACTTACATATGGTGTTTATGTGTTGTGCATCTTGTTTCAATGTCTTATTAATGAATGTTGCAAATATTATTAACATAACATGGCTATTTATGATGAATGGAAAAATTAAATCATGAATTAATGGTTTGGTAGATAGAGTTAACATTATTATATGAATAATTCAAATCCCCCTCTTAGTCACTGTGCTTCAAACAATTGGTATCAGTCCTGGTCCTTGTGAAGAAATGTTTAAACTTTGGAGTAGATTGTACTCAAACACATGTATAGTAGATAATAAGGCTGAAGTTGAAGATAATACTTTTGTTAGGATGAGAGCATGTTTGAAACCCTTATGGTTGGAAATTTGGAAGAATTTTATTAGTCTTTACACACCCATTTATAATCCAAATGATGAGAAGACTGATGAAAGTGTCAAAACAACTCTTTGTGTTGATTATTGCATCATGTTTACCTAATGGAGAGGATGAAGAAGATGATGATAACCTAGGAGAAGATTTTAAAGGTGTTATAGATGTGTTTGAATATCTCAATTCAAATAACTAAGTAGATGTGTGTCTTGAATACCTAACAACTGATCATGAGGATGAGCTAGATGAAGTAGAAGGGTTTTAACAAATAAAATAAAAGAGAAGTATCAGGAAGTTTCAGTGATCGAGTTAATCTATGAATTTCTAATTAGTATGGTTAAGTCTACTATTCATGTGTTGTTTGAGTCCAAGGAGGGCTTGACATTAATAAGAGAGGATATAGTTGATGATGTCTCATTATTTCATGTAAGGTATGGATTATTTCTCTATGAATACCTTTTCTTATTCAAAAAAAGAGTATAGTCGAATAAAAGAGTGAAAGGAGGAGAAATTAAGAAAATACATGTGTGTGGGTGTTCAAGTTCTGTAACATAAGTTTGATATGGTTAGTCTAAGATGCAATATTAGCTCTGTAAAGTAAAATACACATGATCAAGTAATGAGCATATATAAAAATGAAGTCATATTGGTAATTTCATCCTTAAGGATTTTGTAGGGTTGCATCTCTTATCATTGTCTATGTCTTTTTTGGTACAAGGTAAAAGTGTTACTCACTTGAAGGGGAGTTTGTAGATCATTAATTCTTATCTCGCATGATGTATAAGTCTTGTCATAATGTGTAAGTTATGCATTTTAAAAATATGTAATGTTGTGGGATTAATGTTTATTTTTCCTAAGTAATAAATCTTTCTCTTATTATTACAAATTCGCAGCAATATGAGCATGGCTCAAAGTATGTACTACTTTAATGATGTTCTATAAGTTTAGGAGGAATTATTAAGTAGCCACAACTTGATTTTCATGATGTGAAAAGTATTTCTGAGGTGTCTAGATATCCTTGGAGTATGTTGAGTTCATGAGCATATTAAATTTCTCCATTAAAGCTCAATTTTCTACAAAGTACACTATCATGAAGATTATCTTTGTCTAGCATCTACACTGAAATGTTAAAGTTGAGTTTGAAGGAGTAATTAAGGTTGTATATATTAGATGGTTTGATATAGTTTTCTGTGTAAGAAGTTTTATCCAATCTTGAATTCAAAAAAAGTTGTATATCTCCATATCTAATATCTACATGTCTGTAAGGTTCCTATAGAGTATGAAGAGGGGAAAGGGTATGTACTATTATGTTATATCAATGATATTCTCAATAAGATAATTCTTATTGGTAAGGTGTCCTTTGTTTAGGAGCTTTCTTGGATAAATATTATGAAGTAAATTTGGAGGTATAGAATAAAGAGTCTTTAAATGGCTACAAGAAAATGTTGTGTAAGTATGAATTAAATGTTAAGTCCATCATGTCTTGGTCTCAAGGGGTTTGTATTTGATATAACTCAAGGTGTGTAAGCAATCCATTTTTTTCTCCAACCATAATGTTTGAAATATACCCTGAATTTCCTATAGCAGCATGTGCATATGAATAATTTGTAAACAATGTCATTTCTATATATGGTTGTAAAAATTGGGCGGTACCATTTAATTGGTGACAATAGAGTTTTGAAGTTGGGATATATTTTCTGAGTTAGAAATCCAATGCAAAGGATTTTTTTTATTCAAAGTATGAGATGTATCAAGTATTATTATGAAACTTAAAAGTAATTTGAATTCGAATACAAGTAGAAAAAGGTCATAGTTGTTTAAAATGAAGACATGAAGGTTTGAGCTCTAAGTATATCTATGAAAAATATTGTGTTCTATTTTTAAGTCTTGACTGATGTAAGAATGACATAAGATGGATCTATATTGTTCAAATCAATAATAACTAATTGAAGAATGGGTTCCTAAAATTATAATGAGGTCAAGTACAAATGGAGTATAAATATGACAAGGTACATATGAATTGCATTTAATGAAATGATGTGTTATAAGTCAATAAACACTTATTGAAGAAGTGAGAGACAAGTCCTGTGATGATCGGGTTATAAATTATTCAAGAAGATATCAGGAGGTCAAAACATTTAGAGAAGATATTAAATTTGTTAAGCGAAGGGATTTTCTCTACGAAACCTAAGAAGTTTGTATTGTTAGTTCATTAATAACATCTAAATAATTTTTTTGAGGATTATCAATTGGGTGAAAGTATGATTTGTTCTAGTGCTGTTACTCTTATCAGGGGTGAAATGTATGAGGATATTTATCAGGTGCTCTTTATCTTATGTTGTGTTTTTGTTATGCTTTTGTTGTGAGGTTATTTTAATTGTATTGTGGTTATGCTACATTTTCAACAAGTTACAGGTATGCTAGTCAATATAGTATCATTCCTAGTTGGTATTAAGATTAATTTAGACAATAAGGGTTAATGTTAGAAAATTAAATTTGAAGCATGATTGTAAGATCATATATAGCTTGAGTTCTCCTAGAATAGAGTTGAAAAGAGTTTTCTGAACTATGTTGACATCTTCATGTACAAGGGATGCGCTAAAAATCATGGTTTACTCAAGAATTAAGAACTTTACACACTCTACAAATGTTTGATACAATCATAGGAGGAAGGGAAGTAGGTAATAGGTTTGTGAATATGGTATCAAAATGGTGAGTTGTTAATATGTGGAATATGCATCTTCATGATCATGATTTCACATTTTTTGGAATGTAAACTAACTATCAGTATTATATCAAGAAGAGAAGGGCATTAATTATGGTGATATAATAGTCACTAACTTAGAGTAGAGAAGCCAAGAGTTGCAATATAATATAATACAGGGTAAATATGCATGTTGTGCACTACAATGGTGTAGTAAAGTGAGTTGAGTTTGTTTTTTATTAGATTAGGAAAATTTGTTGTGTTTATTATGATGAAAAGAAAGATTGGATGGAATATCAGAGATATAAGTAGTGATTTGAAACTAAAGGACATCATTATGTATACTATAAATTGATTTTTTTTCTTATCCTTGCAAGAGAAAACATCTATCGTTAATGGATGTAGTGTACTGTGAAGGTATTGATTCAAAGTACTTTCAAGGTTTGTAGAGATGCATAACTATGGTAATATCAAATACTTGATGATGAGTTTTCCTGTATAATGAGTTATGTTGAGAAGGAGAGAGAATGATCATTATTATGATAAGGTAAAGCTAAAATAATATCATATCTTGCATAGTTTTTAAACTTGCATGTTTATAGGGAATTGCAGACTCTGAAGATAGGTTATAATGAGCTCAGGTCCATAATAAATTCTTATAGGAAGGGAAGTTGATTTTTGTCTTCCATAAAGTGCATAGAGTACCTAGAGAGGTTTGAGTACAAGAGTTATTGATTATAAGAAAGTTTATTTCAAATTAGATATTTTCATAAGCTTAAGGACTCTTGTTCCTAAACAATTAGTTGAGTTAGGATGAAAAAAGGTTGAGATCACTGAAATCAAACTTTAAGACCATGTTGATTTGTTGAGATCCTTTCCATGACATTTGAATGAGATATGAAAACTTATGTTTGCATCAATAGCTACTATATTATGGTATGATCTCAAGGGGAGACACAACGAGTTATATCGTGTTTAGTATTGTCGTTACTAAATGTGCTAACGACACAACGAGACACAATAAGTAATAAAATGTAATTCATTTTGGATATTTTATAAATGTGATTAGTTTGAGAAGTTATAGGGTGTTGTTATGGTGCTTCATGACAAGTTTTAGGTCAATCTAAAGAATATTTTCCAATTTATGAAGTATTTGGTAAAACTGAGTTTTAGAGAAGCAAGAACTAGGTTGAATTGGAAGATTGGTTTCCTCACCTACTCTCACACACTTTTCATGGGACCCAAAGGTTGTAAAGGATATATTTTCAATGAGATAATATTTTTTTGGAATAATAATGACGTTTTTTTTATGGTTATGTTTTTGTGAAGAATTATTAAGAAGATAAGTTAGTTAGAAACGTAACAAAACCCTCCTAGAGAGAATTGATAAATTTATGTTTTATGATATCAAAAATTTCTTGGAAATAAAAATTAATGCATCAAGGTTTAAGAGGAATCCTTATATCTCAGTTTTGTGATGGTTTGGTGTTCTAGCTATTTTGGGAAGAGAGATAAAAACCCTAGTTTTGTAGGATTTTATAGTTTCACGGCTAAGATGAAGGTTCCAAGATGAGAAGAGAATTATTCAACAATCCTTGGGAGTTTTTTTTAACATGGTTAAGAAAAAATATGAGTAGGTATAGAGGATAAAATTTAAGTTATAATTCCTCAAAGCAACTCTACCGATTTTGGCCTTAAGAGATAAAATGTTAGTCTTCAAGTTCGAAGTGAGTTTGATCATTTTGCATGTTGGAGATGATGATTTTTTCCTGGAAAACATGTTGGAACCTGATGTAATGTTTTTATATTCTTGGTTTGATGTGGTAAAGTGATATTCATCCAAATACCTATTAATCTAGAAATCCCTAATTGGCTTACTTAAGAGCTTGTTTGAAACAAGAGTGTTGGGTGATATTTATCCACATGAGATATGAATGTTAGTCCTTGTACATGTAAGTAGAGATGTACTTGAAGTTCTACAGGTGGTGGATGATCTTAGAATATTATTTGGAAATATTTTTTCATTTTTTCTCAAGTATGCTTCTTGATTCCTTAGAGCCTAAAATATAATATTAAGAGATGATTGGTTTGAGGCATTCCATTCTGAGTTGGAAGGAAATATAATATGTTATGGAAAGTATATTTAGGTACATTTTAATATATATATGGTTTGTGTTTTGATAAAGAGTATTTATATTTGAAATAACTCAGTTTTGAATACCTAATTACGGGGTCTTAAAGAAAGTTTCCAATAGTTATTGAGATTGAGTTGTTTGGAGGCCTTCCGCTTGGGGTTGAAAGAAAAATTGAGTTGTTGTAGAAATTAGACTTAAATATATTTGAATTTATATTTGAATTGATTTATGATGATGTGATTTGTTATATGAATGTTTTCATTCTTCATGAATGAATTTCCAATGTTTAAAGACCTAGTAGGTTTTTCTTGCTTCTTGGTGAGTTTCATGGTGGATTTCGATGTTTTAATGATTGCTTAAATTTTTGATCATTTTAAGGACCTATTTATTACTTGTGTGAAGATGATGGAACATTGACAAAGTATTTTATGTTTTTGAATAACATAATCATTCCCTAGTTCTGGGAGAGTACATTTTGAGATTGTGTGAGCATCTTGGTTCTTATTATAGATGTCTTGACCCCTTACAATCTACTTGGGTCATTTGAGATGATTTATATGATTTTTTTATTCTATTTTTGATTTAGGATGATCTAAAAAATTGGTCATGGATGAGCCAAGTGTGTTTTAGTGTTGACATTTGTATATAAGCATGTTATATGAGTCATTTGTGACTATAGTTGTGTATGGGAGAAAAGTGTGACCTGTATATGAGTGAAGGAGAGTGTTAAAGGGTTAAGAACAGAGCTAACAAGATACATAAATACTTAAATAATATTGAAGACTAGATGTACAACTAAATTTTATATATTCATCCCACGAAGAAGAAGACTTGAGTGAGTAAGAGACGAGCTTGTTTTCATGAGATTTTAATGTTTTTGAAGAGGTGTGAGATGAAATTGGATTACTATTAGTTGTGTGATAAAAATTTCATTAGTTTTCATCTATTTTTAGGTGGTTAAGATAGTTATAACACAATTTAGTGGGTTGTATCCTCCTTGTGGGGTTGGTGCCTCACTCAACTAGTGGTTGGTGCTCCTCGTGGGGTTGGTGCCATAATAGAATTAATGGTTGGTGCTCCTTGTGAATTTTGTGGTTGCCTAAATTAATTTTTTTTATTATTATAAAAAAATGTATGGTGGTTTTTCTTCCACTTGATGGTTTCCCACTTACATATGGTGTTTATGTGTTGTGTATCTTGTTTCATGCTCTTCTGATTGAATGTTTCACATCTTAATAAGATCAAATGGTTATGTATGATGAATGGACAACTTAGATGATAATTTAATGTTTTTGTGAATGAAGTAAAAATTATTTTATGACTGATTCAACCCTTCTCAAAGTCACTATTATACCAACATGTATTTCTAATGTTGTATAATTGAGGAATAAAAGTGTTGAAATTCGCATCTGTGGAATTTAAAAATTTGAACAAGGAATTTCTAAAAGACAACTAGCCATTGTCATTTATGGATCATATCGTGTAAGTGGTGAATGGTTTATAATTGATGTATATGGTTGATGGTTTTTACAGGTAAAATGTAATTGAAGTTGTTAAGGAAGATTAATTCGAGAATTATTTCACTAGTCCATGGGGTACCTTTTCCTACTACCATATGCCATTCAGCCTAATCAATATAGGTGAAAAACTTCAGTGATCCATAGAATTATAATTTAAGGACATGAAGGGGAAGTTCATTGTAGTTTACCTTGAGGATCTAATAGTATACTATAATAAAATGGGAGAACATGTGAAAGAATTTGAACATGTATTGATTAATTAAAAGATGAATCATATCTATTTGATCCACAATAAGTCCATATTCTGGGTTACTGAAGGAAATATCCTTAATCAAATCATGAGAAAGGAAGTAAAAAAAAATGACCCAAAAAGGGTTGAAGATATCAAAAGTTTATCTCTACCTACTAGAAAGTCATGTGGACATTCCTTCTTTGGAAACATCAAATTCTTAAGGAGATTTATACTAGATTTAATAGAGCTTATGAAGGATATTGTGAACATGATGAAGCCTATAGAGTAATTCAAATTTAGTAAGATGGGAAATGAATATTTTGAATCCGTAAAGTTTTAACTTACAAAGAACCTCCCCTGGTATGCCCTAACTTCAGAAAATAATTTTTTCTCTATTGTTATGCTTCTTAACACACTATATTTTCAGTAATGGTACAAGAAAATGAAGAAAAGATAAAATAACCAATAACATTCATGATTTCTTCCCTGAAGGAACATGATATCAACTATTCTCAACATGAGAAGCATGTTTATATGGTGATAAGAGAATTAAAACATTTGATATTTTACGTTCTTAATTCTTCATTTTTTGTTATAGTAACAATCCCAACAGTTAAGTATATCTTGATGCATCAAAAACAATACATATGAAGAGATAATTAGGTTGAAATGTTATACACATATTATATAGAAATCAAACACTCCAAACTAATGTTAGGAAACAATTTATTTGAGCTTATTACTTGAGAATATTGGGAAGAATACTCCAATTGTTATAAATATCGGATCAAGTATATTTCCTATTTTAAATTTATAAGTATATCTCATCCATAGTATTTTGGTGTAAATTACCTCTTTAGCTATAGATATTTCCCTCCTATCCTTAATAAAAAAACAAAAATAAAATTACACCTTAAAGCTATAAAGTATGTGATTTGGGGGAATCTTCTATACAAGAAAGTACTAAATGACACATTCTTTATATGAATCAAGGAGGAATAACAAAATATTAAGTTCAAGGCATATCAAAATAAAAAATGCGGGGGTCAATTCTCTGCAATGATCACAACAAACAAGATCTTAACTTTTTGCTACTACTGGCCTGCTATTTTTCAGTATGTATACAAATGAGTTGGAAAGTGTTACCCATGTTAACAAATTCTAGGAAGGGCTAGGTTTTCTACTCTATCACTCAGGACCATAACCATTGAAGAGCCTTTTAAAAAGTGGGGTCTTGATTTGTTTTGTGTGTTGAATCCTCACTATATTTATATAAACATTTATATACTTATATCCATGGTATACTTCAAAAAGTGGGTAGAATATCATCTAATGAATCATTTAAATTATGAAACTATGTGAAACTTTTTGATCGAAAATATCATTGTCATGTTCAGTGTGCCTAAAACGTTCATAGCAGATAATGCCACATATTTCTCCTAAGGTCTCCTAATGGATTTATTTTAAAACCATTAAATTTATTTGTATCATTTTGTTGATTACTACCCACGAGGAAATAGCCAAGAAAATTTTGGTTACAAGAATATTATCATAAGTGTTCATAAACTAGTGTATGTCAATAAATGTAATTGGCATAAGTAGTTATATGATGTCTTGTGGGTTGGTTGAATAACCTAACAAATGTAACTATACTTATCATTTACATCTACTATATGATATTTATTCTCTTATTCCCATTTCTCAAGAGTCTCTTTCCTTACAACTCAGAAAAAATTAGAAGATGGAGAGTATTCATATTATCTTGATAATAAGATATGCTACATTGAAAATATCAACGAATATAGGTTGGTATCAGTGGATACACTAACAAGACACCATTCCAAGGTAAAAATAATATTTTATCAGAATACATGGGATAGAAGCTTTCAAAATGAAGACCTTTTCCTACTCTTGGATAAAATAAGAGAACCCAAAGAAAGATATGGAAAATTTTATTCACTCTAACTTGCTCCATTTAAATTCAAACACATATTTGGGGAGAATAATTATTAGCTAACAAACCTAGATTGAACCATAATGGATTTTTGTATCAGTGTTAAATGTCGAAAAATCTATAATTAGTAATGTTTCTCATGTCATCTTTCTACCATAATTTCCCTTATTTAGTCTGTGTGTAATTTCAGTCATTTTTGGTGTGTTTCCTTTCCTTCGTGTCTGTGTGCATTATTCCATTCGTATATGTTTCTTATAAATAAGGACTCTATTTCCCAATGGATAAGAAACATGTCTAATCACTTGTTATGGAGAAAATTTATCAGGTCGATAAATTTTTTGGTTTCTTGCCAACGAGATATGTCCCTCTACTTAAGAAGTTAAACATCCATGTTTGCATGTGCATAACAATGTGGAATTTCCTAGTGTTCTTGTGGCCAGGAATCCAATAGGGGAACTCTAATTACCATATGGAAAATCTCACAATTTCTAGATAGAGAAGATTTTTTCAAGAGAGTGGGAAAGGAAAGTGAGAAAATTCATAGGAGAACTAATGTTGCAGGTAGAAAATAATATTCCTACACACAATAGTTAGAAATTTTAAAACATGCATTTATGAGAAGAAACAACCAGAAATTTAATGCTAGTAGCTAGAGGAAACCATCCATACAAATATTCACACACTCATATTCCTTGGAAAACATAAACTTCTTCCTTACTTAGTATTTCAGTTAAAGTTGTACATAGTATAAGAATGGAGGAAAATAGTGAGGGGAAAATAGAAGAGAAAAGGCTATCTCCTTTGTTGTCTTTAAGAAAAATCCACTCTTGAGTTTACAAAATCAAAGACTAACTAAGAACAAACTCAATTGAGGAGCTCATTACAATTTATAAAAGAGGAACAACTCTTTATATTCCTAGTGACACTTCATATGCCTTTTTTTGACTTGATACTCTTGATATTCCTAAGAAAATATTAAGTCCCTTTTAAAAAAGAAATGTGAATTAATTTTACATCATGTTTCTAAAGTCTCTTTTGATTAACTTAAAGCCATATTAAAATGTGCAAAACCCAATGAAGAAATAGAACAATTGAAGGGAGAGAAAGCTAGGGGTAGGAATAGACGAGAAAGAGAAGGAAGAATAACGGAGGAGAATGATGTTGATGATGAAAGATCTGCATATGATGAAGTCCAAAGATCCTTTTAGGTGATTGGATGGAATGTCCCAATGTGATGATCCCTAAATCCCTAAACTACTTCCACCATGAGAAGATCCTTTTGATATATTAATGACACCTTGGGATAATCATTAAAAATTCCTATTGAATGAATTCACTGATGACAACAAATAATCACTCATAAAGACCCTTTCCGAAGATATATGAGCTCAGAACCGATCCTACCAAATTGAATGAAATATTTCATTGATGACCATAAGTTCTACCATGCACATGATATAATTAATACCCTAACCATGTAGTGAGTGTCAAAAGACATTGTCGAGGTATACCATTATGAGTTTTTAAATAGCTTTGAGAGATTAAAAATATGTTCCTTTTAACAATATTATGACCCACTGACGAAGATGTTATATTGAGGAGATAGGAAATGAATCCTAGTGAAGGAAATATTAGGTGACAATGGCAATGCCCATTATGTAATCTTGAATCTCGTCATCTCTTGATAATTAATATATTGGTATTATTTTTCATCTGTTGAAAATGTTTCTCCTTGAATATGAGTTACAATTAATAGAGATTCCAAAATGGGGAGACTTACTATCTTTAGTAAGTGATGAATTTTACCTTTATTGAATATCTTGATGAGGTTAACTTCCTCAAGTACTTTTTTAATACTAATTTCATGTTGACCACTTTATGGAATGAATTTATATTTGTAGTAGGTGTTGATGAGATAACTTACTATGTTTACTGTGTGTTAATTTTTACTATTTTCATCTTTGAACACTTAGTCTGACCTCTGGGTTATCCTGGATTCCCACTCTCTTTGCCACTATTACTTATGATGAATAATTTCCAAAAGTAACAAACCTATGTATGAAAGATTAATATTATTATCAAGTGGGAATTTGGTTCTCATTTTGTGATGGGACACATATTGTTGGACTCGTGTCATTGTCACAAACTCGTACCCCAAATTTTACTTGATTTCACCCATGAGAATGCTTGAAAATAAAAAATTTAAATTTCATCTGACAGTGGCTTTGAGTATAGATATTTAATGGAAGTCATTAATGGATTTTAAGATATTTTTTATAGGTACATTTTTTACCTCCAATCATGATGATACTAACCCCATTACGATTGCTAGGAAATCTAACAAATGAGAGCTAGGGCACCAAAATGAGTTTTTGTTGTAAAAAATAATTTGGAACATCATTTGAACCCCTGTCTATTTCATCATGATGACATTAAAAAATGATAAGGTATGCAGAAATTTTCATCTCAATCTATGCTCCGGATTGTGAGATATGAGGATTTGTTTGTTTTCACTATGGGGGGTTTCAAGAAAAACTTCATTTTTCCTTCATTCTTCATCATTTTGATCCATTTATTTTTTTATATCCCTATATTTTTAGTGTGATTAAGCCACTTTGTATTTTATTCAATGCATAAATGGAGATTGGAAGATTTGAAAAAAAAAATGCCAGACCAGCAGGGTATGGAGGTGTGGGGGTATGAAATGAAATGGATAAGTCCAGGTAAATATTCATCCAAAAAAAAGAATGAGGGATGTGAAAATTTTAGTGTCCCTTTTCTGAAGGGATGAAATAGACTCTAAATCCCCTCATATGTGTGGTTACCATATTTTTCAAAACTTGATTGTGTGTGCGTTTGAGTGAGGGGGCTTGAGAGAAGCACCTGGGAGCTGATGTTTGAGGGTATGAGGAACCAAAATGATTAAGTGGGGATGAATTTTTTTTGTGTTCCCTAAGTCTGTTTCTAAAGGGATATCGATTTCAAATTTTTACCTCATTGAGACACTTGGCCATCATCCATGTAGGGAGAGAGAAGGTTCCAACTCAGGTCTCGGGGGCTTAACCTGCTAATCAGAGGTCACATTTGTCTTTTGGGAGATAAAAAGAGATGGGTGTTTTTTTTTTCCCCCTATTTCCCTTTTCTAAATGTGTGAAAGGAACATGAAATCCCACTAGGATCTTGATGCTGACATGTGTCCTCCTCAAGAAATTACTACATGTGATAACTTTTACCTTAAGCCAATTTGCAATGATGATATCTTGAGCTCCTGAAAGAATTTTGAGGTGAAATTTTATATGAGGTTTAATGAAAACCAAAAAAAAAGTTGAATTTTTATGGTTTCAATATTAAATTAATTATTCATCACCTCAAAATTCCCCCTTGTGTCTCAGGACTGCTCATTGCATGCCAGAAGAATGAGTTAGCTAGGGAAGTGCATGATGTTTCATGATGTCTCATTTTTTCAACCATTTACTAAATGGAAAATAATTTCCATAAGTAATTTCCGTAGTTTCAATAAGCTCCTATAATATTTTATTCAATTTCAAGTACTCCTTCGTGGTGTTTTCTCCTTTAGGCTCGAAAACCTACTTTTGCTAAACCGACTCCAAAACTTGTAGATATTTCTATAATCTCACCAAAAAAATTATTGGATGTTATTGTTACTTGAATGCATCTCCGTGTTGAATTTCTATCGTCCATTTCACTCTAAGGGGTTGCATTAGTCCCGGGAAGGCTAGTTGTAGCCCTTCCTAAAACTGCATAAGACTCAACATTCTCCAAATGTTGATAAAATAAGCTATCGGGATTAACTTTACTTTCATAAATCACCTAGGGGGATTAGATGGAAATAAAATTAAAGGCCATTACATGGAATAATTAAGGATTAATTTTAATAATAGGTAGATCTGGCATGTATTGGAAAGGAAAAACTTGAAACCTTTAATACACAGGTATCATTGTCCTTCTTTCTATTAATTTTTTTTCCCTGCAAAAATCAAGGACAACAATTGGCTCTAGCATGGGGGCATGGTATGGAATGAGCACAATGAAGACATGGCAAAAGGAATCCCAAAATATCATTTGACAATATGTTGACCAATGCCTTATATATTGGGCCTTGCGGAGTCTTTTATAACTTGCGAGAGTGAGATAGTAAGGATGAATACACACATAAAACAAAGGAAAGGAAACACAAAAGACACACGAAAAGGGAAAGATACACAAAATAGAAAGGAAAATACACCTAAAAATCACCTATGTTATGAAGTGGGGGACAACGCGCTTACATTGAAGCACTTTTTTTTTTAGGGATTACCCCCGAAGAGTTAACACAAAATGTCGATGCCTTACAAATCCATTGACTAGTTTAAGGAAAAATCCTCCTTTCCTCAAATACATATGAAATCCTAAAGATTTTAGGATTTTCGGTGTACTTTGTAGGAGTGAGCCCACACAAGATATTTGGTTCTCATGCCTTCACCCTGAAATTCCCTTAATTTACATTCTTTGAGATCATTTTGAGAGTGTTGACTGCCTTATGTGTTTATCCATAACACAAATATTTATTTCAATATTTAACCATCATTCGAGGGTTGATATTTTCTCAAGTTGTTTAAATCTTCTAGTATCTTTTCATTACCATATTAACTCTATGTATTTGTAGAAGGTTCTAAGGTGATGTGATCAAGCTGATTTTTAACATATTCCCAATTCTCTTACCGTGGGAAACTCTCATCCATGTGAGTTGGCTAACTATTTTCCCTATCATCTCCCATAATGAAAAAAGTGTTTCCTTTACAATTTTAAATGTTCAAAGAGGCTCAAAGGGATTTTCTTCTTTTACATTCACGAACTTCTTCATGTGATCAGGGATAAATAGATATATTTTCACTTTCATGCTCTCTGTTGACAAATTCATCCAGCCTATCTAAATGCTCTATCTCCACATTGAACATTGGTGTTTCAAAACAAATAACACTCATCTATTCACACTATACTTTTATTTCCATGGCTCGAGGGAAGAGTTCAAGGATAAGTTGAGGATTTTCAATTTCTTCTACAGATTTAAAAATATCTTGCACAGATGGATCTTCAAAACTCGTTATAGATTCATCTTTGTTTTCAAAAGAGTTTCTATTTGTGACATAGAGGAGTGGTAAAAATTTTGATCCATCCCTTCCCATGATTCATTAAAATAAAATCCATTTTATTATGTATTTTTTGTTCCCCAAGGCTCTCTTTCATGTAGGTACTAACAATTATGACTTATGAATCATTCCAACAAGGAGAAGAGGTCCATGCTTTGGATAATATTCTTTGTGATAATATTTCTGCTCTTTGGATTTGAGAAAGAGATTGGCCTCCTCCATATCTTCATCCATGATTGAATCGGGGAGAGATTTTTATTCTTCAATCATCTCTACTTCTTCACATATCTCCATCCCATCGTTCATTAAAAAAATTAAATTACAAAAATATATTACTCATGAGTACCCTAAATGCATCATTTTGTATTTCTTCATCATCAATAGATTCTTCATAAAAGCATTAAACAGTCCATTATGTAGCTATGATTTTCCTCTATTGAATATGTTACGCCTCTGATGAGTTGAATTTTTCTCCCAAAAAAATCTTGCATCTTATCCTCCATAATAAAATTTTCTTCTTCTTCTTTCATGGTGAGGAAAGGTGAATTTTCATCTCTCACTAATGTGAGGAAATAGTTTCCTATCTCACAAATTTGAGACAAAATGTTTTCCCTTGGATCATCTGATTTTTGTACTATGTATTTCATCTTACACACTTGTAAACCCTTTCATAGGTATGGTTGCAAAGGAAAAATCCATTTTTATTTCACCAGCTAGATCCCTGCAAAAACTTCAACTTAGGAACATGCCGAATTAGGATAGAATGTCAACTACCAAAATAGTGAATAACACCTTATTTTTTGGGAAGTCAACCAAAACAACTTAAGGATCCTTTATCCTCCCAACAAAGATAATTATTTTAATTCCATGGAATAGAAAGATTTATTTGTATGGGTCAATGTAAGTCCTAAGGAATTTGTAACTTTCATGGGCATCACATTTTCATGGCTCTAGAATCTATGATACAATTGATTAGTTGGTAGCCTTTGACTAAGAGAGTTAGGTAGAAGGGCTCTAACTTGTTTTTTTGGAGGCACTAATGGCTAACATATTTTGTGAAGGTGGAGTGGATGGTGCAGGGAGTAGGCATTTATAATTTGAGCTTGATAGTTTAGCACTACCACCATGGACTATATTAACCAACATATCAAATTGAGCATGGTGTGTTTTCAAGTACTTTGGTATCTGATCCGAACCTTGGCTTTACTCATGTATTCTACAAAATAAAATGGGATCACAACGAATGAATTTATGGTTCTGTGGCTGATGGAATATTTACATTGTGAATGTGTTATTACCTTGGGAGTTTGATTTTGTTTAATGAGTGTGGTAGTGGGTTTAGGAGGAGAGGGAGAAAATGGTTTCTCTTGATCCTTAATAGGTTTATACCTGGGTATCATTTGATGAAGTATTAATTTCATAAGTAGATTTTGAATTGGAGGGAGTACCAGAGGAATTACTTGTCATCATAAATGGATTATTTCTTACAAGTGATTCTGGTTTTTACTTGGTTGAGTCCATCGATGGTAGAAGTGGTGATCCTCTGGTGATAATTTTATTTTGTGTAATTTCTACAGAGAGGTATTCTTTATTTTTATTCACTTCTTATGTTGAACATAAATATGCTTTCTTTTATTTATCCCGTATGAACATTGCACATGAGAATATTGGAGCTTATTCATCATCATGATCTTTGTCTCCTTCACCATACTCAATAAGGCCATTTTGAGTCTCACCATTAACCTATTTGACCTAAAGGTATTCTCTGTCATCATCTTATTCTTCTTCTTTTGGTTCATTGGTGTTGCATATAACATTGACCCACGATGCTTTGAGAGGAAGACTATGGGAAGGCAGGGTGATTTTCAGTCTGTTCAAATGATTCAGCTCCCTTAGAGAATTTTACATTATGATTTGAGATAATTTTTTCTTCATGGAAACCATGTTGTTGGCCATCTTCTAGATCACAAGATTGGTGAAAGCTAAGCTTGAAATCTGGTCTTTATTTTTCCCATTAGGACCTTTCACTTTTTTTAATAGGATCAAATTATGTTTGGTCTCTATTGTGTATTCATGTGCTGATTTGAGATCTCTAGGTTTGAACCTCCTAAGGAAGAAACAAACTTTTGGTAGTAGAGCACTGATGAAGAACCTTTTTCAAATATTTATCTGAAGGCACAAAATCTTCTATAATCTTGCTAATTATTTGGATATATTTAAAAATAAAGTCTCTCATTGATTTAAAATAATTTTTCTTCATTTTCACCAATTAGACTACAATATCCTTGCATTCTTTATTAGTCTTAGACCCATGCTTAAATATAATTCTTATGTCTTCCTGACACGTGATAGATCTTGGAGGAAACACGTAAAAACACTCGACATTTTTCTTTATTAATGATTCCACATATAACGTGACTTATACACCCTTATGTTCTACACCTAAAACTCCATAAGAAGTGATAAATCTTGCTACATGCTCTTTGAGGAGTTGTGAGTCATATCCTATGAAATTTAGGAAGTTATACCTTGATCCTCTTGGTAATCCATGGAGAAGTTGTTGAAGTGCAAGTGGACCTGTGTTTCCACCCCATGGTACATTTGACCTACGTTATTTTTTATCGCAATCCTTCATTCTAATTTGTATCCTAGCCTCAAACCTTTCAAAGGTTACGACTTCAGTTACTTCTTGTGTTTCGGATTTGTTTTTATCTCTCTCGATTTATTAAATTTTAGCTCTTATATATACTTCATATCTTGCTTCTCTTTCTCTAACTTCTTCTTTAATCTCTACATTAGTGAAATATTCACGATTTGCATTGATCTCTTGGAGTTCAACGTACAATGATTTGATGAATCTTGGGATTCTGATGGGAATGTTTACCTAACACATGGTACACCTTCGATTTATTAGTAGCTCTTTTCTTCTTTGGATTTTATTGAAGATGGGATCAATTTTTCATTTGTGTCTTTGTTTTTGAGTGTACATTTCATCCACCAACTTGATAATATATGCTCTTATCTATGGACCTTGAATTTTTGTTTGTCCTTCTAGTTTATCATAGCAATCAACCAGTTTTGCATAGAGAAAATACACTGAATAATGATATTATAGATTCAAATGATTCGGGATATATTATTCACAGGTAGAGGTTACATATATAGAGTTTGATCTCCTCGATTTTAGGAGTCAAAACTCATCCCACTAATCACTCAGCATCCCACAAATCTCTCCCAATACCTATTCTCACTCAACAAACCTAGAATCTCTCTAAGAGATCTCTACGAGTTGTCACCAACTCATTATTTACACAATAATAATGTTCACAATATTAAAATATTCCTAACATTCACTCCCCTATTGTTAACATTATTATTTCCACACATACACTCCCCTAATGTGAACAATGTAGAAAATAATAGTTACACTTTCTCTGCAGCTTGCACACCCCTGTTTGCTCATGATCTTGGTAAACATATGGACCTCAGTCCAAGGTAAGAACCCCTGTTCATGAACCTCTGTTCATCAATACGAACCCCTGTTCGACAATAACGGACCTCTGTCCTAGGTACGAGCCCCTGCTCATGAACCTCTGTTCATCCTCTTCAAGTATCATAATGCCGACTTTGTACTTGTGTTTTCTTCTTTCTACTATAACATATTTACATCAGGAGGTTATAAAAGGAAATACAATTCTGAACAGGAATGTGACATCTGTTCTTATTATAAAACACACAATAATGGAATCAAACACACAACTGAAATACTTGGCCACCAAATCAATACCACGGCCTCGTCGATGGTGCCTTACGAGAGGTCGCTAATCAACCTCCTTCCTCCGTTTCCTCCTGCCTCCATCAATGTCCTTGCTAGCTCAGCAAAAATTATAGTCGAGGACGATACACGTTCCCTATCGCGATATAGGGCGGGGTTGAGGGGCGGAGCCCCCGAAGCCAGGAACGGTTTTCATTTGCATTTTTCCTTAAAAAATGAGTGTCGGATTACACCGAAAATGCACTCATTTGTCTTTTTTTTTTTTTTTTTTTTTTTGTAGTAACAATTTTTTGACTCTTACAAACAACACAACTTATTACATTGACTCACAATGAACATTTGATGAGAAACTTGATAATGACACAATTTTGACTAGACGACACTTATGACTTTATATGACATAGGACTTAAAAAAATGACTATTTAAAAACACTCTGATATAAAAACTCTTGTGATAACTTAACATGTACTAAAAATGACTCCCTTCTTTTTATGATAAAATACTATACTGTAAACAACATAAAAATACGATTTTAAAAATTTCCTTGACTAACTATGACATTACTAGTAAATAACTATTAAAACAAAATTCATGGACCAAAAAATCTATTTTAAATGTAATGACACTAAAGACATATTAGTATAATGAATACCTTTTTACACATTACGTGACACACATGGGTTTTACTTGACTTTTTCTCAATGAATACTTAACAAAGACACATGGCACATATACTATTTAATAATGATAAACCTGCATTTTTTATGCTGAGAAGAGTTCACCGTGGAAGTTGTGGAAGTGGTCAAGCTTGTGGAACTACAGAACACGCCCTTGGTGGAAACGCCGGTGATGAGGGGCATACAAGGCCGAGTTTAAGCGTTGGTGCAGAGGAGAAACCTCGCTCGGTTCGATGCAAGGCTGCCATCCATTAATACTGAGTGGAATTTGAATGCCAATGGTGCATGATTTTTACCAGAATCCACTATCACGTCCATCCTATTGCCATTCTTATCTACAGTCTCTTTGAGTAATAAACCTTCGAGCACAACCGTTGGAGTTGAACGTGGCACTGGTAACCCGTAGGAATTAGGCAAATGAGTCTTGGATAGCGAATCCACAAAATGCAACTAACCCAAAACTGAACACGTATTCAGATCTCTCTATGTCTATCTGACGTTGGCGATGAAGTATACAAAGTGCTCAAATCATGCTCAGATATTGTATGCCAGAAGTATCAATGCACAAATACACTTGTAGAGGTTGACAGTCCGCTGTATAGGTGTTTAGATCAGAATTTAAATCTTACATACACTTAGATCTTGAGTTTGTAACACAGTATAATGTAGTATAAAGTTCAGACCGGTAATGCTTGAATCAATGTCCTTGGAGTATGAGAGCCAAAACAAATTATGATCAATCTATCGCCAATCATCTATTCACGGAACTCATATAAATTCTTGGCATTATTCGGCAAAGAATAAAACATAGATATCAAGCAATGTAAAAGAAGATAATACGTTCAATCCAGTAACAGATGCAACAAAGAAAACTCACGCAATAATACACAATATGCTGGCTGAGCTGAAAATGAACCCGCTCTGATACCAAATCATAGCAATCAACCAGTTTTGCACAGAGAAAATACACCGAATAATGATATTATAGATTCAAATGATTCGGGATATATTATTCATAGGTAGAGGTTACATATATAGAGTTTGATCTCCTCGATTCTAAGAGTCAAAACTCATCCCACTAATCACTCAGCATCCCACAAATCTCTCCCAATACCTATTCTCACTCAACAAACCTGGAATCTCTCTAAGAGATCTCTACGAGTTGTCACCAACTCATTATTTGCACAATAATAATGTTCACAATATTAAAATATTCCTAACAGTTTAATGGCATGTTATTCTTCGAGGTCCAATACTATTGTGGCGATGAAGTATTGAGTGAAACTTTTTCGGTTATGATAGATGGCTTCCCTCAATTCAAAAGCAATTCCTTATTAGATATTAAATTGTAGCTCGGCCATTTCCATAGGAAGGTTACCCAGAATAGCCATGATTAGTACACATAAGGCTAAAGGGACTTTTTAAATTGAATAATTTTTTATAGACTTTTCAATTTTATTTCTTGACATTCTTGTCGTATATGAGTACAGATGCTGATAAATTTTCCCCACATTGGGTGCATAAAAATATTGGTGAGAAAAATTGTTAGGTGGAAACATGTATGGTTTTCTTGCACAGGCTTTGGAAATTGAAGTCCCTCTACTTAAATGGCATAACTATTTTGTTTGCATGCAGATGAAAAGGTGGATTTTCTTGGTGGCATTACAGTTGGGGATCAAACAGGGGCACTCTAATGACCATGTGGTAAAGATATCAATTTATTATTAGAGTATACTTTTTCAGAAGAGCAAAAAAGGGGAGTGAGAAAAGAGATAGGAAGTTATAATATTGTGGGTAGAAAATCATATTCCTACATAAACTAGTTGGAAATTTAGATACATGGATTTATGAGAAGATACAAACAAAACTTTCATGCTACTGGCTAAAGGAAACCATCTATAAAAATATGCACACATTCATATCCCTTATAAAATAGAAACTTATTCCTTAGCATTTCAATTCAAGTTGTACATAGTAGGAAAAAGGAGGAAAATAGTGAGGGGAGAATAGAAGAAAGAAGGCTATCTCCTTTTTTCTCTTTATACAAAATTCACTCTTGAGTTCACAAAATGGGTCACCATCTAAGAAGAAAATAAAATGAGGAGATCAATAAAATTTATAGAATAGGAACAACACTTTATCTTCAAGATGACATTTCATATGAAATTTTTTGATCATAGACTCTTGGTATTCCTAAGAAAATATTAAGTCCCTTTTATAAAATCAAAGTGATTTAATTTTACATCATTTTTCTAAAGTCAATTTTGATTAACTTAAAGGAATATTAAAAATGGTAAACCCCAACGAATAATTAAAACATTTGAACAAAGGAAGATGGGGGGAGTAATGATGTTGATGATGAAAGGTCTGCCACTGATGAAATCCTTTGCTCCTTCACGATGATTTGATGGAATGTACCAATGTCATGATCCCTAAATAATTGAACTATTTTAACCTTGGGAATCTCCTTTGGATGGTTCATGGAAACCTTGGGTTAACGTTTCAAAAACACCTGAATGAATTCACTGATGACCATGAACACTGAATCATAAGGATCATTTCTGAAGAGATAGGATTTTAGAACCAATTTTTTCAAGTTGAATGTTTTTTTTTGGCAATAACGATAACTTCCACCCTACTCATGATATACCTGTGACCCAAACCATGTAGTGAGTATCTATAGACACTTTTGGAGTATCATGAGATGAGTTCTGAAATATCTACGAGAGATGTCAAATATGCTCCCTATGACAATGTTATGATGCACTGGAAAAGGTGGTATATTGAGAAGATAGGAAATGAATATTGGTGAACGAAATATTTAGTGATAGTGACAGTGCCCATTTTGTAAACTGTATCTCATCATCTCTGGACGCTTACTATATTGGTATTATTTGTCCTTTGTTGTGAACATTTCTCCAAGAATGTGACTTACTATCAGTAGTGAGTTCCAAAATGGGAGACTTGTTATCTTTACTAAGTGATGAAATTTTCCTTTCTCAACTATCTTGATGAGGTCAACTTCCTTAGTTATTCATGTATATACTTCCTTTATTTTTTCCACTTTCTAGAATGAATTTATATTTTTACTACGTACCAATAAGACAACTTACTATTTTTAATATGTGGTCATTTTTACTATTTTTAGCTCTCAACACCTAGTATAACCCTCGGGTTATCTTAGATACCTATTTTCTTTGCCACTACTGCTTCTGATGAAGACTTTCTAAAAGTAGAAAGCCTATGTTGGAAACATTAATATTTTTAGAAAGTGGGTCTATGATGTTTGGTTTGCAATGAGACACATATTTTTGGACTCGTCTCATCATCACAATCTCACACCCCAAAGTTTACTTGATTTATCACAACATAATGCTTTGAAATTAAATTTGAAATTCTCGCCAAGCAGTGGCTTTGGGTACAAAGCTGTTATGGAAGCCATTAATGGTTTTTTGGAGATTTTTTGATAGGTCCTTTTTTTACCTCTGATCATAATGAAATTAAACCCATTGTAATAGGTTTTTCATTTAGAGTCTGTCTGTAATTTTTTAACTCAATCCGACTATCAAATTCATGGGAAATCTAATGAGTGAGAGCTAGGGCACCAAAATAAGTGTTATTGTAAAAAATAATATAGAGAATCATTTGACCCCACTCCTATTGAATCATGATATACATTGAAAATTATGAGGTCTGTAAAATAATTCATCTCAATCTGTGCTCCAGATTGTGAGATATGAGGGTTTCTATGTTTTCAATGTAGGGATTTTTCGACAAAACTTCATTTTTTCTTCATTATTAGTCATTTTGATACATTTATTTTATGAGATACCTATATTTTTTGAGTTAATAAATGGAGGTTGGAAGATCTAGAAAAAATTATTCAAATTTTTGGTAGGGTACGGAGGTGTGGGGGGATGAAATGAAATGGAGAGATGATTAAGTCCTAGTAAATATTCATCCAAAAAATAAAGCATGAGTGATGTGCACATTTTTATATCTCTTATGTCCATTTTTTAAAGGGAAAAAATAGATTCAAAATTCCCTCATTTATGTGGTTGTGTAATTTGTCAAAAATTGATTAGGTGTGCAATTGAGTGAGGGGGCTTGAGAGAATCACGTGGGAGCTGATGTTTGGGTGTATGAGGAACTAAAAGGCTTAAGTGGGTTTGGGTGAATTTTTGTTTCCCCTATGTACCTTTTCTAAATGGATGATAGGGACATCCATTTCCACTTTTCACTTGATCACGACACTTGGTGATCATCCATGCAAGGAAAGGGAAGGCTCCAACTTAGCTCTCTAGGGCTTAACTGGAAAATGAGAGGTCACATTGGTGTTTCAGGAGCTAAAAAGAGTTGGGCACATTTTTGTGTCCCATGTGTACCTTTTATAAAGGGATAAAAGGGCCATGAAATCCTTCTAGGATCTTGGTGGTGACACGTGTCCTCTTGAAGAAATGACTAACTATAAGAACTCTTACATTGAGCTGACTTGCAATGACCATATCTTAAGCTCCTGAAATAGTTTTAAGGTGAAATTTTATATGAAATTGATTTGAAATCACAAAAATAGTTTAATGGTGATGATTTAAAGATTTAATTATGTCTCCATCACCTCAAAACCCCCCTTTTTTCTTGGGACCACCCATTGTGTACTAGAATAATGAGTTTCCTAGGGAAGTGTATGATGTTTCATGATGTCTCATTTTTTCCACCATTTATGAAATGGAAAATAATTTCCATAAGTAATATTTTGTTCTCTTTAATATTAATGAATATAAAATAATATTTTATTTAACTCCTTCACGGTGTCTTCTCTTTTAGGCCCAAAAACCCACTTTTACTGAATCGGCTCCAAAACCTTCAAAATTTTCCAAAATCCCCTAAAACCTTATCACAAATGTTATTGAAAATTGAATTCATATCCATGTTTAATTTTGATCATTTTTTCACTCAAGGGGGTTTCATTAGCCCAAGGATCACTAGTGGTAGCCCTTCCCAAAACTTTTTCAAGATTCAACATTCTCTAAAAGCTCCTAAAATCACTTAGAGGTACTGACTCTTCTTTCTTAAATAACCTAGTGGGATGGGATGGACATAAAATTGATGTCCATTACATGGAATAAGTAAGGATTGATTTTAAAAATGGCTACACATGGGTTGTCTTGGAAAGGAAAAAATTAAAAAATTTAACACAGGGGTATCGTTGTCCTTCTTTCTAATGAATTTTTGTCCGTGGAAAAACCCAAAACAACTTCACCCAAGAGAAGGGTGAGGTTATCAATTTACTATTTTTTTCCAATTTCCTCAAGTTAGATTTATCTATTTTCATACATTTTTTGCAAGCCCAAAAATTCAAAACTTGAACCATGACAACTAAGCCATAATGTAAAAACATGCTTCAAAATTATCTTAATCCCCTAACCAAGTAATTTATTCTTCCATTTCATGATCATCCTAACCATAAATCTATATCTAATATGTTTAGATAGCATTTGAATGTTTTTGGAGTGATGCGATATGGTCAAATCTTTCATTCAGTAAAGTATACCAGAAGACTACTTCTTTAACAAGATTGGAAAGGCCAATTTTTGCCATTTCAAGGAAGGTGGGAATATTTCAAGAAGGTTATAAAATATAATAATCATCCATAGGTGAAATTTTATGGGTAATAATTTTTTGGAGGTGGTGTAGGAATATTTAGTAAATATCTGGTGGTTTAGGAATAGATTCTTCAAAATCAAGTTTTTATGTGTAAATAATGAGCAATCAAATTATGAACCCAAAATCCTCTAACTGATTGTTAGTGCAAAATCACAACACCCTTGAATGGCCTTCAGATCTATATTTTTAAATAGGGGCTATTCAATGTGATTTGCATAACATTGGATCATATCTCAAGGTGTGGGAATTACAAGCTTGAGATGATCCTATAGAGAAAGTTGGTTCTTGATCTTAAACTACCTACCCTGAGCTACACCAATGCAGGAAAACTAAATCTATCCTAATATAACAATCCAAAGAGATAAGGAGGGAGAGAATGCAAGAAAATAAACCTACACTAAAGAGGTGATACATGAGAGAAGGAAAATGTGAGATATTCTGCTGAGGAAGAATGAAAACAGAGGAAAAGGAAATTAGGGAGGTCAGACAGAAGTGACATGGTCCCAGGTCCAAATATGCCATTGAAACTCCAAGAAACAAAAAATCTTACACCTGAAAGTGTAAAATACATGCACAAATAAAAAATTGGAAGGGAGATACAAGGAGAAACAATGAAAAATGAGGAAGGGTTGAAGAACACCACTAAACATGTTTTTATTGCTCTTAAAGTATGCAAAAACCATTAAATTTCTTCTTAGAGGTACAAATACGCTTGTCATGTGTAGGAGAAGGATAGCAACTCAAAGAATGGATTTGGTAAACAATTTTGACAGAGTTTCCCTACACCCAGAATGTCTCTCCTTGTCGAAATGACAAGTTTTTTACAATATATCGACGAAAACCAGAGAGAGGGAAAGAAATAATTTGAAAAATTGATTTCTACACCCACCAACTGAAAAATTTCATTAAAATTGATCCCAAAAATTGAAGGGTGCCTCTACAAATCCATTTCCCAATGGATTCAAGTTTTTTGGAGAAGAAATTGTTGCCATAATGCATTAAATTTGGTTGTTGGAATGCCTGGAACCACATTTTTTCAAGACAGGGATTTTTTCCCATTTTTCACAAACCAAACTTCTCCAAAATTCAAAATTTCAGCTTCTATGGAAAATATGATGTCGATATCTTTCCAATGGTACCAAATTTATCGAATTTTGAGCTCCAGTTCGAAAGATATGGCCTTTTGAAATTCTACATTTAAATTAGGGAAAAAATGGCGAAAAAACTAGTTTTCAAAACGGGTCCATGGGCCCAAAATTTCACTTTCTAAATTTTGTGAAAAAAAATTAAAAGTATAAAAACTCTCCCTAAGCCCACAGACCCATTTCTTTGATTTTTTTATTTGGTGAAAACACCCTCCACAGGATTGTAGTCCCGCACCTTCAAACTCCGCCATTTACAAAATTTGCAAAATTTCAAAAGTTTCCCCAAAGCCCTGATTCCCCGTAGCTCACAAAGGAATGACATGTGGCTTCTTCTAGGTGTTGGTGAAGGTGCCACTTACTTTATGACTTTAAAATTTTCAAAACAAAATTAGAAAATATCAAAGTTCCTCCGACGACCCGCTTTCCCACTTTGACATGAAACACGGCCACGTGTCCCTCTACAAGCTTTAGGCATTTTCCTTTTATTTCTCTGCAAGCTCATGGGCCCAAAAATGTACCTTACACATTTTGCACAAAAAATTCTAAGTTCCAAAAGTTTCTCATAGCTTCACATCTTTACAATTTTCCCTTATCAAAAGAAACCTCATCGGGCCCGTGGGACGAAAATTAAAACTTGTGACTTTTGCGCAAAATCTCTAAGTGGAAAAATATCTCCCACCATCCGCTGGTCCACAAACATAACTTGGTGAAAAATATTCCCTAGGCCCACTGCCCCACTTTTGGAAAAATCTCCTTCTAACTCCTGTAACTTACAAAATATGAGTTAGAAGGAATTTTTTACATTTTTGGAAATGGGAAGAAACTTCCCATCTGATGAAGTTATTTACAGGTATCCTTGAGCACTTGAAATATATGAAAAAATATATTAAAGCACTAAGGATAATAAATGGTGTTACTTGACCAAACATAAGTGTGATCTTATTTTGGTCAACAATTTTGTGACTCACAGGAGTCATCTACGTGCTAGTAGAAATGATCATTGGCCTTGAAGCATCCATTGCGCATGGAGCCTACCTGGTAAATACAAATATGATCTAAAATTTGAAAATTGATCCTTGAGCCACTTAGAACACCATTGAATTTGGATTTGATCCTCACTAAATTTCAAGTTCAATGAACTGCATAAGAGAAACAAAACAACACAACACACTATGTACAAACTGAGAAATCATACATACCCCAAGTGCGATATTCAGAGTGTGCACAAGAACTTATTATGATAAAATCAAACCTAGCTACTCTATGCTAACCAAAGAGATGGGGAACTTAAACAAATCCTACAACTGGCAGAGAGAAGTCACTTCCCTTTCTTAAAATAGGCAGCCATGCAATTGATTTGGCATTAAATATGGCTACTTGTATGAGTGAAAAACTAACAAGAGGCCGATCCTCCACCCAAATCATCAAGGTGTCAACTGCAAATGAATTAAATACCTCTTTTAGTTGTTTTGCAATTGGACTGAGGAGGCATTGCAGCTGATCCTTGGTGCTTTGAAATTCATCCTCATGCTCAGGAGAAAACATGACTAGTTATGGCTTCTCCCTTGGCTCCATTGAAGCCAAATACCTAATTGGGCATGGTTTGATCCATGAAGTTTTCTCAATACTTTTAAATTCAACTCCAACAATGCAGTCTTCTTGTAGATCTTCATGGATGGATGGTGTAGAAAATATGGTGACATATTCTTGTGCTTTTCCTTCCTCTATAGCAAGTGTCGCTTTTGGAAGATCAGACTCTCCCAACTTTAATTCAATAGGAATGTTGCAAACAACAGGTTGTGCTTGCATGTTGTCATGCATGGCAGTAGGTTCTTGTTGTTGAAGGATGCATGTTGGAGAAGAAAAATTTACAATTTCTATAGGCCCTTCCTTATCAAAAAATTATTCTAAGTCTGATAATAAATCAAACTCTTCAATGTTCTGTTGCAGAAAGGTATCTCCCTCTTGCATGGGGACCTACAAATCTGCATCTTTTTCACCATGTGGAGCTTGATCTTCAAAAATGAAGCTAGTGACTTTGAACTCTTCCAAAAACTCAAATTTTTGGAGAGATGAAGTGGGAGAGAAATCTGCAACTTCTTGTGCAACTTTCTCATGATTCAATTCCTTTGAATCTAGTTTGGTCACCTCCATAATGGATTCATCAATCAAATTAGGCCCTTCAAATGAAAGCAAAAAATCTTCAATAATGCTTCCTTCATCTAGTTTCAATTCTGATTTGATCTCTTCCAGTTGCTCCTCCTCAATTTGAATTAGAGCTGATTGTTCTCCTTCCTTCTTGGCTGATTGTGTAGCTTAAATTGAATCAGTATTTTCTTGAAATAAAGTTTCACCATGGACACTAAATTCAAAACATACAAATTTTTTATCTTCTTCTTCTTGTTCTACTACAAAATCAGTCTTAGCCACCACTGGCTCATCAACTTTGACCTCCTCCAAAGGATTTACCATCAGGAAGATCTTTGTAATCCTAAATTTTAGAGCCAAGCTCAGCAAGCTTCTAATCTTTTCTTCTCTTTTTGAATTTTCTTCTTGTTTCTCTCCTTGACTGGTTTTCTAGTTTTCATCTTCCCCACATGGATTTGGGGATTCAACCATTTTTGCAATTGTTTGTTGTGGTGGAGGAGATAGAACTTCTTGTTTCTTTGGACGAAATGGCTGTTTGGAAGGGGAAAAGGTAGAAGAATTGAGGTGAGATGGAAAATTAGGACATAGAGAAGGGAAATCAACTCTTGTGGAAGTAGATGGGAATCTTGGAAATTGAAGCTTGGGATCAGATGGTGCTGCTTGAGGAATGGAGATAAAATTACCAGATTATGGTGTAGGACTTACCCATTGACAAGGTTTCCTCGCACGAAGTTCGTAGGACTCTATCTCTTCAGTCCATTGTGTAATTTGGGGTAGCATTTCAACCATGAAGTCTAGCTTCTCTTGAGGGATGTAATGTCTTGGAAAAAGGCCTTCCCATAGAAAAGGTGCCCTGCAATCTATTCTGAAATATTTCATTTGTGCTTTAGCCCTAGATTGCACCATGTTAGCCTCCATTCTTTGAATCTTCTCCAATAGATCGACATTTTCCACATAGCTTTTTTCATTATATGCGTACCCTTGCTCTTGACATGCTCCATAGCCAAACTGGTTTTGGAATTATTCATATGCGTATGCATATTTGTTCTGGATCTAATCAAAATATTGATATGAAGGAGTTTTGAAATACATTAGAGGTGGAATGCATTGTTGTTGCTACAAATGTGAATTCAAATATGGAAATGAAGTCATGATTGCACAACTTCATGGAATGGAAGAAGATGGAAGAGATGAATGAAAAATGGATGAAAATGAATGGAAAGAAGGTATGAAACTTCGGAGATGGGTTGTTGACTAGATGGATTCGTCAGATGTGCTTGCATGTGCTTCCAAAAGAATTATGTAACCAAGAACACATCAACTTGATGAAATGAAGATGAATACTTCTTGGGCCCAAAGGGTGTGCCAAAATGGTTAGTGTGAAATCACTATACCCATGAATGGCCTTCCTATATGTATTTTTAAATAGGGTCATTCAGTGTGGGGTCAAAGAACAATAAAATCTCACAGTTTTTGGTATGGTTTATACCTTTATAAACATGAATTTTCAGTTTTATTGATTTTCTAAAGGTAATAGCCACAAAACCGTACACATTCATGAAATTCCACAAAGTAACATAATGTTGTGTTTAGAGTTTAGAATACATCTATATTTTTTAAAAATTAAATTGGTAAAAAATATGTGCCTTTTATTAATTTTTTACATACATTGTTTCTTATGTTATAAAAGAGTAATGACTATCCTCGGGTGGTTTATTTATATGAAAATTCATTTTTTGACCATGAAATTTTAGATGTATTTTTAAGATTTGAATTTTGAGATTCTGTCAAATTTTCATATTTTTTTTACCTATATATTTTTTAATTAATTATTTAGTAAAACTATTTTCAAATGAAAAGTTTACATATGTCGATGCCAATACAATTTAAAATTTATATCGAAATTGAGGTTCTTTTTCACAGGTATGAAGAAGACTTCAATAAATAGTAATTTTATTTTTTTCAAACTTTTTCGGTATATTCTACTATTTTTCAAATTTGGGTAATTGTGTACTTTTGATTGTCCAAAAATACCGTATGTTAGTAAAAATTAAAAAATAAATAACAAAACCGATTTTTAAAAAATGAAAATTACATTTTTAGAAAGATAATAAAAATCTAAATTTTGTGTCAAAATTTTGTAATTTAACTAGTTCTTTTACCCTAATTACATGGCACCTAAGTGGCAGATTTTGGCTCACAATTATCCTCCAAAAGGATTTGGAGCCAAACTGTGCCACCCATGTGCCACGTCAGTGCCACTCAGGGGGTGTTCACGCGAATGGGGGTTCACACGGACCATGTTCACTTGAACATGGTTCGCATGAACCCCCATTCATGCGAACACCCCCTACACCACCAAAGCGCCGCCAAAACGTCTCCTTCTAAATTTAATGTTTTTCAATTGTGTCTCCCCTTCTAAATTTAATGTTTTACAAGTTACTTATTTAATATTGTTCATTTTTTATGTTTTAAATTTAGGCTTTTACATTTTTTTTGGTTTTAAACTAAGTTTGTTTTTTTTAAAAAAAATTTAACCAAAAATATGTAATATTAAATCAGAAAATTTGTTTTACATATTAAATATAAATTCTATTAAAATTAGAAAAGTTGTTTTAAAGTTATAAAAATTTAAAATTAAAAATAACTTAATTTCTACTGAGGTTTGTATATAAATAGAGTTGCATGCACATATAGTTTTATATTGAGTTTACTCTTAGACATTCAGATCTATCACGATTTATGTGTATAGGTGAAAATTATTGAAGTGGATGAATCATGGGAAATGTAAAGAATGAGAAACGAAAATATACCAAGGAAGAGAATGGAGAGAAGAATGCTAGAAGATTTGTTCGTAGGAAGGCACAAAGAGAGAGAGAGAGAGAGAGAGAGAGAGAGAGAGAGAGAAGACACAACAAGTGAAAGAAAAGGCTATAAAAATTTGTACATATGTCTAGAAACCCTTGATAGATCGTAATTTTTTTTAGTTCTAAGGTTTAAATATGATAATATGTTTTTTAGATTGGGTAAAGACAAGGGTTTTGATAGGATCCCATGTGTATGTTTATGGACACAGATCATGATGTGCAACATTATGCTGAAGTGATAACAAAAGTTATGGAATTACTTCCCAAGAAAAATGTGAAACACTTGATGAAGATGGATTTACAAAATTAAAAGAATTTTCCCAACAAGAACCACTATCGCCAAAGAAAACAACAAAAAGTGAAGAGATAATATATGGTGAATTTGTTAATTTGACTATAGTTACTATAGCACATTTGTTGGTTACATTCTTGAATCATGTTGATATGAGGGAAACATTAGAATTTTTGGGTGTTGATTTTGGAAAGAAAAATTCAAAATGTGTAGAAGAAGAATTTGTTGGGAATGTTTTTAAATGAATAAGTTCTTTGGGTATAAAAATAGGTCTACTGATAAGAGTATTTCTCGTAGAGAAATCTTAACTTCAGTTGTAAGTGAAAATACAACAAAGAATCATCATGTTACTGTCATTTCCAATCCATTGGGTTTATCTAGAAAGATGGTTAGCAGGTGTACAAAGAGGAGGAAGACATTGGATGACTCTACTATGGAAGGAAATTGGGCACTAATGTGTACAAATCCATGTTATGATAAAATAGAGGATAATATTGTGAAGATAGTTTTTGATTTTTAGACTGAGAGGACTCATCCTTCTCCGAATGTGAGGGATGTCTTAAAACATAGGATAACTCACAATAACTATGATGAACATATAAAACATTTGCTTGAAATAACTCAACATGAGATGTACATAAAGTTTACAAAAGAAAATCCAGATGTTAAGATTAGACAATGAATGTTTGAAAATTTGAAGCCTTGGTATGTACAACTGATAAAGTCCTTGACACATGTTGTTGTTGTTATCACATTGAGTTTGATTATAAATATCAGGTACAAAAAATTTAATAGATTGAATGTATATATATTTTGAGGCGTGCTTTCATTTATATCTATATATTTGAAATTTGTTTTCATATCATTTTTTAAGATGTGATTTAAAATTAATTTATTTCAAAATCTATGTTTTTTTCAGGTGTATAGAAAGTTACCGGAATAAAATGCCCCACCTACATGTGTTAGTGAATTCATAACTTCAATTCTTTGCACGATCTCCGATGATCATGTCGATGATCATATGACTTGCATCAAAGGTGTCTATGACAAGTGTGGTGACCTGAAATTATTGCCAAAAACAAATGAAGATTTGGACAGAGTTAAAATGGTTGATTGCAAGAGGAGATATATATAAATTTATGTTTTTAAATTTTGGATGTTAGATTTTATTTTGATTTTTATGTTTACCGCAAATGAATACATGACAATTTTTCCATGTTATGAATTGATTTTGTAGGTTCAAATACATAAAATATTCAACAAGGATTTGAAAAGATGCAACCAGGTTGGATTTGGTAGAAGAGGAAATCCCCATTGCTACATTCATTTAAAGTTTATGAAGTTTAATTAGTCTATACATCAAACATTCTCACTATTCAAAGTGGAAGTATATATAATTTAAGACAAATAGAGACACATTCCTTATTGGTTCCATATTGTCCATGGTTGATTTTGCTGAGAATTACTCATTGTATCATCAAAAATAAATTCAAACACAATATTATCATACTAACCAGGTTACTATCACGTTTCAAGTATTTTATAGGCATGCACAATTGGATTTGCATTGGGTTGAAAGTACATATATAAAGTGAATGATCAAGAAGGAGTATCACTTCTATATAAGTGATGACAAGGAACATGACACCAAATTTGTGTAACATTTGTTTGGTTTGTTATTTCAATATCTTCATCAGCGAGGAATACAAATAGATCAACATTTTTTTTGGTCAGATGGTTGCGCATCACCATTCAATTCCTCTCACCCTTTATTTTCACTCATTCGTTATCATCGTCATCAAAAAATTCCTCATTTATGGAGTTTTTTTGAGATTGGTCATGGGAAGGGAGAACACGATGGTGCGGGTGCATGCATCAAACATTGTATAAAGAAAAAAATATTTGATTATGATGGATATCAATTGATTGATGCCCACACCATTGTTGAATTGTGTAAGAAACATTTTACAGCTTAGGTTTCAACCTCACATGCTTAAACATCACACGCTTCAACCCCACACAAAGTGTGTTTGGGAGATAACAGGTACATGCACATTTGAAAAATAGATATGTATATCTTGATGTGATTTATTAAGTGAACTATAAGTTACTAACTTTAAAAAATTTCATTCTGATTTTTGTTGTTTTTTTAAACTTTATTGATCTTTTGAGAATGATTAAATGAAGGTATTGATCGAAGGAAAAAGTATGGATGTGAAAGGATTCCCAATTCTAGGTCTTTGCACTCTTTGATGACTATGGATAGTAATAACTGGACAATCTGTACAAGAGATTATTCTTGTTTTTGTTATGAATGCATGAACAAATCATATTTAGAGTGCAATAGTCAAAAACATGGGTATGTAGGCGATTGTAAGAAAGTTCCTCTAGTTGTAAATGACACATATGGATCAGATCATGATGATGGTTTTGAAGATGTTCCATTAATTTCAACTGATTATGACCACATATTTGTACTACTTAAACAAGGTATTATTTATTTAAAAGGATCAAGTATAATTTGATAATTAAATATATATGTATAATTTATACTATACATGGATCATTGAATGTTTCTTTGAATTTTTTTGTAGGAGATGTATTTGCAGTCATTGCTGAAGAATCCAATATTGAGAAAATGGAGTACTACTTGTTCCATTGCACAAAAGAGAGAACAAAGCTAACATGTGAAATAACAAGTGAAGTGACAACATTTTATACTGGCTCGGTTGTAGTGTAAGGAACATACATACAACAAGTTAAATCCCTCCAAAAGTGGGATTCACTTTGTTTATTACAAACCAAACAAAAAGGTGTATCATTACACCCATCACATAATCGTTATAGGGTTACAATTGCAACAGGTGAAGACTACAAATAGTAAACACAACAAATGGAGACTAGATGTAGAAGACCATGAAAAACTTTTACAGGTCATTGAACAAGGAGCAGAGCCACTTGGTATTATATAGAAGGACATGGAATAAATTACTAAACCTTGTTCGTAATAAACTATTAAGCTATAGGATTGTATTTTCTACTTGAAGGGACTATGGATACCACTATACAATAAAGTTGTTTAATACTTGTGATTCTTGCTTGTTGCGAGATGGTTTATGGTTTACTTTAAGTATTGTGATATGGTTGTTACATGGAAGTATGTATGGTATAAACATGATTTATGATGTGGATGTATGTTGCATTATTATTTTTAATGTGGAAATGTTAGTTGGGAATTTAGATGTACATAGTTGCTGATATATGTTATTTGTTTAGTTGTGAACCAAAAGGTTGTATATGGAATACCCTTATCACTATACAAGTTTATCATATTTCAATATGCTTGGAATTTTGTTGATTCATTAAGGATTAATTATGTCATAGAGAATGAGATAGGAGGGAAATAAAGTTCTTTCATCTAGACTGAGTAGTGAATAAAAAATAAGGTTTTTCTTATGCATCTTAAACTGGTTACTTTTCATGATTGTGTTCTTCATCACTAGTACACTATGAAAATACCTAGTGCACTACACTTGTAGTGCTGAAAACTATGTTTTTCTTGCTGGAATGAGGCTTGCGTGATCACTTTTCTGAATGTTAAACATGAATAAAAATGATCTTATACTAATGGTGGGTGTTGTTTGTGTTAATAGTTTGGTAGCACATGGATAGTTTTATATACTCTTTCCTTAATGGTCATTAGGAGTCTTATTTCAAGTTGTTAATTGAATGATCTATTGAACTTAAAATTTCATCATATATGATTAAAATAGTAACATAAGCCATTACATCATGGAATGTTTAGTGTTACATAAAGTATTACTAAATTACCTAAGCATAGAAAATGATTCAATATAGAATTTTAACGAAGTTTACAATGTTATTCCACAAAAATGAAGGATATTTAATATCTTATCTATCATTATACCTATTATGATATCATCAAGAGAAAAAAATGAAAGATAAGGGGGTGTCTTATATTCACATCCATAATTGTAAATATACACTGGAACTCATAAAAATATATTAATAATACATGTGTCTAAGACATATATCAAAATATAATAATCATGTCTAGAATGAGTATGAGTATATATAAATGTTTAAAATATCTAAAATCATTTCTAATGAGTATATATATGTCTAATATCTCTAAAAGTATGTCTAAAATGCTTGAAATCTATAAAATATCATTGAAGTCTCCTCCGTGCACTAGGGCTAGTGCCAAACCCCTCACTACGCTTTGCTGCACCTTGCATGTTAAAAAAAAAGGAATATACATGTCATAAACTATATATAGCATGTACCATTTATTAAAATATATAAACAATATTCTACAACAATTTCTTGATTAATTCAATACATAATATAACAGATATGTACAGTTGATTACCTCAGTATTTTTCCTTGGGCGGATGTTGGGAGTATCCACGCTATGTGTAGATCTATGTCCCGTAGATCTCTGTGAAACAAAATAAATAAAATGTAAGAAGTTGATTAATACATTTTTTGAATAAAGTTCATTAATTTCTAACATTTCAATTTAGATTAAATATTAATTATATTAAAACACATGTATTTATACCTTTGTGGAACGCATCTCCAAATGTATGGGATTGTCATCCATGACCTCAACACTAGAAAATATGTCACCAAGTGAGCCAAGTGGACTCAGGCCCTGAACATCGAGATCCATGTTGTGCTTAATCAAGAGTTGTGTGTATGTGACATGGGTAGATGGTGTGGGTTGTGAAGCTCCACACACTGGAGAAAAAGCCTAAACATAGAATTACATGTTTAATTTTAATATTAATAAATTGTAAAGTAATGATGAATGAAAATAAATTTTAATTATATTAAAGGTTTAATTTTCACAGACTAGAATAGAAATGTGTTGAACATCAGGTGTGACGATCTTAGCAATAAGAATTTTATCTGTAGCAATGACAGTAATACCCTGACTAAAAGATACACTCCCACTCTACTCTATAAAATCTAAAACCCCCGATAATGGAATGTTGCAATGCCGTGAAATCACCTCATATGCACACAACAAGTCAGCACCCATGATGCGCCCTAGCCGATGTGCCTGAGTGGGATCTGTAACTAGTTCAAAGTCATCTGGGGAAATCAAATATGCACGAGCGTATACCTTGTTGCGTGCATCACTACTGTTACGAGCACCTCCACTACTAGTATTACGTCTTTGAAGGTATTAACCCACACGGTCAGAAGAGATGAAATGGGTCTCGCGACTAATGCCAACAAGACCCTTGATAGTAGCCTCATGTGTAGTCATAATGACAGGTGTTGGGACATCCTGAAAGCTTGATAAGAATGGTTGTGGCCTTGGTACAAGATACCGTGCATTAACAACTGCATGAGCTCCCTCCTTTGTATATGCCTCACTGTGGCTAATACAGCCACGCCCCTACCCCAAATAACTAGGTATTTCTAAATAGTTCACCTTTAGGTTTAAGTGAACCTCAGCATGTAGCATCATTATGAACTATAACGGTAATTGGTAATTATTCTGAAATTGGCCTTGAGAAGCCACAAATCTAGGATAAATCAAAGGGGCACATAGGAGACATGAATATTTGTTTACATAATATGCCCTTATTTTCCATTTGTCTGCATAAAAAATCCAACAAGACCTCTTAACGACTTCCTTATCGGAAAGTCGTGATGTAATCGCATTATAACCTACATCTCCCAAGACACTTGATTTTAGTGAATCCATAATTTTTTTTATTGATTCAGAATCAAATGGATTATATGTTTTCAAACTTTTCTCTATTCTACGAAGATCAACCAGTATTTTTTCACAATGGGCTTTATACTGCCCAACTGTAGTTGGATTTTGGAGAATAGATTGAAATTTTGTAATCTCTAAATTGGTCCTCTCAAACAAATTAGGAGTGGAAGAGGCCATGACTATAAAAAAAATGAATGTAAAATTCAATTAATAGTAGTTTTAATTAAAAAAAATTCCTAATATATTCTCCTATATTAATGAAACAGAAATATGATTTTCAAGCTTCAATGCAAATAATATAGAAAATAAATTACAAAATTACAAAATCACATAAATTACATAAATTACAAATCACATAAATTACTTTACAAAGTGATGACAAGATGACATATTTCTAATATATTGTCTACACATTGAGCAGATTCAAAAATACCATTTCATTTGATGAAGACGACTTCCTTTAAATAAAAAAATTCAACAAAATGGTAAAACATATAACTGTTAATACGTAATATCATCTTTCTCTTAGTAAACGCAATTGATACTAAGGATCATACTTATTCTAGCACACAAATTATAGAATTCGATATTTTCAATAAAAATTTTATGTCAATTTATGTTAGACATAATATTGGGGCCAAAAATGTTTTGCAAAAAATTAGTGGCCATGTCTACAACTCAAATTATAATCTCACGATATGAATAGTGTGCCTTCTATTATGCCTATATGTTTAAAATACTTTCTTAGTGACATGGTGTATATATTTCCTAGAAATGATAGTCCATTCAAGTTTTGTGCCATGACTAAGACCATAAAATAATTATACCACTATCTAATACACCCTAATCAACCACTAAGTACCTTATGTAAGAAATAATGATTTAACAAATACATGCCTACGAAGTGGGGAAACCCAACAAGTCTAATGTTGAAGTAACCAATACACAAAATATTAAACTCAAAAATATGAAAAATAAGGTTATCATATCAATGAGAAATGGTGTAATCCCAATTTCCCTTATATAGGTGCAGAGACATATGGACATGAGCTAGATAACTTGATTTTAGTCAACTATATTACACTACCAAAGAGTAAAGATGGCCATAAGAATCAATTAATAAGGAAAAAGACAAAAATATCCTATCAATAATTCTTGCAATGATAATAACACAATAATTCATCCTATAACCACATAAACTTCATTAAAAAAATATGGATTTAGATTCAAGACTAAAAAAATTGGGATACAATGGCCATGGTTTAGGTAAATATGAGAAAATAATTCATAAACTAATCCTATAAATTGAAAATAAACTTAATATGGTATTGGGACTTTGTAATGATTATAACATAAAGGAAATACCATTTTGAGTAAATGAAAAATATCTCTACACTCATAATCCTCTAACTACTACGAATAATAATCAATTGCACAAACATGTAACACATATATACGTTTAATGTGATTGTTGTTCAGCATTATTAGTTAACCTCAAACCCATTTACTAAAATCCATTTATTATTCCATTTTTTTATTTTATGACTCATTTCCCTTGGCATCCGAAGTTCATTATATGTATTTATTAAAAATCTAGAAACACATATATATTCCAATAATCCAAAAACATTCAAATATTACAAAATCCCAAAACTAGGACAGGTATATGTGGCTTGCTTTGTCATGACATAGAATCAAATATTTTTTTATCATTTAATAAATCCCACTTCCGTATGTAGTTTTTCTTACATGTTATATACAAGTTAGTTACAAGTAATGTCAATTATACGCTTCCATGGATACATAAATGTTTTAAAACATTAATTAGTCTTATGTAAAGAATATTATTCTATATAAAATTATGAAGAAGATAAATGAGAATTATTATGAGGTAAATTGTAAATATGTCATATAATTTTGATATTTATCTAGTATTTGATTATTTATATTTATATCTATTTCATGGAAGGTATAATGACGGGGAAGAAGAAGAATTATAGGATTTGAGGCAAACGGCTCAAAGAAAAAAGAAAGAAAAGATATTGCATGTTTTAGATAAGAAACTAGTGCATACAATGCAAGGAAGTTACAAAAAGTATATAGTATGGTAGGAAGGATTAAAACAAAAAGATATCACTTGGATTTAAAAGTGAGAATTAAAGAATATTACCAACTAAAAATGAAAAAAGTTTAATCAAAACAACTTGTAAAAGTTGAGTTCTTTTCAAGAAAGGGATAATGATGTGATGGCCTATGTTACAAAGGTCATATATTTTTATTTAGAAATTTTACCAATCCAATTTTTTTATAAGAAAAGATCTCAAATGTTTCTATTTAATGATAATTGGTAAAATAAAATTAGGGTCAAATTGTAAACCTTTTTCAACACCAAAATTGACCATTCTAAGGGTCGAACATTACATTTCATTTTATTTTATGTTACAGAGGTCATATATTTTTATTTAGAAATTATTCTACATAAGGTATATTTTAAATTTAATATATCATTAGAGAAAAAAACAACAATCTTCAGAGCACCATTATTCTACAGAAGGTATATTTTAAATTTAATAAAACATTACACCAGTAATTACATTCTTCAGAGAAAGTATATTTTAAATTTAATATATCATTACACAAAAAATTACAGTCTTTAGAGCACCATTATTCTAAGAAGATATATTTTAAATTTAATATATCATTACACCAGAAATTACAGTCTTCAGAGATTTTAAATGGGGTTTTACAAAAAAACAAGCTAGGGTTTTCACAGTTTTCACAATTTTAAATTTAGTATATCTTTACACCAGAAATTACAGTTTTCACAACACCATTATTCTTCTCCTGTTGGAAACTGAACACTGAAATTTGTGAAGCCTGGTCATGATACAAGAGATTTTAAATGGGGTTTTACAAAAAAATGAGCTAGGGTTTTCACAGTTTTCACAATTTTAAATTTAATATATCGTTACACTAGAAATTAAAGTTTTCACAGCACCATTATTCTTCTACTATTGGAAAATTAACACCAAAATTTGTGAATCCTTGTCATGATACAAGAGATTTTAAATGGGGTTTTACAAAAAAATTAGCTAGGGTTTTACAAAAAATGGTATCAAAATGGCTACGGTTTTGCTAAAAAATGGGTTTTAATTTTTTTTCGCCCAAATACATCACCAATACAACACCCTGTATCGTAATGGCTACGAGGTTCCATAACTGGTCCCTAGTCATTAGTGGGCTCATCATTGGTGGGATCTTCTGGTGGGCTCATTTGATGGGTGTCATTGTCGGGCGTCGTTAGTGGGCTCGCTGGTGGGATCTGGTCTTGTCTGGTCTACGCAGGTGTTGTTGGTGGGCTCGCTGGTGGGCTCTATTCTCAGTAATATTTGCGTGAAGGAGGCAGATGCAAGAAAATGATTTGCTCCACAATGCCTCCAATATATAAATAGGGGGGTTCACGGGAACCCCAATTTCACGTGAACCCCATTAAATGTCACATGCGCCAAGATAATGGCCTACGTGTCACTTCACTCGAACCATGTTCATGTGAACGGGGGATTCGCGTGAACCCTCCTTCCATACCACCCAATGCCCTTCCCCAATCGCATTTTTGGGACAAGAAGTGGGACACAACACCATGCATTGACCCTGTGATTTGCATAACATTGGATCATCCCTCAAGGTATGGGACTTGCAAACTTGAGATGATCCTCCAAAGAAAGCTAGTTCTTGATCTTAACCTACCTACCATGATCTACTGTAGTGCACGAAAACTACATCTATCCTAATATGACCATCCAAGGAGAAAAGGAGAGAGAGAATGCAAGAAAATACACCTACACTAAAGTGGTGAGACACTAGAGAAGGAAAATGTGAGATATTCTACTGGGGGAGAATGAAAATAGAGGAAAAGGAAATGAGGGAGGTCAGACATAAGTGACATGTCCCTAGGTCCAAATCCGCCATTAAAACTCCAAGAAACATGAAATCTTACACCTACAAGTGTGAAATACATGCACAAAAAAGAGATCTAGAAGGGAGATGCAAGGATAAACAATGAAAAACAAGGGTTAAAGAATTCCACTAAACATGTTTTTATTTATCTTAAAATATGCACAGACCATTACATTTCTGCTCAAAGGCACAAATACGCTTATCAAGTGTAGGAGAAGGATTACAACTAAAAGAATGGATTCGGGAAAAAAGATTGACAGATTTTCCCTACACCCAGAATGTCTCTCCTCATCAAAATGATAAGTTTTTTACAATATATAGATGAAAACCAAAGACAGGGAAAGAGAGAATTTGAAAAATTCATTGCTGTACCCACCAACTGAAAATTTTCATTAAAATTGATCCCACAAATTTCAAGGGCACCTCTACAAATATTTTTCCCAATGCATTCAAGCTTGCTGGAGAAGAAATAGGTGCCATACTACATTAAATTTGTTTTTTGGAAAGCCTACAACCACATTTTTGCGAGCCAGGGATGTTTTCCAATTTTTTCCAACCAAACTTCACAAAAATTAAAAATTGAATCTTCCATGGTGAAGAGGATGTCGAGAGCTTTCCAACGGTACAATTTTTTTCAAATTTTAATCTTTGGTTTGAAAGATATGCCCATTAGAAATTTTGCATTTAAATTAGTGCAAAAATGGCGAAAAAACAAGTTTTCAAAATAGGTCCGCAGGCCAAAAATTCACTTTTTGCCTTTTGTACAACAAATTTAAAAGTGCAAAAACTCTCCCTAGGATCATGGACCCACTTCTTAGCTTATTGTATTTGCTAAAAAAACCCTCCTTGGGCTCGTAGGCCGGCATCTTGAAACTGCGCCATTTGTAAAAGTTGTAAAATTTCAAAAGTTTCCCCAGTGGCCCGATTCCTTGCATCTTTCAAAGGCATGGCATGTCGCTTCTTCTAGGCATTAGTGGAGGTGCGGCTTACTTTATGACTTTAAAATTTTTAAAACAAAAGGTGAAAATCTTAAACTTCCTCCGACGACCCGCCTTCCCACTTTGACTTTAAACACGACCACGTGTCCCTTTGTGGGACTTAGGAATTTTTCCTTTACTTCTCTGCGGGCTCGCAGGCCCACAAATGTAAGTTGCGCCTTTTACGCAAAAATGTCTAAGTTCCAAAAGTTCCCCGCAGCTCCACGGCTTTACAATTTTCCATTATCAAAAGAAACATTGTTGGGCCCACGGGCCGGCAATAGAAACTTAGACCTTCTGCGCAAAAGGTCTAAGTGCAAAAATATCACCCGCCACCCACCAGTCCGCAAACATAACTTGGCACAAACTCTTCCCTAGGCCTGCCGGCCCGTAACTTACAAAATATGAGGAGTTAGAAGGACTTTTTAACCTTTCATGAAAGGGGAAGAAATTTCCCATCTGATGAAGTTATTTACAGGAATCCTTGAGCACTTGAAATATATGAAAAATTATATTAAAGAACTAAGGAGAAGAAATGGTTTTACTCAACAAAAAATAAGTTTGAGCTTATTTTGGTCAACCATTTGGCAATTCAAAGGGATCATCTACCTGATAGGTGAAATGATCACTGGCCTTGAAGCATCCATTGGGTATGGAGTCTACCCGGTAAGCAAAAATATGATCTGAACTTTGAAAACTAATCCCAAAGCCACTTATAACACCACTTAATTTGGAACTGATATTCACCAAATTCCAAGTTCAATGAACTGTCCAAGAACAACAAAACAACACCACACACTATGTACAAACTGAGAAATCATACATACCCCAAGTGGGATATGCAGAGTGTGCACAAGCACTTATTCTACTAAAAGAAAACCTACCTACTCTATGCTGACCAAAGCTATTGGGAACATAGACAAATCCTACAACTGGAAGAGAGATGTAGCTTCCCTATCTCAAAATAGGAAGCCGTGTAACTGATTTGGCATTGAATATGGCTGCTTGTATGAGTGAAAAATCTACAAGAGGTCGATCCTCCACCCAAATCATCAAGGTGTGAACAAGAAAAAAATTAAATACCTCTTTTAGTTATTCTACATTTGAATGAAGAGGCATTGCAACAGATCCTTGGTGCTTTGAAATTCATCCTCATGTGCAAGAGCAAACATGACTATTTATGGCTTCTACCTTTGCTCCAATGAATCCAATTACCTAATTGGGCATGGTTTGATCTATGAAATTTTCCCATTACTTTGAAATTCAACTCTAACAATAGATTCTTCTTGTAGATCTTCATGGATGGATGGTGTGGAAATGATGGTGACATCTTCTTGCTCTTTTCCTTCCTCTGCAGCTGGTGTGGATTTTGGAAGATCAAACTCTTCCAACTTTAAATCAAGAGGCATGTTGTAATGTGTAGGTTGTTCTTTCATGTTTTCTTCCATGGCAGTAGGTTCTTATGGTTGAAGGATGCATGATGGAGAAGAAAAATTTGTAATTTCTACAGGCTCTTCCTCATCAAAATATTCTTCTAAGTCTGATAGTAAATCAAAACTCTTCAATGTCTTGTTGCAACTGGGTCTCTCCCTCTTGCATGGCGACCTTCAAATATGCATCTTTTTCACCATGTGGAGCTTCATCTTCAAACATGAAGCTAGTGAGTTCAAACTCTTCCAAAAACTCAGATTTTTGGAGAGATTAAGTGGGAGAGAAATCTTCAATTTCTTTTGCAGCCTACTCATGATTCGGTGCCTTTGAATCCATTTTGGTCACCTCCATAATGGATTCATCAATCAAATTAGGCCCTTCAAAGGAAAGTAAAAAATATTCAATTATTATTCCTTCATCAAGTTTTAATTTTGATTTGATCTCTTCCAGTTGCTCCTCCTCAATGGGAATTGGATCTGATTGTTCTTCTTCCTTCTTGGGTTATTGTGCACCTTGAATTGGATCAACATTTTCTTAAAATAAAGTGTCACCATGGACACTACATTCAGAACATACAGATTGTTGATGTTCTTCTTGTTGTTCTACTACAAAATCAGTCTTAGCTACCACTAGCTCTTCAACTTTGACCTCCTCTAAATAATTTACCATCAAGGGGATCTTTGTAATCCCAAATTTTAGAGCCAATCTTACCAAGCTTCTAATATTTTCTTCTTTTTTTGAAGTTTCTTCTTGTTGTTCTCCTAGACTAGTGTTCTGATTTACGTCTTCCCCATATGGATTTGGGGATGAAAGAAGAGGGGTGGGTTGGGATTCAACAATTTTTGCAATTTTTTGTGATGGTGCAAGAGATAGAAATTATTGTTTCTTTGGAGGGGATGATTTCTTTGAAGGGAAAAGGGTAGAAGAATTGAGGTGAGATGGAATATTAGGAGATGAATAAGGGAAATCAACTCATGGGGAAACAGATGGGAAGCTTGGCAATTGAAGCTTGGGTTGAGATGGTGCTTCTTAAGGAATGAAAAGAAAATTACTAGATGATGGTGTAGGACTTACCCATTGATAAGGTTTCCTTGCACCAAGTTCATAGGCCTCTATCTCTGCAGTCCATTATACAAGTTGGGGGAGAATTTCAACCATGAAGTCCAACTTCTCCTGAGGGATGTAATGTCTTGGAAAAAGGCCTTCCCATGGACAAGGTGCCCTGTAACCATTTCTGAAATTTTTCATTTGTGCTTTAGCCCTGGATTGAACCATGTTAGCCTCCATCCTTTGAATCTTCTCTAGCAGATTTGCATTTTCCACATAGTTGATGTCATTATATGTATACGCTTGCTCTTGACATGCTCCGTAGCCAAACTGGTTTTTGCATTGTTCATATTGGTATGCATATTGGTTCTTGATCTGATCAAAAGGATGATGTGGAGGAGTTGTGAAATACGTTGGAGGTGGAATGCAATGTTTTTGCTACAAATATGAATTACAAGATGGAAATGACGTCATGATTGCACAACTTCATGGAATGGAAGAATATGGAAGAAATGAATGAAAAATGGATTAAAATGAATGGAAATAAGGTTTGCAACTTCAGAGATGGGTTGTTGACCAGATCCAGTCACCATATGTGCTTGCATGTGCTTCCAAAAGTTGAATCTCACCCAGAACAAATCAACTTGATGAAATAAAGATGAATACCTCTTGGTCCCACTGGGCGTGAAAAAATTGTTAGTGTGAAATCACAGCACCCCCAAATGGCCTTCATATATGTTGTTTGAAATAGGGGCATTTGGTGTAATTTTCATAACATTGGATCATCTCTCAAGGTGTGGGACTTGCAAACTTGTGTTGATCCTCTAGATAAAGTTGGTTCTTGATCAAAAACTACCTACCACGAGCTACTCCAGTGCAAGCAAACTAAATCTATCCTAATATAACCATCCAAGGAGACAAGGAGAGAGAGAATGCAAGAAAATAAACCTACACTAAAGCGGTGATACACTAGAGAAGTAAAATGTGAGATATTCTGTTGAGGGAGAATGAAAATAGAGGAATACGAAATGAGGGAGGTTAGATAGAAGTGACATGGACCCAAGTCCAAATCCACCATTGAAACTCCAAGAAACACGACATATTACACCTGTAAGTGTGAAATACATGAACAAAAAAGAGATCTATAAGGAAGAGGCAAGGAGAAACAATGAAAAATAAGGAAGGGTTGAAGAATGCCACTAAACACATATTTATTTCTCTTAAAATATGCACAGACCATTACATTTCTTCTCAAAGGAACAAATACGCTTGTCAGGTGTAGCAGAAGGCTTGCAACTCAAAGAATGGAGTCGGGAAACAAATTTGACAGAGTTTCTCTATGCCTAGAATGTCTCTCCTCATCAAAAAGATAAGTTTTCTACAATATTTTGATGAAAACCAGAGAGAGGGAAAGAGAGAATTTGAAAAATTAATTTCTGTACCCACCAACTGACAAATTTCATTAAAATTGATCCCCTAAATTCAAGGTTGCCTCTACAAATCCATTTCCCAATGCATTCAAGCTTGCTGGAGAAGAAATGGGTGCCATACTGCATTCAATTTGGTTGTTGGAATGCCTGGAACTGCAGTTTTTCGAGCCAAGGAAGTTTTCCCATTTTTTCCAACCAAACTTCACCAAAATTAAAAATTCAATCTTCCATGGCGAAGAGGATGTTGAGAGATTTCCAACGGTACTAAATTTTTCAAATTTTCAGCTTTGGTTTGAAAGATATGGCCATTTGTAATTCTGCATTTAAATTAGGGAAAAAATGGCGAAAAAACCAGTTTTCAAAATGGGTCCGCGGGCCCAAAATTCACTTTTTTCCTTTTGCGCAAAAAAATGTAAAAGTGTAAAAACTCTCCTCAGTCCTACAACCCCGCCTCTTCACTTTTTGTATTTGGTGAAAAAACCCTCCTCGGCCTCTTGGGCCCGTGCCTTCAAACTGTGCCGTTTGCAAAAGTTGCAAAATTTCCACAGTTTCCCCAATGGCCCGATTCCCCGTCGCTGACAAAGGCATGACACGTGGATTTTTATGGGTGTTGGCAGTGGTGAGGCTTACTTTATGACTTTAAACTTTTCAAAACAAAATCCAAAAATCTCAAACTTCCTCCGACGACCCGCCTTCCCGTTTTGACCTTAAACACGGCCACGTGTCCCACGACCCCTTTTTCATTTTCATTGTGATACTTCTTTATAAATTTCTGATTTTCATGCAACTTTTGTTTCGAGAGAAGGTATAATTTAAATAGTATTAAGTTAATGAGGGTGCAATTAGATTTGACAAAAGGGCATGTTAAGTTAAACACAAACAATTTAACAGTTAGCAGCAGTTTATATTTATTAATGTATTTTAGAGTGAGATATCGTGATTAATCTTTCAAGCGAGACATCGTGGAGTTAAAATTAAGGTCACCGTCCAAAGATTAATATGTCTTGCTTCCGAAAAGGCAGTGGTGGTACAAAGAATGCAAAATGAAGTGGAATTGCAAGTTCTGAGTTGCGCACATAAAGCATGCAACTGTCCTTTCCACTGTGATTTGTTGATGTGGATTACGGAGGGCCATTCGCTTACATTTCCCATTGCTAAATTACACATTAATTATTAATTTAGATTTAGTTGCATCAAACAATAATTCCTTACTAATAATTTGTTCGGTTTTACAAACGGAACTAGTAAACTACAATTATTGATCGATAATAATTTATATTTATTTAATGTTGACGTTAACAACTTTGTTGATATCGGTGTCTGTTAATAATCAATATCTTACATAATATTAGTAATTTTATAGAGACTAGAAAATATAATTATTATATATGATGTCTTCCTAAATTAAAAGAAAATATCAAGGTTTTTTATATTCAAAATTTGAAGATTTCTCAGTTTAATTTTTTAATTTTTTATCCAAGATATTGAATCTTGAATAAAAATATTATTTTAAACAATGTTAAAATTTATATATAGAAATAAAATAAGAACATAATATTGTTGTTATGTTTAGTTGTAGTATTTACCAGTGGTGACATTGCAACCAAGCAAAGAGACCTTATTTACATATACATGAAGTTTAATTATAATTATTGTTCCTCACAAATAAAAAACTTGATTTCCTGCCCCTTTTTACACATATTTGCAGTATAAACAATCTCCACACATGCTCGTAGAATAGAGTTGGATTAAAGGTTAGGAGCATGCTATAGACAATAATTAGAGTGGACAATCTCATTTAATAATTTTTCCCATCAAGTAAATAAAAAAAAGTTTTATGCACTCTTGTCTTTTAAAATTTGCTTCAAAATCATAATAAATCACAAATTTAGAGAAATTTTTATACAAAATGAATTAAAATATCCTATCAAATTATTAAAAAATGACAAAATATATTCCATGGATAGAGAAAATTAATCACATGGTGTGTTTAGAATGTAATGAATATTGATGGGACTCATATATGAACAAAACAGTAATTTGCACAAACTAATAAAAATGTTTATGTAACTCCCATGGTATTGTGAAGAGTTATATTTCAAATAGGCCCTATCAATTTCTTAATATAAAATGATAGGAATTTCCCCTAAAATTTAGGAATAGTGAATTAAATATTTATTTCCTTCAATCATACTCACCTCTATTGGCTACAAAACACACATGCACAATCTAGATTTACATTGGAGAATAGGTAATAACATATCACTTCATAAATATGACATATTTATTTTTACTTGTAAAAATATTCTAATACATTTTTATGCGTATACTTAAATTTACGTTATTAGGGAAAAACTCATTTTGAAACGTAGGGTGATGAGAAGGGAACGATGCTGGCAAAAAATGTTGCTGAAATTGAAGATTTAAAGAGTGATATGCATCACTAAAAATACTATCCAATTCATTCTCAATGATTGGCATGCCATGGAACTGAAATTGGAGAATTTGACGCTGGTTCTGAGTGGAGGTTATATCGATATGTTGAAAGGAAAACGAAAGGTCTTAGAGAATGACGCGGATCTGTTAAAGGTTTTGTTCCAACAGTTTACTGAGAGGAGAATTCTGAATGTTAATCCCACTATTCTACATCTTCAAACTTTGAGCTAGCTGGCTAAGAGTTATTGACATTATGAGAATTTAAATAATAAAAGAAAAGAATGAGGGCACTATCTGAGGTAGATATCATCAGCTTGGTCTCTGACATTGAAGCTTTATCAAAGGAATGGGCCACCCTACTGGCCAACTATGAGAAGAAGGATGGTTGATAGATGTTGTTTTTTGTGGTTGTTGGCTATTAGTTTCATTAGTGCTATTATTTTAGTGGTTTTTAGTTATTATATTGTTTCATTATACCTATATGTTTTGCTTACTGTTATTATCTTGAATATTTGCTCTTTATGAGAGCTACTTGCTGTATGGGGTAGGGTCCCCTCAACTCTCTTTTACCTATAATAACAAAAAAATATGTTATTATATAATAAATGTTTCTAAATGATTTAAGTAATATTGAATGTTGAGATATATTTATTTAATGTTAAGTTTAAAAAATAACTGACAATAAAATTAAAAAATCCTTAAATTTAGATGCTCTTGTAGGTACCCTAGAAAATACCTGCTTAATTTGTGTAAAATTTAATCCCTCCTTACATAGATTACATTATGTTTAATTAGAAAGTCATTTTTTAATCTATTAATCAATAAAAACATATAGAAAGTAGATGACTTACAAATTAAAAGATGACGCTACTAGATACTAGGGACCACAAACCAATTATGACACTGAAATGTGTAAAATATATGGTCAAATATAATGAGCATAGTTTTTTAAACCATGAAACCACAACTTGAATTTTCTAAACAATATAATACATGCATCCGGAATAAAATATCAATATCAAAAAGAGAAGTGTGGGTAATATTTACAAAGGCTGCCACTTCCATTACGAATGTTTGCTCAACCTGATTTCAAGAATATGGTATTCGAATGGGAAAATCCATGTGCATCTAATTATTTCGACAATATTATGCATCAAGTATTCCTCATTACCATCTTGTTAATCTCATCACGAATAATTATCATGAAAAAAATTATGAAAAAACAAATTGTATATATATTTCCCTAATTATGTTGAAATGTATTTACTAGTTTAATGTAGACTTGTTCTCTCTGACAGGTGTCATAGAACAGATGGACATTATAGGAAACACGGTAATGTACATCTTGTTTAGGACCGTTGATTTGAATTTATACCTATAAAGATATTTTCCACATGGCTCCAAATCACATTTCCAGACACATTACAATCTCATCTACAATGCAGTCATCCTATGAGTCGCATATTTTAGTGCAAATACGACTATCCTAACAACAAGATCGTATGGGCCCCATACTAATGACCATAAGATACCATATTGATTCCATACATCCATATCTATCTAAGGGACCCACATTTTCCTACATGGTGTCCAGTCTCTCAACTTATTCACCATTTTTTCAAAATAGTCACAAAAATCCCTTCCCGAGCCTGATTTGAAGGCAGATACAAGAAAACAAATGATGGGAAGAGGAAAGTACATTTGAATTTTTAATTTGGAAACATTTAATGGAAATTTAATACAAAGATTACCTGCTCCATATGGTAAAACAAGGAACAAAACATGCATTTGGCGCCAAACCGCGAACTCCGTAACTTGGGATTTTGGGAGAATTGGCATCGCAACATATTGGGAGAATTGATGAAAACATTGCACATAATTTCATATCCATTTTGATCTTACACTATTTTCCCCTAGTTTTCCCTTTGATATGCATTTTCTGAAATGTTTTACCTCTTGAAATGGATGATGAGAAGTTTTATCTCCATTTGTTTATGCCTTGAATTGTTGCAAAACTATTTTTCGTGCCCTATTTGGTAGAAATCTCCAAGTTTTCCTAAATTTTTCCATAAATTTCTTTAGTCTACTTAATTCTACCATTTTTCTTCCATTTCCCGACTGTGGATGCTCAAAAATGATCAATTTGTACTTGTATGCCTTTGAAAATCCATCCCCATGGTTGAAAAATGCTTGGAGCCTGGTTTTGTTTCCAAATTTTTCCATCCTTAGTGAAAAAATTTGATTCTTGGCATGATTGGTGAATTTATGTGTTTTTGATGGTTTGACGGGCATATTTTACCCTTCAAAGTATTCATGAGCACTCAATGGTTACGTGGCCTCTTTTGGTTGATCAAGGGATGACGGGAAAATGCTTTAACTTATCACTTTTTGCTCTTTTGGCAAAAGGGAAAATTTGCTTTCATAGCTCCACTGGTTTCTGATTGATTATTCTGGTGCTTACGTGGCTTTTTGTAACTGGCTAAGGCAAAATGGATTTTTTTTTAGAACTTTATCTTTCTTCCTACTTCTATAGAAATTTTGAACTCACCCCGTGGTCCCGCCAAGTTATGATTGGCTAAAATTCAAGCGGAGGAGAAAATTTCTTATTTTTTCCCGAAAATGTACATGTTTCACATATTGAGGAAAAGTGGGATGGTGGATCTTTTTTGTGCTCTAAGGAATTTTGGAAAAATGAGTTAAAGTAAGAAAAAAGTTCTAAAGCCCACGGGAGAACACGTGGCAACTTTTGCATCAAAGATGGAATTGTGGGTTGTCGGGTTAATTTAAAGTTTTTTGGCTTTTTTTTGGGAAAGGAATAAAGTTTTAAAGTTAACCGTATCTCTGCAGGGCTCTAGAGGTGGACACATGTCATGTTTGTATCAAAGGTGGGATGAAAGGTTTGCGGGGGACTGAATTTTATTTTTCCTTTTTTGGTGAAAAGGAGAAAAATTTGTAGAAAAGCCTGCATTCCTGCCAGCAAAAAATATCATGTTGGGGTCAACTTGGAAAAATAGAGAAGGAGAGCTTTGGGGTTGTTTAAGGTTTATTTCCTTTTAGGGTTAAAATGTTGAAAAAGGCCCCAAGTTCACTAAAAATGAGTTAATATTTTGGTCAAATTTTGTTCAAAAAGGTCAAATGTGGGTCGGTGGGTCGGAGGAGGAAAGTAAAAGGTTTTTTCTTTATTATGAAAATGTAAAAAGTGAAAAATTTAAGCATGGCCACGAAAAAAGGGCATTCAAAGCTTGCATGGGAACGCGGACTGCCGGTGAAAACTTGGAAATTTTTGTTTTTTGGGTCAAAAACATAAAGTGTAAAAATGAAGCATGGCTCCGCACAAAATCAAATAGAGACACATGTCAAGTACACATCAAAAGTGGGAATTAAGGATGTAAATTATTCCGCAAGGTTTTGAAATATTTGGCTTTATTTTGGAGTTAAAGATGTAAATTATAGCGAGGTGCCACAGTAAATCAGAGAAGGACACGTCACCTTGGCATTTTCAAAAGGGGAATGTAGGCCACGAAGGAAAAATTAAAATTTTTCATTTTTGGAAAAATAAGTTGAAGTTTTGATTTAAGCCATGACTCCGCAGCGAATCACAGAAGAACACCTGGTAGGGTCAAAGGTGGAAGTGCGGGCCCACGGAGAAATTGTGTAAGTTTTTCCTTTTTGGAAAAATAGCTATAAAGTCAAAAAGACAAGTGCGGGTCCTCTAGGACCCACACCAGAAGCTAAGGGTGGGAATGCGGAGCTGCGCGGAAAATTTGAAAAACTTTATTTTTCCAAAAAGAAGGTAAAATAGTATAATCAAGCTATGATTCCAATGGGACCCACAATGGGACACGTGTCAAGCCCGTTTTCAAAGGGCGGAGGGGTGGAGAAAAATGTCAAAAATTTTACATATTTCCAAAAGTGATAAAATGTCAAAAGAGCTACCAAGTCCATTTCCAATCACATTTTGCCACGTGGACAACTTAGATTAAAAGATGAAGGTCATGATCAACGGTAACTATGCATTTCATCATTTTTCCGCCATTGGAGCTCCAAGATGTTTGGAGATGCAATTATTGCATCAATATTAATCAATATTTTGGAAGATTTATGTCATTTTGGTCTACAAATATTTATGGAATCGATTTGATGATTCAATTTGTAAATCTGATGTACTTTTGAAGTGGATTTTTTCTTGGGCTCAAGTAAAAATTTGAAATGCCAGATCCAAAAGTTGCAGAGGAAAATTTTAAAAGGGAAAATATGAAATGATGAAGGGAAACGGGTTTGCATGTGCCAAGGATGAAAAATGTGCCCCCTATTGAAGTAATGATGTGATTTTTTGTAGTAATTCACCTTTTTGAGGCACCTAGAAACTTTTGAACGTTTTTCTATAAACGTTCCTTTCTGCAAATCAAGATGAAATTTTGTAAAAAAATTGATGCTTGGCATATTATTTTCTTGGCAGAGAAGGCTTGGGTGTAAGAAAATGATATATAATGCATGTTTCGAATATGCAAATGGTCGGCGGTTCATTTTCACCATAAAAGTTTGAGAAAAGCTCATCTTTTGAGAAACTTTCCTCAGAGACTTGGTTAATTTTTTATGTGTTAGATTTCAATCATGTTGATTTGGTTAAAATTATAAATTCATCAACAAGCTCTGAGATGGTTTAGATAACTCCTTCCTGTTGATGAATCTGATAAATTTTGAATTAACTTGTGTTGAATCTATGGCAATTTTATGTTTATTTCTTTTCAAAATGTTTGCAAGTAGTTTTTCTTGTTCATATTGCAATCTTGTATCAAAATCTATCTGAATCACATACATCTTCATCCTTGTGATAGTTTGGTGGCATCTGCAATTTCATTTTTCAGAAGATCTTTTATCTTGGAATGAAATAAATGATTTAAAATCACTTTTCTTTCATTTTTTGACATAGATTGTTTGTAAGCCTCTAGGTGTACCTTAGGCATGATTGATCTTAGAATTTTTTGTTTTCTTGGGTCTTTTAACTCAATCCTTTGTGTTAAAGTCTAAAAGATTATGTGAAAATGTGCAAATTTGGGCCTCTATTGATGCACACCTTCTAGTTGACGGGATGTTTTAACTATTTTGAAGCTTTGTGTTGATGATTTTTCCGTTGTTGTTAAGTTTCTCAAAGATCTGGGAAATTCCAATCCATCTTGTTAATCTCCCACAAAAAAATTATTCAAATAACCAATCATACCCTAAACTACCCCTGTTTTGTTTTGTGTATGAACAAATGAAAAATATCACTATCAAAATATGCAGAAATAGATAAGGATTCCAAATGTCTTTAGTAACCTTATCCTTGTGTTGAAAACATCTCCTTATTCTAGAAGTGACAACTCATGAGAGTCATATTTGGTTTGTTAATCATATTTTCCCAAGGTCTTCTATATAAAATTTGTGCAAAAGAGCGATATCTTCATCTCCTCTACCATTTGATGGTTACAAAGTAGGTTCTCTTACCTTGGTTGAAAGGAAGAACCTAAAATAGTTAGGATAAAATCAAATCCTTTTAAGGTGATACCCACTTCTCTCTAATCCTGAATGGTAAAAAGTCAGATAAATTTCTTCCTCGGCTACAAAATGATACACAATTATTTATCTATCTCTGAGTTTCTTGTTTAATCCTTGATGCTTCTCAGTTATTGAAGAAGTATTAAATATGGGTACCAACATGGTATAAGCCTTAGATCTTTAAAAAAAAGCATTTGGGTGCTATACGATTAACAAATTTTAAATTTGTTCACAGATGGCCATTTTATATTATTATTTTTTTCGATATATTTGATATATTTTTTCAAGTACTTACAGTATTAATAACAATATACACACTGAGATACACACACTATGTGTATACCACAAAAGAGAGATACAAAATTTTGTATACAATTATCTTCACATATAGACATTTTAAATGTGCTATGAGGCCATGCATTTTTTTTTGCATACGGGCAAACGTGAAACCCTTTCTATACCACATATTTCAAATACCAGTATCCTACAACGTTGTTCCGTAATATTTCACTCATAGTATCCTATGCAATAAAATAATTGATTTAGTAGTCTATATGATACTTTATTCATGGTTTTAATTTTTTCAGAATATTGTCATTTTAGCTACACATTGAGTTATATTATTCTTGCACAAAACTACTAGCTCTTTGTTTTGTAGGATGATCAGTCAAATATATTTAGGTTTATAAATAAAATTACTAGTCTTTGTTTTGCAGGGCATCCTCTTGAAGACCCAATCAAAAAATATTGATCATTGAATTATATTATATTACATCATCTTTCTTGTGTGTTTTGTATCATTGTTTGTTTATCCCGAAGGTTAAACCATGTATATCCTCCTCTCATGTCTTAGAACGATATTGAGGATCAAAATTTGATATCCTTTCCCTTTTTATTTTATATTGGAAACAAAACATGGAAGTGACATCCAAACACTTTCTGTAATCATAGGAGTCTCGTGACCATCGAATTCACCTCCATGCACATAGACACACCATGTGTTCCGGCAGGGTATTTAAATTCTTGGATATCTTTTGTTATTGGCTATAAAATTTCTTGTTTTAAGAGCAACATGAAGTGAGGGGCTTCCATGTCCCAAAACATAGGCCTTAGAAAACATTCTTGTAACATAGACTTGAAACCCATGTACCGCAAGGTATATTGGGTACTCCTCTAATGAGCTCATATATCAGAGTCTAGGAAACATTTTGGCCACATATAAAGCTATTCTGTAAGGGTATTTCACTCCCCAAGATCACTCACTAGCCGAACCCACATTGGTACATAGGTGGTGAACTGAGAATGGCACCCCTCAGTGTGTGGTATTGAAATCGTACAATACGTTGATTACAATCACACTTGACTACTTAGGGTCTGTATTGCATGTTTGTTGCTTGCATGGACACCACTAAACATCATAAGACCTTAAATTTTTAATCAATAAAATATCATCATAATCAACCATCCCTATCAATCATTCCTAACCCAAATCCTATCACCATATTTAATAAACCAATCTAATGTAAACATGAAACCTGTGTATACCACATATTAATAATGGTTGAAAGTGATGTAGACACATAGAAATAATAATTTACAAATCATCTAGAAAAAAATTTAGTCCAATAAAATTCACCTTACTTTATATTAGAGAAATCATACAACGTTCATAAAGTTCTTATATTGACTTGTATAAGCAACAATTGTGTTAGTTTACCTTTTGGAATTTTCCTTTTCCACATCAGGCACTTCCTTTAACTATGAGAATGATGATATTTCACGTAACTCTCTTCCTATAAGTCATATATATGTCATTCTTACCTTTCTCTACTTTTAACCGTCATCTTTGTTCAAGTAGCCCTTCATCCCAATAATAAATTTTGGCTTCTTTTAGCAATATTCCCTGATCATGCACTCTCGAAAACATCAACCATCCACAAAACTGATAGAAAAAGAATCAAAACTCCACCTTTTACAATTTTTTCTTAAATTTTCTTTCTAGCTTCTCAAGTCAAACCGTGTTTTCTTCATTAATGGGTACAAACATCAATACGTGTTTCTAATTATAGAGACATATAATTTCAATCAAGCAATTTAAATGCATAAAGTTCAATATTTATGTCCTTCCCAAAAAATTGAAGACATGTCGTCAATATCACACATTTTCTCTTTTATCATCGTTAATTAACTACATTACGCTAGCTAAATAACCCTGTTATCATATAAGATAGTAGGGTTATTTAACTAGTGTAATATAGTTAACGAACTTTCATTAAATTGTTCCCTGTTCTATCTAAACTAATTAATTATTTATAATTAATTAGGCATCGCCTTTTATTAGAAAAATAAGTCGTCGTTTGTTTGATTAAACCCTTCTTAAATCTCCAATAACACTAACTTTATTATAAGGCTTCTATAAGCCACACATGGCTATTAATTAAATATATTTTTTAATTAAAACACTTCCTTTAATTCCCATGTGTCACTAAAGGACAAATTAAACTTTCCTAAGGTTGACTCAACCCTCTTTAAACCATCCTTATCCACAACTAACTCAAGCTTGTTATTATCCCACATGTAAAGGGATGCAAAGTTTCTTTTATCCATTAGACTATATAAGGATCCCTCCTTCTACCTTTCTTCTTACACCTAAATTATCATAGAGCCTAATATATATCCAGTTTATCATCTTAGAGCATGCTCTTTAGAGTGGAGGTAAGCCTCATCCATTTGCATTCAATCATCCAAGCTATTTTGTGAAGAACAATGAAGTTGATCGAGAAAGGCCTTGTTACCATGAGTTGATGAATCCTCTTGGCTAAAGCAACAACTATCAACCCTTTTATTTATAAAGGATATACCTAGGTCCATTTCATTGATTTAGCTTTCTAAATAGTAGAGCAATAAATGTTAGCATGTTATCTTGAGGTTTATTTTAAAGGTTTAATGCATAGTGTTGATGTTTATTACTTGTTTAGCTCTTATGATGATGACATATTGATCTAGTTAGCATTGTATTGAAGCTATTGGGTGTTAGAATTGATTTATTTTGCATTGTTAACTAATTCATGTACACATTTGGCATGCCTGGTGGGACAAATTCATAGTCTCTTTGATTTTCATGAATTTTTGCTAGTTTTCTCAAGTTTTAGCTTCCCAAAGCATGGTGATGTGAAATAAGTTTAGATTCCTATTTTATTTTACTAACTTTATATGCATTGAGTCTCTCTTGTAGGCTTAATTGTAATGGTTTATTGTTAAATTTGAGCTAACATATCAAAAAATTTACCTTTTTGAAATTGTTTATGTTAGAATGGTATTATTTTTATTTCACCCAGGAAAGGGAGCACACATATCATTCTTGTACGCACAAGCATAACTGTCACTGTGTTTCTTTACACAGGTGTGTGCACACACTTAAAATGGGTGTGCATGAAATCTAAAGGGCACAAACATGTTGAATTATGTATATAACCTATCTTTTGGAGGCCATAATTTTTTCTCCTGAACTCAAAATGACTCATTTTTTTTGCGTTGGAGAGGTATCAAAGTGAAATAAGCAATGGAAACATTAAATTAAGCTTTTGAATCATGGAAAATTTATGGTTTAATTCATTAGGAACTAGTAATTTTCTAACATGTTTAAATGATTTGTAAATACTTGACTTCTTTTAATTACTAACATCGTGCAAGGTTTCTTGAAACTAATTATTTATTTAAGGATATATATTGAGTCATGATTTTTGCTAACTTGGTTTGTTAAGTTCATGAACATTTCATGCTTAATCATAAGAGTGGAGTCGTGTATGCTCGTCCCCTGCACCTTTTAGGATAAACAATTTCTATCTCTGTCATTACTTTGAAAAACATTTAGAATTTACAATTTTGTTAAGATGAACATATTTCACATTTGAATTAAGTATTTTCCATTGTTTAATTTCTTAGTTTTATTTTACGTCGCATATTCTCTTCTCTTGCATCCTAGGACTATATTTAGAATCAGAAAAAACATTTTTCTTCTTTGTATGTATGCAAAATTACTAATCCATCGTGTAGGACCTAAACTCTTTTCAAATAAAGGTGGATTGAGAAAAACAAATAAGTATTAATAAATTTTTTGTGCAGGTTTCCAAAAGGTGTTCAAGTAAACCACATTAAGCTAACAAGATAAAAAACTTACCACATCACACTCTATTTTAATGTTTTGGAAAAGGTTACATCCCTATCCACTCAACTAGAACATAATCCAATTGGCATAAATCCTTAACCTACAACAATGAGGGTGCTTCTAGGAACCCTAAAGTATTACACGCAAGAGGGAACCTTGTGGACAAAACAAGAAGTGATATGCACAACCTACTTGACTAGTGTTACCATTTGTGATATTTAGTGTCAAGGTTATATGTATCACAACCCCAATGAGAGTACATGATGGATGAATTTATTGTCCACTATTATTTAAGGGGGTAAACTAAATCCAAGATAACCCAAGACTAATCTACACGAATTTCTCGTTAGATCGATCTTTCATTAGATAACTTGTGACAGATAGTTAAGAAAACCAGCTACAAAGCTATCTTCAACAAGAGCCAAATTTTACCATTTCAAAACTAATTTGAGTTGAGAGTAATTATTTATCACAAAATGTGTGAAACGTTAATTTTGTTTAGTTTTTAAATTACCCTAAGGTAAGGAGAAACTCTGAGAAAGTGAGGAAAACATTTTTCAACCCCAATTGATCTAGTTCCTTCACTTTCTTTTGACACTTTCTAGATCAAGAGAATAGTGACTCATCCATGTTTGCATCTAAGTTGCTAAACATCTAAAGTGTGTGGAGACATATTTATATCATTGGTAGCCTTTTTGATCTTGATACCCAAGTCAATATCATAAATCATAGTTAGGCTTGATTAATCACCTTGACTATCCTTTGAACTATTGTTTTATTTATATCATGTTGCTTTAATTTTGATATTTACATCTTATTTCTTGTCAACTTGGCCTAAATATCTATATTGTGATGTTACGCTATATACACTCTAACAATCACTTGGTATACGCTAGCCCTAATTTAATTTTAATTAATAACTTGATTTTGAAAAGTGTTGAGTGTTACCATTTGTGTGCATTATATAAATATCATCTTCATATTAATACCTTACTTTTTCACAAAGTTTGGTTAACATATTTTTGTGGTATTGTTGTGTTGTTCATAAGTCGTAAGTGCCACCTATTAAGATATATGTCTTGATTGAATTAAATCTTTCTTTTAGTATATGTTGTTTGAGGATCACATCAACTTCTTGTTATTACTTACACCTTGTTCATTTATTTTAACTCGACATAAGTGGTGAAACTTTTTTGGTTATCTTAAACACCAAATACCACCTGAAAACAACTTAGAAAGTACTTCCTTGATTGATTGGTTTAAAACGAAACTTGTGTGATTGTGTCTTACGATTATTTTTCACTTTGAATTATCGGTTTAGGAAAATCACTTTGATCCATTGATTATTTACCATTCATTATTCTTTGGTCATTAATTTGGCTTCCTATTTTGAACTTGTGTGTTTGTTCCTTGCGTTTATCCATCTTATAAACTTTTTTTCTAGGAAAATCCATTGGGTCTTTGATGCTCTTAACCTTATTGTTTTTGCGTAAGTTCATGGTCATTTTTAAACATATCTTTCAAACCTTGCTAAAAACATTTCCTATAAAGAAACTTTTTCATAAATCAAACATTGGAAATATTTCCTTTGTATCATATATGTTACTTGGATCTTGATCAATCCTTTAACATTTACGTATCCAAACTTTTTATTGAAACCTTTTTGGATTATGAATATTGACTCATCACGTTGAATTTTTTCTTTATATCCAATTTAGAAAATCACAGAAGAATCCCCTATGTGTTTGCACAATGTCTAGTTTGTTTTGGCTATGCTACCCCAATTGACATCGAACTTTCTTCTATTTGATGGATTTCAATCACATTGCCTGGGTCAAGGCATTTGGACTTAGTGCATGCCAATTATTATTCATTATCATAAGGTCCATTATGCATAAGAAAATAGGGAATTAAAGTTTAGGAATTCACATAAAAAGACTCCCAACACAAGTAAAGCTCATTTGGTTCTTCAAGCTAACCCATTCAGGTAACCCATTCCCCACCTTCATCTCATAGTCGGTGGTATGGTTTGGAAACTTCTGATCCAAATTCTTATTTGGGTTCCGCCCACTCTTCTTCTGATTATAATCCAAACATTTCCTCTTCTTCTAAGGATTCCATTCCAAATGTTTCCTCCGATTTTGTGAATGGTTCAGTTCCAAAATACTATTTAGATTCATCTAATTCGACTCCTAAGTCATGGTCCTCCCCATCTTTATAGGACCACTTTCATCATACTTCTACTGCAATTCTTGAGTCAACCTTTCTTTGTGGGACCTCCTTTATCATTCATCCAATTTGACTGCTAAGTCATGGTCCTCCCCTTATTCGCAAGACCTTCATTATGAAACATTCAATGAGATTATTCAGTTGTGGTCCTCCCCTTCTTCACATGACTTCTTTTATGACTCACCTTAAATGAAATATTCCTCCTTTGAAGGTTTGTGCAACTCAAAGTCCTTATAGTTAACATCTAAGTCGAATCCTACATCAAAATCTATGGAATTTTGGATATGAAAACCTCTTATTCTTCCTCCACGAAGTCATCTTATAGGAAAAATGTACAATAGAAAATCAACATGTGACCTTCTTCACACCCGACTTGCCGAGGTTTTACCGAGACAGCTGGTGTGGAATGGAAATGGAAGTGCAAGTGATGGTGGTATTAAAGCTAATTGGGCAACCTTATGTCTTTAACATGCAATAATGGAATCTGTGAATCTAAGGTGAAGAATTCTATCCTAACCTAAAGGGGTGTGATGTTACGTTCGAATATGATAGCTACTCGTAGAATCCAATTTATGTCTTGTTGTCTCGTGATTCTATTGATTGGTTGTGGAGCACATGGAAATTAACCTACATGTGCCTCATATGGGTTTCTAGACAATTTCATGGAAGAAAATATCAGAGGCGTAACAGAGGTATAGGGACTATGAGCGATTCTCTCGTCTATTCCATAAAGTCTTATCCTGGTCGGCTGATATGTTCAACAATGAAAGTTGTGTAATAATATCTAGTGGAAGAAGAGAAGATATGAATACTAATGTGCGTAAGCTGGTGTCAATATTTGATTGATTAGTAGAGCCTTTGGGTTATGAGACCCATGGATCGCAACCAAAGACTTGTTGAGGTTGAGGCCCTTGTATGTTCATGCATGTAATCAAATCCTATTACAAGGAGCAGTCCAAAAGTCATAGACTTGATTGGTAGTGATGTTTAGCATATATAATTGCTCTATTTTCTCAACATATGCTATAGGTGTGCATAAAACTGTTAAACTCAAACTTGTGTCAATGTCAGTTATTAAATCTGGCACGTTAGGTTGTAGGACCAGGGGATCACAATTGTATGTCTTTTCTAGTTGTAAACCGTTGATGTTCATTCAAGATGAATTGAGTTTCTTTCAGTAAATAAACTATCTATCAAGGTAAATATAACCTATGTTTTTGTTATTTTCTCCATATACAAGAACAAAGCAATAAAACAAGCTAATCTATGGAAAGTAAATGTTTTTTTTCTTTTCTAAATTTTCAGACAATGCATCTAACCTAATAAACAAATTAAATACAAACAATAAGATGGATGTAGCTAACTATTTATGTAGATATTTGAATCTAAATCTAAGATCTATTATAATTCAATCAAAATGCTTCCAACCCTACCTCAAATGTGAATAACTAATCATAAACCTAACATAGATATTGTTCCCCACAACTTCCCTGGAAATATTGAAGAGAAAAATTCCTATTGATTTGATCTACTTTTGATTATCTAACTAATTTAATTGAATTTCTTTCTCTACTCTATTTGGTATGTAATTTATAATTTGATAAACACAGGAAATAAATACACAATTCAAACCAGAAAGAGTAAGAGCTTTGGAAAATCGAGTAGTATCAGTATCTGTTTCCTCAAATATTTCCTTTCTTTCTCTGAGTGTTTATGTGATTCCAATGGATTAGGAATGCAAAGAACAACAACAAGAGGATGGCACTTGAGCAATGTGATCTTAGAAGCAATCTGGACACAATGCAAGTAGAAGAGAGATAGCACAAGAGATATGAGCTTGGATATGCAATTCCTAGCAAGACTATGACAAAAAAACAAAACAAGATAGACCAAATTATGAGACAGGTATTTTGCTTCAATACAAGTATGGAATATATAGGAATGGAGGCTAGGAGGGTACTTCATGCACAAGGAAAGAAGAGGCAGTTACAACTAATTAAATCCATTTTAAAAATAGAAAGAGCAAGGAGAACCAAGCAAACAAAGCTATTTTTAGCCAATTTGTCACATATATGCGTTCAAAATAATAAATTAGGTGAATCATCACATAAAAAAATGCATGAAGATTCTGGAAAAAGAGGGCAGGACCTCCGTCCTATGTAGGGTGGTTGTTTCAGGACTGTCGCACTGCCTGTGTGGTAGTTTGTGAACCACCACTCTGGTAGGGTGGCAGTTTTGGCACTAAGGGTCAAAACAAGCACAGAAATAAGGGGAGAGCTCAAAAAATGCATGGAAAGGTTAAGCAAGGATATCTAGGCTACAAATATACATTGAAAATGGTTTTTAGAGCTCGAAAAATTTCTTGAAAGGACTTTGAATCATCATGGGGGATTCTTATAACTATTTTCCTAACAATGTAGCATGTGTAATTTTGGGTGCATACATATTGCCCCCTCGGAGAAGATTTTTATCCATGAAAAGGCGTAAAACATAGAGTCTGAGTATGGCATTCCTGAAATGTCACCGTCCAAACTTCCACATCCTGTAAGAAGAAGAAGAGACTCAAGTGCAGATAGATAAAATATTTAAAAATAAACACTAAATCAAAATGACAAAAGCAACTACCATTTTTTCGGGGATTTAGAAATATCCCTGCATTAACTCTTTAGCCCTGTAAACACATAGGCTCAAAATGAGGCTAGAACTATCATATATATATCAAAATATATATATATATATATATATATATATATATATATATATATATATATCAAACTCATTTTTCAATTAATTTATGCATTGTTGATTTGGTGGATTTGGAGCTCTATATTCATGGTGACCATTTTCAAGGAGAGTACAGTCGATACAACTATGACAAGATCGTGATCATGCCTCCACGAGTGGGAGATCGATTGGCGCATTCTCATATTAGTTATTTCCTCTTTTGTCTTTTTGTTCCCTAGATGTTAAAATGTTGAAAAGTTCACCTATGGGGGCACATTTTAAAATTTTTTGTTTTTTAAATGAGTTGTTAGGGGAGGTGCCCATAGGGCATTCTTTTATTTTGATATAAATGGTTAATTTTCTCATTTTTGAGAATTTTTGGGGTTAAGGGCACATTTTGGGAAATCAAGTCAGGACTACTACTCTGTCAGGGTGATGGTCCTTGAACTGCTACCCTACACTGGGCAACGGTTCTTGACATAATAACCAAAACATGCTCATAACTTGATTTATTTTAGATTTTTGATGTTTTACTATGTTGTTGATGAGCTTATCATGTGATGTACATTACTAACTTGTTGTTTTATCATGTTTGTGTGAATGCAGGAGGAGTAAATACACTGGAGTAGAGAGAGAGTGTGTGATTGGATCCCTGGGATCTTAGATCAGTTGACCGAGACGGATATGGACTTACTTCAATGGGTAGGCATCTGACAGATAGCCTAGGTGCCCCATGTCACTTTTTCTAGTCATATTTTGTGTGACTTATTCTCCTATTGGGATTTAGACCGGAACACTTTCCGGTTTCTAGGGGTTATGGGTGAGTAAACTATCACTCTAGAGGATGTATTATGCATCCTTGGGCTTCCAGTTCTTGGGATATGGTTGAGTTTGAGGATAGTTGGGTCTAGGACAGAAAGAGCATAGTGGGAAACTTACATGGGAGAAGTTTCTGTCTCATCTGGCTTGAAGAAGGGGATGAGGGTCTATTCTATTTCTACAGCTCCTATTCATGTTCTTCGAAGGGCCATCATGGGCATCATGTCCTCATGACTGATTAGGGATATGGGGGAAATACACTCTTATATTGTTGGGCCCCCATCATTACACAGATCAAGGGTCATGACTATGAGTATGCCTGGGGAGTAGATATTCTGGAAACTACATACCATGACCTATAAAGGGTAGTCCAACTATAAGAGAAGTCATTGAGCCAGCCCACTCTAGTCATGAGTTGGGTGTATGATCACATCACCCCCTATAGAAGGGACATACTAGTCTCAAATCTAGGTCTTATATGGGAATCCAAGTGGATAGGTATGTTAGTGCTCCAGACACCGCATTAGCTAGTGGCTTCTCTTACCACTGCGGGCATGATTTCCGCACCCTACCTGGACATGGCAAGGTTATGGGGTGAGGATGTTATGACAGTAATGGTTTTAACCTCCACGATTTAGTTTGTTGACATAACAGAGAGTTTGGAGATCTCACCAATTTGATCAGGTGGCTTAGTAGTTTGGCCTCCCATACATTGACATGCTTCCATCAGCAGTTCCTATTTATAGGACTATTCAGGAGGCACAAAGGGATCCTATAGGAGATCCTAGATGGACATAGGTCACTCCTGGTGTTCCTATTATAGTTAGGTATGTGGTCCAAGATTAACGAGTAGCTGGTGCTCCTTGAGCACCCTTAATCAAGATTGTGGTTGATCCTGCTCATAGTGGAGAGGAGAATGAGCTGATTACTATGGATTTCAACTCTGAGAAACATACAGGGGATGAGATAGAGGAATATTCTATTGGAGAGGAGACTTGGGAGGAGGATGAGGTTGAATTCCCTTAGGAGGGAAAGGAGAGTGATCCTAATTGGCATGAAACTTAGGAGATACTCAAGGTAGTGCACAAGGAGGCGAGCATAGAGAGAGAGATGCTTGTCTCAGAGATGACACTTCCTCACAATGGAGAGGGGGACGTTGAATCTATGATTGAACATCATCATGCCCATCATTTTGGAGAGGCCCCTTAGCATTGAGAATCACTTGTAGCAACAACCACCAATCCCACATGTATGCCTAGATACCCTCCTATATTTGACACTCCTCTCTCGATCTTGTCTATTGATTGTCACATGTTGGTTCAGTATTCTCCTTTTGATCTACATTATTTGATTGTCTATCTTCTTACATTTTTTTTTTCATTATTTTATGCAAATTCTTTGCAGGAGTGGTGAGATCTCATTCGTCAGGTGTGCATGGATTCCCTACTGATCCCTTCAAGGAAGACTCGGGCCAAGTTTACTGCAGACTCAGGACATCTCTTAGCCATCGGCCGGCATACTAATGTGTTCATTCCTATTTGGAAGGTGGCAGACATAGTGACCTCTCTTTGTACTCAAGTAGTTGGGTACGAGACTTTCAAGCACCTTATGAGATGGAGTCACTCTCACAATGAGGCCACAGGAAGTGGGTGCTATCATGAGCACTCGCAACATTCATTCTATTCTCAGCACTTTCGTAGCTGTAGTAGGAGCCCTAGACACGGTCGTGCACCATATGAGGGATCCCACAGGGATTTATAGACCTTTTAGCCTTTATTCTTTTGATAGGATTTTGAGACTTGTATAATTTGTTTTCATGTATTTCAGGCTCATTGTGAGTGCTTTTGACCACGCCTAGTGTGTGATGGCATTGTATACAAACTTGATCCACTATGATATATACAGATTCTATTTCTTGTTCATTGTTCCATTGTATCTGTCGTATGTGTACTCTAGATGTTTAAAAGTTTTGTTTTTCGATGGTTTTCAGAATGTATGCAATGGATATGAATGATAAAAAATGATTTCTTTTTGTATTTTATGATGTTGATATATGATGATGTAAACACAATGTGACTTTAAACTTAGTTTCTCTTGCAATATTTAGTACTTCATATGGTTTTGACAAAATGTGATGATAAAATGATGTGATAAGTAAATGTACTTTTGCCACTCCAAACTCCACACAACTAGTAAGATGCAAGGGTTAAACACTGAGAGTTATAAAGGGCACAAGTTACGAAAAATAGAAAAACGTTTAGCATAACCAAATTGAGATGCTACAACATTACCCTACTCAAGTTACTCCATAGTTTAGAAGGCGAATTTTTTTATAGTTTATCTATACTTGGATCCATACATGGCCACTTGGTTAACAAAATATGGGTTTTGGGTTTTCAAATCTCTTCAAATTTTTTACATCTAATTCACTTTTTATTTCACTTATTATTTAACAATATTATACTAGGATTTTTCTAACTTTCAAGTTTATCTAAGATACCCCCTACACCTTGCCCCATGCTACTAGTAGGAAGTATGGGCTCATCACCATGAACAAGGCATAGGTGAGTAAGGACATTTCCCTACTTTCCAAACCTTACATAACAAGTAAGAGTTGCAAGCTCAACACCAAAGGTTGGTAGGGAAAAGAAATGTGTAAAATCATTTTTTTTTGTGGATTTGCATTTGACTTACTTATTTGGAAAAAAAAATTAACATGTTCTTATTTCCAAAGAGATGTATATGGGATAGATGTGACACCATTAAGCTTCTAGAGCAAACCATGAGAAAAGACACCTAACCTAGCAAGAGACCGAAAGAAGAACCAAGTATGCAGGCCTTGGTATGGTTACCATAAAAACTTTGTCTTATCTTGCTTGAATTGATAAATTAATTTAAAAACACTTGATGATACCATGAAAGTTCAAAGAGATATTATTTGAATATTTTTTTAATGGTTTCATTAGTTTTTAGGAATTTCCATAGGAATAAGTTCCTCGATCACAATTTTTACAAAATGAACTTCCAGATGAAAATGCAATGCATATGCAATAGTGTACATATGAAAAATGTTGATGTATCATGCGTAGTATCTCTTTTGGTTAAGAGAGTTTACGAATTTGCTAAAATCCTCACCTTCTAGTGTACATAGGTGACATGCCCCATTTTTGTAGTCCTCTACTACTCGATATGGACCCAACCACCTGTGTTTGAATTTTAGTCCCTCGCTGGTATTCTTGTCTATCCAGTTGTTGAGTCTTAATACCAAGTATCCATCATATATTTCATGTTTATAAACTTTCTGTGTTATATTGCCAAGCCATCCGGTCAGCATAAACACTATGCCGTTTGCGCAACATTGAGTCTAGCCTAATCGAGACTTTCTAGCTGAGGAGAGTCATTCTTCTCGTTAACCCTCTTCTCCCAGGATCCCTTGTAATGAAAAATAGATACTTGGTATCTTGACTTCAAGTGGTAGAAACACTTCAGCACTCAAACACCAAAGAAAAGGGGATTTCCCCCGTTGGTGTTCTAACTGACGTTCGGTAGGCCCATAAGGCCAGAAAAAGATTAAAGTGCCAATGTCATTTATTTTCCTTAATATTTTTTAGGAGAATGGACTTTAAAGTGTTATTGGTAGCCTCAACTTGTCCATTATCCTGAGGATAGTAGAGAGAATCCGTATGGCGACTTATCTTGAATTTTTCGCATAACTCGCGTACTGCATCATTTTTGAAGGATGTGCTATTATCTGAGATAACAACCTACGGAACCCTATACCTACAAATGATCTAGTTCAAAATGAACTTACCGATTACAGAGTGAGTTACGGTTGTAAGAGGCATGGCTTTACCCACTTAGTGAAATATTATGTGGCCATGATTATGAAGTTATGGCCATCTGTTGATGAGGTAGAGAACTTACCTATCAAGTCCAAGACCTATGTGGAAAAAGGCCATGGAGTCGCAATCAGTTATAGAGCATGTGTTGGTATGTGGATCTCATGGGACAACTCCTGACATTTATGGCATCTACGCATGAATTATATTGCATCATGCTCTAGCGTGGGCCAGAAGTAGCCAATTGCATGTATTTTCTTAGCAGTGACGTGGCCATCAAAGTGACCTCTATATACCTCACTATGTGACTTGTGAAGAATATTTTTAGATTCCTCTACGTTGACACATCTCAAAAAAATTCTATCAAAGGCTCTATGATAGATAAATTATTTGAAAATAACGTACTTAGTGGCGATGATGTGTAACTGCCTTCTTTGCTGCGATGTTGCCCCTTCTAGGTATGCATGATCCACAATGAATTTGAAATTTTTGGTGTACCAAGGACATGCAGCGATTGGGGGCCTGGTTTCAACAAAATACACACACTCATTGGGAATTTCTAAATCTACCAGATCACCTCCATCTAATGGGTTCACAGCCAACTAGTCTACAATGATTTGTCCCTAAACAAACATTTGATTTACAAATGTTAGTTCAAACACACCCATTAGGATTATTAAGTGTCTTACCTTTTTAGATAAGGATCCTTGCATGAGGAATGTCCGTAGGTGATCAGATCAAATGATAACCCTTGTCTCTTGATTTAGCATATAATGCCTTAAGCATTTTGTCACAAAAACTATGGCAAGGAACTCCTTCTCTTCCTATATGTAACATGTTTCATAATCAAACATCATTTGAATAATGAAAAAAACTACACGTTCATGTTTATCATTATCCTCTTGAACCAACATGTAAGCTAATGAGACATCAGTAGCTCACAAATATAGAATGAAGGGACGATTTGACCTAGGCGGCATGAGTGTGGGAGGAGACAATAAAAATATTTTAACAGACTCAAATGCCTTGTTGCATTCTTTCGCCCAATCGATGTAGAAATCATTTTTCAAAAAATTATTAATTAGATGAATAGAAAAGGTCAAGTCAAGGATAAACCTTCATATTACACTGAGTTTCCCTATAAAATATCTGATTCCGAACTCGTCTGATGGTGGAATCATTTCCAACATAGCCCAAATTTTGGTTGGGTCTACATCAATCCCTCATGAAGATATAATGTAACCCGTAAGATTTCCTCTTATTACACCAAATACGCATTTCTCTTGATTCAATGTGACACCATAATCGATTAAGTGGGAAAGGATGACCCGAAGAACCTCTGGGTGATTGCAACGCTTCCTGGGCTTACCCAGAAGTCCATCAACGTAGGATTCCATGATCTTATGAATAAGGTCATGGAATATATAGGTCATTTCTCATTAATACGTAGTGCAAACATTCTTAAGGCAAAATGGCATGACCAAGTAACAGTAGGTACCCCAAGGAGTTATGAATGTAGTTTTAGCTTGATCCTCCTTGAAAATTTTTATTTGATTGTATCCAGAAAACCCATCAATGAGAAACAACAACTTGAATCTATTTTCTACATCAACAATAATGTCAATGGATGATAATGGGAAATCATCTTTGGGACAAGTCTTGTTGATATCCTAGAAGTCTATGCAAATATAGATCTTTCCATTCTTTTTGAGAACGTGGATGATGTTAGAAACCCATTACGAATAATTTACTGGGTTAGTGAATCCTACGTGGATAATTTCCATTAACTTCCTCTTTTACCATAAGGGCCACCTTTGGCTTCATGGGCCATGACTTCTGCTTAATTGGTTTAGCATATGGCTTTGTGATGAGATTACAAACTACGATGTGTGGTGAAATTCCCATCATTTACTTGTAGCTAAACATGAAGGATTTTTGATGTTCCTTGAGGATTTGGGTATGTATCTTCACCTCATCTGCAGTTAAGGAGGACCCAAAATTTAAGATTTTCGGTTTATCCTACATGCCAATATTAACATTGATTATTCCTTAAATTAGGGAGGCATTGCCTTCCTCAAATTTTGGTGGGACCAAAGGAAAATCCAAGTCCCCTTCTTCTTCTACCTTACAAATCTCTAGATCCTTTCCCAGAGAGGACTCAATCATGGTTTTCCCGAAATAGGAAGAGAAGTGTGGGATTAGGGAGAGGTCTATCCCATGGCAAGTAAGATGCAACTATGCAAAAGTGTTTAAGTATCTCAAAGTTTCTTGATCACTCTCGATGTGGACTGAAAGGTCTGGCTAACCCTCGGATTCCACATATGTTAGCATAGGTGTCATTGGTGCTTTACGAATCAAGGGTTCAGTGCGAATCGAAACTGTGAAGTTAGTGTCCTCAAGGTTACTACTTGGGGTAAATGGTGAAGCAAAATTTTTTATCGATTCTGCAAGAAGGTTATGTTCACGTGGAACTGCTTCAATTGATATCAAGTCAAATCCTTTTGTTATGCCTAGTACAACCATTTTGTAGAGTTGTAGGTGTTCATCTCTAGTCTCATATACCTCAAATATTTTATTCGCGACCAATTGTGAATCACCCAGCACCCTAATATTGATGATGCCCATTTTCTTAGCAACAATGAGACCCAATAGGAGAGCCTCATACTCAGCACCATTATTTGTACATTTGAAATATAATTTTTTGGAGAAAGGTAAAATCCATCCTTCAGGCGAAGTAATGAGCACACCTATGTCGGCGCCAAAATGAAACTTGGATCCATCAAAATGGAGAGTCCAACAACTAATGTGAAAAATGGACGTTGAATAATCTTTCAAATTTTCCACCTTTACCTTAGTTACTTCAACCATGTTAATCTCATCTGCTAGGAGAGAACTAGGACAAAGAGTATGTCCCATACCCATAGAATCAAAGGGGAGGAGAATAGGAAAATCCCTTTCCAATAGTTCAATAATCTTTTCTGTTGTTCCCAACGATACTTACAATCTCTACAACCATGGTTTCATAATTGACTTCCGGAATGCCCTCAATCAACCTCGTGACTTCTAACTCTATCATGGGGAATAAATTTTCCTCCGATCTTTTATTTAAGCTAGCAAAACATATGTAAAAATGTTTTGGATCAACTTGTGCCACAAAGACCTTCCCTAAATGCATGAATCTTACCTCTTGAAACAACATGGAAGGGATTTCCTTAATGCGATGGATCTAAGGACAACCGAGGATCATATTATAGTTGGTTTCCAAGTCTATAATATAAAATTCAATTAACACTGTCTTAGGCCCAAGTGTGATAGGTAACACTATGGTTCTGATTGACGTTTCATTTAGGCTATCGTAGCCTCTTAGTGTATTTATTTTCAAGGATAAATTAGTCTCCCCATACCCTAAATTATATAGAAAAGAGAAAGGGACTATGCTAACTTCTACCTTATCATCAATCATTGGGATTTTCACATAGTTTTTGTAGATCCAAACTTGTAAAAACAAGGCCGAATCTCCCCTATGAGTTATCTGAGGATCCGTAGGCATCTTACTGATGTCAAAAACAAACCCAATATCTCATTCGGGCTTCCCTAGAGGTAAAATGTTGAAGTCTATATGATTTACTTGCATTTCTGGTAGGGGTGACGTTAACCAAATGACCTAAACCTAACACCTCTAATAGTGTGGCTCTGTGAACAAGAGAATTCTTTAGTAGATATAAAAAGGAGATGTGTGAAAAGATTTTGGTTAGATAACTGATTAGATCATAAGCCCCTACCAGTTTGCTTAGCATACACATCATGAATATTTCCTGATAAATCCAGATAAATCAATATTGGTTGTGAATAATAATCCCTAGCTTTTGTTGTAGGGTTAATTTGGGGTTCATCATCTAACTTAACCAAGCCCAAAATCTTGGTTTTTTGGAGTTCATCAAGAGGAGGTGCCACCTGTGGGTTTGATAAAGTTGAAGCTTCACGATTGTTAGTCCCTATCATAATACCCTTGTTGGAACCATTATAATATATTCTTCCATCCTTTGGATGCATGGGAAGAGGATCGTTAAAGATCCCTAGAGGTGTGTTCTGTTGGGATACTGGCCCCGTGTAGGCATTTTACGTTGGTGCAATGGGGTTTTCCAGAAACATATAAAAAAACAACAGTCATTGATCCTCTGGAAAACATTTAATGAACTTGTTTCAATCATGGCATGTTATTATGTCATTCCTGTGAACCCTATGGAAACCACACTAAAAATCATGATCATAATCTCAAAGGCTTTGAGTTGTTCCTTGTTTTGGCCTGAAACTATGATTACCATTTAGTTGCTGGTTGTTGTGGTTAAAATTTTTGAAGCCCTGACCTTGGTTCTAGAATTAGTTGGGATACCCATTTGGGTACTGACTAGGGGTTAGGGTTAGTGGTTTCCTCTGTTGCTGAGGTTGTTGTTGTTGTTATGGATGACTAAAATCCAAAACATTTACAAAGGGTGATAAATTATTGTTTCTCTTATTTTTTCCATTATTGTTATTGTTATTTGTAACACTTGTGTTAGTAGGACTAACAACATTAGGATTTTTGGGATGGTCAGTCACACCATAAGTCATCGCTCCATGATTCTTGTTAAGGATTTGTTGTCCTTGATTATTATTTGTGTTGTTGGAATATCTAGGATTTTTCTGATTGTGAGTGACTAACTTCCCATTTTCACCATAAGTCGTATGGTAACTATTAATGGACCCTTGGTCAATGAGGAGTGCACCTTCCAATACCTCCTCTAAGCTCCAGAGTTGGAAATTTTGAACCTCTTCCTTCATCTCTCTATTAAGAGAGTGCAGGAATAAATCACAAAGTTATGTTTGATCTATGTTTGGAGCACTTGCGGAGGAGTAGATAACCTGTCACCACCTCTGAATGAAGTGAGTTGTATATTTTTTATGCTCTTGCTTGATATGTAGGAATTATCTGATCCCTTTTCTCAAAAACTTATTCATATCGAAATCCTTAATGAACTCTAACACAAGTTTCTTAAGAGAGTTTATCAATGCCTACGGTATTCTATAATACCATTCAAGAGTGATGCCTTTTAACATCTTAGGGAATATCTTTGCAATAACTACATCCCACTGGATAAACTCTACAATTGGATGCTCCGAAGGCCTTGATATGAGTGTTTGGATTGCCTTCTCCTTTAAACTTTGGAAGATAAGGAAATGGCCTTGGGGGCATGACTATTTGAATGAAAAATTCTAGAGGCTCCTTCAGGTATTCAAAGTAGGTTCCCATTCCATAATTTTCAACCATTTAAGGTCCTTATTGGGGAAGAAAAGGTTAAATTGGTTGCATTGGTTGAATTTGTTGTTGACATGGCATGGCATAAACATTTGTCGGTGCATATGGAATTCCTTGAGGATAACAATAAGGACCCAGATAGGTTTACATATCTCCTTGTGGTGTCTTGGAGTACATGTGCATATAGGGTGGTTGGCCACTATGATATGGAACTGAAGGTGCAAAGCCAGGGAACGTCACATATCTTGCTGGTATAGCATTTGAGAATGCACTTTTGGCTTGCACTTGTTATAAGTATCCATATGTGACATTGCGATGCATAACCAATGTACTAGTCCAAGTTAACAAAATCCCCAGGGTTTGGAGTGCCCATATAATTTGAAGGATTTTTCGCTATGGGTACATTTCCATAATTCAGTAGATATTGAGAAGGTATTGATTTCCCTATGTATGAGTTTTGAGTATTCTAGGAGAGTTCTAAATCTTTGACCTTGTCTACCAATGCAGAGATAACATCTCTTGTTGGTGAGGCAGTGTTTTTCTTAGGCACTTGTGGTTTTAGAGGCTGTACGGGAGTGTGGTATCTTGCTATAAATTTCTCACTATGTTTTAACCCCTCGCTGGCAATGTTTTTTGTTTGTGGGAGGGGTAGTATTATTGTTTTGAAGAGGAACTTCACTATGTCTTTACAACATATCATAGGCGCGGCCCATGTCTTGAAAAAATTGTTCACTCTTCAAATATCATGCTAACTATTCCTTTTCTAGGTGCGGGAGCTAGTCCGATTACATACTAATGGATTGTCGAAACAACACCCTAGGAGATGAACTTGCTTCCCCAGTGAGAGTCATATTATTAGAACTTGAATGTTCATGGGGGTAAGTTTGTATGAATTGATCAAGATCCTCAATTTTCACAGAGAAACCAATGTTTACTCCGTGGTGGAGAGGATTTTGAGAATTTTTTCGTTGATATTCCCATGTTGAAAGTGAGGGGGACTGTTGTTGTCTGTCTACTAGGTAACTATATATGCCATAATCCAGAATGGGCTGACAATATTCATCGAATCCTAACATATTTAGGGGGTATGGAAATATCTACTGAATAAAGGGAAGGTGGAAAGTGTAACGAAAAATGGAAACATTTAGAGAATAGCTCTTCATGTTGAGTACACCAATTTTGTACGATAGCAAATCAACAGGTGACCTTCTTCGCACCTGACCTCCCAAGGTCATTCTGAGAAAGATGGTGTGGAATTTAAATGGAAGTGGAAGAGATGGTGGTGGTAAATATAAATGGGAAACCTTGTCTTCAACACGTAATAATGGAATCTATGAATCTAAGGTGAAGAATGCTCTCATAACCTAAAGGGGTGTGATGTTACGGTCTGATATGATAGCTACACGAAGAATCCAATTGATATCTTTCTCTGTCGAGATTATATTGATTGGTTGTGGAAAACGTGGAAAGTAACCTATAGGTGTCTAGTATGGGTTTATAGATAAGGTAATGGAAGAAAATACAATAGGTGTAATAAAGCTCCAAGGACTATGAGTGATTTTTTGGTCTAGTCCAGAAAGTATGAGCCTGATCGGTTGTTATGTTCAACAATGAAAGTTGTGTAATAATATCTATTAGAAGTGGTGAAGATATGAATACTTATGTGCGTAAGCTAGTGTCGATATCTAATTGATTAGCAGGCCCGCTGGGCTATGGGACCTGTGGATCACAACAAAAGACTCATTAACGCTGAGGCCCTTGTATGGTCATGCATGAAATCCAATCCTATTACCAGGAGTAATTCAAAATTCATAGGATTGATTGGAAGTGATGTTCAACATATCTAATTTCTCTATTTTCTCAGCATATGTTTTAGGTGTGTTTAAAACTTTTAAACATAAACTTGTGTCAATGTCAGTTATTAACTCTGGACCATTGGGTTGGTGGACCAGGGGATCAAAACAGTATGTATTTTCCTGTTGTGGACCATTGATGGTATTGCAAGATGAATTTATTTTATTTCAGTAAATAAACTATCTATCAAGGTAAACCTAGCCTATGTTTTTGTTGTTTTCTCAATATAACAGAAAAATCAATAAAATAGGCTAATCTATTGAAAGAATTTTTTTTTGTTCTTTTGTAACTTTTCAGACAATGCATCTAATCTAATAAAAAAATAAAATACAAAACAATTAGCCAGATGTAGATAACTATTTGTGTAGATATTTGAATCTAAATCTAAGATCTATTTTAATTCAATCAAAATCCTTCCAACCTTATCTCAGAAGTGAAGAACAAATCATAACCCTAACAAAGCTATTGTTCCCCACAACTTCCCTAGAAATGTTGAAGATAAAACTTCCTATTGATTTGATCTACTTGATATTATCTAACTAATTGAATTGAAATGTTTCTCTACTCTATTCATATGTAATTTACAATTTGATAAACAAAGCAAACAAATACACAATTCCAACCTGAAGTAGCAAGAGCTTTGGAAAATCTAGTAGTATAAGTATCTATCCCCTTAGTACTTTCGGTTCTTTTTCTGAGTGTTCATGTGATTCTACGGGATTAGGAATGCAAAGAAAAACAACAAGAGGGTGGCGCTTGAGAGATGGCAGCTTGGAAGCAATCTAGAGGCAATGCAAGTAGAAGAGAGATATCACAAGAGATCTGAGTGTGGCTATGAAATTCCTAGCATGTCTATGACAAAAAAACATAAAGAGATACACCAAATTCTCAGATAGGCCTTTTTCTTGAATACAAGCATGGAATATATAGGAATAGAGGCTAGGAGGTTAATTCAAGCATAAGGAAAGAAGAGGTTGTTCCAACTAATTAAATCCATTTTTAAAATAGGAGGAAGGAGAACCAAGAAAACAAAGCTTTTTTTTATCCAATTTGGCTCATAGATGCATTCAAAAGGTGAACTTGGGTGAATCATCACATGAAAAAACACACACGAAGATTCTGGAAAATGTGGGCAGGACCACCACCTTGTGCAGGGCGGCACTTTCAGAACCAATTCCCTTCTTGGGAAGTCGTTTGTGATCTGCCACCAAGGTAGGGTGGCGGCTCTGGCACTAAAGGTAAAAACAAGTGCAAAAAGAAGTGGGGAGTTAGAAAAATACATGGAAAGGTCAAGTAAGGCTAGCTACAATACAAATATACAATGCAAACGAGTTTTGGAGTGTGAAATTTTTTTCGAAAGGACTTTTAATAATCATTGGTTATTCTTGTAACTATTTTCCCTATAATGTAGCACATGTAATTTTGAGTGCGTACAAAAAAACTATACAAACCAATTCTAAATCGAGATCTTCTTTTACTCACGAGACATATAGCCCTAAGTCTGCTTCATCTTTTGGGTAATCTTCTTCTATAAATCATCATTAAATATCTTCTAAGTCTTTCACACCATTTGGATCTTTTTCTTCCAATCAAACCCCTATGGTCGATCAATAACCCATACTAATTTTATTTCTTTTAGAACGAAGGGATGATCATGGCATTTATAGGGGAACACGAAGATATTCATCTAGCAGATTACGAATAAGGATTAGCTTTAAACCTTGATGTGTTCACGTATTGTACATAAGAAGTTGATTCCTTTTATCAAGATATAGAGGAAGACACTCATATCATGTAAATTGATCCTCCTCTTATTCTTCCACGTCCAAATTCTTCATTATGTAATGAAACTCTTGGGTCTTGTATTGATCCATGGCATATCTTCTCATCATTAAATCACCCTTTTTCTATCACATTTCCTCAATTAAAATATATTATGGGGTCAACGCCAAGTAGCATTTCATATTTTTATATGTGTGGGTCATCTCCTAGTAGCCTTCCCTCTGTTATTTTTTGGACATTTTTGAGTGGTCAACTATTTTCTATACTTTGGGAATATCCAATTAGAATATTTTCTTCTATTTATGGGTCACCCCTAGGTATCCCCTCATCTTCTATTCTTTGGAAACATACTAGTATCCCATCATCTTCCATCTATGGGTCATCTCCTATTATCCCATCACCTTCTATCATAGGACCAAATCCTAGTATCCCTTCATCTTCTATCTCTGGCTCACATCCTGGCAGCCCATCTTCTTCAATTATTAGACCATATCCTTTTCATCCATCACATTTTTCTTCTACCAATGATTATGGAAATCCCATCGTCATTCCTCTCATTAATTCTAAAATTTCATGTTCTTCTCCCACTTATCAAGTTTCTATACAAATTTTGAGAGTGGTTAGAGTTACATATTGTGTAATACATCAATTACAAGTCATGAGAAACCATTCTCAATAGTTGTAACTGTTATCACCGAATCACAGCACCCCTGTGCATGTATTTGAACTCACAGTGTGACTGGATAACATGGGTATTATCTCCAAGTTGTGGGACTTGCTACTTGAGACAGACCTCCAGAGAAAGCTGGTTCTTGCTCCTAAACTACCTGCCACAATCTACTCTAATGCAGGAGAAACTAGCTATTCTAACCTAAAATTCCAAGGGACCAGGGAGAGAGAATGCATAAAATGAAAGCCTACACTAAAGCGGTGATACACCAGAAAAGGAGGGTGGGAGAGTAGTCTCCAAATGTGTGAAATAAAGAGGCAAAGTGCACACTAGAAGAGGTGATGATAGTTCACCATAATCTAGCAAAATGCATTCACAATAATATTCCAAGCATACACAATGATAATGAATCCCTACAAGAACATAATAAATAGACACAATATACTTGTAGAAAGATTAAAGGGGCAAGAAGAATGCAAGGAAACACAGCAGGGGAAGATATATCCACAAACTGATATTTTATTGCTTCATGATATGCACAGTTCAATCTATTACAAGATAAGGGCCTGGATCACCATGCAAGGAGTCCACTACAAGGGCCTGCAACACACTGGCTTCACAAAGCAATTTCGACAGAGCTTTGTTACCCAAAAACTCTCCTCCTTTACAATAATCCCAACACTCCAATTTATAGAAAAAATGAGAAGGAGAAGAGAAGGGAAAGTGGAAATCCCGAAATCTGTCCTTCAACCACCTGTAAGAGGCATTAAATTGAGTGGAATGGGTATACATTACTTGCAAAAGGCTCCCCATACTGTCCCATGTGCTGCAGCAGAGAAAGAATGATGGCCATGCCTCTTAAATGCACTCCCAGCTACCAAATAAAACACTGTTCTGAACCCGGCCACGTTTTCTTAAAAATCTCAATCAATTTCTGATCAAATCCAGAATTTCTTGATTTCTGTGCATCGGTCTCGGAAACACGATTCCAACGGTACCAATTTTGTGTGATTTCGTTGAGAAATGCAAAAGTTATGGCCTTCTGAGTGCAAGCAGCTATTTTGGACCTGGCAGGCGTTTTCTGTCATTTGACGGGAAAGAGCATTTACTGACTGGAGCCAAACACATTTCCTTTATTTAAATATATCTATCCTCATTAAAATTAAGAAATCCCGTTCCAGAAAGTCCAATTATATCAAAATCGGAGCTCGGAGTCAAAAGTTATGGCCGTTTGAAGTTCCCGGACCAAACGTTGACTTTTCCTCCTGTGACACGTGCCATGATTTGATTGGTCCTCGGCTTCTTCAGGTTTTCGCGTCCCACGCGTCCCTTTGTCCCATTCGGTATAGTGCTCTTTGTGCTGATTTCGGCCGAACCGGCCGGTTCGTGCCTTTTTGGCCCAAATGTCCCAGTTCGTTTCGGACTGCTTGTTCCCATTTCACCCGGTTCGGCCGGTTCGGGCATTTCTGTCCCATTTGTCCCATAGCAGTTAGTGTGAAAGTTCTCCTTTTCGTCCGGTTCGGGCATTTCACGTTCATTTGTCCCAGACGTCCCATTTGCCTTTGGACCCTTTGGGACAATTTCGGCCGATCCGGCCGGTTCGCGCCTTTTCGTCCCGATTGTCCCACTTGCTTTTTGGCCGCCTTGACTAATTTCGGCCGGTTCGGCCGGTTCGCGTACTAATTGCCCAGATGTCCCATTTGGTTGTTTCAACAGTTAGTCAATTTTTTCAACTTTTTGGCCAGTTCGGATTTCCGCGTCCCGCGCATACTTTTGTCCCGTTTGTCCCATCTGCATTTCAGACTGTTTTTGCTGATTTCACCCGGTTCGGGCTTTTCTGTCCCACACGTCCCAGAGGCGACCTTGAGCAGGACTTAGCCAATTTTCATGATTTTTCCTGGATCGACCTATTTGCCTTTTTGAACCTTTTTTTTTTTTTACATTTTCTTAGAACTTACTCTCTTCCTCTTGGACAGGGGAGTTATACAAATATGAGGGGACCCTAGGAACATGAATTTTCGCCCTGAATCAATATAATTGCTTGCATGTTATCAAAATTACCTTGGGGGTGAATTTTGGATAAAAGTAACTTTTCATTTAAGAGAATGTTTTGAATAAAAGAATTGACCTTGATATAAGAAAAAATTGTCTTAGAGTAAGTTAGAGGAAGGAGGAAACCATTTTTTAATCATGTATTGATTACATATCATATTCCACATAATTTGAATAGTTGAAGTTGAAGTTGAAGTCATAAACCTATTTGTTTCAAAACTCGGTGGGAGATCATACCCTCAACAAATATCTTGCCATTGTCTTATATGGGGAAATGACACATCTAGAGATTATCATCTTCATTTTTTGATTCCACCTTTTAATATTCATACACATTTCAAGAAAATCTTAATTTTAAATATTTTTCTATAAATTCAATATTATTGTACTCTAATAAGAAAAAAGATAAAGTAGTAAACCTACAAAATCTGGAATTTAAAGAAAAATTATACCTCCTAATTTTCTTCTTTGTAACAGCCACAATATTATACTTACTACCCACTTATGGGTAGAGGATAGAATTATTAGTGATAAAATCGACTAATTTATATTTATTGATTATCAAGAGCAAAAAAAACCACCTAACCTACCATGTTTCATGGGTTTCAAATTCAGAAACTACATTGACCCAACATGGGATTATAAGTCCCTCTAATACATCCCTATCACTACATTTTATCAGGTAAATATAAGAAAAATATCCTAAAAATGGTGTCGTATCTGACTATCATGGTGTGTCCTATAAATATTTTTTGTAAATATTCAAAGGTGTTATAAGGGCTTACCATGTTGTTTCATGAAAACAACCTAAAATATAGAAAATTTGTAGGCATCCTTCCCCATATTTTCCGTTACTTTATTTTCCTCCTAAAAATATATGCAATTCATAATGGCAGGCATTCATATCTAAAAAAAGGTAATTTTGTCTCTAAAATAAATATATAAATTTTAGTGATGATTGCATTTGTTTGCAACAAATTGTTTTCTTAATTTTTATAATAAAAAAGATTCAATTCATTAAATTTTCTTATTTCTCATTAGTAAGACACCATCATTCAAATAACTTAGTTCATATGCGTATATGGTCAAAACTTTTCTCACATCCACTTGTATTATTTTTCCATCATTACATTGGAGTTGATCCACTCATTACCAAGCTAAGATAACTCCCTTCTATGAGCCTTTAAAATGAAAAGTGATGGCATTTTAGTAATGCCTCCAAATCATAGATAACCACAATGCTCATGGGGCTCAATTAAATTTATATTACACTGGCTAAAAGTACTTACGAAGCCTTGCATATCATTTTTTCTTACCCCATTGGGTATCATATCGCTCCTAATTCTATCATATACTTTTCAAGGTTATATTACGGCTCGAACAAATTAGGAGGAAGCAATATTTAATCTCTAAGCACTACAAATAGTCTCAACGTCGTCAAAAAGAATATGATGAGTTTGTTAAATAAATAGTATGTTTGTCTAAAACAATATTTATGTAAGTTCTTTGACACATGTGAATATTGGAAAAACATTCCCTTTTGAATCTCGTCATGTACATGTCCCCACCTACATTTATTAATAATAATTAAATTTATCAAATTCATTATGACTGTTATAATATGTGTCGTAATTTACTATTAATATATCATGTTGTTTTAGTGCACTACGAGGAACATGTTATAGCACATCAAAGACACTCTGACATAACTAGTACTACCTTACACTGGTGAGGAATATAATTGAAAAAAATTGTTTCATATATACTTTTTAAAATCGAGGACTACCTTACACTTGTGTTGTAATCTACTTTCTAAAAAAATGATTTGAATTTTTTTTTTTATCTTATATGATTTTTAAGAATGGGGAATATTTCAGACTCTAATAAATTTTTCTGAGGTTTAATATGGTTTAAAAGTATAATTTATATTTATATTTGTATATGGAACTTTGAGGTGTCGGGTATTTTTTAGTTGATAGGTTATATTACATGAGAAAACCTATTACTCCCCAAATCGGTCTCAATTTTTAAATTTTTTTTGGATATTTAAGGAATATCGAAAGTTGTGTGACACCATAAACCTACCTCACTCCATTTTTTTGAATTCAATGGTTGTTTACATGTTTTTAGGTAAAAAATACTCAATTTTTTTTAATATCATCATCCTCTTCAACTTTCAAATGGTTTTTTCCCATACTCATTGCAACCTCCACGTAATATGTCACAACAAGTGCACTAGTCAATGCCATCGCCATACTTGTATTATAAAATTATTATATTATTTCTTGTTTGATATAATTCCATCTTCTAGAGGAGAAGTGACGAGTTGATTGGAGAAACATTCAATTGAAATGACGAATACAAGTGGTCTCATGGATTTCTATGATGGTAGGGCATTCATAAAATGTATCAAAATAACAATCATGGAAAAAATTGTGTCAAATTCAATTAGATGGTGTGAATACATACTCCACAACTTGTATCAACATACTTCAGGCCTTTGTAGATATAAGACATTTATAATAAGATGGTGTGGCCATATAGAAAATTACAATAGAAAGGGAATTTTTTTAAAATTTCATAATTAGAGATTCCCTAATAGATATGTATGTAAAATATGCACCCATACATAATTTACATGAAATTTTTGTAAAAGTACCTCAAAGCAATGTGGTTTCATAACAATTATGATTGTAGATTATGTTGAACATGGAAGTATTGCTAAGGATTTAAGACTTCTAAAATAATTTTTTTCTCAAGGATTATTACATTTATAGGGTATTCAAAAAAATATTTTCTAAAAAACGTATTATAAAAATTAAAGAAAATTCAATTAGAAGTGTGGAGCCATATTTCACAACCTTTGCCAACATATTCCTAACTAGTGCTACAATGAGAGCATTTAGATAGAAAAGGGATTCTTTTCAAATGTTATCATTGTAAATTCCCTTTTAGATGTGTACGAATGTATGACAAAATGCCTCATAGTTATTTTACTTTGCTTGTTTGTTTTAACAAAAAAACATATATTAGTTGGTCGGTTTGGTCCATACTATAATATATAAACCCAAAAAGTATCAAAATTATCATGTCAGTAGAGGTGAGGAAAAAATAGAAGTTCCCTCTCACTAACATAATAGTTGATTGGTTGGGATATAAGTATGATTTTTTCCTTCCTTTCAAGGTTATATACGCCTCTCAAAAAATTAATCTTGCATTAGTTAGTGAGTCTAGTCCACAATAACATAGATACCCTAATATAACATGCCACAAATACCAATGAAATTGCAATGGAAGTGGTATCTAACTAACATAATGTTTGTTTGGTTGAGAAATAAGTATGATTCCTTGATTCCAGGGTTAGAACGCCTCTCAAAAGATAAATGCCACAACGGTTGGGAGGCTTAATTTGTGATAACATAAATACCCCAATATTTCACGATTGTTATAAGTGGACCTCTAACTAATATAATGGTTTATTGGTTTTGGGAAGAGTTTGTTTGTTTCCTTTCTACCTAAGTCTAATATGAATTTGTAGTGTATCTTGGAATGGCTTCACAAAATCTGATTTTTCTGCCAAATTTTGGTATCAATGTAACTATTGCATATCCTTTAAGTGTAAGTGCACCAATGAGAATGTGTATAAAAAGGGTATGGTTGTAACCCAAATGTCAAAAATCCTTCCCTAAAGGGGCAGTACGACTCAAAATTCTATAAAAACACTCCACCTCTACTTTTTTCATTGGTCATATGGTTTTCTTAAACTACTATAACATATAAACATCTATATATCATGATACTTATTCCACTAATGGTAAGACCAAAATGGAAGGGGTGCCATCAACATCCTCCTTAATTATATCTTGATACATTGCTTGTTACCAAAGATAGATATCCATCTTTAATATATCTTGAAATATTACTTTAACTCTTAAAATTCACATATTTTACTATCAATGTAGCCATTGCAACTTCATTCAACGAAAAAATTGTAATAAACTAGTTAACAAGTTAAAAAAAGTTGTCATATATTTATATGTAAAGTTTTCATATAATTGTTCGTACATTTTATTTTATTGAATAAATTAAAATTTATGTTTTAGTTCTTAAAAAAAGTAACATATAGTCCATTAAAGTATATTTTTTGGAGTTATTTTCTATTTCCATGTCTCGTACTTATAATTTAGATCTATATTTTGTGTTATATGTTACATCATAATACCAAGCACCATGTATCATGTTTTAATGACCCATGGGAGATTAATATGTCATAACTTACTAGATTATTATGAAGGTATTTTGGTAATGTCTAAGATTTGATAGATGTATTAACTAAACACAATGAAACTATTACATTTACTCGGTGCTTAAAATATTTACTAAACAAAGATTCGTCATACACGACATTTATAGTTTTAATGGCAACTAATATTATTGGAGAAAGCTTGTAAATACTAAATTTGAAAATAATTTGTCAAAGATATAAACCAATCTTTCATACATTTCAATTGACAAGAAGGAAAATTTATTCAAAACTCCAATTTCAAAGGAAAGTGGTGGCGTTAAAAAGGGGAATTATCACAAAATATGGCGTCTCTTTACTTATACAATTATATGCAAAAAAAAAAAAACCTATTAAAAAAAGTAGTATGCTATTTCTTCTTATGAATGCTATCAAACGTTCAGAGGTTGAAAAATATGTTATTTCTTTATATTGTCTTGGTTATTGTTCACTACTTACTTTTAAAAACTCGCATAGAAATTGTCAATCAAAACCCCCACTTATTCGTGTGTATTAAATGTCATTTAGTAAATGTGCCACCACCCATGTTTACTATTCATATTGTTGGGTTCCTTATAACATATTTTTATAAAACTATTGAAACTTGGCTCAAAATTTTTTGTTTGGCTAGCTATGAATTTGGTTAATTGTTTCATATTGTTGCATGGAAATTGTACAAACTCCTAATTAATTTTTGAGGACTTAAATTTACATATATTGAAATTTGTTTCACTTCAATTTTTGCTCAATGGATTGTGAAGATGAGTGATGTACATTATATTACATAAGATATGATGTAGAGGTAAAACATATTGTAAGGGATTAGGTTTCAAAATGTTATGATTTTCAAATCTTATATAAAATTAGCAGGCTCCTTTGACACCTACATCATCTAGAAGATAGTGGAGAAAATAAAACCATGGTGTCAGTGTCATGGAAATGGATATCAAAACGCTTTTTCCATTCACCATGATTAACTTTGTTGTATCTAGTTATCAATTTTTATAATGGCCCTACTACGGAGGTGCTTTGCATTATGGTCCTCAAACTTAATTGTTGAGAAATTCACAATTTCTAATATTTTTGAAATTGATCTAGTAGATCACTTTCTTGGAAAAAGGAAAAAGAAATATTTATCTTCTAAAAAAAATAGAAAAAACTCTTCAAGGAGATCTTGGATACTATCTCCATGGAGAAGCATCATGAAACTAGAGTGCTTTCATCCCCTCCCACAGTGAAAGGACAATAAATGATATCTTGATAAACAATTTAATAATTATGCATCCAGCTAAGGATATGAATATATTTTAACAAAAATTCCGATGGTGGATAAACCTAATGTTAAGTGGTCTTTTAATTTTTTTACACACTATTGGGATCCCAAGTTCAAAAGAATTTTGAAAGCCATTTGTTAAAGCTCAAAATTTATCTCTTTCTTTCATGTTTGATTTATTAAGATCTCCTTCTCTATTGAATGATTGCTAATTTAGGGTTTTCTTAGACATAGTTTTATTTTTGTTTTCATAAATAGACAATTTACACCTTTCTTGTTATTTCTAGAAATCTCAAACAACATTGTCTTAGATTCATGATTTTCAAATATCTTTAAACCTAGAAAATATGTCTTCAAGTATGTATTCCATGGTAATTGGCCTTATTTCCTAATGCATTTTACATGGAAATAAATTAATTTCAAAGTGGATTCATTTTTTTCATTTTGAATGAGAGAAACACATGCATGTATACATTTTGATACATTAGTTGATTTCAATCTGTCCTCTTCTAACAAAGTTATGATTGTTTCCATTTCCTCTTTTGAGATTTATGTGTAATTGCAAATGGTGGCCCTCGAAGATGCCAATATTTAAAATCATCTTCATCACTGGGGTGATGCTCACTGTACCATGGTTTGCAGCTAGCCTCTGCTTCCTCCCAATAACATTTTCCAAAAGTGAAGAGCATCAGACACAACTTCTCTACGTGGTGCTCCATATAAATAAAATAAGAACATAATATTGTTGTTATGTTTAGTTGTAGTATTTACCAATGGTGACATTGCAACCAAGCAAAGAGACCTTGTTTACATATACATGAAGTTTAATTATAATTATTGTTTCTCACAAATAAAAAACTTGGTTTACCTACCCCTTTTCACACATATTTGGAGTATAAACAATCTCCACACATGATCATGGATTTAGAGTCAGATTAAAGGTTAGGAGCATGCTATAGACAATAATTAGAGTGGAAAATCTCATTTAATAATTTTTCCCATCAAGTAAATAAAAAAAGTTGTTATAGAAAATGAATAAAAATATCTTATAAAATTATTACAAAATGACAAAATATATTTCATGGATAGAGAAAATTAATCACATGGAGTGTTTAGAATGCAACAAATATTGATCGGACTCATATATGAACAAATCACTAATTTTGCACAAAATAATACAAATGTTATGTAACTCCCATGGTATTGTGAAGAGTTTTATTTTGAATAGGCCCTATCAATTTCTTAATATAAAATGATAGGCATATCCCCTAAAATTTAGGAATAGTAAATTAAATAATTATTTCCTTCAATCATACTCACCTCAATTGGCTACACAACACACTTACACAATCTAGAATTACATTGGAGAATAGGTAATAACATATCAGTTCATAAATATGACATATTTATTTTTACTTGTAAAAATATTCTAATACATTTTTATGTGTATACTTAAATTTATGTTATTAGGGAAAAACTCATGTTGAAACGCAGGGTGATTATAAGGGAACGGTGCTAGCAAAAAATGTTGCTGAAATTGAAGATGTGAAGAGTGATATGCATCACTAAAAATACTATCCAATTCATCCTCAATGACTGACATGCCATGAAATTGAAATTGGATAATTTGACCCAGGTTCTAAGTGGAGGTTATATCGATATGCTGAAAGAAAAATGAAAGGTCTTGGAGAATGACGTGGATCTGTTAAAGGTTCTGTTCTAGTAGTTTTATTGAGTGGAGCATTCTGAATGTTAATCCAACTATTCAACATCTCCAAACTTTAGGCCAGTTGTTTAACAGTTATTGACACTATGAGAATTTAAAGAATCAAAGAAAGTAATGAGGGGACTGTCTGAGGTACATCTCATCAGCTTGGTCTCTAATATTGAATCTTTATCAAAGGAATGGAACACCCTGTTGGCCAACTATGAGAAGAAGGATGGTTGATAGATGTTGCTTTTTGTTGTTCCTAGTTATTAGTTTGATTAGTGTTATTAGTTTACTAGTTTTTAGTTATTATATTGTTTCATTATACCTATATGTTTTTCTGACTGTTATTATGCTGAATATTTTCTCTTTCTGTGAGTTACTTACTCTATGGGATAGGGTCCCTCAACTCTCTTTTACCTATAATAACAAAAAATTATGTTATTATATAATAAATGTTTCTAAATTATTTAAGTAATATTGAATGTTGAGATATATTTATTTAATGTTAAGTTTAAAAAATAACTAACAATAAAATTAAAAAATCCTTAAATGTAGATGTTCGTGTAGGTACGCTAGAAAACAACTGCTTAATTCCTGTAAAATTTAATCCCTCCTTACATATATTACATTATGTTTAATTAGAAAGTCATTTTTTAATTTATTAATCAATAAAAACATATAGAAACTAGATGACTTACAAATTAAAAGATGATGCTACTAGATACTAGGGACCGCAAGCCAATTATGACAATGAAATGCGTAAAATATATGGTCAAATACAATAAGCATAGTTTTTAAACCATGAAACCACAAGTTGAATTTTCTAAACAATATAATACATGCATCTGGAATAAAATATCAGTATCAAAAAGAGAAGTGTGCATGATATTTACAAAGGTTGCCACTTCTATTACAAATGTTGCCTCAACTTGAGTTCAATAATATGGTATTTGAATGGGAAATTCCATGCGCATCTGATTATTTCGACAATATTATGCATCAAGTATTCATAAGTACCATCTTGTTAATCTCATCAGAAATAATTATCAGGAACAAAATTACGACAAAATAAATTGTATATATATTTCCCTAATTATTTCGAAATGTAATTAGCATTTTAATGTAGACTTGCCCTCTATGAAAGGTGCCATAGAATAGATGGACATTATAGGAAACATGGTAATGTACATTTTGTTTGGTACCATCGATTTGAATTTATACCTATAAAGATATTTTCCACATGACTCCACATCACATTGCTAGGCACATTACCATCTCATCTACTATGCAGTCATCCTACGAGTGGCATATTTTAGCGCAAGACTGACTATCCTAGCAATAAGATCGTATGGGCCCCATAATAATGATCATAAGATGCCATATTGATTCCATACATTCATATCTATTTGAGGGACCCACATTTTCCTACGTGGTGTCCAATCTCTCAACTTATTCACCATTTTTTCAAAGCAGTAATGAAACTCCATTCTCGAGCCTGATCCAAAGGCAGATACAAGCAAACAAATGATGGGAAGAAGAAAGTATGTTTGAATTTTGAATTTCGAAACATTTAATGGAAATTTAAAGTAAAGATTTCCTTCGCCATATGGTAAAACAAGGAACAAAACATGCATTTGGTGCCAAACCGCGAACTCCGCAACTTGGGATTTTGGGAGAATTGGCATTGCAAGATATTGGGAGAATTGATGAAAACATTGCGCACAATTTTGTATGTTTGTGTCCATTTTGATCTTACACTATTTATCCCTAGTTTTCTCTTTGATATGAATTTTCTGAAATGTTTTACCTCTTGAAATGGATGATGAGAAGTTCTATCTCCATTTTTTATGCCTTGAATTGTTGCAAAACTATTTTTTGTGCCCTATTTGGAAGAAATATCCAAGTTTTCCTAAATTTTGCCATAAATTTCTTTAGTCTATGCAATTCTACAATTTTTCTTCCATTTCCCTGTCGTGGACGCTAAAAAATGATCAATTTGTACTTGTATTTCCTTGAAGATCCATCCCCATGGTCAAAAAATGCTTAGAGCCTGGTTTTGTTTGCAAATTTTTCCATCCTTAGTGAAAAAATCGGATTCTTGGCATGATTGGTGAATTTCTATGTTTTTGACGGTTTGACAGGCATATTTTACCCTTCAAATTATTCCTGAGCACTTGAAGGTTACGTGGCCTCTTTTGGTTTGTCAAGGGATGACGGGAAAATGTTTTAACTTATCACTTTTTGCTCTTTTGGCAAAAGGGAAAATTTGGTTTCATAGCTCTGCTTGTTTCTGATTTGTTCTTCTAGTGCTTACGTGGCTTCTTCTAATTGTGTAAGGCACAATGGATTTGTTTTGAGAACTTATTATTTTTGGATACTTCTGTAGAAAGTTTGAACTCGCCCCATGGCCCTGCTAAGTTTTGATAGGCTAAAATTCAAACGGTGGAAAAATATTCTTATTTTTTCCCAAAAATGTAAATGTGTCACATATTGAGCAATTTTGGGATGGAGGGTCTTTTTTGTGCTCTAAGGAATTTTGGAAAAAAGAGTTAAAGTGAGAAAAAGGTCCTAAATCCCATGGGAGGACACATGGCGGCTTCTGAATCAAAGATGGAATTGCGGGTTGTCGGGTTACATTAAAGTTTTTTGGCTTTATTTTGAGAAAAGGGATAAAGTTTTAAAGTTAACTGCAGCTCCACATGGCTCCAAAGGTGGAAACATGTCGTGTTTACATCAAAGGTGGGAAGGAATGCTGGCGGAGGACTTAATTTATTTTTTTCCTTTTTTGGTGAAAAGGAGAAAAAGTTGTAGAAAAACCCACGTTTCTGCAAGGGAAAGATATCATGTTAAGGTCAACTTCGAAAAATAGAGAAGCGGAGCTTCGGGGTTGTTTAAGGTTTTATTCCTTTTAGGGTAAAAATGTAAAAATGTTGAAAAAGCCACAAGCCTGCTAAAAATGAGTTAATGCCTTGGTCAAATTTTGTTCAAAAAGGTCACATGTGGGTCGGCGGGTCAGCGGAGGAAACTGAAACGTTTTTGCTTTATTATGAAAATGTATAAAGTGAAAAAATTAAGCACGGCCCCAAAAAAGGGTATTTGAAGCTTGCGCGCGAATGTGGGCCTCCAGTGAAAACTTGGAAATTTTGATTTTTTTTGTGAAAAGGATAAAGTGTAAAAATGAAGCGTGGCTCCACACGGAATCAGAAAGAGACACATGTCAAGTACACATCAAAAGTGGGAATGTAGGTTGCTGAAAGGTTTTGAAGTCTTTCGCTTTATTTTGGAGTTAAGGATGTAAATTATAGCGCGGCCCTGCAACAAATCAGAGAAGGACACGTCACCTTAAAATTTTCAAAAGGGGAAAGTGAGTTGCCGGAGGAAAAATGAAATTTTTTCCTTTTTGGAAAAATAAGTTAAAGTTTTGATTTAAGCCATGACTCCATAGCGAATCACAAAAGAACACATGGTAGGGTCAAGGGCGGAAGTGTGGGCCGGTGGAGAAATTCTGTAAGTTTTTCCTTTACGGAAAAATAGGTATAAAGTCAAAAATAGAAGCGTGGGTCTGCTAGGACCCACATTAGAAGCTAAGGGTGGGAATACAGATCTACGGGGAAAATTTGGAAAACTTTGTTTTTCCAAAAAGAAGGTAAAATAACAGAATTGAGCCGTGATTCCACTGGAATCCACATGGGGCACGTGTCAAGGCCATTTTCAAAGGGCGGAGGGATGGAGAAAAAATTCAATTTTTTTACGTATTTCCAAAAGTGATAAAATCTCAAAAGAGCTCCCAAGCCCATTTCCAATCACATTTTTCCATGTGGAGGGCTCAAATTAAAAGATGAAGGTCAGGATCGATGGTAACTGTGCATTTCATCATTTTTCTGCCATTGGAGCTTCACGATTTTTGCATCAATATTAATTTTTTTTTCACAAATTCATGTCATTTTGGTCTGCAAAGATCAGTGGACTCAATTTGATGGTTCAATTTGTAAATCTGATGTACTTTTGAAGTGGATTTTTGCTTGGGCTCGAGTAAAAACGTGAAATGCCAGATCCAAAAGTTGTAGAGGAAAATTTTAAAAGAGAAACGATGAAATGATGATAGGAAAGGGGGTTGTATATGCCAAGGATGAAAATCATTTCCCTATTGAAGTAATGATTTGAATTTTTGCAATAATTCACCTTTTTGAGACACATGGAAACTTTTGAACATTTTTCTGTTAAAAGTCCCTTTCTGCAAATCATGATGGAATTTTATAACAAAATTTATGCTTGGCATATTCTTTTCTTATGAGAGAAGTCTTAGATGTAAATAAATTATATATAATGCATGTTTTGGATATACAGATGGTCGGGAGTTCATTTTCACGAGAAAAGTTTGAGAAATTCTCATCTTCTAAGAAACCTTTCTTAGAGACTTGGTTAATTTCTTTTGTGTTAGATTTTAATCATGTTGAGTTGGTTACAAGTGTATAGCCATCAAAAAGCTTTGAGATTGTTTAAATAACTCTCCCCTGCTGATGAATCTAATAAATTTTGAATTAACTTGTGTTGAATCTCTAGCAATTTTTTGTTTATTTCATTTCAAAATGTCATCAGGTAGTTTTTCTTGTTCCTATTGCAATCTTGTATCAAAATATCTCTGAATCACACAAATCTTCATCCTTGTGATAGTTTAGTGGCATCTGCAATTTCATTTTTCAGAAGAGCTTTCATTTGGGGATGAAATAAACGATTTATAATCACTTTTCTTTCATTTGTTGACATAGATTGTTTGTAATCCTCTGGGTGCACCTCAGGCATGATTGATCTTAGATTTCGATGTTTTATTGGGTCTTTTAACTAAAGCCTTTGTGTTAAAGTCTCAAAGATTGTGTGAAAATGTGCAAATCTGGGCCTCCATTGATGCACACCTTCTATTTGAAGGAATATTTTAACTATTTTAAAGCTTTTTGTTGTTGATTTTTCCATTATTGTGAAGTTTCTATAAGAATTAGGAAATTTCAATCTATCTTGTTAATCTCCCACCAAAAAATTATTCAAATAACCAATCCTACCCTAAACTACCCCTATTTTGTCTTGTACATGAACAAATGAAAAATATCATTGTCAATATATGTAGAAACATATAAGGATTTCAAATGTCTTCAGTAACCTTAGCCTTGTGTTGAAAATATCTCCTTATTCTGTAACTGAAAAATTGTGAGAGTCAGATTTGGTGTGTTGATCATATTTTCCAAAGGTCTTCCATATAAAATTTGTGCAAAAGAGGGATATCTTCAGCTCCTTTACCATTTGAAGGTTAAAAAGTAGGTTCTCTTACATTGGTTGAAAGGCACAACCTAAAATAGTTAGGATTAGATCAAATCCTTTTAAGGAGCTGCCCACTTCTTTCAAAGCCTGAATGGTAAAAAGTCAGGTAAATTGCTTTCCTAGCTACAAAACGATACACAATTATTTATCTATCTATGAGTGTCTTGTTCAATCCTCGATGCTACTTGGGTATTGAAGAAGGATTAAATCTAGGTACCAACATCGTATAAGCATTAGATCTTTAAAAAAAAGCATTTGAGTGTTATGCGATTAACAAATTTTAAAAATTTTCACAGATGGCCATTTTATAATATTATTTTCTTCTCTATATTTGTTATTTTTTTTCAAGTACTTACATTATTAATAAAAATATACACACTATGTGTATACGACAGAAGAGATATAAAAAATTGTGTATTCAATTATCTTCATATATAGACATTTTAAATGTGCTATGAGCCCATTTATTTTTTTCTGCATACGTGCAATCGTGAAACCCTGTGTATACCACATATTTCAAATACCTGTATCTTATGATGTTGTTTTTCCACAATTTTTCACTCATAGTATCCTATGCAATAAAATAATCGATTTATGTAATGTCTTGATTTTTAGAAGCTACTATGATAACTGTTATCCAAAATTCACCCCCCAGGGTAAATTTTGATAACATACATCAGAAGGAATCCCAACAGGTTGATAAAACGGAAGAAATGCAAAAAATACAGTTACAGGACTATTTTGAGGGATTTCGGGTCTAAAGGGCTCAGGTCGTACCAGTTCAGGTTGAACTAAGGTTCATCGTATCAAATCTTGGAGGTTAGGAAAAATCATGAAAATAGGCTAAGTCCCAAGTCCAGGCAATTGGAACGGTTGGGACGTTGGTGCACGAACCAGCCGAAAAGCCTCCAGGCGATCCAGATAGTCCGGGACATGTGGGATAAAGGGACGCGCGGGGTGCAAAAAGCCGAACCAGCTGGGAAAAAATAGAGAAAATTTCCTAAGTATTACTTTGCAAAGTTTGGGACATCCGGGCCGTTGGGACGGGAGGGACGCGAAAGGGTGAGCTGGCCGAAAGTGGAAGAGATCACCAAGTTTAGTCTGGGGCATCTGGGCCGCGAGGACGCGAATCAGCTGAATCGGCCGAAAAGGAGAACTTTCATCCGAGACAGGTTAGGACAAGTGGGACAAAGGTACACGAACCGACCGAATCAGGCGAACCGGAAGAATTTTTCCCAGACAGTCTGGGACATGTGGGACAAAGGGATGTGCGGGACGCGGATAGCCGAAGGAGCCGAAAGCCAATCAAGCAACGCCACGTGTCATCGGCCGAATGAGGGACAAGGAAGCCCATTTCGGGCGGATCTGAAGTTTTTGTCCCAAAAATTTTGGGACATCTGGGACATAAAGACGCGAAAGAGCCGACAGACCCACGGACCAATCAAATCATGACACGTGTCACAAGGAGAAAAGTCAACGTTTGACCCGTGAAACTTCAAACGGCCATAACTTTTGACTCCGAGCTCCGATTTTCATAAAATTGGAATTTCTGGAACGAGCACATATTCGGCTCCAGTAAGTTAATGCTCATTCCCATCAAATGATAGAAAACGCCCGCCAGACCCAAAATAGCTGCCCGCACTCAGAAGGTCATAACTTTTGCATTTCTCAACGAAATCAAACAAAGTTAGTACCGTTGGAATTGTGGCTCCGAGCCTGACGTACAGCAATCAAGAAATTCTGGTTTTGATGAGAGATTGACCAATATTTTTAACAAAACGTGGCCGGGTTTAGAACAGTGTTTTATTTGGTAGCTGAGAGTGCAATTAAGAAGCATGGTCATCATTCTTTCTCTACTGCAGCACATGGGACAGTATGGGGAGCCTTTTTTAAGTAATATATAATCATTTTACTCCATTTAATACCTCTTACAGGTGGTTGAAGGACAGATTTCAGGATTTACATTTTCTCTTCTCTTCCCAATCTCATTTTTTCTATAAATTGGAGTGTTGTGCTCATTGTAAAGGGGGGAGTTTTCAGATAGCAAAGCTCTGTAAAAATTTCTTTGTGAAGCCAATGTACTATAGGCCCTTGTAGTGGAATCCTTGCATGGTGATCCATGCCCTTATCTTGTAATAGATTGAACTATGCATATCATGAAGCAATAAAATATCAGTTTGTGGATGTATCTTCCCTTGCTATGTTCTCTTGCATTCTTCTTGCCCCTTTAATATTTCTACAAGAATATTGTGTCTTTTATTATGTTCTTGCAAGGATCCATTATCATTGTGTATGCTTGGAATATTGTTGTGAATGCATTTTGCTAGATTATGGAGAACTGTCATCACCTCTTCTATTGTGTACTTTGCCTCTGTATTTCACGCATTTGGAGACTACTCTCACACCCTCCTTTTCTGGTGTATCACCGCTTTAGTGTAGGCTTTCATTTTATGCATTCTTTGTCTTTGGTCTCTTGGAAATTTAGATTAGAATAGTTAGTTTCCCCTACATTAGAGTAGATTGTGGCAGGTAGTTTAGGAGCAAGAACCAGCTTTCTCTGGAGGTCTATCTCAAGTAGCAAGTCCCACAACTTGGAGATAGTACCCATGTTATCCAATCACATCGTGAGTTCAAGTATATGCACTTGTATAAACTTAGGGGTGCTGTGATTCGGTGATAACAATAACCTCTTTTCGTGATGTTGTAACTATGGAAATGAGGACTATTATGTTAAGATATATCTTTTAATATTAAAAAGAATGTGTTACTGATCTGAACCCTTACTTACTGTAACTTTGTTTACTTAGGACGGAGGTCATTATAACTTGCTTTTGTATTTGATGAACTCATATTTTTGTTGAAAACACACCTTGAATCCATTTCATTGATCCAAGGTATGCTTCGGCCTTCTTTGTGGTCACTTTTTCGATTTACTTTCTAATTAGAACGAAGTCTGGAACCAGACTGGAGATTGTTATAAATTTTAGAGAAGCTAGTTACAGGTATAATTACTCAGCACCATGCTGCCAATGGAAAGATTCAATTTTTAGAATACATACAAATTGTAACATTGGAAAGCGTAAGGTAGTAAGAGTTTTGTTGCAAGTGAACAAGGTATAGATATGCGCGTTAGATGGAATGTCTTGCATTATGCTGGTTATGAACGTAAGTTGGTTAAACTTACTAAGAACCTATTGATTAAAATCCTACGGGCTACATTTTAGCCTATAACCTAATAACTATCCTATGTGGATTTTAAATTAAAACAGATGTAAATTATTGTAAATCCTAATGATTTGCGACCTAGATGGAAACTTAACTATGGACAATGCAACCTACACTATTGTTAACCTAAGGAGGGGACGTATGGATACATGTTGATGAAAGGATAATAAGGGAAGGTTTTAAATTTAATGAAGGACATTAAATGATGTCCTTGAAGTTTTAAATGTCAAGTTTGGTGGGAGCAGAGAAGATGGAGGCTCCTAATTAACCATGCTACTAAATTTGAATTACAAGCAAAAATTGTGAGAAAAAGGCTGCCAAACCTGAGTCAGTGGTGGCGTGGGGAAAGAGGAAAAAGTAATGCATTCAATGCATTAATGGTCTTGGTTTTGACACCCGCCCACCTTGGAAATAAGAAAGTGGAATTTTGTGGGTTATTGTTCTTCATTCGGGTTTTCAGTTTTTGCTCTGCATTTCCTTTTGTTCATTTTGGTTTAAAAAATGGTTTCTTTACTTATTACAGTGAAATCATGGTCATATAGCCATGCTGTAAACTTTTACTCGTTTCTTCTTTGATGGATGTGTTTGTTTTCGGTAAATACTTATTGGAAACGATTTTAATTGGAAGATTCAATTGTTATTGATATTTATGGGTCAGGTGTAAATCAAATTCTAGAATACTTCCTTGTATGATAGTTAGTAAATTATGATTACTGTAATAGTCTTGTATAGGAGAAATTACCCTATTGGAAATAGGTCTACACTAAATAGTTGATACTCAGCTAAGCAGTGTGAAGAGGTAATACAAATCTTCTTCCTTTCATTCAATTATTGACTTTAATTGTTTTCTCTTCTTGAATGTTACCATTGATTGTTATCTATTCTTATTCAAATCGTCCAGTTTGGTTATGATGAAAAGAAAGACATTACTGAGTGGGTAATCAGAAGTAATAATTATTTTCTTCTCTTGTCCAGTTGAAATTCTGTTATCTGAAATTGAATAAATTTCCCACTTCGTTTGGCGTAAGCAATTGCATTTTATCTGTCATTTTTCTTCCTTTCTAAATTGAAATAAGTACTATGTTGTTTGTTGAATTCTGGGAAATAACACCAGTGTTGGCATGGTGTATGACTACCTTTCTCTTCTACATTTAATTTGGTTGAAATGAAATGAGTACTATAAAAGGGAAGGAGTTCTATTTAAATTTTAATTATATTTTCTTCTTTGAAATTCCATCTATAATGAGGGAAGGGAATTGATAGTAATTGCATTAGAACAACTATATATATGTGTGTGTGTGTGTGTGTATCAGTTCTTAAAAATGCTTTTAATCTGGAACTATTTAGAGAAAATACTCTTGGTAGTAATTGTCTAAATTTGGAATGAAATCTTTGCATTAATGGAAGCAAATAGTAAGGAAATGAGAATAAAGTGTTGCATGTTTATAGTAATTATTTGGAAAAAATTTATTAGTTAATCTTATTGGCTGATTGTGATGATAATTATTGGGATTGGGTTGTTAGACTATTCATCCTTATCGGAACTTAATTCGTAGATGATGTCCATCTCAATTTCAAAAACATTTCATAAAAGTAGAGTTCTTTTATTGAGACAGTTAATCAAGAGAACCTCATTTTAATGATAAGTGCTTAATATGCCCAGTTCGATGAATTGACCCATGCAAGTAAATTGTGCAGATGGATTCTGTGAGTGAAAATGAAGACATTTTGTTTTATGATGCTTCTTCTGATTAACTAAGGGATGGATCTTTTTTGAGATTTTATTATTCTTCTCCAGAGAATGGAAAAAAAAAAGTTTTATTATTCTTTCTTTTCAAGTTGTTAATGTTGTTTACAATGAATGAAGTCCGGTTGTATGGACTTGTAAATTGTATAAATTTTAATCTTGAGGAATGAGTAAAAGGGGAAGGTGTGTTATTTTAATGGTTGTACCACCTTGAAACTGTTTGAATATGATTGATAATATAATTTTATTCATTGAATTTGGACTCATTCAAATGATGGTTGTTAGATTTAAAGGGAGATAATGTATATTCCTTACTTGGATACAAATTTTAAGTTGGAACGTGTAATTAATTAATACTTAGGTCAATATGGATTTTAAATTGAAATTAGTAAGAGTAAAATAAATATGAACTCTTAAATGAATAATATTAAGAATTAGACTATAAACTAATGAATATTAATAAAGGGAAAATTTAGTTATGTATTCTGATTTCGTTAATATTCTTTGTGATGTTTTGGTCAAAAGGATATTCAGTATGAGGAAACATATCTCCTCCTAACAAACTTTAAATGAAGTAAGGTTATAGTGAATAAATGAATACATTCATTTGGGAATATGCCTCATTCAAATGATGTTTAATGAAATGGAATTCTAAATTTAAAATTAGTTACGAATAAAACTTGGTTACGCTTAGTAAGTTGATCTTACTACGTTAAGCTATAGTGGACTCAAATCTGAAGATTAAATTAAAGAACTAAGATGAAAATATGCATTCCTTTTTTAAGGAAGGGTGAATGTATATTAAGCTATGAGAAAAATCAAGTCTTTTCTAGCCACAATACTGTAATGAACCATGAGGTTAGAGGATCAACACGATTGCTGAAACTTATTCTTAATAAATTTCAAGGTAACAATCTAATCACACATTTAGCTGGATGTGTAACCCTTGATGGGAGGATTCCATAGGACATTGGCACATGCCAGCTACAATATGGTGTCTTCATGAAGGTAGGGCCTTCATGACGACACAATGTTGTAGCTGACATGTTACAACGCCATTCTGAATCGAATCATCAAAGTTTACATAATTTTGGACCAAGTTACCTCTGACCAAGTTCGGAATGTGACCTTCTATATGGAGTGACTCAGGAAGACTAAAGGTAACTAGACACATGAATTTGACAAGGGTCGACAAAGTATGTTTGCATATATTTAGTCACCATGAGTGCCTCCCTATACTCTTTCATATTGCTATCTTGGGTTGAAGTTTAACCTTGGATGAGAGGACTGACAGAAGTCATAAAAGACTATTCTAGATAACAGATGAAGCGAGGTGAAGGACATATTCCATTGATGTGTATAACATCTAGGAATATGATCATGCTAAGCATGTTAAAATATTTGGCCAAAGTATCGCAAGCTACTGGTTGCATTGTCCTAATCACCTGGTTTAAGAAGCAGGATTTTGGATGAATATCGGTAACAGATATTCAACTAGGCCTCTTAAATGGAACACTTCAATAACAAAAAACGGTAAATAGAACCAAGTATACTTAGTATACAATGCATGGATTAACATGAAGGATCGGTAAGTATCTGAGTCATGAGATGAGAGATCGATGAAACTCATAGCCATGAGATGGGAGATCGGTAGTTCTTCGAGTCGTTAGAGTAGAAAATGGTATTTTTTATATGATTGAATGGAATTGAATGTGTGTTCCATATTATAAATATGCGAACAAAGAAAATTGGTTTTTAAAGTATTGTGTGTTCTAAATTACATTATTTGGATAGAGAACAGTTATTAAAACTTGGTTGCGTGTTCTAAATTACCTAAATTAGAACACAGAAAGTTATATAAAAATAAATAAAAAATTCCCTTGTTCTAATGTCTTAAAATGAAAATGTTACATCTTGGTATCAGAGCTGAAGGTTGTAACTCTTGGACCTAATGAGTCCACAATTTAATAAGGTTTACATTTTCTTATTGAATAGAAAATGGTTAGAATAAGAAGAAATGCTGCGAACAACCCGCTACCGGGTGGAGAAGAAGCTACTACCCAAAAACTAGATGAGATCCTTGCTGCCCTACTAGATACGAGAGATCGTTTGACTATTTTGGAATAGCAAGCAATGGGTAATGAGGAGGAGGAAGAAGATGATGCTGGAATAAATGATCAGCCACCTCTTGTGGACAACACCAATGGGGGAAATATGGGTGTTGATAATAGTAACGTGAACGTTCCTAATCATCCTAAAAATAAAAGGGCAAGATTAATGGATGAACTCACAAATGATATAAAAAGAATAATTCCTCCAAAGTTTTATAGAACCAAACTTGGGGACAGAGCTGAAAATTGGCTTAGCGAAATGGAGAATTACTTTGCAATAAGAAACTTCTCCGAGGAGACCAAAGCGATATGGGGAGCATATCATCTTTCTCATGAAGCATCATCATGGTGGGACAACCATAAGTTTGAGTTAAACATTGTCGAGACAAACATAACTTGGGATAAATTTAAAAGTTACTTTAGGTAACGATGGCTGCCTCAACTCTTTTTTGATCAGAAAATGACTGAATTTCAGAACTTGTCGCAAGGAAGGCTAACGGTGATAGAATACTAGGAAGGGTTTACTAAACTCCTTAAGCATGTACCGTAGTACCAAGTTGACGAGAAGTTCAGGATATGAAAGTTCATAATGGGACTGAATCCCATCATTGGTGGCGAGGTGGATGTTCACGGTCTGACCACTATGGAAGGAGTTGTCGAAAAGGCAATAAGACAAGAATAGAAATTGAGAGCAATATCTGCTCATAGGGAGGAGATTAGGAAGAATATTCCCAACTCTTCTTCATCTCTCGTAGCCAAAAAGGGACCCTGGAAAAGGTTTGGTATGAAAAAAAAAATTGGTGCAGATAACAATAAGAAATCAGTAATGAACAAACCTGTTAATAGTGTGCGGAGTGGCTTTGCAAAAATTAGTGGTAATGGACAAAATTCCTATGGAAGCCAGAGTGATAAATTCAAGGCTTGCAATAAATTTAAGCCTAGGAAGGGTCCCGTTGGAGGCTATTTCAATTTTGGAAAGGATCATTGCGTGAGTCACTGTCCTTTGAAAAATGGCGATCGCGATCAACAACACAAGATCCATGCTACAGTGGCTAACAAACAAGCTGAAAACCAAGTCACACCCATAGAAGTTCCCGGTAAGTTATTCGATACACCTGTAGTCATACTTTTTGATACTGGAGGTACTGAATGTTTTATATCTACTAAGCTAGCAATGAAATTAAAAAGGAAAGTTGAATGAATGGATAAGACATGGACAGTGCATTATGGAAATAATGTTGTCCATACAGTCGATATGTGTCTTTTTGGGGCAATCCTTGACCTGCCCAATTTCTCTACAGAAGTTGACCTATATGTTACCCATTTAGGGTCATATGATATAATTATAGGTGTTAATTGGCTGGTAGAACATAAGATGAAGGTCAACTGTTATGAAAAACAAATTTGTTGTTTTGATGACCTACAGAAAGCAATAGTCATTTAGGGTGTAAAGCATGGGGTTGTAGTTAGGAAACTAATAGCAATGCAACTAAAAATGGCTAAAAATAGAGGCTGCACTTTGTATTCTGTAAGAATGATAGAAAATGTTGAGGAAGATAATGATTTTATGGAAAAATATCCGTTGTTAAGAGATTTCAGCAATGTATTTCCAGAAGAGTTACCAGGTCTTCCACCCAAACGAGAGTTTGACTTTACAATAGAGATCAAGCTAGGAACTGAACCCATTTCTAAGGCACCCTACAGAGTGACCACCCTTGAGTTGGTGGAACTTAAGGCTCAGTTACATGAACTTTTGACCAAAGGGTTGATAAGACCAAGCGTCTCACCATGGGGAGTGCCGGTAATTTTTGTAAAGAAGAAGGATGACACACTTAGATTCTACACTGATTACATAATGTTGAATAAAGAAGCCATTAAGAATCGATATTCACTTCCTAGGATTGACGATCTGTTTGACTAGATGTGTGGAGCATCATTTTATTCAAAAATAGATCTTCGATCTGGATATCATCAGCTGAGAATAAAGGAGGAAGATATTCATAAAAAAAAAATTAGAACAAGGTACAAACATTATGAATTTATAGTGTTACCTTTTGGGTTGACGAATGTACCTGCCACCTTCATGAATTTGATGAACAATATTTTTCAAGAATACTTGGACAAGTTTGTGATTGTCTTCTTGGATGACATTCTTATATATTCCAAAAATTTTGAAGAGCATCAAGAGCATTTAAAGGTAGTGCTGGAAATTTTGAGGAAGAGAAGGTTGTATGGAAAATTGTCTAAATGTTCCTTTTATGATGCAAAGGTGCATTATTTGGGACATGTTATAAGCACGAATGGGATAGTTGTAGACCCTTCAAAGATCACAGCTATAACTAAGTGGCCTATTCCTAAGAACGTGCATGAAGTAAGAAGCTTCATGGGTCTAGCAGGATAATATAGAAAGTTCGTTAAGGACTTTTCTAAAATTACTGCACCAATCACTTCATTACAAAAGAAAGATAAGAAATTTTTCTGGAATGACAAATGTGAATCTAACTTTAAAATTTTAAAGGAACAGTTAACTACAGCACCTATTCTGATTGTACCTGACCCAAATGGAGATTTTACGGTTGTAACGAATGCATCAGGAGAGGGTCTTGGAGGCATTCTATTACAAAATGTCCATGTCATAGCATATGAAAGAAGAAAGCTTAAGCTCCATGAATAGAATTATGCTCCACATGACCTAGAGCTCATTTTCATTGTTCATGCACTTCAAATGTGGAGGCATTACCTTCTTGGTAACCCTTTTGAGCTAAAAACCGACCATCTAGGTTTGAAGTATATTTTTACTTAACCAAACCTAAATGCAAGATAGCGAAGATGGTTAGAATTTCGATCTCAATATGATTTTGATATAAGCTACATTAAAGGCAAGAAAAATAGGGTAGCAAATGCGCTGAGTCGTAGGAAGCACATCTCTACTCTTATAACATTAAGAACTCAGTTTAAAGATGAGGTGAAAGATGTCATGGAATCTGACTCTTATTTTTAGCAAGTTAAAACATCACTTTCTGCAAATTTGAAGGACGTGAAGTATAAAGTATTTCGTTTTGATAATGAAGGAATTTTGAAGGTTGAAAACAGGGTATATATACCCTTGGAAAATGATTTAAAAAATAAATTATTAACTAAGTTTCATAATTCACCTTTTTCTGGACACCTTGGCATTACGAAAATGTTTGTTGATGTCAAGCAACAATATTTCTGGAAGGGAATGAAAAATGATGTGGTGGCATTTGTGAAACACTACTTGGAATGTCAGCATGTTAAGGTGGAACATATGCATCCCACCGGATTACTGTACCTTGCATAGCATTCTGTAATACAAATGGCAAGTGATAACTATGGATTTCATTCAAGGATTACCTATGTCTATGAATAAACATGATATCATCCTAGTTTTCATTGACAAATTAACCAAAGTAGCACACTTCATTATTGGTAATTTAAAAGATGATGCACCAGTGTTAGCAAGAAGGTTTGTACATGAAATTTTTAGATTGCATGGAATACCCAAATTGATCATATCAGACAGAGATCAGAGAATGACATGAAGATTTTGGCAAATTCTTAATGTGGCCTTGGGGACTAAACTAAATTTAAATTTTGCATATCATTCGGAAACGGATAGACAGAATGAAAGAGTCAATCAAGTTTTAGAGGATATGTTAAGAATGTATTGCATGGACCAGCAGTATAAATGGGAGGAATTCCTTCCACTGGTTGAATTTGCCTATAATAATACATATCACATCTCTTTAAAGATGGTGCCTTTTGAAGCATTGAATGGAAGAAAATGCAAAACCCTTGTTAGCTAGGACAATGTAGAAGACAGAGAGGTAATTGGGCCAAAAATCCTTACGGAAATGGAACAAAAAATTAAAATGATTCGTGAACGGTTAAAGGAGGCTGCCAATAGGCAAAAGAGTTATGCAGACTTAAAGCAGGTTGATAGGAATTATAAACTTAGTGAGAAGGTATTTCTTTGGGTTAAGCCAAAAAAGAGTTCTATAACTTTTGGCAAGGCTGCCAAGTTATCACCTCGTTATGTGGGACCTTTTAAAATTGTTTAAATAATCAATCTTGTAGCTTATCATTTAGATTTACCTCCTGCTTTATCATAAATGCATGATGTTTTTCATATTTTTTTGCTTAAGAAATATGTATCAAATTTATCACATGTGCTGAATTGGAATTCCTTGCAAGTCCAAGACCCAGGAATAATCATGGTTAAGCCCATTCGAGTGCTGGGAACTCACCAGTTGTACCTGAGAAATCGCGAAGTGAATCAATGTAAGGTCCAGTGGGACTAGTTTAGCAATCAAAGTGTAACTTGGGAAAATCTCAAAGAAATGAGATATGCTTTTCCATACTTGTTTGATCAAAATTGAATTCAAAAAATTGATAATTCTGCCAAACATGGACAATTACTAGTCTATTTTACAGTTGTCTTAAAACTTTGTTTTAAAGATTAAATCTATTTTTGGTATGAACTTATGAATGGAAGGACAATAACTAAATTTTGTCCTAAAAAAACTCTATGAATTGGCTGATTTGATCATTGAGACAACGATTCTTTTAAGAAGGGAGTAATGTAACATCTCTATTTTTAGAAGCTACTATGATAACATCTTTTCATGATGTTGTAACTATGAAAATGAGGACTATTATGTTAAGATATATCTTTTAATCTTAAAAATAATGTGTTGCTAATCCAAACCCTTGCTTATTGTAACTTTGTTTACTTGGGATGGAGGTCATTATAACTTGTGTTTCGCAAGTGCAAAACTATAGACTTGCTTTTGTATTTGATGAACTCATATTTTTGTTGACAACACACCTTGCATCAATTTGATTGGTCCAAGGTATGCTTCGGCCTTCTTTTTTGTCACTTTGTTGATTTAATTTATAATTGGAACAAAATTTGGAACCAAAATGGAGATTGTTATAAATTTTACAGAACCTAGTTACAGATATAATTACTTGGCACCATGCTGTCAATGGAAAGATTTGATTTTCAGAATACATACAAATTGTAACACCAGAAAGTGTAAGGCAGTAAGAGTTTTGTTGCAAGTGAACAAGGTATAGATATGCACATTGGACGGAACATCCTACATTATGCTAGTTATGAATATAAGTTGGTAAAACCTACTAAGAACCTATTAATTAAAATACTATGGGCTATGTTTTAGCCTATAACCTAATAATTATCCTATGTGGATTTTAAATTAAAAGAGATTTAAATTATTGCAAATCCTAATGACTTTCCACCTAGATGGAAACCTAACTATGGACAATGCAACCTAAACTATTGTTAACCTAAGGAGAGGACCTATGGATACATGTTGATGAAAGGATAAGAAGGGAAGGTTTTAAATTTAATGAAGGAAATTAAATGATGTCCTTGAAGTTTTAAACGCCAAGTTTGGTGGGAGCAGAGAATATGGAGGCTCCTAATTAACCATGCTACTAAACTTGAATTACAAGTAAAAATTGTGAGGAAAAGGCTGCCAAACTTGAGTCGGTGGTGGCATGGGGAAAGAGGAAAAAGTAATGCATTCAATTCATTAATGGTCTTGGTTTTGACACCCGCCCACCTTGGAAAGAAGAAACAGGAATTTTTGTGGGTTATTGTTGTTCATTCGGGTTTTGAGGGTTTTCTCTGCATTTCCTTTTGTTGCTCTTTCGATCCTACAATTTTACTTCCGGCCATTGTCGGTTCGACCTCTTTCTAAGAGTTGTTTATGAGTTTGTGGAAACATGGAAGAAGTTAAGAGATCTAGTTTGATGACTTGTTGGAGGGAAGAAATTTGGGATAAGCTCGACTGTGATCTTCTATGAGCTAACCAGAAAATATACAGGCATGTTAGGCTCTTTTCTTTAAACCGTTTTCCTCTTCGTTAAGTGTCTTCATTAAAAGAACTCTACTCTTATATTGGGTTTTTTTGTAAAATAAAAATGTTGATATGTCTTGATGTGATTTCTGGGTTGAGTTGTCTTTTGAAGATAAATATGATTTGGTTATTTTCATGACGCATACTAGAGAAAATGGGTATTTTATTTATTGAAATGGTAGATAAAATTAAATCTATCTCTGTTATTTGAATTATGATAGTAATGGGTATTTGGTTTTATCGCTTATTATGGGTTCGATTTGGTGAAGGTAATAGTGATGTGTAAACTATTTTCTATGTTCTGTGTGCACAAATGGTTTTGAAAAACCGTGAGAATACTTTGATAGAATGGTTTGTGTGAACTATTTTTCTGGTTGTATTACAGTGTATGGAATGTGAATTCTTTTAGGGACAACGGATTTATTGTGTCTTCCATACTCTTTACTGATTTAAAATGATATAATGACTCCTTATTTGGTTTGAAACCCATCAATGATTTTTGGGAATAATTTACTTAAACCTGGAATAGATTAATCTAGTTATTAGATGGATGGAATAGATTTTATCATTTTATTTCTTCTTTGAATTCAATGGTGAATATGTATATATATATATATATATATATATATATATATATATATATGAACTGCATATTTTAACTTCTTCATCGTGTTCAATTGGAATTGAACTTGAGTGGATTCTTGTTCTTATGGTTGAAAAAATGGTTTATTTATTTATTACAGTGAAATCATGGTCATATAGCCTTGTTGTATACTTTTACTCATTTCTTCCTTGATGGATGTGTCTGTTTTCAGTAAATAATTACTGGAAACAATTTTCATTGGAAGATTCAGTTGTTATTGATATTTGTGGGTTAGATGCAAATCGAATTCCGGAATACTTCCTCATATGATAGTTAGTAAATTATGATTACTATAATAGTGTTGTATTGGAGAAATTACCCTATTGGAAACAGGTCTGCACTAAATAGTTGATACTCAGCTAAGCAGTGTGAAGAGGTAATATGAATCTTTTTCCTTTCATTCGATTATTGACTTTAATTATTATCTCTCCTTGACTGTTACTGTTGATTGTTATCTCTTCTTGTTCAAATCATCCAGTTTGGTTATGATGAAAAGAAAGAGATTATTGAGTGGGTAATCGGAAGTAATAATTATTTTCTTCTCTTATCCAGTTAAATTCTGTTATGTGAAATTGAATAAATTTCCCACTGCCTTTGGCGTAAGCAACTACATTTTATCTGCTACTTTTCTTCCTTTCTGAATTGAAATAAGTACTATGTTGTTTGTTGAATTCTGGGAAATAACACCAGTGTTGTCACGGTGTATGACTACCTTTCTCTTCTGCATTTGATTTGGTTGAAATTAAATGAGTAGTATAAAAGGGAAGGAGTTATATTTAAATTTTAATTAAATTCTCTTCTTTGAAATTCCATCTATAATGAGGGAAGGGAATTGATAGTAATTACATTAGAACAACTATATATGTGTGTGTGTGTGTGTGTGTGTGTATCAATTCTTACAGATGCTTTTGATCTAGAACTATTTCGAGAAAATACTCTTGGTAGTAATTGTCTAAATCTGGAATGAACTCTTTGCGTTAATGGAAGAAAATAGTAAGGAAATGAGAATAAAGTGTTGCATGTTTAGAGCAATTATTTGGGAAAAATTTATTAGTTAATCTTATTGGCTGATTGTGATTATAATTATTGGGATTGGGCTGTTAAACTGTTCATCCTTATCAGTACTTAATTCGTAGATGATTTCCATCTCAATTTCAAAAACGTTTCATAAAAGTAGAGTTCTTTTATTGAGACAGTTAATCAAGAGCACCTCATTTTAATGATAAGTGCTTAATATGCTCAGTTCGATGAACTAACCCGTGCAAGTGAATTTTACAGATGGATTCCATGAGTAAAAATGAAGACATGTTGTTTTATGATGCTTCTTCTGATTAACTAAGGGATGGATCTTTTCTGAGATTTTATTATTCTTCTCTAGAGAATGGAAAAGAAAAATTTGTATTCTTATTTATTTTCAAGTTGTTAATGTTGTTTGGCATGAATGAATTCCAGTGGTATGGACTTGTAAATTGTATAAATTTTAATCTTAAGGAATGAGTAAAAGAGGAAGGTGTGTTATTTTAATGGTTGTACCACCTTGAAACTATTTGAATATGATTGAGAATATAATTTTATTCGTTGAATTTGGACTCATTCAAATGATGGTTGTTAGATTTAAAGGGACATAATGTCTATTCCTTACTTGGATACAACTTTTAAGTTGGAACGTGTAATTAATTAATACTTAGGTAAATATGGATTTTAAATTGACATTAGTAAAAGAGTAAAATAAATATGAACTCTTAAATGAAAAATATTCAGAATTAGACTATAAACTAATGAATATTAATAAAGGGACAATTGAATTCTATATTCTAATTTCGTTAATATTCTTTGAGATGTTTTGGTCAAAAGGATATTCGGTATGAGGAAACATATCTCCTCCTAATAAACCTTAACTGAAGTAAGGTTATAGTGAATAAATGAATACATTCATTTGGGAATAGGCCTCATTCAAATGATGTCTAATGAAATGGAATTCTGAATTTAAAATTATTTCCTAATAAAACTTCGTTAAGATTAGTAAGTTGATCTTACTACGTTAAGATGTAGTGGACTATAAGTCTGAAGCTTAAATTAAAGAACTAAGATGAAAATATGCAATCCTTCGATAAGGAAGGGTGAATGTATATTAAGCTATGAGACAAATCAAGTATTTTCTAGCCACACTACTCTAACAAACCATGAGGTTAGAGGATCAACACGGCTGCTGAAACTTATTCTTAATAAAGTTAAAGTTAAGAATCTAATCACACGTTTAGCTAGATGTGTAACCCTTGATGGGAGGATTCCGTAGGACATTGGCACATGCCAGCTGCAATATGGTGTCTTCATCAAGGTGGGGCATTCATGATGACACAATGTTATAGCTCACATGTTACAATGCCCTTCCGAATCAAATCATCAAATTTTACATAAGTTTGGACCAAGTTAGGAATGTGCCTTGTGTAAGGAGTGACTTAGGAAGACTAAAGGTAACTAGACACACGCATTTGACAAGGGTCGAAAAAGTATGTCTCGGTACCTTTAGTCACCATGAGTGCCTCCCTATACTCTTTCATATTGCTATCTTGGGTTGAAGTTTATCCTTGGACGAAAGGACTGACAAAAGTTAGAAAAGACCATTCTAGATAACAGAAAAAGTGAGTTGAAGGAGGTATTCCATTCATGTGTATAACATCTAGGAATATGATCACACTAAGCATGTGAAAATCTTTGGCCAAAGTATCGCAAGCTGTTGGTTACGTTGTCCTAATCACCTGGTTTAAGAAGCAAGATTTCAAATGAATATCGGTAACAGATATTCAAATAGGCCTCTTAAATGGAACACTTCAATAACCAAAAATGGTAAAGAGAACCAAGTATACTTAGTATATAATGCATGGATTAACATGAAGGATCGGTAAGTAGCCGAGTCATGAGATGAGAGATCGATTAAACTCCGAGCCATGAGATGGGAGATCGGTAGTTCTTCAAGTCATTACAGCAACAAATGGTATATGTTATATGATTGAATGGCATTGAATGTGTGTTCCATATTATAAATATGCAAACAGAGAACATTGGTTTTTAAAGTATTGTGTGTTCTAAATTAGGTTATTTGGATAGAGAACAATTATTAAAACTTGGTCGTGTGTTCTGAATTACCTAAATTCGAATAGAGAACGTTATATAAAAAAAATCCCTTGTTCTAATGTCTTAAAATGGGAATGTTACAATTTAGTAGTTTATATGATACTTCATTCATGGTTTTAATTTTTTCTTAATATTGTCATTTTAGCTACACATTGAGTTATATTTTTTTGCACAAAACTACTAGACCTTTGTTTTCTAGGATTATCATTCAAATACATTTAGGTTTATAAATAAAATCACTAATATTTGTTTTGCAGGGCATCCTCTTGAAGACCCAATCAAAAAATATTGATCATTGATTTTTATTATATTGCATCATATTTCTTGTGTGTTTTGTATCATTTTTTGTTTAACCCGAAGGTTAAACCATGTATACCATCCTCTCACGTTTTAGAACGATCTTGAGGATCAAAATCAGATAGCCTTTCCCTTTATATTTTGTATTGGAAACATGACATGGAAGTGACATCCAAACATGTTCTGTAATCCTAGAATACTTGTGACCATAGAATTAACCTCCACGCACGTAGACACACCATGTGGTCTGTTGAGGTATATTATTTCTTGGAGATATTTTTTTATTGTCTAAACACTTTCTTGTTTTAAGAGCGGCATGAAGTGAGGGTCTTCCATGTCCCAAAAACCATGCCTTAGACAACATCCTTGCAACATATACTTTGAACCCATGTACCACAAGTTATATCAGGTACTCCCCTAATGAGCTCATATATCAGAGTCTAGGCAACATTTTGGCCACATATCAAGCTATTGTGTAAGGAGATTACACTCCCCAAGATCACTCACAATCCAAACCCACATTGGTACATAGATGGTGAGCCAAGAATGGCATTCCTTAGTGTGTGGTATTGAAATCAAAAAATATCTTGATTATAATCCCAATTGACTAGTTAGGGTGTGTATTGCATGTTTTTTTCTTGCGTGGACACCATTAAACATCATAACACCTTAAATTTTTAATCAATCAAACATCATCACAATCAACAATCCCTATCAAATAATCCTAACCCAAATCCTATCACCATATTGAATACACCAATCTAATGTAAACATGAAACTTTTGTATACCATATATTAATAATGGTTGAAAGTGATGTAGAGACATCAAAACAATAATTTACAAATCATCTAGAAATTTTTTTACTCCAATAAAATTCACCTTACTTTACATTATAAAAATCATTCAAGGTTCATAAAGTTCTTATATTGACTTATATAAGCAACAATTGTGTTAGTTTACCTTTTGGAGCTTTCCTTTTCCACATCATGCACTTCCTCCAGCTATGAGAATGATGATATTTCACCTAACTGTCTTCTTATAAGTCATATATATTTCATTCTCACCTTTCTCTACTTTTAACCATCATCTTTGTTCAAGTATCCCTTCATCCTAATAGTAAATTTTTGTTTCTTTTAGCAATATTCCATGTATTTTCAATTTGTACCCTATTCATGAACTTTAGAAAACATCAACCATCCACAAAACCGATAGGAAAAGAATCAAAACTCCACCTTTTACTATTTTTGCTCAAATTTACTTTCTAGCTTCTCAAGTCAAACCGTGTTTTCTTCATTAATGGGTACAAAATTCAACAAGTGTTTCTAATTGTAGACACATATAATTTCGATCACGCTATTTAAATGCTTAAAGTTCAATATTTATGTCTTTCCCAACAAATTGAAGACATATCGTCAATATCGCACATTTTCTCTTCTATCATCATTAATTCACTACATTAAGCTAGCTAAATAACCATCCTATCTTATAAGATAGTAGGGTTATTTAACTAGTGTAATGTAGTTAATGACCTTTCATTAAACCGCTCCCCTTTCTATCTAAAATAATTAATTATTTATAATTAATTATGCTTCCCCTTCTACTAGATCAAGAAGTTGTTTTTTATTTGATTAAACCCTTCCTAAATCCCCAATAACACTAACTTTCTTCTAAGGCTTCTATAAGCCACACCTGTCTATTAAATAAATCATTTTTTTAAATTAAAATAATTCCTTTAATTCCCATGCATTACTAAAGGACAAATTAAACTTTCCTAAGGTTGACTCAACCCTCTCTAAATCATCCTTATCCACAACTAACTCAACCTTGCTATTATCCCACATGTAAAGGGATGCAAAGTTTCTTTTATCCATTGGACTATATAAAGATCCCTCCTTCTACCTTTCTTCTTACACCTAAATGATCATAGAGTCTAACCTATATCCATTTTATCATGTTAGAGTATTCTCATTAGAGTAGAGCTAAGCATCATCCATTTGCATTCAATCACCCAAGCTATTTTGTGAAGATCAATGGAGTTAATCAAGAAAGGCCTTGTTCCCATGAGTTGATGAACCTCCATCCCCAATCCTCTTGGATCAAGAAACAACTATCAACCCTTTGATTTCTAAAGGATATACATAGGTCCATTTCATTGATTTAGCTTTCTAAATAGTAGAGAAATAAATGTTACCATGTTATCTTGAGGTTTATTTTAAAGGTTTAATCCATAGTGTTGATGTTTATTACTTATTTAGCTCTTATCATGATGGTATATTGATCTAGTTAGCATTTTATTGAAGCTATTGGGTGTTAGACTTGATTTTTTTTGCATTGTTAACTAATTCATGTACACATTTGGCATGCCCAGTTGGAGAAATTCATAGTCTCTTTGATTTTCATGAATTTTAGCTAGTTTTCTCAAGTTTTAGCTTAGCAAATCATGGATATGTGAAATAAGTTTAGATTCCTATTTTATTTTACTAGCTTTATATGCATTGAGTCTCTCTTGTAGGCATAATTGTGATGGTTTATTGTTAAATTTGAGCTAACATATCAAAAAAATGACCTTTTTGAAGTTGTTTATGTTAGAATAATATTATTTTGGTTTCACCCAGGAAAGGGAGCACACATCATTTTGTGCACACAAGCATAACTCTCACTGTGTTGATTTACATAGTGGTGTGCAAACACTTAAAATGGGCATGCATGCAATCTAAAGGGCATGCATATGCTGAACTATGTACATAACCTATCTTTTGGAGGCCATAAATTTTGCTCCTGAACTCAAAATGACTCAATTTTTTGCGTTGGAGAGGTATCAAAGCTAAATAAGCAATTGAAACATAAAATTAAGCTTTTGAATCATGGAAAATTTATGGTTTACTTCATTAGGAAACTAGTAGTTTTCTAACATGTTTCAATGCTTTGTAAATACTTGACTTATTTTAATTACTAACATCTTGCAAGGTTTCTTGAAACTAATTATTTTTTTAAGGATATATATTGAGTCATGATTTTTACTAACTTGGTTTGTTAATTTGATGAACATTTCATGCTTAATCATAAGAGTAGAGTCATGTATGCTCGTCCCCTACACCTTTTAGGATAAACAATTTCTATCTCTGTCATTACTTTGAAAAACATTTAGAATTTACAATTTTGTTAAGATGAACATATTTCACATTTGAATTAAGTATTTTCCATTTTTTGATTTCTTAGTTTTATTTTACGTCGCCTATGCTCTTCTCTTGCATCCTAGGACTATATTTAGAATCAGAATCAATGTTTTTCCTCTCTGTGTGTATGAAAAATTACTAATTTGTCGTGTAGGCCCTAAACTCTTGTCAAAGAAAGGTGGATTGAGAAAAACAAAAAACTATTAATACAGTTTTGTGCAAGTTTCTGAAAGGTGTTCAAGTAAATCACATTAAGCTAAACAAGATTAAAAAACTTACCACATCACACTCTATTTTAATGTTTTGGAAAAAGGTACATCCTTATCCACTCAACTAGAACATAATCAAATTGGCATAAATCCTTAAGGTGCGACAATGGGGGTGCTTCTAGAAACCCTAAAGTAGTCCATGCAAGAGGGAACCTTGTGCACAAAATAGGAAGTGATCTGGACAACCTACTTGACTAGTGTTACCATTTGTGATATTTAGTGTCAAGGTTATATGTATCGCAACCCCAGTGAGAGTACATGATGGATGCATTTATTGTCCACTATTATTTAAGGGGGTAAAGTAAATCCAAGATAACCCAAGACTAATCTGCATGACTTTCCTGGTAGATCGATCTTTCATTAGATAATTTGTGACACATAGTTGTTAAAACCACCTACGAAGGTATCTTGAACAAGATCCTAATTTTACCATTTCAAAAATAATTTGAGTTGAGAGCCATTATTTATCACAAAATGTCTGAAGCGTTACTTTTTCTTAGTTTTTAAATAGCCCTAAGGCAAGGCGAAACTATGAAAATGTGAGGAAAGCATTTTTCAACCCCAATTGATCTAGTTCCTTCACTTTCTTTTGACACTTTCTAGATAAAGAGAAGAGTGACTCATACATGTTTGCATCTGAGTTTCTAAATGTCTAAAGTGTGTGGAGACATATTTATATCATTGGTAGCCTTGTTGTTCTTGATACCCAAGTCAATATCGTAAATTGTAGTTAGGCTTGATTAATCACCTTGATTCTCCTTTGAACTTTTATTTTATTTATATCATGTTTCTCTAATTTTTATATTTACATCTTATTTCTTGTAAACTTGGCATAAATATCTATATTGTGATGTTATGTTATACACACTCTAATAATTCCTTGGTATACCCTAGCCCTAGTTTTATTTCAATTAATAACTTGATTTTGAAAAGTGTTGAGTGTTACCATTTGTGGTAAAATATAAATATCATCTTGATATTAATACCTTACTTTTTCACAAAGTTTGGTTAACATATTTTTGTGGTATTGTTGTGTCGTACATAAGTCATAACTGCCACCTTTTAAGATATAGGTCTTGATTGAATTAAATCTTTCTTTTACTGTACATTGTTTGAGGACCACATCAACTTCTTTTTATTACTTACACCTTGTTCATTTATTTTAACTCAACATAAGTGGTGACACTTTGTTGGTTATCTTAAACACTAACTACCACCTGAAAAAAACTTTGAAAGTACTTCATTGATTGATTGGTTTAAAATGAAACTTGTGTGATTGTGTTTTACGATTATTTTTCACTTTGACTAATAGATTTAGGAAAATCACTTTGATACATTGATTATTTACCATTCATTATTCTTTGGTCATTAATTTGTCTTCCTATTTTGAACTTGTGTGTTTTTTCCTTGTGTTTATTAATATTATAAACTTGTTTTCTAGGAAAATCCATTGGGTCTTTGATGATCTTAACCTTACTGTTTTTTCCTAAGTTCATGGTCATTTTTAAACATATCTTTCAAATCTTGCTAAAAACTTTTCCTATCAAGAAAATTTTTCATAAATCGAACATTGGAAATATTTCCTTTGTATCCTATATGTTTCTTAGATCTTGATCAATCCTTTAACATTTACGCCTCCAAATTTTTTATCCAAACCTTGTTGGATTATAAATATTGATTCATCACGATGAATTTTTTCCTTAAAAATAATTTAGAAAGTCACACAAGCATCCCCTAGGTGTTTGCAAAATGTCTAGTTGGTTTTCGTTATGCTACCCAAATTGACATCGAACTTCCTTCTATTAGATGGATTTCAATCACATTGTCTAGGTCTAGGCATTTGGAATTATTGCATGCCAATTATGATTGATTATCGTAAGGTCCATTATACATAAAAAAAAATAGGAAATAAAAGTTTAGGAATTCACATCAAAATATTCCCATCCAAAGTAAACCTCATTTGGTTCTTCGAGTTATAGAACCTATTCAGTTAACCCATTCCCCACCTTCATCTCATAGTTAGTGATATGGTTCGGAAAATTTTGATCCAAATTGGGTCAAAGCATACAATTGTGTCCCACTTTGTGGCCATAAATATTTTAAAATTTGACTAGTAAATAAATAATTAAAAAATACTATAAAAATGTAAAAATCAGGTAAATTCTGGATGCCCTGCACCTTGGTATTTATAGCCTCTTAAAAATGCATGTTTGGTCATTTTATATGTGTTTGGTCATGTTTTGGTTATCAGACATAGTTTGCTGAAAGTACAAAAACTACAAAAAAGTGGGACACAGTTATATGCTTTGACCCAATTATTATTCAGGTTCCACCCGCTCTTCTTCTAATTATAATCCAAACATTTCCTCTTCTTTTGAGGATTCCATTCCAAATGTTTCCTCCGATTATTTTAATGATTCAGTTCCAAAATACTATTCAGATTCATCTAATTAGACTCCTAAGTCATGGTCCTCCCCATCTTTACAAGACCACCTTCATCATACTTCTACAACAATTCTTCATTCCACCTTTCTTTGTGGGACCTCCTTTATCATTCATTCAATGTGACTGCTAAGTCATTGTCCTCCCCTTCTTTGCAAGACCTTCATTATGAAACATTTAACAAGATTCTTCAATTTTTCATTCCACCTTTCTTTGTGGGACCTCATTTATCATTCATTCAATGTGACTGCTAAGTCATTGTCCTCCCCTTCTTTGCAAGACCTTCATTATGAAACATTTAACAAGATTCTTCAATTTTGGTCCTCCCCTTCTTCACGTGACTTCATTTATGAGTCACCTTAAATGAAATATTCCTCCTTTGAAGATTTCATGCAACTCAATTCCTTCTAGTAAATCATCTAAGTCGACTCCTACGTCCAAATGATTGATTTTTTTTATACAAACCTTGTTGGATTTAAATATTGATTCATCACGATGAATTTTTTCCTTAAACCCAATTTAAAAAGTCACACAAGCATCCCCTAGGTGTTTGCAAAATGTCTAGTTGGTTTTCATTATGCTACCCAAATTGACATCGAACATCCTTCTATTAGATGGATTTCAATCACATTGTCTAGGTCTAGGCATTTGGAATTAGTGCATGCCAATTATGATTGATTATCGTAAGGTCCATTATACATAGAAAAAAATAGGAAATAAAAGTTTAGGAATTCACATCAAAAGATTTCCATCCAAAGTAAACCTCATTTGGTTCTTCGAGTTATAGAACCTATTCAGTTAACCCATTCCCCACCTTCATCTCATAGTTAGTGATATGGTTCGGAAAATTTTGATCCAAATTGGGTCAAAGCATACAATTGTGTCCCACTTTGTGGCCATAAATATTTTAAAATTTGACTAGTAAATAAATAATTAAAAAATACTATAAAAATGTAAAAATCAGGTAAATTCTGGATGCCCTGCACCTTGGTATTTATAGCCTCTTAAAAATGCATGTTTGGTCATTTTATATGTGTTTGGTCATGTTTTTGGTTATCAGACATAGTTTGCTGAAAGTACAAAAAACTACAAAAAAGTGGGACACAGTTATATGCTTTGACCCAATTATTATTCAGGTTCCACCCGTTCTTCTTCTAATTATAATCCAAACATTTCCTCTTCTTCTGAGGATTCCATTCCAAATTTTTCCTCTGATTATTTTAATGATTCATTTCCAAAATACTATTTAGATTCATCTAATTAGACTCCTAAGTCATGGTCCTCTCCATCTTTACAAGACCACCTTCATCATACTTCTACAACAATTCTTCAGTCCACCTTTCTTTGTGGGACCTCCTTTATCATTCATTCAATGTGAATGCTAAGTCATTGTCCTCCCCTTCTTTGCAAGACCTTCATTATGAAACATTTAACAAGATTCTTCAATTTTTCATTCCACCTTTCTTTGTGGGACCTCATTTATCATTCATTCAATGTGACTGCTAAGTCATTGTCCTCCCCTTCTTTGCAAGACCTTCATTATGAAACATTTAACAAGATTCTTCAATTTTGGTCCTCCCCTTCTTCACGTGACTTCATTTATGAGTCACCTTAAATGAAATATTCCTCCTTTGAAGATTCATGCAACTCAAAGTCCTTCTAGTAAATCATCTAAGTCGACTCCTACGTCAAAATATATGAATTTTTTGATACAAAAGATCTTATTCTTCCTCCACGAAGTCATCTTATAGGGAAAATGTATGATAAAAAATCAACACGTGACCTTCTTCACACTCGACCTCCCAAGGTTATGCCAAGACAACCGGTGTGGAATGGAAATGGAAGTGTAAGTGATGGTGGTAGTAAAGCTAAATCATCAACCTTATGTCTTCGACACACAATAATGAAATCTATGAATCTAAGGTGAAGAATGTTATCCTAACCTGAAGGGGTGTAATGTTATGGTCTGATATGATAGCTACTCGTAGACTTCAATCGATGTCTTGCTCTACTGAGATTATATTGATTGGTTGTAGAACACGTGGAAAGTAACCTGCAGGTGCCTTGTATGGGTTTCCAGACAAGGTCATGGAAGAAAATACAAGAGGCGTAACAGAGCTGCAGGGACTATTAGCGATTCTTTTGTCTAGTCCATAAAGTCTTAGCCTAATCGGCTGAAATGTTCAACAATTAAAGTTGTGTAATAATATCTAGTGGAAGAAGTGAAGATATGAATACTAATGTGTGTAAGATAGTGTCAATATCTAACTGATTAGTAGGCCCGTTGAGTTGTGGGACCCATGGATCACAACCAAATACTTGTTGAGGTTGAGGCCCTTGTATGGTCATGCATACAATCAAATCCTATTACCAGGAGCAATCTAAAAGTCATAGACTTGATTGATAGCAATTTTAAATGTATCTAAGTTCTCTATTTTCTCAATGTATGTTATAGCTATGCGTAAAACTGTTAAACGTAAACTTGTGTCAATGTCAGTCATTAAATCTGGCTTGTTGGGTTGTAGGACATGGGGATCATAACTGTATGTCTTTTCCAGTTGTGGACCATTGATTTTCATTCAAGATGAATTTATTTGGTTTCAGTAAAAAAATTATCTATCAAGGTAAATATAACCTATGTTTTTTTTGTTTTCTCAGTATACAAAAACAAAGTAATAAAACAAGCTAATCTATAGAAAGTAAATGTTTTTGTTCTTTTCTAACTTTTCAGACAATGCATGTAATCTAATAAACAAATTAAATACAAACAATTAGCTAGATGTAGCTAACTATTTGTGTAGATATGTTAATCTAAATATAAGATCTATTCTAATGCAATCAAAATCCTTCCAACCTACCTTGGATGTGAATAACTAGTCATAACACTAACAGAGCTATTGTTCCCCACAGCTTCCCTAGCAATGTTGAAGAGAAAAATTCCTATTGATTTTTTCTATGTGTGATTATCTAACTAATTGAATTGAATTGTTTCTCTACTCTATTTGATATGTAATTGACAATTTGATAAACAAAGAAAACAAATACACAAGTTGAACCTGAAAGAGCAAGAGCTTTGGAAAATCCAGTAGTATCAGTATCGGTCCCTTTAAATATTTCCTTTCTTTCTCTGAGTGTTCATGTGATTCCAAGGGATTTGGGATGCAAAGAAAAACAAAAGGAGGATGGAGCTTGAGAAATGGGATATTACAAGTAATCTAGACACAATGCAAGTAGAAGAGAGATAACACAAGAGATATGAGTTTGGCTATGCAATTCCTAGCAAGACTATGGAAACAAAACAAAACAAGATACACCAAATTATTAGACAGGTATTTTGCTTCAATACAAGTATGGAATATATAGGAATGGATTCTAGGAGACTACTTCATGCACAAGGCAAGAAGAGGTAGTTCCAACTAATTAAATCCATTTTAAAAATAGGAGCAAGGACAACCAAGAAAACAAAGCTATTTTTAGCCAATTTGGCTCATAGATGCGTTCAAAATGCAAACTTAAGTGAATCATCACATACCAAAAATGCATAAATATTTTAGAAAAAGAGGGTAGGACCGCCGCCCTGTGCCAGCGGCTGATTCAAGACTGTCATCCTTCTTGTGTGGTGGTTTGTGAACCGCCACTCTGGTAGGGTGGCGGTTCTAGCACTAAAGGTCAAAAAAAGCGTAGAAATAAGAGGGGAGCTTGAAAAATGCATGGAAAGGCTAAGTAAGGATATATAGGCTACAAATATACATTGAAAATGGTTTTTAGAGCTCGAAAAATTTCTTGAAAGGACTTTGAATCATCATTTGGGATTGTTGTAACTGTTTTCCTGACAATGTAGCACATACAATTTTGGGTGCATACATATTGCCCCCTCGGAAAAGCATTTTATCCATGAAAAGGTGTAAAATGTATATTCTAAGTATGGCATTGCCAAAATTGGGAGTTAGAAGCTATACCTTACATACTCATGTGTCAAAATTTCACCATCCAAAATTCCATGTCCTGCAAGAAGAAGAAAAGACTCAAGTGCAGATAGATAAAATATTGAAAAATAAAAAGTAAATCAATATGACAAAAGTAAATACCATTTTTGCGGGGATGTAAAACTATACATGTGCCAAATCTCTAGCCCTATAAACACATAGGATCTAAATGATGCTAGAAATATCATATATATGTCAAAACAAAATCATTTTTTAATTCATTTGTGCATTGTTAGTTTGGCGGATTTGGAGCTCTGGATTCACAGTGACCATCTTCGAGAAGAGTACAGTAGATACAACCTTTATGAGATCATGATCATATTAGTTATTTCCTCTTTTATCTTTTTGTTCCCTAGATGTTAAAATGTTGAAAAGTTCACCTAGGGGGAACATTTTAAAATATACATTTTTAAATGAGTCGTTAGCGGGGGCACCCATAGGGCATTCTTTTATTTTTATAGAAATTGTTAATTTTCTTGTTTTTGAGCATTTTGGGGGTTGATGGTACGTTTTGGGAAATCATGTCAGGACTGCTGCCCTATCAGGGCCACGGTCCTGAAACCACCCTGTACTAGGTGGTGGTTCTAGACAGAATAACCAAAACATGCTCATAACTTGAATTTTTTTGGATTTTGATGTTTTACTATGTTTTTTATGAGCTTATCATGTGATGTAAATTACTAACTTGTTTTTTTATCATGTTTTGGTGAATGCATAAGGAGGACTACATATGTTGGAGTAGAGAGAGAGAGAGAGAGTGTGTGATTAGATTCCATGGGATCTTAGATCATTTTACGCAGAGGGATATGGACTTACTTCAATGGGTAGGGCATCTGGAAGATAGACTGTGTACCCCATGTCACTCCTACCACTCATATTTTGTGTGAATTATTCTCCTATTGGGATGCAGACTGGAACACTTTCTAGTTTCTAGGCGTTATGGGTGAGTGGACTATCACTCTAGACAATGCATTTTACATCCTTGGGCTCTTGGTTCTTGGATGATGGTTGAGTTTGAGGACAGTTGGGTCATGGATAGTGATAACACAGAGGGAAATTTACATGGGAGATGTTTTCATCTCATATGGATCGAAGAAGCGGATGAGGGTCTGTTCTATTGCTACTGCTCCTATCCCTATTCTTCGGAGGGCAATCATGGGCATCCTATCCTTGAGAATGATTAGGGACAAGGGGGAGATACACTCTTATATTGTTGGGCCCCCATCATTACATAGATCAAGGTTCACGACCCTAAGTATGCCTGGGGATTAGATATTCTAGGGACTACATACCATGAACTATAAAGGGTAGTCTAACTCAGGGGAAGTCATTGATCCACCCCACTCTAGTCATGAGTTGGGTGTATGAGCACATCACCCGCTACATAAGGGACATACCAGTATCAAATCAAAGGCTTATTTAGGAATCCAAGTTGATAGGTATGTCAGTGCTTCGGATACCACACCATCCAGTGGCTTCTCTTACCACTGCAGACATGATTGCCACACCCTACCTAGACATCACAGGGTTATGGGGTGAGGAGGTTATGATGGTAGTGGTTTTATCCTCCACGAGGTAGCTGGTTGACATAGTCAAGAGGTTGGAGACTCACCCATTTGATCGGGTGCATTAGCAGTTTGGCCTCCCATACATTGACATGCTTCCTTCAACAGTTCCTATTTATAGGACTAATTAGGAGGCACAAAGGGGTCCTAGAAGAGATATTGGATGGAGAAATGTCACTCCTAGTGTGCCTATTATAGTTTGACATGTGTTCCATGATCAAGTAGTTGGCGCTCCTTGAACACCCTTAATTAGGATTTTGGTTTCTCTTACTCATAGTGGAGAGGAGGATGAGCCAATTAGCATGGATTTTGACTCTAAGGAGTATACAGGGGATGAGACAGAGGAGGAGTATGTTGGAGAGGATATTGGGGAGGAGGATGAGGGGGAAGTCCCTTAAGAGGGAGAGGAGAGAGACCCTGAGTGGCATGAAACTTAGGAGATACTCAGGGCAGCGCACGAGGAGGTGAGCGTAGAGAGAGAGACACTAGTCTCGGAGACAACACTTCCTCACTATGGAGAGGGGGACAGTGACTCTATGATTGGACATCGTCATGCCCATGGTTTTGGAGAGGCCCCTTAGCATCCAGAAGAACCTGCAGTAATAGACACCGATCCCACATGGATTCGTGGAGACCCGCATATGTTTGACACTCCTCTCTCGATCTTGTCTACTGATTTTCACATACTAGTTCAGTATTCTCCTTTTGATCTACATTATGTGATTTTCTATCTTCTTGCATTTTTTTTGTCATTATTTTCTGCAGCATTTATGCAGGAGTGGAGATAGCTTATTGGTCAGGTGTGCATGGATGCCCTACTAATCCCTTCAGGGAAGACCCAGGCCAAGTTGACTGCGGACTCCAGACAACTCTTAGCAACCGGCCTACATACTAACATGTTTGCTCCTATTTGGAAGGTGGTAGAGATAGTGACCTCTCTTTGTACTTAGGTAGTTGGGTACGAGACTGTCGAGCACCTTATGAGATGGAGTCACTCTCACAACAAGGCCATGAGAAGTGGGTGCCATCATGAGCACTCGCAGTATTTAGTCCATTCTCAGTGTCGTCGTAGCTGCAACAGGAGCCCTAGACATGGTTGTGCACCATCTGGGGGATCCCACAGGGATTTACAAACCTTTTACCCTTTATTGTTTTGATACGATTTTGACACTTGTATAATTTTTTTTCATATATTTCGGGCTCATTACGAGAAATTTTGAGCATGCCTAGTGTGTGATGGCATTATATACAAACTTGATCCAGTATGATATATTAAAACTCTATTTATGGTTTGGTATTCCATTGTATCTGAGTTGACTTGTTTTGGTTTATCTTGTATGTTTACTCTATATGTTTAAAAGTTCCACTTTTCAATGGTTTTCAGAATGTATGTAATGGATATCAATGATAATAAAATGATTTCTTTTTTTACTTTATGATGCTGATAAATGATGATGTAAACACAATGTGACTTTAAACTTAGTTTCACCAGCAATCTTCACTACTTCATATGATTTTTGAAAAATGTGATGATAAAATGATTTGATAAGTAAATGTAATTGTTCCACTCTAAACTCCACACAACTAGTAAGATGCAAGGGTTCAACACCGAGAGTTATAAAGGGCACAAGTTACAAAAAATTGTTAAATGGTAGTAATGAGAAACAAACAAATGTTTAGCAGAATCAAATTGAGATGCTACAACATTACCCTACTCAAGTTACTCCATAGTTTAGAATGTGAATTGTTTTCCATTTTATCTATACTTGGATCCATAGATGGCCACTTGGTTGACAAAATCTAGGTTTAGTGTTTTGAAATCTCTCTTTGAATTTTTGACATCCAATTCACTTTTTTTTACTTATGATTTAACAATATTAGACTATATTTTTTCTAACTTTCAATTTTATCAAAGAGATCCCCTACACCTTGCCCTATGCTATCAGTAGGATGTATGGTCTCATCACCATGAACAAGCCATAGGCAAGTAAGGGCATTTCCCTTCTTTCCGAACCTTACATAACTAGTAAGAGATGCAGGCTCAACACCAAAGCTTGGTAGTGAAAAGAAATGTGTAAAATAATTTTTTTATGTGGATTTGCATTTGACTTACTTATTTGGAAAAAATATTTAGCATGTTCTTATTTCCAAAGAGATGTATATAAGATAGATGTGACACCATGAAGCTTCTAAACCAGACCATGACAAAAGACACCTAGCCTAGAAAGAGACCAAAAGAAGAACCAAGTATGTAGGCCTTGGTATGGTTACCATCAAAACTTTGTCTTACCTTTCTTGGACTGATAAATTGATTTAGAAACAATTGATGATACCATAAAATTTTGAAGAGATATTATTTGAATGTTTTTTTAATTTTTTCATTAGTTTTAAGGAATTTCCATAAGAATAAGTTCCTCGATTATAATTTTTACAAAATGAACTACCAGATGAAAATGCAATGCATAAGCAATAACATATATATGAAAATGTTGATGGATCATGCGTAGTATCTCTTTAGGTCTAGAGGGTTTACGGATTCGCTAAAATCCTCACCTTCTAGTGTACACATGCAAAATGCCCCATTTTTGTAGTCCTCTACTACTCGATAAGGACCCAACCACCTATGTCTGAATTTCAGTCCCTTGCCAGTATTCTTGTCTATCCAATTTTCAAGTCTTAAAACCAAGTCTCCCTTATATATTTCACATTTATAAACTTTCTTGTTATATTTCCAAGCCATCCAGTTAGCATAAACATTGTGCCATTGTGCAGCGTTGAGTCTAGCCTTGTAGAGACTTTCTACCTGAGAGTGTCATGCTTCTCGATAACCCTCTTCTCCCAGGATCCCTTCTAATGAAATATAGATACTTGGTATCTTGACTTCAAGCGGTAGAAATGATTCAGCACCAAACACCAAAGAAAAGGGGATTGCCCCTATTGGTGTTCTAACTGACTTTTTGTAGACCCATAAGGTCGGAAAAAACTTTAAGTGCCAATATCATTTGTTTTCCTTAATAGTTTTTAGGAGAATGGACTTTAACATCTTATTGGTAGCCTCAACTTGTCCATTAGCCTTAGGATAGTAGAGAGAATATGTATGATGACTTATCTTGAATTTTTCGCATAACTCATGTACCTCATCATTTTTAAAGGACATACTATTATCTAAGATAATAACCTGCGGAACCCTGTACCTACCAATGATCTGGTTCAAAATGAACTTAGCGATTATAGAGCTAGGTATGTGTTATCCAAAATTCACCCCTAAAGGTAATTTTGATAACATGCATCAAATTATTCAGTCCCGAGCGGGTAAGATTGATTCGAGGCCCAAAACCATGTTTTTCGGGGTTCCCTCGGCCTTTTTCTAACTCTTCCATCCAAGAAGGAATCCCAACAGGTTGATAAAATGGAAGAAATGCAAAAATTAAGGTTACAGGAATGTTTTGAGGCATTTCAGGTCTGAAGGGCTCGGGTCGTACCAGTTCGGGTTGAACTGAGGTTCATCGTACCAAGCTTGGGGCTGAAAAAATGAAGAAAATCGGCTAAGTTCTATTCCAGGCGGTCTGTGGGACAGTTGGGATGTCGGGACGTGTGGGACGTGAAAATCCGAATCAGTGAAAAGAGGGAAAAAATTTCCTAAGTCTTGTTTCACGCGGTCTGGGACATCCAGGCCAAAAGTATGAGCGGGACGCAGATCGGCCAGTTTGGGGAAAGTCGGTCCATTTCGGGCAGTTTAGGGATATTTGTCCTAGGCAGTTTGGGACAGTTGGGACAAAAATACGCGGAGGACGCGAACCAGCCGATTCGGCCGAAACAGGAGACTTTCATCTAAGATAGTTTGGGACATCTGGGCCAAAAGTACATGTGGGACACAAAAATCTGAAAGAGCTGAGAGCGAATGGAATCTCGCCATGTGTCTTCACTGCAAACAGGAACAAGGAGGCCCGAATCGGGTGAAATAAGATATTTTCGTCCGGGACTGTTGGTCATCAAATAGGACCTCACGAAGAGCAACAGTCAGGGGACAAGAAGTCCCTCCTCTTTAATGGGAGAGGTTCCCTTATTGAGAAACAAACCTATTTACAAATATACAAAACATGATTTTCTTGTGGAACTTGGATATTTACGAAAGTGTTTTCTATAAGGATCATCAATTATAAAAGGACTGAGGAATGAGAAAATGAGAACGAGCAGAAAGGCACCATCTAGAATTATAGATGACAGAGTAGTTATTTATGCATGCGAAGGTACAGTGAATTGAAACAAGATCATTTGTATCATACTAATAAGATGAAATTTGAAAGACACAAATTTCTATCAATAACATCTGCAAGAATACAAAGCTTCTTAATATAATATAGAAAAATGATCTTAACAAGATTAAATGAAAAGCTTAGGGATAAAAGAGATCAGATAGACGAAGAATGAAAAGCCCTTCTGTATTGATTTCTTTATGATTTATTTACACTTTCAGAAAATAAGCCAAGTTCTTCCTCCTTCAAAATGGCGAGGAGAGGCCATTATATAGTTTACAATTCAGTTACTCTTGGTAACTACTTATTTTAACTAAAGATTAGTTAAGGATTTCCAATCGCAATACCTCAACTTATTACAATGAATCCGAGAAAAAGAATTGGAAGAGAAGAGATGAATAAGGAGAAGAAGATAGGTGCTTATGACTGGGAGGGACCCACTGACTTCAAAATCCGCTACCTAAATCTCTTCAATGCCTCGGCTATTTCTCTGCCACGTGTATATTGGTCAATTTGCTCGAATCAGGGTTGAAATGAGCTCCGCATGAAAGCACTGTATCTACACATTGCACAGAGATTGGGAAACCACCAGCGAAAGCCAAACCGCTGTCATGAATCATCTGTGCCATTGGCGTAGTGTTTGCGTCTGTCATCCTCGACCAAAAATCACTAAAGTCAAGATGGCAAACTTCACTGTCCCCAATATCGGGAATGGCAGACTCTAGTGGTGAGATTTTTCCTTGCCCCTAAAATTTGATCTTCATGTTGGTAGTAATTCGGAGGGCAAAGCTGCAAGCTAGACTTGGGAAGGAATTGCAGAGGAAAATGGATACGCACGCAGGAATTTAGATGGCAAAGGTTCGAGCAAAAGATAGCATGAAAGCAGTGTGCAAAAAGAATAGGGGGTTCACTCGTTATATAGCTGTTCAGGGGAGAGAAAGGCAATGAATGCGTATTTAATACATACCTACTAATTTGAAAAGAAAGGTATTCGGGTAGAGCGGGAAAAATTAGCACAAATAGCACTTTGGTTCATTTGGGACATGTGGGACACAAAAGCGCGAAGTACGCGGCTCGGCCGATTCAGGCAAAGCGGGGAAAATACCCACAAATGATCTTGGAACACACGAGACAAAAGTACGTGAAGTACGCAACTTGACCGATTTGGGCAAAGCGGGGAAAAGATGCACAAATTCTCTTGCAACACACAGGACAAAAGTATGTGAAGTACGCGACTCGGCCGAATCAGACGAAAATGGAACAATTGGTCCGGGCAAACTTGGGACATTTGGGACAAAAAGTTCCGACGGGCCCGAAAAGAACAGACTTCGGGTGAACCGGCCGATCGGGGAACAAAGGGTCCAATTGAACTTGGGACACGTGGGACAAAAATGTCCGACAGGCCCAAAAAACACACAAAATGACCCAAAAATGCAGATTTCTCAATTTCTTTGGCATTTCACATTATCAGCACAGTAGAAAGGACACTTAAACTCAAAATTTTAAATTTTCACCTTCTTAAGAGCAGGGGAATTTTGAGTGGACAATAGCTGGCTCCTTCTGGGGATGACTTGGCATAAATTCAAGGAATGAGACAAGGTAAAAACTTAGACAAACTCATGGAAGTAGACCAGTACCTTATCCATTGGGCCACAGAGTCATCGAATAAAACCAATACCGAGGACAACACACCAAAACAAAGGGAAAGAAAAACAAAACGCTGTACAGAATATACAAAGGACTCCCTAATCACCTATGACTTGAACAATTTCAGGTACTACTCACTATAAGGAAGTGGGAGAGAACCATCCATATAATCAAGGTAAAAAGAATTCTTACCAGCAAAGTGTCTGATCTTGAAAGGTCCGAGCCAAAGGGAATCAAACTTGCCATGGCTGCCACGAGGTTCATGCCTTTTATCCCACAACAAAACAATGTCTCTAACTTGGAAATCTCTGAACCTGGATTTTTTTATCAAACAGGACCTTAAATTTTTGTTGATGAGCAGATATCTTATCAGCAACTTCCAATCTATCCTCATTCAATTTGTGAAGGTACATGATTCTCTTATCCAAAGCATCATTGAAACTGGTATCTTCAATGGCCTTCATTAGATGCAAGGCTGGCAGCTCCACTGTTATTGATAATTGAGCTTCTACTCCATATACCACTTGAAAAGGAGACATTCCAATGGCTCTCTTAGGTGTGATCCTGTCTTCCCAAAGAGCATCATAGAGTTTCTTGTGCCAGTTTCGTTCAGACTCATTGACTAATTTTCTTATTATGGTCACCAAATTTTTATTAGTGGATTTTGCTTGTCCATTTCCCTGAGGATAGTAATCTGAAGAGTGAGCCAGAGAGATGCCATATCCATAACAAAAATCCATCATCTCAGTTGAAGAAAAATTTGAAGCATTATCTATCACAATCTTGTTTGGTACACCATACCTTACCAAGATGTTTTCTTTGATGAAACTGCACACCACTTCAGAAGTAGTAATCTTTACTCGAATGGCTTCTACCCATTTTGTGAAATAATCTGTAGCACTTAATACATGAGTATGACCAGCACTAGAATAGGGATTAAGTGTTCCAATGAATTCCAAACCCCACTGTTGAAAAGGTTCTTCAATTACAACTGGCTTAAGAGGCAAAGAGGCCAATTTGGGTCTACCCACAAAAGTCTGACAAGCCTCACATTTATCAACCCACTTGGATGCATCTCTGAATAAGGTAGGCCAGTAATATCCTCCACGAAGTATCTTATGAGTAGTGACAGTTGATGAGTAATGCCCTCCGCATGCTTGATCATGAAAAGCTGAGAGTAGCTTTTTTTGTTGTTCCTTGTCCACACATTTTAAAAACCTTCCATCTAACCCATGTTTAAACAAGGCGTTTTCCCACAACACATATTGCACTGACCTTAGTTTAACAGTCCTCTTTTCTTTGGTAGTCAAATGAGAGGGGCATTCTCCATAGGTGAGAAAATGGGTGATATCAGCATACCATTCGTCAACTGAGCTAAGAAACAGAATGGTAGGAAGGCTAACTTTATCCTCTAGTAACTCATGTCTAGCTCCTTCAGCAATGAGCTCACACAGGCCTTTTCCACGGACAACCTTGGTTGGTTTGATGTCAATATCATATTCTTGGACCTTGGCCACCTAGTTCCCTCTCTTGGATCCAAATTACTACTGTGTGAGAATTGACTTAACAGTTGTATCTGGTACCAACACCATGGAGTGAGAGTTGAGAATGTAAAAACAAAACTGCTTAACAGCTTTAACCACTGCAAAAAGCATGTTTTTCCATCATGGTGTATTTTAACTCATGATATTTCAGAATATAGCTCATAAATGCAATTGGAAGTTTGTGCTCATTAGAATCTTCCTGAGTCAAAACCGTAGCCAAGGTGTTATCTGTGGCATAGCAATAGATAATAAAATCTGGACATGCTGAAACAGGATTTTTAGCAATGGCTCTTTTAATATCTTCAAAGGATTCTTTCCCTTCAGGAGACCAACCGAACGTTTGTTTTCCTTTCATCATTTGGGAGATATTCAGAGTTAGTTTTGCAAAATCAGGGATGAATCTTCTCAAAACATTGATCTTACCAAAGAAAGAGTGCATGCCCTTTTTGCTGGTTGGGAGAGGAATTTGTTGAATAACTTGAACTCGCTCAGGATCAATTTTAATACCATCTTTGGAGATTATGTGCCCTAATAATTTCCCCTCTGTGACACAAAAGATGGATTTTTTAGGATTCAAAGAGATCCCATGTTCTCTACATCTTAACAGAACTGTCTCCAGGTGCTGAAAATGATCTGCCCTTGTTTTAGAATACACAGTCAAGTCATCAAGGTATACAACAATACACTTCCCTTTCAAACTTCCAAAGGCCAGATCCATAGCCCACTGAAAAGTAGCACCGGCATTAATGAGCCCAAAAGGCATTCTTTTGTAAGGAAAGGTACCCCAAGGGGTAGTGAAAGATGTTTTATGTTGATCTGTAGTATTAACTTCTACCTGATTATATCCTGAGAATCCATCAAGCATAGACAACATTTCAGATCCTGTTACTGCTTGTAAGACCTGATCCATCATAGCTAAAGGATAATTATCTTTCAAGGAAGCCTGATTCAGATTCCTGCAGTCAAAACAGATACGAATCTCGCCATTTTTCTTTCTAACAGGTACAATATTGGCAATCCATGTTGAATGATGGATAGGAAAAATGATTTTGGCTTTCAACAACTTCTGTATTTCTTGAAAAATGGTGTTAGCTATTTTGGGATTGTATTGCCTCTACTTCTGTTTAAAAGGCTTAATTCCAGGTTTGAGAGGAATAAAATGTTGCATTTATTTTGGTTGGAAATCTTTTAAATCTTTATAAGAGTAGGCAAGAACATCCTTATACCTCTTTAAATGATCGATTGCTTTCTTCCTCTCATTTTCTGTGCAACATTTTCCAATGTTCACGAACTTAGGGTCAGTAGAACTCCCAATATTAATTTTGTCATATTCAGCTAATTGTTGAGGTCCAGTAGAAGCTCTAGACTTTACATATATCAAACAGTTCCTCTAAACTTACCAATCCTTTAGGGATCTTGTTTCCCTTGAGTTTGATACATTCATCCTTATCCGTTTCTTCTCCTTAAGTGGCTGCTTTGTCAAAGGGCACACTTTCACGAGGCAAGTTATCACTTCCTTCAAAGTATAGTTGTTCAAAACTATCTTTGAGTTCTAAGAAAGAAAGCAAATGTTGATCATTATTGAAAACTTGCCAGTTATTTGTATTATCAGGTACACTAGGTCGATGGATCATCTCAATGGTGAACTTATCTTGGGAAAAGTCAGGATGAGGTATAAGCAGTGACCCAGAGACTGCTAATGAATCAGCCCTGGTATTCTTCTCCCTAAGTATTGCTTCAATAGAGAAAGCATCAAGAAATTCAATGGAATCCCACACCTGATTCCTGTAATGTTTCAACCTTCCATTTTTCACCTGGAAGAGGTTTCTAACTTACTTTACAATCAATTCCACATCCCCACGAGCTAGAAGATTCTTCACACCTTGTTCTTTTTCCCCCTGTAGTCCAAGAATGAGAGCTTCATACTCTGCTGTATTATTGGTATTTTCAGATTGTAACTTGAATGAGAAAGGATGAAGGATTCCTTCAGGTGACACCAGTATGACACCAGTTCCAGAACCAGCTGAGGAACAACTTCCATCAAACTCTAAAATCCAAACACCATTAGAATCTTTAGGTGATACTTTGGGGAGTTGGATTTCTTCAGGAGACATAATCATGTAGTTACCATACCCCATATCCTCATAGAGTATTTGTGCTTTGGGATCATCCGTTTTTTGTACAATATACTCAGATTGCTTCTCAGGCAGCAACATCTTCATTTATCCATTAACAGGTATGAGGGCATGTGACCAATCCATTTAAATTTCTCCACCCACATCCTTACAGAAGTTTCTGCTTAGCAACATCTCGTATGAAGGAGGAATATCTACTACTAAGATGGTAGCCAAAACTTTCTTCTCAGGCAAAGCAGCAAAAGCCACTTGTGCATCTTTAATTCTTCCGACCAGGGGCACTTCCTTACTCTCCATAGAGTAACAAGATCCATAAGTTCGTGTGAGGGTCAAGCCTAAGGCATGAGCTACTTTAGCAGGCATAACAATATCTGATGCTCCTAAGTCTATGACGCAATTGCTGAGCCTATGGCCAGCTATAAGAAGTGTCACATAGAATGGTTTGATTTTGGCATTGGATGAGGTGACAGCGGCTACCAAATTAGGTTGTGGTGTAGAAGAAGGAGTTGGTAAAAGGCCTTTAGAGGTAGTTTTAGAATGGGAATTGACAAAGTGAATCATTTTAGCAAAGGACTTAGGATGGGTTTGATAATATTCAGCTTCTGAGATTTGAACCTTAGTATTTTTTAGGTGATCAATAATATCAAAAGACCTGGAAGTGGACGGGCTATCATCATTTGAAATCTTAGGTTTATCAATTTTAGGTGAAAAAGAAGTAAATTTATTAGCAGAATTGACAGGACTCACCTTTGGTGTAGATGAAACAGGGATAGGAGATCCTCTTTTTGCAATTATGGGGATAGTTGTCAGCTGCTCTTTAGATTTCTTGGTGGGTTGCATCACTTTCTCCCTCTGATTTGTCTGCTCTCGAGTCATGACAGTGTATGATTCGCTATTCATGTTTGTTACTATTTCATCATAATCATCCTCATCATCAATGCCCTCAGTGGTGAAGAAATTGACTTGAGATCCCTCAAGTTCATCTGCTTCATCATCAACCTCTTCAACAAATTCCTCGCAATCTTCATTAACCTCTTCATCTTCAGGTTCCTCAACTTCACAGTTTGCATTGACGGAAACTTTAATAGGAGGTCCTTCAAGTGCTAGCCTTGTTTGAGCAGTAGGCAAATGATTTCTGGGCTGAAAATTCCTCCTTGGAATGTCTGCATAGGGAGCATGCTGAGCCAATTGTTTCTTTATGGCAATGAGATCATTCATAAGTTTTTGTACCAATGGATCAGTATTAGGTCCAGGGGTGGAAGAGGAGGAAGAAGCAGATTTAGATTTAGAAGGTTCTCTCCTCAACTTCCCTAACATGATTAAATCATCTTGGACACTAACAGCAAGTGTTTGATCTTCAGCCAATGTTGCGAGATTAGCCCTTCTTAGTGCATAACTAACTTCAAGCAATTGAGCATTTAGGAAAAAACATTTTTGAATTTGATCTACAGGTCGAGTATTTGGCGGAATTTTGTTAATCAACCTGTTGAATCGAGCCACAAATTCTCTCATGGGTTCTTCTGAATCTTTCTTTATTTGAGAGATTTGAGCTAGCAAGGCATGCATGTCTTCTGCTGGTTTGAACCGGTTTTCAAACCTAGTTCTCATTGTATCCCAGCTGGTGACAGCACCAGCCGGAAGGTGATAGAACCAATTAGCAACATTATCTTGTAAAGTCTCAACGAAAAGTCTTACGAAGACATCTTCATGTTCAACTCCTAGAACTCCACATGCAATTATGAAGGTTGCGATGTGTTCATCAGGATGCACTTTACCATCTCCTTTGAATTTAGGGAAGTTATTTGAATTTACCAAAGGCTGAGGAAGGGCAAGGGGCCCAACACGATGACCCTAGGGCAGTGGTACCGCCATTCTTGGAAAAATGGCTTGAAGAGGAACTGCAACACCGGCAAGTATCAAAGCTCGAAGATTAGGACTGATTGACTCTAAAGGAATACCACCCGTAGGGATTCTATCTTGGACAGGTGGAGTACTTGTTGAACGAGTCTTTCTATTTCTTGTTGAAGGGAAAGGAAAACCTTGCTGCTCCAAAAGCTGAAACTGAGAATCTTCAATACCAAGGGCCCTTCTCCCTCTAATTAAAACGCGGAGTCACCAGATCAAAGGATGATCAATAATTATAGAACTGGAATATGTTTTCCCTAGCAGAGTCGCCGAAAAAATGTTGGTCGTCAAATAGGACTTCACGAAGAGCAACAGTGAGGGGACAAGAAGTCCCTCCTTTTTAAGGGGAGAGGTTCCCTTATTCATAAACGAACCTATTTACACATATACAAAACATGATTTTCTTGTGGAACTTGGATATTTACGAAAGTTTTTTCTATAAGGATCATCAATTACAAAAGGAATGAGGAATGAGAAAACGAGAACGAGCAGAAAGGCACCATTTAGAATTATAGATGACAGAGTAATTCTTTATGCATGTGGAGGTACAGTGAATTGAAACAAGATCATTTGTATCATACTAATAAGATGAAATTTGAAAGACACAAAGTTCTATCAATAACATTTGCAAGAATACAAAGCTTCTTAATATAATATAGAAAAATGATCTTAACAAGATTAAATGAAAAGCTTAGGGATAAAAGAGATCAGACAAATGAAGAATGAAAAGCCCTTCTGTATTGATTTATTTATGATTTATTTACACTTTCAGAAAATAAGCCAAGTTCTTCCTCCTTCAAAATGGAGAGGAGAGGCCATTATATAGTTTACAATTCAGTTACTCTCGGTAACTACTTATTTTAACTAAAGATTAGTTAAGGATTTCCAATCGCAATACCTCAACTTATTAAAATAAATTCGAGAAAAATAATTGGAAGAGAAGAGATGAATAAGGAGAAGAAGATAGGTGCTTATGACTGGGAGGGACCCACTGACTTCAAAATCCGCTGCCTGAATGTCTTCAATGCCTCGGCTATGTCTCTGCCACATGTATATTGGTCAATTCGCTCGAATCGGGGTTGAAATGAGCTCCGCATGAAAGCACTGTATCTGCACATTGCACAGAGATTGGGAAACCACCAGCAAAAGCCAAACCGCTGTCATGAATCATCTGTGCCATTGGCGTAGGGTTTACGTTTGTCATCCTCGACCAAAAATCACTAAAGTCAAGATGGCAAACTTCACTGTCCCCGATATTGGGAACGACAGACTCTAGTGGTGAGATAGCATGAAAGCAGTGTGCAAAAAGCATAGGGGGTTCGCTCGTTATATAGTTGTTCAGGAGAGAGAAAGGCAATGAATGCACATTTAATACATACCTACTAATTTAAAAAGAAAGGTATTCGGGTAGAGCGGGAAAAATTAGCACAAATAGCACTTTGTTTCATTTGGGACATGTGGGACCTGAAAGCGCGAAGTACGCGGCTCGGCCGATTCGGGTGAAGCGGGGAAAAGACGCACAAATGCTCTTGGAACACGCGGGACAAAAGTACGTGAAGTACGTGACTCGGCCGATTCGGGTGAAGTGGGGAAAAGACGCACAAATTCTCTTGGAACACATGGGACAAAAGTACGCGAAGTACTTGACTCGGCTGAATCGGATGAAAATGGAACAATTGGTCTGGGCGAACTTGGGACATTTGGGACAAAAAGCTCCGAGGGGCCCGAAAAGAACAGACTTCGGGTGAACCGGCTGATCGGGGAACAAAGGTTCCAATTGAACTTGGGACACGTGGGAAAAAAATGTCTGACAGGCCCGAAAAACACACAAAATGACGCAAAAACGCAGATTTCTCAATTTCTTTGGCATTTCACATTATTAGCACAGCAGAAAAGACACTTAAACTCAAAATTTTAAATTTTCACCTTCTTAAGAGAAGGGTAATTTTGAGTGGACAACAGGGACATCTGGGACAAAGGTACGCGCAGGATGCGAGGGATGTGAAAAGCCGAAGCGGCTGAAGGCAAAGAAGAAAAGTCAACGTTTGACCTGTGAAACTTCAAACGGCCATAACTTTTGACTCCGAGCTCTGATTTTTCACAAAATTAGACTTTCTAGAATGAGCACGACGTCCTCTACGCCACATAAACATATTTGGATTTCTTATTTTCAATGAGGGTAGATATATTTAAATAAAAGAAACATATTCGGCTCAATTCAATTAATGTTCATTCCCGTCAAATGACAGAAAACGCCTGCTAGACCCAAAATAGCTGCCCGCACTCACAAGACCATAACTTTTGCATTTCTCAACGAAATCGCACAAAATTGGTACCGTTGAAATTGTAGCTCCGAGCCCAAAGCACAAAAATCAAGAAATTCTTGATTTGGTGAGATATCAATGGAGATTTTTTAGAAAACGTGGCTGGGTTCATAACAGTGTTTCATTTGGTGGTTGGGAGTACAATTAACAGGCATGGTCATCATTCTTTCTCTGCGGCAGCACCTGGGATAGTAAGGGGAGCCTTTTTCAAGTAATATATAATCATTTTACTCCATTTAATGCCTCTTACAAGTGGTTGAAGGACAGATTTCAGGTTTTTCATTTTTCCCTTCTCTTTCTCTTCTCATTTTTCTATAAATTGGAGTGTTGGGCTCATTGTAAAGGGGGGAGTTTTCTCATAGCAAATCTCTATCAAAATTGATTTGTGAAGCCATTGTGTTACAGGTCCTTGTAGTGGACTCCTTTCATGGTGATCCAGGCCCTTATCTTGTAATAGATTGAAATGTGCATATCATGAAGCAATAAAATATCAGTTTGTGGATGTATCTTCCCCTGCTGTGTTTTCCTGCATTATTCTTGCACCTTTAATCTTTCTACAAGAATATTGTGTCTATTATTATGTTCTTGTAGAGATCCATTATCATTGTGTATGCTTGGAATATTGTTGTGAATGCATTTTGCTAGATTATGGAGAACTGTTATCACCTCTTCTAGTATGTACTTTGCTTCTGTATTTCATGCATTTGGAAACTACTCCCACACCCTCATTTTCTGGTGTATCACCGCTTTAGTGTAGGCTTTCATTTTATGCATTCTCTCTCCCTGGTCCCTTGGAAATTTAGATTAGAATAGTTATTTTCCCCTGCAATAGAGTAGATTGTGGCAGGTAGTTTAGGAGTAAGAACAAGCTTTCTCTGGAGGTCTATCTCAAGTAGCAAGTCCCACAACTTGGAGATAGTAGCCATGTTATCCAATCACACTGTGAGTTCAAGTATACACACTTGTATAAACATAAGGGTGCTGTGATTCGGTGATAATAGTATGGTTGTAAGAGGCATGGATTCTACCCAATTAGGAAAGTATTATGTCACCATGATTATGAAGTTATGGCCATCTGTTGATGAGGGAGAGAAATTCCCTATCAAGTCTAGGAACCATGTGGAAAAAGGACATGGAGTCGCAATCAGTTTTAGATCCTATGTCGATATGTGGATCTCATGGGATAACTCCTGACATTTATGGCATCTATGCATGAGTTCTACTACATCATGTGGTAGCGTGGGATAGAAGTAACCAAACAAATGTATTTTCTGAGTAGTGACATGGCCACCGAAGTGACCTCCATATAACTCACTATGTGACTCATTAAGAATGGTTTTGGATTCCTCTAGGTCGACACATCTCAACAACATTCCATCAAAGGCTCTGTGGTAGATAACTTGTTCCAAAATAACATACTTAGTGGCGATGACACGTAACCCCCTTCTTTTTTGCGATGTTGCTCCTTCTGGGTATGTATGATCCATAATGAATTTGAAAATTTCGGTGTACCAAGGACATGAAGAGATTGGGGGCCTAGTTTAAAAATAGTAAACACACTCATCGAGAACTTCTAAATCTACCATATCACCTCCATCTAATGGGTTGTCAACCATCCATTCTGCAATGATTTGTCCCTAAACAGACTTTTGATTTACAAACGTTAGTTCAAACTCACCCATTAGGATTATGAAATGACCCTTTTAGATAAGGATCCTTATGTGAGGAATGTTCGTAGGTGATCAGGTCTAACGATAACCCTTGTATCTTGATTTAGCATATAATGCCTTAAGTGTTTTGTCATAAAAACTATGACAAGCAACTCATTCTCTTCTTGTATGTAACACGTCTCATAATCAAGAAGTGTTTGACTAATGAAATAAACTACACATTCACATTTATCATCATCCTCTTGAGCCAACATGCAAACTAATGAGACAGTAGCTCACGAAAATAGAATCAAGGGATGTTGTGACCTAGGCCGCATGATTATGGGAGGATACAATAAAAATATTTTAACAGAATCAAATGCCATGTTGCATTCTTCCTTCCAATCGATGCAACAATCCTTTTTCAATAAATTATTGTTCAGATGAATAGAAAAGGTCAAGTCAGGGATAAACCTTTAGATTACACCGAGTTTCCCAAGAAAATATATGATTCTAGACTCATCTGACGGTGGAACAATTTCCAACACAACCCATATTTTTATTTGGGTCTACATTAATCCCTCGTAAAGATATAATGTAACACAGAAGCTTGCCTCCTGTTACACCAAATACACATTTCTCTTGATTCAATGTGACATTGTACTTGATTAAGTGGGAAAGGATGACACAAAGAATCCTGAGGTGATCGTAACGCTTCCAGGCCTTACCCAGAAGGTCATCAACATAGGATTCCATGATCATATGAATAAGGTCACGAAATATAAAGTTCATTTCTCATTGATACGTAGTGCCATGATTCTTAAGGCCAAATGGCATGACCAGCTAACTGTAGGTCCCCCAAGGAGTTATGAACATATTTTTATCTTGATCCTCCTTAGCAATTATGATTTGATTATATCCACAAAACCCATCCATGAGATATAACAACTCGAATCCATAGAAGTCTATGTAACGGGAAATCATCTTTGGGGCAAGCCTTGTTTATATCCTAGAAGTCTATGTAATATGGATATTTCCATTATTTTTTAGAACAGGGACAATGTTAGAAACCCATTGGGAATAATTTACTGGCTCAATGAATCCTACCTGGAGAATTTTCATTAACTTCCTCTTTTAATATAAGGGAAAACTTTGGCTTCATGGGCCATGACTTCGTCTTAATTTGTTTAGCATCTGGCTTTATGACGAGATTATGAACTATGATGTGGTGAAATTCCTGTCATTTACTTATAGCTAAACATGAAGGCTTTTTGATGTTCCTTGAGGATTTGGGTATGTATCTTCATCTCATATGGAGTTGAGGAGGACCCCAAATTTAAGTTTTTTGGTTGCTCCTCCATGCCAATAATGACATTGATAGTTCCTTCAATTATGGAGGCATTTCCTTTCTCAAATTTTCGTGGGGCCAGAGGAAACTCCAAGTCCCCTTCTTCTTCTACCTCATAAATCTCTAGATCCTTTCCCAGAGATAACTCAATGATGGGATTCTTGAAATAGGAAGAGAAGTGTGGGATTAGGGAGAGGTCTATCTCGTGGCAAGTAAGATGCAACTATGCAAAAAAAATTTACGTATCTCAAAGTTGTTTCATCACTATCATTGGGGTCTGAAAGGTCAGGCTAACCCTTGGCTTCCACATATGTTAGCTTGGGTGTCATTGGTGCTTTATGAATCAAGGATTTAGCGTGAATCAAAACCATGAATTTGGTGTCCTCTAGGTTACTACTTGGGGTAAAGTGTGAAGAAGAATTTGTTATCGAGTCTACAAGAAGGTTATGTTCATGTGGAACTACTTCGATTGATATAAAGTCAAATTCCTTTGTTAGGCATAGTAAAACTATTTTGTAGAGCTACAAGTGTTCATCTCTAGTCTCATATACCTCAGATATTTGATTCACGACCAATATTGAATCACCAAACACCCTAATATTGATGATGCCCATTCTCTTAGAAGCAATGAGAACCAATAGAAGAGCCTCATACTCAACATCATTATTCATACATTTGAAATCTAATTTGAAGGAGCAAGGTAAAATCAATTCTTTAGATGAAGTAAGGATCACACCTACATCAGTGCCAAAACGACACTTGGATCCATAAAACTTGAGAGTCCAAAAACTAATTGGAAAAATGGATGTTGGATCATCTATCACATTTTCCCCCTTTACCTCAGTTACTTCAACCATGCAAATGTCACATCCTGGGAGAGAACCAGGACCAAGAGTATGTCCCATACCCATAGAATCAAATTGGAGGAGAATAGGAAAATCCCTTTCCAATAGTTCAGTAATCATTTCTGTGGTTCCCAACGATACTATATCTACAACCACAGTTTCATATTTGAATTCCGAAATGCCCTCAATCAACCTCGTCACTTCTAACTCTATCGTGGGGAATAAATTTTCCTCCAGTATCTTTTTCAAGGTAGATAAATGTATGTCAAAAGGTTTTGGATCACCTTGTGCCATAAATACCTTCCCTAAATGTAGGAATCTTACTTCTCGAAACAAATTGGAAGGGATTTCCTTAATGCGATGGATCCAAGGATGACCATAGATAATATTATAGTTGGTTTCTTGGTCTATAATATAAAATTCAGTTAACACCATCTTAGGCCCAACGGTGACCGGTAACACTATGGTTTAGATTGGCATTTCCTTAAGGCTATCATAGCCTCTTAGTGTATTTCTTGTCAAGGAGAAATTAGTCTCCCCATACCCTAAATTCTATAGAAAAGATAAGGGGTCTATGCTAACTACCACCCCATCGACAATCATCACACTTTTCACATAGTTTTTGTAGATCCAAACTTGTAAAAACTAGGCCGGATCTCCCATACGAGTTATCTTAGGATCCGTAGGCGTCTTACTGATGTAAAACACAAACCCAATATCTCATTTGGGATTCCCTAGAGGGAAAACATCAAAGTCTATATGATTTACTTATGTTTTTGGTGGGGGTGACGTTAACCAAATGACCTAAACCTAGCACCTCTAATAGTGTGGCTCTATGAGCAGGAGAATTCTTCAGTAGATACAAAAGGGAGATGTGTAAAATGGTTTTGGTCAGATCACTTATTAGATGATAATCACCTACCAGTTTACTTATCCTATCATTAATATTTCTTGATACATCCAGATAATTCGGGATTGGTTCTCAATAATAATCCCTAGCTCTTGTTCCAGTGTTAAGTTGGGGTTCATCATCTAACTCAACCAAGCCCACAATCTTGGTTTGTTGGAGGTCATTGAGAAGAGGTTCCACATGTGGGTTTGATGAAGTTGAAGCTTCACGATCATTATTCCCTATCATAATACCCTTGTTGGAACCATTAGAATATATTCTTCCATCCTTGGGATGTGTGGGAAGAGGATAGTTAAAGATCCCCAACAGTGTGTTCTGCGGGGATACTGGCACCATACAGGCATTTTAAGTTGGTGTAATCGGGTTTTCCAGAAACATATTAACAAACAACTATCGTTGATCCTCTAGAAAATTTTGAATGAATTTTTTGCAATCATGGCATGTTCTTACATCATGCCTGTGAACCATATAGAAACCACAGTAAAGATCATGATCATAATCTTGAAGTCTTTGATTTGTTCCTTTGTTTATCCTGAAACTATGATTACCCTTTAGTTGCAGGTTGTTGTGGTTAAAATTTTGGAAGCCCTACCCTTGGTTTTGGAATTTGTTGGGATACCCACCTAGGTATTAATTAGGGCTTGGGGTTGGTGTTTTACTCTATTGCTAATATTGTTGTTGTTGTTGTTGTGGACAATTAAAATACACAATGTTTACAGAGGGTGATAAATTATTATTTCTCTAATTTTTTCCATTTTTTTTTTGTTATTCGTAACACTTGTGTTAGTAGGATTAACAAAATTAGGCTTTTTGGGATGGTTAGTCACACCATAAGTCGTGGCTCCACGATTCTTGTTAAGGATTTTTTTTCCTTGATTATTATTTGTGTTGTTGGAATATCTTGGATTGTTCTTACTGGGAGTGACTAACTTCCTCTTTGCACCATAAGTCTTACAGCAACTATCAACGGCTGCTTGGTCAATGCGGAGTGCACCTTCCAATAACTCCTCATAGCTCCAGAGTGGGGACTTTTGAACCTCTTCCTTCATCTCTCTATTAAGAGAGTGGAGGAATAAATCGTAAAGTTATGTTTGATCCATGTTTGGAGCACTTGTGGAGGAGTAGAGAACCTGTTTCCACCTCTAAATGAAGTAAGTTGTAGATTTGTTATGCTCTTGCTTGAAATTTAGGAATGATCTAATCCTTGTTCTCAAAAACTTATTCATATCGAAATCCTTAATGAACTCTGACACAAGTTGCTTAAAAGAGTTTATCGACGCCTCTGGTATTCTATAATACTAGTTAAGAGTGATGCCTTCTAAAATCTTAGGGAATATCTTTGCAATAACTGCATCCTAAGGGAGAAACTCTCAAATGGATGTTGCGTAGGTGTTGATATGAGCATTTGGATTGCCTTCCCCTTTAAACTTTGGAAGATCAGGAAATGTCCTTGGGAGCATGACTGTAAGAATGAAAAAGTCTAGAGGCTCCTTTAGGTACTCATAGTAGGTTCCCATTCCATACTATTCAATCATTAAAGGTCCTTATTGGGGAAGAAAAGGTTGAATTGGTTGCATTGGTTGCATTTGTTGCGGAAATGACATGGCATAAATATTTGTCATCACATATGGAATTCCTTATGGATAACCATAAGGACCCAGATAGGTTTACGCATCTCCTTGTGGTGTCTTGGAGTACATGTGCATATAGGGGGCTTCGCCACTATGATATGGAATTGAAGGCATGAAGCTAGGGAACATTACATTTCTGGTAGGTATAGCATTTAAGAATGAAATTTCAGCTTGCACCTATTATAAGTATTCATACATGGCATTAGGAGGCATAACCAACGTACCCGTCCAAGTTAACAAATCCCCATGGTTTGGAGTGCCCAAATAATTTAGATTATTTTGCGCTATGGGTACTTTCGCATAGTTCAACAGATATTAAAATTTTTTGATTGCCATGCGTATGAGTTTTGAGTATTCTGGGAGAGTTCCAACTCTTTCACCTGGACTACCAATGTGGAGATAATGTCTCCTGTTGGTGAGGTAGTGTTTTTCTTAGGCACCTATGGTTTTAGAGGCTACTGGGGTGTGTAGTATATTGCTATAAATTTCTCACTATGTTTCCGACCCTCGTTGGAAATGTTTTCATTTGTGGGAGGGGTAGTATTATTGTTTTGAAGTAGTACTTCACTATGTATTTGCAACCAGTCATAGGTGTGGTCCATGTCTTCAAAAAAAATTTCACTCTTCAAATATCATGTTAATTATTCCTCATCCAGGTGCGGGAGTTGGTCCGATTGCATACTAACGAGTTATCCAAACAATACCCTAGGAGACAAACTTGCTTCCCCACTGAGATTCATATTATTAGAAATTGGTTGTTCATGGGGGTAAGTTTGCATGAATTGATCAGGTTCCTCAATGTGCACAGAGGAACCAACATTGACTCCGTGGTGGAGAGGATTGTGAGTATTTTTTCATTGATCTTCCCATGTTGAAAGTGAGGGGGACTATTGTTTTCTATCTACTAGGTAAGTATATATGCCGTAACCTTGAATGGGCCAACCATATTCATCGAATCCCGATATATTCAGGGGTATAGAAATATCCACTGAATAAAGGGAAGGTGGAAAGCATAACCAAAAGTGGAAACATTTAGAGACTAGCTCTTCACGTTAGGTTCACAAATTCTGTACGATATAAAATCAACACATGACCTTCTTCGCACCCGACCTCCTGAGGTCATTCCGAGATAGTCGGTGTGGAATGGAACTGGAATTGGAAGTGATGGTGGTGGTAAAGATAAATGAGAAACCTTATGTCTTCAACATGCAATAAAGGAATCTATGAATCTAAGCTGAAGAATGCTCTCCTAACCTGAGGGGGTGTGATGTTGCGGTCTGATATGATAGCTACTCGGAGACTCCAATTGATATCTTTCTCTATTGATATTCTATTGATTGCTTTGGAACACATGGAAAGTAACCTACAGGCACCTTGTATGGGTTTCTAGACAAGGTAATGGAAGAAAAGACGAGAGGCATAACAAAGCTGCAGGGACTATGAGTGATTCTTTGGTCTAGTCTAGAAAGTCTTACCCTGATCGGTCACTATGTTAAACAATGAAATTTGTGTAATAATATCTATTGGAAGTGGTGAAGATATGAATACTAATGTGAGTAAGCTAGTGTTTATATCTAATTGATTAGCAGGACCGTTGGGTTGTGGGACCCATGGATCACAACAAAAGACTCGTTAAGGCTGAGGCCCTTGTATGGTCATGCATATAATATAATCCTATTACCAGGAGTAGTTCAAAAGTCATAGGATTGATTGAAAGTGATGTTCAACATATCTAGTTTCTCTATTTTCTCAGCATATGTTCTAGGTGTGCATAAAACTGTTAAACGTAAACTTGTGTCAATGTCAGTTACTAACTCTGGCCCATTGGGTTGCAGGACTAGGGAATCAAATCTTAATGTGTTTTCCTGCTGTGGACCATTGATGGTAATGAAAGATGAATTTATTTTCTTTCAGTAAATAAACTATCTATCAAGGGAAATATAACCTATGTTTTTGTTGTTTTCTCAATATACCAGAAAAAATCAATAAAACAAGCTAATCTATTGAAATTAAATGCTTTTTTTCTTTTTTAACTTTTCGAACAATGCATCTAATCTAATAAACAAATTAAATACAAACCATTAGATTGATGTGCCTAAATATTTGTGTAGATATGTGAATCTAAATCTATGATCTATTATAATTCAATCAAAATCCTTCCAATCATACCTCATAACTGAAGAGCAAACCATAACCCTAATAGAGATATTGTTCCCCAAAGCTTCACTGACAATGTTGAAGAGAAAAGTTCCTATTGATTTGATCTACTTGTGATTATCTAACTAATTGAAATGAAATTTTTCTCTACTCTATTTGATATGTAATTGAAAATTTGATGAAAAAAGAAAAAAAGTACACAATTCCAACCTAGAAGAGCAAGAGATTTGGAAAATCCAGTAGTATAAGTATCTATCCCATCAGTACTTTCCTTTATTTCTCTTAGTGTTCATGTGATTCCAAGGGATTGGGAATGCAAATAAAAATAACATGAGGATGGAACTTGAGAAATGGGAGATTTGAAGCAATCTGGAGGCAATGCAAGTAGAAGAGAGATAGAACAAGAGATCTGAGCTTGGCTATGTAATTGCTAGCAAGAATATGATAGTAAAACCAAAAAAAGATACACCAAATTCTCAAACATGCCTTTTTCTTGAATACAAGCATGGAATATATAGGAATGGAGGCTAGGAGGTTAATTCAACAACAAGGCAAGAAGAGGCAGTTCCAACTAATTAAATTCATTTTAAAAATATAAGGATTAAGGAGAACCAAGCAAACAAAACTATTCTTAGCTAATTTGGCTCACGGATTTGTTCAAAAAGTGAACTTAGGTGAATCATCGCATGCAAAAACATGCATAAAGATTCTGAAAAATGTGGACAGGAACGCCAACTTGTGCAAGGTGGCACTTTCAAGACCACTGCCCTCCCTAGGAAGTGATTTGCGATCCGTTGCCCACGCAGGGTGGTGGTTCTAGAACTAAAGGTAAAAACAAGTGCAGAAAGAAGCAGGGAGTTGGAAAAATGCATGGAAAGGTTTAGCAAGGCTATCTAGGCTACAAATATATAATGCAAATGGGTTTTGGAGCTCAAAAAAATTCTTGAAAGGACTTTGAATAATCATTGGGTATTCTTCTAACTATTTTCCCTACAATGTAGCATGTGTAATTTTGGATGCGTACAGAAAACCTATATAAACAAATTCTAAATCCAGATCATTTTTTACTCATGAGACATCTAGCCCTAAGTATACTTCATCTTTTGGGTCATCTTCTTTTATAAATCATCATTAAATATCTTATAAGTCTTCCACACCATTTGGAATTTTTTCTTCCAATCAAACCCCTATGGTGGATAAAAAACCCATATTAATTTTTTTCTTTCAAAACGAAGGAATGATCATGGCATTTATAGGGTAACACGAAAATATTCGTCTAGTAGATTACGAACAAGGATTATCATTAGACCTTGATGCGTTCAGGTATTGTATATAAGAAGTTGATTCCTTTTATCAAGAAAAAGAGGAAGACACTCAGATCATGTAAATTGATCCTCCTCTTATTCTTCCATGTCCAAATTCTTCATTATGTGATGAAACTCTTGGGTCTTGTATTGATCCATGGGCTCTTCTCATCACCCAATCACTCTTTTTCTATCACATTTCCTCAATTAAAATCTTTTATGTGGTCAACGCTAAGTAGCCTTTCATCTTTTTCTATGTATAGGTCACCTCCTAGTAGCCTTCCCTCTCCTAGTTTTGGGACATTTTTGAGTGGTCAACTATTTTCTATACTTCAGGAACATCCAATTAGACTTTTTTCTTTTATTTATGGGTCACCCTCGGGTATCCCCTCATCTTCTATTCTTTGGAAACATACTAGTAGCCCATCATCTTACATCTATGGGTCATCTCCTAGTAGCCCATAACCTTCTATTCTAGGGAAAAATCCTAGTATCCATTCATCTTCTATGTCTGGCTCACATCCTGGTAGCCCATCTTCTTCAACTATTGGACCATATCCTTTTCATCCATCACATTTTTCTTCTACCAATTATTATGGAAATCCCATCGTCATTCCTCTCATTAATTCTAAACGTCCATGTTCTTCTCCCACTTCTCAAGTTTCTATATGAAGCTTGAGAGTGGTTAGAGTTACATCTTGTGTAATAAGTCAATTACAAGTTCTAAGAAACCATTCTCAATAGTTGTAACTTTTCATTTAAGAGAATTTTTTGACTGAAAGAATTGACATTGATATAAGAAAAAATTGTCTTAGATTAAGTTAGAGTAAGGAGGAAACTGTTTTGTAATCATGTATAGATTATGTATCATATTCCACATAATTCAAATAGCTGAAGTTGAAGTCATAAACTTCTTTGTTTCAAAACTGGGTGGGAGATCATACCCTTGACAAATATCTCGTCATTGTCTTATATTGGAAAATGACACATCTAGAGATTATTATTTTTATTTTTTGATTCCACCTTTTAATATTCATACACATCTCAAGAAACTCTTAATTTTTAATATTTTCTACAAATTCAATATTATTCTACTCTAATAAGAAAAAGGATAAAATAGTAAACCTATAAAATATGGAATTTACAGAAAAATTATACCTCCTAATTTTCTTCTTTGTAACAGCCAAAAGATTATACTTACTACCCACTTATGGATAGAGGCTAGAATTATTAGTGGTGAAATCGACTAATTTATATTTATTGATTATCAAGATGGAAAAAAAGTACCTAACCTACCATGTTTCATGGGTTTCAAATTCAGCAACTACATTGACCCAACATGGTATTATAAGTCCCTGTAACACATCCCTATCACTACATTTTATCAGGTAAATCTAAGAACGGTATCCTAAATATGGTGTTGTATCTAACTATCATGGTGTGTCCTATAAATATTTGTTGTAAATATTCAAAGGTGATATAAGGGCTTGTCATGTTATGTCATGAAAACAACATAAAATATAGACAATTTGTAGGCATCCTTCCACATATTTTCCATTACTTGTTTTTCCTCGTAAAAATATATAGAATTCATAATGGCAAATGCTCATATCTAAAAAAAGGTAATTTTTTCTCTAAAATAAATATATAAATTTTAGTGATCATTGCATTTGTTTGCAAAAATTTGTTTTCTTAATTTTTATAGTAAAAGAGATTGAATTCATTAAATATTCTTATTTCTCTTTGGTAAAACACTATCATTCAAATAACTTATTTCTTATGCATATATGGTCTAAACGATTCTCACATCCACTTGTGTTATTTTTCCACCTTTCAATTGGATTTGATCCACTCATTACCAACCTAAGATAACTCCCTTCTATGAGCGTTTACAATGAAAAGTGATGGCATTGTAGTAATTCCTCCACATCATAGATACCCACAATGCTCATGGGGCTCAATTCAAATTTATATTACACCGGCTAAAAGTACTTACAAAGCCTTGCATATCCTTTGTTCTTACCCCATTGGGTATCATGTAGCTCCTAATTCTATCATATACTTTTCAAGGTTGTATTACGGCTCAAACAAATTAGGAGGCACCAATATTTAATCTCTAAGCACCACAAATAGTTTCAACATCGTAAAAAAGAATATGATGAGTTTGTTAAATAAATTGTATGTTGGTCTAAAACCATATTTATGTAATTTATTAACACATGTGAATATTGGAAAAAAAATTCCCTTTTGAATCTTGTCATGTACATGTCCCCACCTACATTTATTGATAATAATTAAATTTATCAAATTCATTATGACCGTTATAATATGTGTAGTAATTTACTCTTAATATATCATGTTGTATTATTCCACTATGAGGAACATGTTATAGCACATCAGAGACACTGTGACATAACTAGTACTACCTTACACTGGTGAGGAATATAATCAATTTTTTTTTTTCATATCTACTTTTTAAAATCGAGGACTACATTACACTAGTGTCGTAATATACTTTCTAAAAAAATGATTTGAATTTTTTTTTTATCTTATATGATTTTTAAAAATGGGGAATATTTGAGACCTTAATAACTTTTTCTAAGGTTTAATATGGTTTAAAAGTATAACTTATATTTGTATTTGTATATGGATCTTTGAGGTGTCCGGTATTTTTTAGCTGATAGGTTATATTACATGAGAAAACATATTACTCCCTGAATCGGTCTCAATTTTGTTCAAATTTTCAGATATTTAAGGAAGCTCGAAAGTTGTGTGACACCAGAAACCTACCTTATTCCACTTGTTTTGAATTCAATCGTTGTTTACATGTTTTTAGGTAAAAAATACTCATTTTTTAAAATATCATCATCCTCTTCAACTTTCAAATGGTTTTCTCCCATACTCATTGCAACCTCCATGTAATATGTCACAACAAGTGCACTAGTCAATGTCATCACCATACTTGTATTGTAAAACTATTAGATTATTTCTTGTTTGATAGAATTTCATCTTCTACAGGACAAGTGACAAGTGGATTGGAGAAACATTCAAGTGAAATGATGAATAAAAGTTGTCTCATGGATTTCTATGATGGTAGGGCATTCATAAAATGTATCAAGTTAAAAATCATGGAAATTTTTTTGTCAAATTCAATTAGATGGTGTGAATACGTACTCCACAACTTGTATCAGCATATTGCAGGCCTTTGTAGAGATAAGATATTTATAATAACAGGGTGTGGACATATAGAAAATTACAATAGAAAGGGATTTTTTTTAAAATGTCATAATTAAAGATTCCCTAATAGATATGTATGTAAAATATGCACCCATACATAACTTACATGAAATTTTTGAAAAAGCACATCAAAGCAATGTGGTTTCATAACAATTCTGATCATAGATTATGTTGAACATAGAATTATTGATAAGGCTTTAAGACTTCTAAAATAAATTTTGTCTCAAGGATTAGTACATTTGTAGGGTATTCAAAAATATATTTTGTTAAAAACATATTAGAAAAATTATATAAAATTTAATTAGAAGGTGTGGAGCCATATTTCACAACCTTTGCCAACATATTCCTAACCAGTGCTACAATGAGAGCTTTAGATAGAAAGGAGATTCTTTTCAAATGTTGTGATTGTAAATTCCCTTTTAGATATGTAGGAATGTATGACAAAATGCCTCATAGTTATTTTACATCCCTCATCTATTTTAACAAAAAACACATATTACTTGGTCCGTTTGGTCCATACTATAGCATATAAACCCCAATAAATCAAAATTATTATGTCACTAGAGGTGAGGAAACAATAAAATTTCCCTCTCACTAACATAATAGTTGATTGGTTGTGATATAATTATGATTTTTTCCTTCCTTTCAAAGTTATATATGCCTCTCAAAAAATTAATCTTGAATTAGTTAGTGAGTCTAGTCCATAATAACACATATACCCTAATATAGCATGCCTTAAATACCAATGAAATTGCAATGGAAGTGCCATCTCACTAACATAATGTTTGTTTGGTTGAGAAATAAGTATGATTCCTTGATTCCAAGGTTAGAACACCTCTGAAAATATAAATGCCACAATGGTTGGGAGACCTCTTTTGTGATAACATAAATACCCCAATATTTCACGATTGTTATAAGTGGACCTCTAACTAATATAATGGTTTATTGGTTTTGGGAAGAGTTTGTTTGTTTCCTTTCTACCTAAGTCTAATATGAATTTGTAGTGTATCTTGGAATGGCTTCACAAAATCTGATTTTTCCGCCATATTTTGGTATCAATGTAACTATTACATATCCTTTAAGTGTAAGTGTACCATTGAGAATGTGTATAAAAAGGTTATGGTTGTAACCCAAATGACAAAAAGCCTTCCCTAAAGGGGCAGTATGACTCAAAATTCTATAATAACACTCCACCTCTACTTTTTTCATTGGTCATATGGTTTTCTTAAACTGCTATAACATATAAACATCTATATATCATGATACTTATTCCACTAATGGTAAGACCACAATGGAAGGGGCACCCTTAACATCCTCCTTAATTATATCTTGATACATTACTTGTTACCAAAGTTAGATATCCATCTTTAATACATCTTTAAAATTACTTTAACTCTTAAAATTCACATATATCTATAGCCATTTCAACTTCATTCAATGAAAAAATTGCAATAAGCTAGTTAACAAGTTAACAAAGTTATCATATATTTATATGTAAAGTTCTCATATAATTGTTCGTACATTTAATTTTATTTAATAAATTAAAATTTATGCTTTAGTTCTAAATAAAAGTAACATATAGTCCGTAAAGTATATGTTTTGGAGTTATTTTCTATTTCCTTGTCTCATAGTTATAATTTAGATCTATATTTTGTGTTATATGTTACATCATAATACCAAGCACCATGTATCTTGTTTTAATCACCCATGGGAGATTAATATATGATAAATTACTAGCTTATTATGAAGGAATTTTGGTAATGTATAATATTTGATAGATCTATTATCTAAAAATAAAAAAACTATTAAATTTACTTGGTGCTTAAAATATTTACTAAACAAAGATTCATCATACAGGACATTTAAAGTTAGACTGGCAACTAATATTGTTGGAGAAAGCATGTAAATACTAAATGTGAAAACTATTTGTCAAAAATATAAACCAATCTTTCATACATTTCAATTGAAAAGAAGGAAAATTTATTCCAAACTCCAATTTCAAAGGAAAGTGGTGGTGTTAAAAAGGGGCATTATCATGAAATATGATGTCTCTTTACTTATACAATTACATGTAAGACAAAAAAAACCTATTCGAAAAAGTAATATGTAATTTCTTTTTATGAATTCTAGCAAACGTTCAGAGGTTGAAAAATATGTTATTTCTTTATATTGTCTTGGTTATTGTTCACTACTTACTTTTAAAAACTCACATAGAGATTGTCAATAAAAACCCCCATTTATTCATGTGTATTAAATGTCATTTAGTAAATGTGCCACCACCCATGTTTACTATTCATATTCTTGGGTTCCTTATAATATATTTTTATAAAACTATTGAAACTTGGCTCAAAATGTTTTGTTGGGCTAGTTATGAATTTGGTTAATTGTTTCATATTGTCGCATGGAAATTGTATAAACTCCTAAAGAATTTTCGAGGGCTCAAATTTACATATATTGAAATTCATTTCACTTCCATTTTTGCTAAATGGATCATGAAGGTGAGTGATGTACATTATATTACATAAGATATGATGGACATGTAAAAGATCTTGCAATGGATTAGGTTTCAAAATTTTATCATTCTCAAATCTCATGTTAATTTAGTAGGCTCCTTTGACACCTACATCATCTAGAAGAAAATGGAGAAAATAAAACCATGGTGTCAGTGTCTTTGAAATGGATATCAAAACACTTTTTCCATTCACCACGATTAACTTTGGTTGTATCTCCTTATCAATTTTTATAAAGGCCCTTCTGGTAGACACCAATGTTTGGTATACCACCCCTCCATCATCTCATGTTCATTCATATTTCACCCTTGGGTTTCTTTTTCTTAAATTCAAATAAATATAATCTAATATTCATCCATATTTAATGAATTATTAAATGGAATCCATATAATCCATTTAATAATTGAATTTTTTCATCTTTCAAAAATTACTCAATCAATTATACACTCCTCTGACATCACTCTTAAAATTCAAAACAAGAGGATGCATTATTTCACCTAATATCCCCCACCTCATATCACATCCATCACATAAGTCAATTAGTGAGTCCCACAGAATCACATCACCTCTTTTAGTCAGGGTTACTTTACCTAACCCTGATTACATATTAACCTACAGTTTGGCCTCACCTTAGGCTATAAATATGGGTTCTTCCCCCATATTTCAATAGGACAAGTTTTGGAAAAGAAGGTTAGGAGATCCTATTCTGAGAGAAGTTAGAAAATCAATATAAAACGTTGTTTTGAATTCTAAGCTTCTTATTTGTCATCTTGCCATCTTAATGCTTGTTTCCTCTCTAGATCAACACTCTAGCTAGGTTTCTTAGTCATTCTAGTTTGTTCACCATTTTATATTTCTGTACATCTACATGTTATCTTCTGTTTAACGTTTATCGTCATCTTTGTACACACGGGGGTTGACATCCTCCAAGGGAGTTAACATCCTCTTGGAACCAGCACTGTCCGGGAAACCCCTGCATATTGTTATCTAATCGTTTTTGTTTTAGTTTTGTAGATCTATCACCTTTTGTCACAGATCTATCTTCTCTACACCCATATCCAGAATCCATATCTACATCTGAGGTCCTAAGCCCTCCATCACTCATGTTTCTGGCGGCTTCCATTCTCGGCGTTCACCCGCGCTAGAACGAGGTTTTCCAGATCAACATTTGGCACTCCTGGTGGGACCAGATCTTGGATTTGGTCATTTTGTTTGTTATTTTGCTTCTCCTTTCTAACTTGCTTGTTTGCAATATCTTAGTATTTGTTGATTTCAGTTCCGTACGATAACCATTCTTGTTTGGCCGTGTTTTCAAGTTTGATTGTGTAATTTATTATCCTCCTTGTTTTCATCACGTAACATATATTTTGTATCTTTTTCTTTTCGACTCACCTGTTTGCAAGGTGTTAGTTTAGCCTCCACTAGTATGGTATGAGACTTGCATTTTGTCGTCTTTTACCGTTACAAGGTACATAGTTTTGTTATTTTGAAAAGTATTTTTATTTGGTTGTTTATAATTAATCAATAGTTTTCTGTTGTTGCTATTAAAAATAATTAATTAATAATAATAAATAATAAATAAATGTAATTTATACAAAAAAAAGAGACAAAGACATAAAAAAAAATTTATTAGTATTATCCTAGATTACCTCACCCTACCTATCCCCTAAGCCCGGCCTGCTCGGCCGAGCCACTCTCCTTCCCACTCATCCTACCCAATCCATCCCCTTAACTATTTCCTCACCTCTCCACTCGACCAGCTCGGCCACATCTCCTTTCCACACCCAACCGAGCTCGCCATATTCTTCCCACCGACTTAACCTCCCACTCCTCACCGAGCTACCACCGATCCTCCACCCCTTCTCTCACCGAATCTCTTCCACCTTCCTCTCAAACCATATTCCACCCAACTCTCTCCACTCCTCGGCTTCCTCCACATCCTCTCCACCGAGCTCCGTAACCGCGTTTCCCCATCTCCATTGATTTGTTTCCGCAGACCCTCCTACTCCTCACCGAGCTACTCCCACATCACCTGACCCCAGTTATTATACATCTTCCCTCGATCCAACTTTCCAATCCCGAGCTTCCATCAACCTCACCGAGCCCATTCGTTCCCTCCACTCCTCACGATCCACACGACTCCCTCACCGAGTCCCTCCCATTCACTTCTCCCCACGTCGCTTCTCTCCTCTTCACCCATCTCCCCTCCTTCCCACACGTCATCTCCCTTCATTCCTTCCACTCACCATCCGTTCCCACGCCCCTCTCTCCGACCATTCACCTCCCATGCACCACGTGAATCACCTGTTCAGTCAAAATTTGTAGACGGCTTAGCCCTTTCTGGTGAGTGTAAATGTTTAGACGGCTTAGCTCTTTCCTGATTCGATACGATAGCAATAAAAAAATATTCATACTGAAAACGTGTATCTACACGCAGCCTTGCAAGAACTCGACGCTTGAGTCTCCCAATTGTGTTCGTCTCAGTATCAAATTCACAGCATTGTGGAGAACGACTGAAAAGTCTCTTTATCACGATCTGTTTGCAATTATTTATAATACATCTGTTATTGATATACTTTGCTTCATTGTAGTCGATTCACAAGATTTCAAGCTTTATGCTTCCGACTGTTTCTAGCTCAGACTTGAATTCACGCAGGTTTTGTGATAGTGACTGTAAACTTTCTCACAGCGACTGGTTTGTAAAATTATATATTTTCCGTTGATATTTGCTGTGATTCTCAATCAAATATGTGAAAAGCCATGTGCAGTTTCATTGTATAGTCTAATTAGTATTCCATCTGATTCTTTGACATAACCATACAACGAACGATCAACATCCACTGTTCGTAGCACCATAGTTGACTATATATTTCTGTGATGATCATTATATCATGGTACATGTGAAGAGCAATATCCATGTGTAGTCCACTCATCTTTTAGGTAGGTTTGATGAATCTTTTATTTTATTAGTTATATAGTGATGTCATTTTGTTAGTTGGACTTTTATAGTCATGTCATTTTGTTAGTTGCACTTTTTATAAGTCATATAATTTCATTAGTTTAACTTTTATATAAGCTATTATTTCATTAACTTAGTCTATCTTTTCATTAATTTAGTTTAGATTTTTAGGAGTGCATTTTATTCTTGCTATTATTTCATTAAACTATGGTTTCGTTAATTAATTAGATTAATTAATTTTATTTATTTGTGTTTATTTTTATTTTTATTTTACGACAACACCAGTTGTAAAATATATACGACATTTATATCATTTTTCTAACCACCTTAACTAACAATAATTATTATCTTCTTGCAGGGTAATGTCTATGAACTTGCGACCACAAAAATAACGCTGTCAAAGATCTATATTGAAATCAAACACATCGTGTAAAACATTTTTATCGACCTCATCTGCAATCGTAAACAGTGCCATTTTAGGGTACTTGGGCGTTCCAGATCACCGAGTGGCACTTTCAAAGTATGCCACATTATGAAATATGATCCAATACCGAGGGAACACGTTCTCCAAGGCTTCATTAGCATCTATTGTTGTTTTCTTGCTTTACAACCTGTCCCCTGATTGTTCGAAGCATACTCATCATTTGTCTCAATTTGCTGTCCGATAAAAAAGAAAAGTGATATACAGGTATTCTTCAGTTTTCCTTATTTTCTCCTTTTGCATTGTACTTTCCTGTTCCTAGTTGATTGTCAGCATCAAACTTCATATTTCAGATTTGGAGTAAAACGAACCTTGTCTATTCTACTTACTCACATAGTGTAAAGAGGGGTTTAAATTTTTGCATCACACTTATCATCACACACTGCCTATAACTTCACAAACTAACTAACACACCGAAACATTCCTTGCACCTGGTTCACTTATTGGGATTTGATTACCCAATAGGAAACCATTTCAGCCATTTCCCAACAATAAATTACCTGAAACCAAACATAATTTATCTTCTTCTAGGTCCTCTTACAGCCATTTTCTTCTTTTTTTTACCCTTCATTACTCGATCCACTGCTAAAAATATGGAACACAACCCCACTTCACATAACACTTCATCTTAGCCAATAACCATCCCGATGGTTTCCTCATCCATGTCTCTCCCCGTGATACCTATCAATACCGATTCTATTATAGATATATCTCATCCAGTATTAGTCGGCCACACTTTGATGTTAGACCATTCCATCCCATGTAGGCCAGCTATTCCACCCTTTGTTAGATAAGAACCTACTGGTACTCTTATTTTTCCTCTCGGTGATCCAAATTTTCAACATATTTTGGATGCTAATCTTGTGGGTCTTCAAGACTTTCTTATAAAAAGATACATACACATTCCTCTAGACGACCCACCACTTCACCAAGTTTATCCTTCAAAGTACTAGTTCCGAAATTCCTCAGTCCGTGGTCTTACATGATTTTTCTTCATCCTCCACCAACCCATCGACACATAAAAGCACCAGGGAAATCACGCCCATTCCGCCCAATCTTCCCTACATCAACACGACTCTCGTGACCACCATTCCCACTACTACTACAGCCGTAACTACCACCAGTGCTCTTGTCCAACCTCCCCAGATGTCATATCCGTTATTTGAACAACAAGTCCCATTCACATCACAATTTTTCCCCATTGCTTCTCAACTTCCTCTGATAATACCTTTGCAACATGCAGTGTCACATCTAGTTTATCAACCCGTCTATGCCCATGTCTCCACTCAGCAGTTGACACAAAAACCTTTACAATCCCAACAATCATACCATGCCCCTTTTTATTACCAACAAACATTTGAGCAACCTCCACCTCAGCCACAAACCATAATTTGTACTCACCCATACCAAGTTCCTTAGACACCCACGCATCCACAAGTTCAACCGCCGTCTCATTTCTCAATAGATGATTCCTAACGATCTCGTGCAAATATTAATGGGTAAGATAACCAACCTAAAGTGCTATGTACCTTGGGATATGATAATATAACATATATGGGTTGATAGAGATGCCGACATGTGGCACACATCCCCTTAGTTATGTGTATGGGTTCACATGGGATATAATATTATAATGTATATGGGTTGATGGAGATGCCGACATGTGGCACACATCCGCTTAGTTAGTTATATGGGCTCACATAGGAATTAATTATATTGGGTAATGGGTCGGCCTACATTGAGATTAGGTGTTACCCATCCTATTTAAAGGATGTGAGTGTCATTATGAAGGAGGTATGTATGAGTTGAGTTTTCTACTTGGTAGATATTTATTGGAGGTGTCCCCCTCGAAGTGGATTCCCATCTTGGGAGATTGTGGAGTTACTCCTTCCTTAAGGAGCATTGTATGGTGTTGCCCTACCTTAAGGGTATTATTCTGAATAAATTGCATATTAGGGTATCTTGGCCCCCCATATATTTTGTGTTGAGTTATCTTCTGCAATTTATTGATTTATTATATGCAAGGTTCATATCAAGTGGTATAAGAGCAGTGATCCAGGTAAATTTTGGGATGAAACCCTAATGTTGGTGATTCGTCTATATCTAGAGATTGACTTGGAATTTTTCAGATAATTTTTTGTGAGGAGTTGGTACATAGTTCAAGTGATCTTCCCTCAAAATTTCAGATTTTTTTGAGATGGTTTGTAAAAGTTGTGTCTGTTTTAGGGTTGAAACCCTAATTCTAAGGTTTCATCTATATCTTCTGAATAATGATGATTTAGGAAACAATTTTTTTTGGGTTGATGGTAATATATTCAGTGGTCATACCACTAAAGTTTCAGAATTTTTGGTTTTATTTTGACAGAGTTATTTCAGTTTTATTATTTTTCACTATTTTGCTTCACAGGCCACAATTTGAGGAATTTTCTTGAATTTCTTACATTTTCGGAAACCTCTCAAGAATTAAATTGCGATTTGTGTTCTGTGATATCTTATTTTTTTCCGACATTTAGCCGAAAGGGTTAGATTTTTTTTTCTTTCAACAGGGTCTATTCCAAAAACCCTAGTTTTGAGGATCATGAGGATGGTAGATTTTTTAGGAGATGGCAGGATTGATGCAAGAGAATGGTGGAAAAAATTTAGGGTTAAATTCTCTAAACCATCAGATATTTGGTTATTCAAGGTGGATTAGTGGCCCCGCATAATTTGGTTTTATGAGTTAGAAAAGGAAAAGTCTAATTGGTCCGAGCATTCAAGTTTTCACATGCATGGGCAACAAAAGAAGAAGAAGATGAAGGAGAAGAATAAGAAGAAAAAGAAAAAGAAAAAGAAGTAGAATAAGAACAAGTAGAAATAGAAGCAACATCAGAAGAAGAAGAAGAAGATGTTGAAGATGAAGCTGCTACACAGGATAGTGCATCTCCAAGGAAGGAAGCTTCAATATTTCAATTTGAAGGGTGCATTCATGAAAAAAGGTAATTGTTTCCATTTCAAATATAACTTGATCACTATGGCTCTCAAAATCTACATGTGCAAACAAAGCATATCAAGGAATCTCAAATGCTATGGATAAATATATTTTACATTCAGATTTTTTATGCTTTAGGTATGGATATTGTTCTCAGATATCCTTGGTTAGAGACATTGGGAACAATTAATATTAATGTGCAAAATAAATTCAATGATGGTACAAGAGAAAGAAAATCTATATCACACATAGCAAGCAAAAAAGTAATGTACGATGAGATCATGAAGATGAATTTGAAGATGGTGAAGAAGGGGAATAAGGATGAATCATCATGAGAGATTGAACATTTCTCTACAATGGAGAAATATGATATAACAAACAAGTTGGAAGAGGAAAAGAGAGTGGAGGAAAAGATTGATAAGGTTGAGCTACACTATTATATTCATCATGACAGGAAAAAATCATGGAGACTGCTAGGACACACAAGGGCAGCAATCCATGGAATTGGAAGTATAATTTTTGTTATACATGGAATCAATGGAACACCATGGAATACATGAATAATAATTATGGATATACATGGATGCCGAGGAGGAACACCTCAATGGAATCTATGAGCACAAGGGAATACAGGTTTAGAGAAGCATCACCCCCTATGATTTCATATGGGTGGTTGGATGATTGTGCAGAAAGTGTGCAATAATTTACATTGCACTCATTGCATATGGCTTCTTCTTATGTTTCGAGGATGAGTCAAAGAGGGAGGCATGCTATGTACTTTTGAGGATAGCTTTTTCCGACATGTGGGCACACATGGTGTATGGGTTCACAATATAATATTATAATGTATATGGGTTGATGGAGATGCCGACATGTGGCACACATTTAGTTAGTTATAGGGGCCTCACATAGGAATTAATTATATTGGGTAATGGGTCGGCCTTTGGGATTAGGTATTACCCATCCTTAAAGGATGTGAGTGTCATTATGAAGGAGGTATGTATGAGTTGAGTCTTCTACTTGGTAGAGATATATTGGAGGTGTCCCACTCAAAGTGGATTCCCATCTTGAGAGATTGTGGAGTTACTCCTTCCTTAAGGAGCATTCTATGGTGTTGCCCTACCTTAAGGGTAAAATATAATTGCATATTTATCTTGGCCCCCTCAGACCATCCAGTGTTGAGTTATCTTCTGCAATTTATTGATTTATTATATGCAAGGTTCATATCATAAAGGCCACTACACTAGGGTCTAAAGTTACACTGTCTTATGAACATATATGTAACGAACCCATTCATCCATTTGTGCCAATGAAATCATATCCTCCAGACTAGGAATTACCAAATTTCACTAATTTTGACAACAAGGAGGACCCAGAACATCTCTGAGCATTCAAACATGCATGTTATCTTATTGCACATGACAAGACATAATGCTTTGTACTTTCCCCATGTCTTTGGCTGGTCCTGCCTTAGAGTGGTATAATAATATTCCCCAATACTCTATATTTTCTTTCTCTCAACTTTCACAATTATTTCTCGATCACTTATCCATTAATATGGCAAGCACGGTAACCATCAATGATCTATATACCATCCACAAATTTAACGATCCATCATGGATTTTTTCGCACAATGGAGAAAAATGATAAATAAATTATATTTCCCTCTTCCTCAAATCGACCTTATCGAAATCTTCGCATGTTCTTGTGCGAAACATATTTCATTGACTTTGAAAATTCATTCATTTCGTACTTTTGAGGAATATTTTTCCATGGCTCACAAGCTTGAGACATGGGCCCTTATATAGGGGAATTTAAAATTAAAATTAAATAAGCCCAAAATATAATTTTTCAGACCATCCATGTCAAATGATAAGTCAAAGAAAACTACTAACATTGTCATTATTAAATCATCTTCTCCACTTACATCTACCACCATAGCCCATCAATGATTCACATGGCCTACACCCAATTATACTCCTCTGGGAGAATCATACAACACCATATTTGACAAGTTAATCACAACACATTTGATCACACTTCCACCTATTCAACCAGTTGACAAATCTAGACCAAGACCTATATGGTATCATGAAGACCATTACTACGAGTACCATCAAGTCTAAGGACACGACATCAAGAGATGTCATACTTTCAAGGATTCGGTCCAAAGACTCATCGATCAGGGAGAACTTCAAGTGGATAACCCAAATGCACCACCCAATCAACCACTAGATATTTTTAAACAACCATTTCAAAACCATACACCCACATAAATAATTCAAACCACCACTGTGTCTACATCGCAAGTGTTCAACACCCATACCATAAATACTATACATATTGCTAGTACAAATCTAAATCCATTCAAAAACTTATCTTCTTTCTCACCCACCATATCTACCTCACTATAAGATCCCCCTTTCTTCATTCCATTAAACCTCACCCCCATACCAACCTCGGTCCTATCTACGTTCAACTCATCCTATCTTCCCTCATCCACCATTAATTTTACATCTGAACATACCTCATATACTCCATCACCAACATTTATTTCATCTTTTCCCATAATGTCAACCATAGAACCAATTCCAATGCATGCACCTATTACATCAATCATTGATACCACATCCATATTTTCCTCCCCTCCTACATCATTTGAATAATATTGAAATATATTAAACCTCATCAGTGCAACCAAATCAATTTTCACCTTCTTTAGATTCCAACGAACAAATATCCCTTCCTATACCTCTATCACTACCACCTCTAGATCATCCAGTGGACATTATTGTTATTCCTCTCAAGGACGGAACCTCTCAAATATTTCCTCAAGATTCCCTGATACAGGAAAATATTATTCCTTATGCTAGAAAATCCAACCCCAAACCCCTTCTACTAAAATCATCCAACACTATGAAAATTATAATCATCTCAAACATCCACTCCTTCTCCAAATACAAAGAAATTCTTCACAGAAAAAGCACCTCCTAACGGTGCAATTGAATCATGTATTGAGGTATTCCGACACTTGCTACAAATTTATGCAATCACACTTCCACCTATTAGGGGCTTTGACCTCAGTAGTAAGAAGCCACCATGGTTTAATTCCAGCCTTTTTTGTGCATATCATCGCACCCCTAGGCATGATATCTGAAATTACAGAGTGCTTCAAGCCATTATTCATAACTTCACTAAGGAGGGATGCATCCTTCCCAAACCAAACCAATCTATCCCTTCCACTTCAACATCTGCATTGTTGACCTCATCTATCCAAATGCAAGTGTCCCCTCGTTCTTCACAAACTTCCACAATCATGTCACCTCTAAGTCAAGAATGTTTTAAAAAAGATCCTTCATTCTCCATCGAACTTATTCAAATACCTCCTCAATCCAATTCGTGTGACCCTAAATCATCTACTAACACTAAAAATGAAACCAAAACATTAAAACCGTGACGCAATCCATCCCCATCCTTAGCACCTATATTGGTTCATATGTCAATATCCCGAATTTATATGTCTAAATGCAAGCCAAAAAATCATCTTAAAACCCATAAGAGTGGTCTCCTTTGTCACACTTCGATCCAGTCTTATGCAGATATCCTTCAACATCTAATTCAATTTTCTCTGATCACTCTTCCTCCCATTATACATTGGGATCCTTATAGTAGGAAACCTCCATGGTTCAATCCCAATTGCATTTATGCCTATCATCACGTTCTGGGCCACGAAATTGAACAATGTAGGGCCTTTCAGACCATCGTCCATGACCCCATTAAGGAAGATGAATTCCTCACTCAGGAACAACATCCTTCCCCATCCAAAATGAATACAACTCGTCTTTGTACATCCTCATCCATCAGGTTTCCTAACACTCCCCCATCCTCTTTTATTCCACCTTTGCCTATCCTACCATCAATTGATTCTATCTCAGTTTCATTTTCCACACTTCTACTAATCCCAATCACATCAACTAGTGTGAATGTGAACACACCATCTTATTCTTCCACTTCATTTGAAGAACATTGGAAATCACTTCAACTAGAAGAAATTTCAAACACCCCTCCCTTCTCAACTACAGATACTCCCACATCCGTCATGAAAATACCAATCCATTCACCCATATCACCTACGACACAACCTTCAGACTCTCTAACTGAAATTAGTGTCACATCTCCCAATAATGCTTCTTCACAATCCAAATCCAAGAAATTTGGTATACGTCCAAAAAAATATCTTGTGCATCCCTAAAAGAAGATATAAATTTCGCCAAAAAATACCAAATATGCATCATCTATTTTGGGGAAATAGCTATCTCCATCTAAGGCATCACAATCACTCTGCCGACAAAAATAAAAAACATCTAGCATTCCCTCAAGATTCGACTCAAAATTATGGAACAACATGATGCAATCCTCTAGGAAATCTCATACAACCACATCTCAAGCATTTGCATCCCAATCCAAGTCCAAATAAAATGCATATACTAATGTGGAAACGATTCAACACTTATTACAAATTTCTGCCATCATGCTCCGACCTATCAAGGAATTTAACCCAAATAGTAGGAAGCCATCGTGGTTTGATCCCCACCTCATTTGTTCCTAGCATCGTACCCCGAGTCATGACATTGAGTGTTGTAAATCCCTTCAGACTGTCATTTATGATCTCATTGAAAGCAAATACCTTTTTGAGGATTGTCCCTCTACCACATCTATCGAAATCTTTAAGCCTTCTCCTCCATCCTCCATTAACATCTCTGCTTCACATGTTACTCATACAGAAGGTTCTCCCTTATTCATCAACACTATTTTCCTATGATCCCCAATGCATCTACCTAATCTAAATCTAAGGTTATCATCATCCAATCTCTTTCACCTATCCACATCTAATTTTACGACAATGATATAATATTTTTCACTGAGGGAGTAGCCTCCCCTCGTCCTTAAGCATATCATTCATGTTAACTCATTTTGTATTTAAAAAAATCCTCTTTGATGTCTTGGGAATTTACTCCTTGACATTGTTTTATTTACCTTATCCAAATCCATTTGATCTAAACTAACCCCCTTCAAATATCTATCCCATTTTTATCCCACTTTTGTGCCCATATGCATCTATCCCTTCGAAGATCATTTATTTTCATCTTAAGCCCACTGTTGTGGCCATGTATGCCCTTCTTTTGAGGGACCATATTTCATCTTCATTTTTTTTTTATCAAGGGCAAATAGTTTTGAAGGGACTATACCCTGTATACAAAAGGGCTCAAAATCCAGATAGTAAAGATGAGAGAAGCAGCTCAGAGAAATCCAAAACAGTTAACCAAGGAAGGATCAACAACCAAATATTACAATATAATTGAAAAAAGGATCTAAACGTACAAAGATCAAGAAATGAGAAGGAAAGATAAAAAAGGAACCAAAAGATAAACAACATAAAGAGCTCCGCCAAAAAACAACTCCAGAACCACTAGATGACAGCCACATCGTAGCCAAAAAATAGCATCACAACATCCCATTACTTAATTGCTCTGTCAATATTGGTCTTGATATCCTGCAGTGACATGAAGAAGGCAATGGCAGTGGCCTGAGAGGAGTCTTGCAAATCCGCTTGGGCAATTGCAATGTCCCTTTTCTCTTTAGGGCCCCATATGTCCTCATTAATCCCACTTAAACTGCAAACACTATGGACATGTTGTTCAATGAAATTATAAATGCTTTTGAGGGTAGACAATATGTAGTCATTGTGGCTTTTAGCATTCCCTAATCTGCCATCTAATGACTGTAGTTTCTTGAAAACTTCAGCAATAACCCCCTCTTCCTCCTCACTTTGAAGGATCCTTTTACCCTTAGCTCTTTCCATGTTTTTTATAGCCCCTTTGAGTTCTTGTATCTCCTTTTCTAATCTATCCACCCTATCAAGAAATTCCTCCTCTTTGGGCTCCTCCACCAGCTTGCTAATATGCAGGAGGTTTTTAGCTAGTTCCAAGTATTTGTGGCTCCTTAGGACTCATTGGGAAGCAAGGATTTTAGCTTTGAGGCTCTTGCTTTTCTTACTGGAGATAACATCTTCAATCTTTCATTTTAGTAGTGGGGGAGTGGAAGCAGGGTGGGCAGGTGGAGGTATGGAGGAGGGAGGTGGTATAGGATTCACGGGAGGGCAGGTGGAATAATGGCGGTGAATCAAGAGGATAAAACCTTGGTGCAAAGGGACAGCCCTAGAGTGGCTTTGAAATTCCCTTATAGATTTCTCCAGAGAGTTAATGAGATAGTGAGGAAAGCTGATAATATTATTTCTACGAAAATGATTCATAAAAATCAGATTCTTTTGAGGCATAGTCACATATCTTCCTTGAAGGGTAACATACCTTACCACCATTTTGGCCAGTTCAGCAAAAGGTTCAGGAATCGACGCCACCTTGAGACCAGCAGTCACGAACTCAAGATTCTCCCCCTCTTCCAGAAATTTCTTGGTTTCCACCTCCTTGTCTACCTTCTTATTGAATTTTTTTCCTTCCAAGCTGAGTCCCGTGATCTGAGCTATGAGATCTTCCGTGATTTCCATTTTCATGTTACTATATTTGACTATCCTATTCTTCCAACCCTGGGTGAATTTTATAGAAATGTCTTGGTCGAAACCTTGAATTCTTTCAATGAAATTAGACAGGCCCCCAATTTGCAGGTAATCCCAAAGCTCCATGTTCTCTTTCCACTTTAAATTGTGGGTCGGTTCGGTTTTGCATGGCGGACCCCCCATGTTTCCTCTGCTCCTTTTCTTGTTCTCAATGGTAAAGTAGCTACCAATGTGCAGGACAGGCAGAACTTTGATTTTGGTATTTGAATCTTTCCTACCCATGAAAGCCGGTGTAATTATTATGCTACACTTGTTATTATTGCCTCACTCCTCGAATCTCCTCCTATGCCAAGAAATGATGACAGCCCAGCCCACACAGATTGCATCACATCCATGTCTTTTGTGATGTCATCATCATGTACTTGGGGATCCACACATTAGAGTCTAAAATACAGCCATTAGTGATGATTTTCACTGCCATGTAGATCAATGATAATGGCTTTATTGACATGAGTGGGTAGAATGTCCTCCCCAATCCAAGTTTGAAAGGAATTATTAACACCGAAGTTAGCCAAGCTGTCAGCGACCCTATTTCCCTCCCGATAGGTGTGGGTGATTTGGACATTTTCAAAGATTTTACATATCCTCAATATAATCCCTGATAGACCAAATGAGGTGTTGCTTTTTATTCAGAAGATTGATAATATTTAGAGAATCACCTTCAATTTTGATATTTGGAATATTACAATCTCTGGCAAGTCTAATACCCCAAAGAGCCACCATGGCTTAAGAATAATGATTAGTCTGTCTACCTATTCTCCCAGAAAAAGTAGCAACATAACAGCCTCTTTGATCCCTGATGATTCCCCCTCCTCCAGAGTCACCCGGATTTTGTTTTGAGGCCCCATCAAAATTTAACTTGTGCCAATTAGTGGGGGGTTTAATCCATCACACTATGTTTCTGTCAGTACCACTCTTCTTTCTATTGATAGTGGCAGTATTCCAATCAGTCAGAATGCATTCTTCATTCTCCGGGTAGAGTCTATTTTTAGGGGGTTTAAATCTAGCAATGTTATCTTGCACAGCAATGACAATTTCCTTATAGACTTTGTTACAAGACAGTCTATTGTTTCTTAAAATACTATCATTACGAGCCTTCCAGATTCTCCACATATTTTGGGGCAGAACAAGTTTCCATAGTCTTTTCACCATGCAATGTTTAAACGGAGAGCTCCATTGCTCCCAAGCCTGGAGGTAGGTAAGGGGAAAAACCCATCTCAGATTAAATTTTACAAAAACAAGCTGCCAAATTTTGGAAGCAATCTCACAATGAAGGAATAAATGTTTTATATCTTCAGCCTCTTGTTGACACATGCAACATCTATTCGGCATGATGAATCCATTCTTGATGAGGTTGTCATTAGTTAGGATCTTGCCATTAATAATTATCCACCAAAAGAAGTTCACTCTAGGGGTTAACTCTAGCATCCATAACTTGTGCCACTTAATTTTGCTTTCCATGGATACAAAGAAAGAATTATATTCTGATTTAACAGTGTATTCCCCATCAAAAGAATCTTTCCAGATGAGCTCATCTTTAAGATTTTGATTACTTATATGGATTAGGGAAAGTTGATTATGGAGAGATATAATATTAGCTTGTATACTATCATTCTCCACTTTTGGCTGCTTACATTTTCTTTTGTTTCCATCCCTCTCAATGTACCCCTGGATTTTGTGTCTATACTTTGCAATTAAGTTATCTTTAATATGATCATAAGCAGAAATCCAGTTAGAATCCGTCCACTTATCAGTCCAGAAGTTTATCTTTCTCCCATTTCCAAGCTTCCAGCTACACCCTTGAGAGAGAATGTGTCTGCTGCGTAGAAGGTTGTTCCAAAAAATAGAACCACTCGGAAGGGACTAATCATATATGAAGGAAATCTTGTTTTTATTTGAGAGATATTTGATCTTAATCCACTCTGTCCAAGGTCTGTGCTCTTTCATAAGCCTCCATCCTAATTTTGCAGTAAGGGAAGTACTCATATGTTTGATATCTTTGATGTCTAGCCCCCCTAGTCTCTTAGGTTTACAAACTTGTTCCCAAGCCATAAGATGATACCTAAATCTGTCCTCAGTACCGTGCCACAGAAAGTGTTTTTAAATCTTCTCAATACTGTTCATCACAGCTATAGGCATGCTGAAAATTGACAGTATGTAAATAGGCAAGTTTTGAAGATTTCTTTTAACCAAAAGGAACTTACCTGCACTTGAAAGGACAACGCCTTTCCAGCCAGCCAAATTTCTTTGAAATCTCTTAATAAGATCATTCCATACCTCCACTGACATCTTGCCAGTACTTAAAGGTAACCCTAAGTAAGTAGCTGGTAGAGAATTAATAGTGCATCCTAGAATATTAGCAATATTTCTTTGCCTTTCCTCAGGAGTATTGAAGAAATAAATAGAGCTTTTGTCAAAATTAACTTTTTGTCCCAAGGATTCCTCATAAAATCTAAGGACAATTTTGATAGCCTTTGCCTCAATAATAGAAGCCAACAGGAGTAGCAAAGTGTCATCAGCAAACTTCTGATGAGAGGAGATCTGATTACCAGTAGTTGGAGGGAAGCCTTTTATCATGCCAATGTCAATAGCTTTAGAAATAGTTCTGCTTAGAATGTCAGCCATAATAATGAATAAAAGAGGGGAGATTGGGTCGCCTTGCCATATACCTCTATTACTGGCAAAAAAACCCACCGGTTCCCCATTAACAACCACCGAGAATCTAGAGGTAGAGATGCAAGAATGGATGATTTTTCTGAATTTGCTTTGAAAACCAAATTTGGATAGGACCTCATCTATGAATCTCCAGGAGACTTTGTCGAAAGCTTTATGCATGTCAAGTTTGATGGCCATCCCCACCTTTTTACTTTTATCAATAGAATGTATAGTTTCATGAACCTTGATAATTCCATCTTGGATAATTCTTCCTTGAATGAATCTGCTCTGCTATTGTGAAATGATCTCCATGAGAATAGGTTGCATTCTTGTGGTGAGAATCTTAGTGAAAATTCTATAAATGACATTAACCAAACTGATAGGCCTAAAATCTTTGAAGTCTTTTGCATTCAAATTTTTCGGGAAAAGCAAAATGTGTGTATTATTTAGTTCTTTAATAAGATTTCCCATTCTGTAAAATTCATTAATAGCTTTCAAGAGATCTTCAGAGTATATTTCCCAACATGTTTGGTAAAAGTTAGCCGAGAAGCCATCTGGACCTAGAGCCTTATCCCCTTCTAAAGCAAAGACAGCCTTTTTTAATTCCTCAATCGTGACAGTTTTTGAAAGGCTTTTAAATCTCTCAGTAGGTATTAGATTATTAGGAATGGATTCTAAGAGGAAAGAGGTCGATTGTTCATTGTGAGGTATCTTAAGTGAGGAGGTTCTTGTAAAAATTAAGCACCTCTGTTTTGATATCCTCATGATCCTTAGTAATGTTTCCATTTCCTTTAGCAACCTAAGAAATTCTGTTACAAGCTCTATGTTTGATGGCTATCAAATGAAAAAAAATTGTATTTTTGTCTCCATCTTTAAGCCAAAGGGCTCTATATTTCTTTCTCCAAAATATTTCTTCATGGTTGTTTATATTATGCAGATCTGATAGGAGTTTTTTTTCCTGCTGGTGATCCTCTAGGGTCATACCTTTCATGGAGACATTTAGCTTAAGCTCTTCTATCTTTGCTTAAGTTCTTTATTCTTTTCAAAAATGTTTCCAAAAACCTCTTTGTTCCAGATTCTAATCTTCTATTTAACATTCTTCAACTTCTGAAGAAGCCTGAATTGGGCTGTCCCTATGCCTTCCCAAAACCACCACTCTTTAATTCTATCTAGAATGTCTTCATGTTCGAACCACATTTTCTCAAATTTGAAATTACCATGAAAAGGTTTTGTCCAATTGAAGAAATTGAGGAAAATTGGATTATGATCAGATCCCGTTCTGGGGAGAGAAGAAAGATGGAAATTCTGGTCCGGGATCCAATTTGCAGAAATAAGAGCTCTGTCAAGTTTAACCTAGATTGAGCTCTCTCCTAATCTTCTATTGGACCATGTAAATTGATTGCCATGAAGCTCTATGCCCATAAGATTAAGAGTCAAGATGAAGTCTGTAAATTCTTCCATACCAAGGGAGAATTCAAAACTTCCCCCATAACCAACCATTTCATGTTTTCAACTTTGCTTCGGAACAAGGTTAACTCTTTCCATCGACTTCTTTTACCAGTAGTAGTATTGGGCACATAAATATTAAACAGAATCCAGCTATGATTATTTTTAAGGCTTTTAAAGATAATAGCTAAATGATTTTGGGTGCAGAAGAGTACCTTACCATCAACCATCTTTGTATCCAAAAAGATCGCTAAGCCTCTAGAAGCCACTTGAGAGTCAATAGCAGCAAAGGCAGTGTTCTTCCAAAAATGTCTTTTGAAGTCTTCAACTGCTTTGCTTTTCATTTTAGTTTCCTGAATGAGGAGAATGTTGGGTTTGTTTGCTCTTTTAATTTCCTTAAGAATTATTTGCTTAGGTCCTCCACTAAGGCCTCTGACATTCCAAGAAATAACTTTCATTAAAAAAAATTTGGAGATGCATTTGCCGGATGGCTCAGACTTCTCTGAGCACCATCTACAATTTATTTTTCAATCTCTTTTTCTCTTGCTTCTCTCTTAGATGGCCTACCTTTTCTAAAGGTTACTCCAAAATTTTCAGTTCTCCTAGTAGTGGCCCTTGTGATTCTTGAGGTGGAAGCTTCCCAGCTTCCAAGCTGTTTTTCTTCTAGGATTTTTGAACCTCTTTTCTTTCTTTTCACTAAGATGAATCCATCATTATCACAATCATTTTCCTTACTAATGGGGGTAATTTCCCCATCCTCCTTTCCTGTGGTAGTATCAGTCTGCTTATCCATTTTAGGAGTCAGCTCCTCCACATCTGTGTCCTCTTTCTCTTTGTTTAGATCTCATGCAATGTATTCTAGCTCCTCTTTGCCTTTTTCTTGTCTCATTTTTAGTTTCTCCAAACATCTGCTCCTTAGCGGCTCTTGATGAGCACTGATTTTGTCTTCCTTTTCTTCCATGTATGAGAGAGAAATTCTAACTTTTTCATTTTCTTCATGAACCTCCATGTTCAGCTTTATCGGATTTGGAGTCAAAGAGTTTAATACTGAATCCACTGACATCTCCCTTTTTTTTCTTCCTCATTCGGACCCAGATCTAATTCTTTTTGAGTCTCAATCAGCTTCTTATGTTTCCAAAGTTTTATGTAAACCGGTGGTCTCTTTGCCTTAAATCCTTTTTTCCTTTCTTTTAGCTTGGAATGCCTCTCTAACCACCTATTTCTAGTAGCTGGTTCAGATATCTGCTCTTTATCCACCTTATCTCTCTGATTCTTTCTTTGATGTTCAGGAAAATCTGAGAAATCTTCCAGCTTATGAACTGCTTATTCAGGACATTTGCTGGCAAAATGCCCTAATCTGTGGCATTTGCTACAATGTAACTGGAAAGCTTCATATTCTATTTGCTGATTCCATTCTCCAAATTTGGATTGTAGAACAATGTTATCTGGAAGCTCCTGATCCATTTCAATGGAGACACAGAATTGAGCAAATGCCAACCTAGACCTATTTCTCGTGGGGCCATCTAGGCCAATAGGAGAACCAATCGATTTGGCAATGTGAAGGAGGATTTCATCATCCCAAAGATGTAGAGGAAGCCCTGGGAGTCTACAACAAATGGATAAAATCCGGGGGATAATTTTTTTAAAAATAGTCCCATATTACCCAGACACCAGGGACCACCCAACAAGACCGAGTCAACATCAGATTGGAGAATAAATCGGGCCAGAAAAAAACCTTTTTCCATAGTGGTGATTATCAAATCCCCTTTTGGTTTCCATCTACGAATGGCCCATTTCCTAATGGTGTCCACATTGGGTCGTGATCCTAAAAATTTGCTGACAAGTGCCAGATTGGTTTTCTCCAGAGCTCTTTGCAGACATCCGTCAGGCACCTGCAAGTGGGTCACCCCTTTAGCATCTTTTGTACTTTTAAAATCACATGCTTCCTGAGGTCTCATATTTTTCTCAGGAGGAGTCTTAACAGCTTCCGCCCAGGCTCTAGACCCGAAATTGTCACCAATGATCACATTTTTCACTTTTACCGGTTCCTTAGCAGCTACATCGTAGATCTTTGAAAGACATTCAGCAGCCAGAGCTGCTAAAACAACGTTTTCGAAACCCTCACGCAGCCCGCCATTCTTTGTTCCACGTAAAAAACTTTATTATCCATCTTCATTAAAGTCCACCATTGTGGCCATATTCATGTCTCTTTTGGGACACCATATGTTTCATTAAGTCTAATTTTGTGGCCTTTTTTGTCCTTCTGCTGAGGGACTATCATCACCAATCCAGCACTATGATAATTCTTCATCGGGAACTCCTCATGCTATGATTATTTACTAATGCCCAAATTTTAGTTTGGTGGGTGTAATCTAGAAACACAATAACAAACATAACACAAGAATACCATAGACTATGATAAGAAGGAATGATGATAAATATGAAATATCAGTGTAAATTATAATATCAACATGAAATTGTTACAATCTCACCCATGAGGTACTTCAAGTGTTACTCACTTCACTTGGCTTCCAAGAATAACTATGGGAGAAACTTCACAATTACACCTCTTAATGGCTTCCTTTACACACTTACTCACACAATATTTCTCACTACTTTCATCTATGCTAAATGAGGGGGGTGGCCTCTCTATTTATAGGAATTTTAGGATTATCCATCTTATCTCTAAGATAGGATAAGAAATCTACTTTGACGAATCATATTCCATACCTTAACTCTTATCTTTTAAGATAAGATAAACCTTATCATTTCACATGGGTTCCATATTTTTAGAATAAAATACACAAAATATTTATGATCTCAGTCCTTGTCCTTATTACCAATATAATATTTATAATTCCTAATCATGTAGACCCTACTTCTCTACTTACCCTAACTTTGACATTTTAACATTACCAGACCACTTACGATAAATATTTACTTTTTAACACAACATTCCTATTGTAAATTTGACTATTACCGTACTATACATTATTGGTGGCATCGTACTAATAGCGCCGTTATCTTCTATCAGATGCTACTAGTAATTATAGTTAACAACATCCTATTCCTAATACATACATTAATGAAATAGAAATTATGGAGGAAAATTTTAGTGTCGACATCTTCCCTGTTCCTAGCTTCTACTTCGTCCTTGGAGTAGACTACTCTGGTGCTTGGAAAATCTTCAACTTGTCATGGTTGACCCATTTCGTAATGGGAGTGCCATCTAATTCCTCCAGTCGGTATGTACCATTTTCATGCACAGCTCCTATTTTGTAGGGCCCCATCCATTTTGGAAAAAAATTTCTCTTTCTTCTTTTTTTGTATCTGGAATCATATACTAGAACCAAGTCATTCACATGAAATGGAGACCAACGGATCTTTTGATCAAAGTATTCCTTCTGCTTCATTTTATTCTTATAGGTTGTATCCTTCTTTATTTCCCTCATTTCCTCTAGCAAATGAAGATGTACCAACCTTTCTTTTACTGAATCACTTTCATCCATCCTTTCATTTTTCATAACTCTCATAGTGGGAATATCAAACTCAATAGGAAGAACTAGATCAATGCCATAAGCCAACTGAAATGGGGAGTATCCTATTGCTGAATTTGATGTTGCCCTATATGCCCACAATGCTGCATGAATCCTTTTATCCCACTTATGTACCTGCAAGGCTACATATTTTACTAGAATTTCGCACAACACAAAATTTGTTCGTTCCACCTATGCATTTATGCTTGGCTTGTATGTTTTTGCCTTCATGTGCTTAATAGAAAACTTATTGACTAGGGCTTCTACCACCTCATTAATGAAGTGGCTTCCTTGATCTGTTACAATTTCTAATGGACAACCAAATCTGGTGACAATGCATTCATATATGAACCTTGCCACTTCATCCATGGAAGTTGTTTTCAATGGCCTGGCTTCAACCCACTTGGTTAAATAATCTGTGGCAACTACAATATACTTATTTTGGCGTGGGATAGTTGGAAGTGGACCTAAAATGCCTATTCCCAACTTTTCAAAGGGACCAAGTGGAAGAATAGGGCATCATAGAGCTGATCAAGTCTTACGGTTATAATGTGTTTGACAAATATCACATGTCTTACAATAATTATAACAATCTCTAAAAAGAGTCGGCCCGTGATAACATGCATCCACGATACAGTTTCTTGTTGTAAGTTGTCCAGAGAAGTTTCCTCCACATGTACCATTGTGGAATTCTTCTATCAGCTCCTTCCCTTGATCATGTCCAACTACCCTCTTGTACTATCCATCGGGTCCTATTTGAAATAATACTCCATGCAGAATAGAATATGGACGACTGGCTTGAGTAATCTTCCTCTTAGTCTTTGCATTCTCACCATCAGGAAACTTGAATTCATTTAGATAATTCCAAATATCTATATATTCACTAGGGATTGTGTCAAGGGATAACAATGTTGCATCTGGGAAATCATCATCATCACAAGATGAACCTAAACCATCATAGGCTCGAGAGAGTGCATCTGCATTGACATGTTTTTTTCCGGGCCTATCTATAATATCAAATTCAAATTCTTGTAGCAAAATTATCCAGCTTGCTATCCTCCCTGATGGGTTAGGCTTATTTACAATATATTTTAGAGCCTGATGATCTGTTACAACTATAAATTTCTTCCCTAGCAAGTAATTTATAAACTTCTTTATAGCAAAAATGATAGCTAGAGCCTCATTTTTAGTTACAGTATAATTTACCTCAGCACTGTTCATTTGTCTACTCTGAAAGTAAACTGAATGATCATTCCCATTTTCATCCTTTTGGCTCAGAGTACTTCCTAGTGTTGTTTTTGAGGCATCAGTATACACAATGAATGGCTTTCTCCAATCTAGATTTTTTAAAATACGTGAAGACAGTAGGGCTTCCTTTAGTTGTTCAAAAGCTTCATGTGCCTTATTTGCTAGTTCATAAGTAACATCCTTCTTCAAGAACTGGGTTAGTGGCTATGAAAGTTTTGAGAAATTCTTGATGAATCTTCTATAATAACCCACATGGCCTAAAAATGATCTCAACTTAATTCTATTCATAGGAAATGCTAAGTCTTTGATATTTGAAACTTTATCAGGATCAATACCAATACCATCTCTGGATACAACATTCCCTAACAAAATTCCTTTAGAATATCTAAAGACACACTTTGTAGGGTTTAGTGAGGCATGTGCTTCATCTAACCTTTGAAATGTTGTCTCCATTTGGTGCAGGTGGTCCATATTGCTCCCATAGATGTAAAAATCATCTAGAAATACTCTGATGAAGTTCCCAATGTAGGGTTAGAACACCCTATTCATCAAATGTTGGAACATTTCCAGAGCATTACACAACCTAAAAGGCATAACTCTATAAGCAAATGTTCCCCAAGGAGTGGTGAACGTGGTCTTTAGCTGATCATTCTCTGCTATACAAACTTATTTGTATCTGCTATATCCATCAGCAAAACTATAGCACTCCGAGCCAGCTACTTCGTCCAAGATTTTATCTGAGAATGGAAGAGGGTAATGATCCTTCTTTGTTGCTATATTGAGCTTCCTATAATCAACAAAAATGCGTAGCTTCCCATTATTTTTTATTGAGATCACAATGGGACAAACCCATTATAAATTTTCCATAGTAAATATGAATCATGCATCAAGCCACTTATCTATTTCTTCTTTTATAGTCTTAGAAAAATTAGGATTCATTTTATATGGCATTTGCTTTATGGGCTTAGCACCATCTACTAGCTGAATAGAATATTCTACCCAACTTAATTGATGGAGTTCCTTGTAATCAAAAGTGAATAGGTGTATGTACCTTCAAAACAGCTGGAGGTAGCATTCCTTCTCACTCTCCATCACAACATCACCAATCTTTATTTGTTGGAGATGATCATCAATTTCTTCTTCAGATAATTTTATGGGGTCATGAGTCGGTGTGACTGGAAGGATATCCATGACCGAAACATCAACCTCAATTTCTTCATCTTTGGTGTCCACTTCATTGGTACTAGAGTAATCAGAGGATGTCCAATCATCAGTTTCATCACTTGAATCCCCAGGTTCTACCTAAAGATGCCAAGGAATCACATTTATCTTCACCCTCTCTGTACCACATCTAACTGTCATAAAGCATTCATTCCAGTAGTTTCTTGCATGAACTCTCCTTAGCCATGGTCTTCCCAACAACATTGGGTACGCAACAATACCATTTTTCATCACCTAAAAGTCTACCACACATACAACACCCATAATAGATATTGCCAAATTTGAAACAACACCTTCTGGTTTAGTTTTTCCCTTATTTAATGGCCTTAACATAAGTGTTGAGGGGTGATAAAATTTTAAACCCAACATATTCATTACAAAATTGGTCATTACATTAAGTGCAACACCTCCATCAACTAAGACATCATGAATTTAAATACCATTACATAATACCTCAGCTTGTGGAGCATAGGAATCTGCCTCTACCTCCAAAACAGAGACCTCAACCTCCTTCCTTCATTGAGCATTGAGTCCACTTCGCAGTTCCCACCTCTTCTCAGAAGACATAGCCAAGAGTTGACCATATGTAATATTTGTAGGCCTTTTGGATAGATCTTCCAAGATGGAGTATGGTCCTTTTACCTCTGAAATCAGAAAAACCTGCACACCCAACTTTCTTCTTCTATGTTTCTTACTAGTTTCTCCGTTCATCTTCTTAGGATCATTTCCATCTTGATTATCTTTTTCTTTCTTTCTTTTTGTTACAAACACATCTACTTCATTATTTATGCTCTTATCTACTACATCAAAATAATTCACATGTGCTTTTCCTTTATCATTATCTCTTATACCAGATGTAGAAGCTCTATCTTGACAATTATACTTATAATGACCATTCTTATAACAACCATAACATACAACTTCATAAATATTTCTTTTTCGACCTCTATCTCCTCCCTGAGAACTAAATTATTTTCCTTGAAGAAGATTAATAGTTAACTGACCCATCTTCTTGAGGAGATCTTCATACTCAGTAGATTTACTAGGAGAAAGATTTGTGCTCATCGAGAGTAGTTGTGGATTCTGGACCAAAGGTGCTGGTGTAGGCTCTACTTTAGCAACAATTTCTTTGGGCACCTCTTCCATGCTTTCTTCTTTCCTTCTTGCAATCTCCTTTGCTTGTTCAATGGTTGCTGGGCTGTCATACTTCACTCGTTGTCTGATCTCTTGCTTCATCCCAAGAATGAAGTGTTTACAGAGGAAATTATCCATGCCATTCATCAACCCATCTGCTAATCCCTCCTTCAGAATCTGGGCATCGAGCTTCCTCCTTAGCTCTAGAACAAGAGCATGATAATCCATTATCTTCTCCTTCTCTGCTTGGGATAGCTTTATGATATCAACCATGAGATATGCATATTTCTTTTGTTCACCAAATTCTTCAAGAAAAATTTTAGTTAATAAATCCCATGAGTTTTTCAAATTATCACCTAGTGTTTCAAACCACCTAAGGGCTGAACCATCCAAAAAGGTAGGAAAAAATTCAATCCATTGTTTCTTTTTTATAAGGCCATTACTGCGGTAAATACTATTCATGGTAAAAATTTACTTTACTGCGGTAAATACTATTCACGGTAAAATGTGACTTTACCATGGTAAATATTATACACAGTAAAAGCAAGGTTACCCTCCAAATGTTTTCTGACTAAGTGGGAATATCTCTCTAGAAAATCCACCAACAAGGAATGGTCCCGGCAACGAAACCAAAATGTCATCACCAATCCAGCACTATGATAATTCTTCACCGGGAACTCCTCGTGCTATGATTATTTACTAATGCACAACTTTTAGTTTGGTGGGTGTAATATGGAAACACAATAACAAACATAACACAAGAATACCATAGACTATGATAAGAAGGAATTATGATAAATCTGAAATATCAGTGTCAATTATAATATCAACATGAAATTGTTACAATCTCACCCATGAGGTACTTCAAGTGTTACTGACTTTACTTGCCTTCCAACAATAACTATGGGAGAAACTTCACAATTACACCTCTTAATGGCTTCTTTAACAGACCTTCAAAATGATGGGTTCTTTTACACACTTACTCATATAATATTTCTCACTACTTCCTTCTATGCTAAATGAGGGGGGTGGCCTCTCTATTTATAGAACTTTCTAGGCTTATCCATCTTATCTCTAAGATAGGATAAGAAATCTACTCTGACGAATCATATTCCATACCTTAACTCTTATCTGTACATGTAAGCTTAAATTTTAAGATAAGATAAACCTTATCATTTCACATGGGTTCCACATTTTTAGAATAAAATACAGAAAATATTTATGACCTCACTCCTTGTCCTTATTACCAATATAATATTTCTAATTCTTTATCATGTAGACCCTACTTCTATACTTACCCTAACTATGACATTTTTACATTACCAGACCACTTACGACAAATATTTACTTTTTACCACAACATTCCTATTGTACTTTTGACTATTACCATACTATACATTATTGGTGGCACCGTACTAGCAGCGTAATTATCTTCTATCAGACGCTACTACTAATTATACTTAACAACATCCTATTCCTAGTACATACATTAATGAAATAGAAATTACGAAGGAAAATTTTAGTGTCGACAGGACCATATTTCTATTTAAGCCTGCCATTGTGGCCATATTTGTGTCTCTCTTGGGGCACCTTTTATTTTCATCAAAACCCACCGTTGTGGTCATATTTTTGCTTCCTTAAGGGCATAGTTTTATTTCCTTCTTGTCTATCACATCTAATTCTTTGCAAGCTCTCATCTTGTCGTAACTTTAATGTCTTCTCTCCCTTGGTAGTAAACAAAAAATTGAACCTCTTAATGCATTGCACTTACGGCCATTCTATTGTTAGTCCATGCATTAATAAACATAGTCATGTCTTTAGACTATTTTCTTCCATCATTATCTCTTTCTATCTATAAATAGTAATGCTATGATTTATGTGGTCTACCGTCACTAGCAGTCATGACCTTGAATATGAGTATAATGGCTCTACTCATAGCATATTAACTATGGATAAGTTCTCACATTTAGTAAGAACCCCATGATCATTACATCCATCACCATCTCATTCTCCTATTGTACTCATGTAGAGGGTCTAGGGGTGTCTCTTGTAAATTCAGTATCCCCTCCTAAGTGGTCTAACCTAACTATCCCCAGCTCTCCCCCATGTAAAGATAAAATGCATGCATGCCCAAAATCAAAATCAAAAGTTATCAAAGAAATAGACTGATCCCTCGAAGGATAATTGTTCATGCAAAAAGAAAAAATAATAATAAAGAAAATAAAAGTAAAGCATGCAAAATCAAAATCAAAGAAAAATCAAATAGACCAATCCCTCAAAGGATGGCTATCATGTAAACATTATTCTTTCCATCTATATTATGTATAAAGTAGACCATACCCTCGAAGGATGAATACTCTTTTATGATGGCATTAGGAAGGTTTCCCACATTGATCAGCCTTCCTTTATCAGAAATCCCAGAAAGCTTCCCGCATTGATCAGATTTCTTTTATTCTGTTCTTATCCTTTCCTAGAGCTGGGGCATAGACTTAAGGAATATCATCTTTGGAGACCCTTTTTCCATGTACATGATACATCTCCAATTCCTTTATCATGTTGGCATTCGGATTATGAGCATCTTTCATCCATATCTCCCTCCGAGTCTTTTGGTATAATCTAGTGTCATTGGTTATGTATTAACACCTGTTATCGGCTGCAAGTCCAATGTATTGAGTAGTACCTTTTCTTGTTTACTTCCTATCAGGTTAAAAGCACATCTTTCTTACTTGACCCTTGTTATGGTTATGTGACATTAATTTAATCAAAGTTATCTTTTATCACAATCATCTCCTTAGAAATAAAATTTCATATCATAAAAATCTACATCCATATGTTTACTCTTAAATATGTCCCCTATCAACATCATCCATAAATCCATGAAGTCAATTACTATCTTAAAACAATATTTTTAATGCACTATTTGGTTTGGGAATTCTACTTGATCTCCATTGTAGTTTGTTAATTCTACTTGAGGATACCTATCAAGTAGCAATTGCTATTCGACAGCTCCTCACCCCCCACCATTGTTCATTATCTTCTTCTTCAACATATCAAGCCTTTCATCCCCAGCTTGGCACATCTACAGAATTTCCCACGCAACACGAAAATTAGACTCGAAGTAAACCTATCATTCTGGACAGGGTCTGATTCATAATCATATCTTTTGACCATTCCTTCCTCCTAGTCTCCAGTGTTGATCCAATTTTCTATTAAATCTTATCCCATCACATTCTTTGTTGCACTTATCACCCACTTCATCCTTCTCTGTCATTTCTTTGATCCTTCAATTGTCTTCCACCTAGAAAATTATTGTTTTTTTTTCATCTAATGTACTTTTACTGACATCTGTTTTATAACTTCACTTCCCTTCCATTCTTCCAAATTTCAACTTGACGATCTTACTTAATCATCCATTTCTCCCATACCTATTAATTCCAATATACCCCTTTCCTAAGATCTTGTCGTTGTAGAAACTCCTTCACCATTTTCCATTTTTTCATCTTGGTCATATGTGGGTGGAGAAATGGCTAGGTGTAACAACCATCTTCATCTTGATCGTCCTACTTATGTACTTTCTCTGTATGACAGATATACTTAAGGGTTCCCCTTCAGTCCATCTTGTTATACACTCTTATTATCAACCTTCCCAATCATCCACTTTTTTTCATCATTCTTCTTCTTCTTCGGCTTAGCAATCCTACTTAACTGTTCAAGTGGCATGACGATCTTACTTAAGAGTATCTCTTAAGAAAGATATGTCTCCTTGCCTTTCCCCATCACTCCACATTCCCACCATACACATTTTCTCTTCATTCCTCATAAATACATCATATTTCCTCCTCTTGCTTCCTAACATAAAATATCTCAAACTTCCCCAAATATTATCCCCATCATCCCTCGCTTGGTAATCTTACTTAACTATTGCTTCCCCATTCATTTTATGTTTCGTTACTTCATCTCTACTTCATTTTTCTTCATCCAAATCATCATCCATTGCATCTGCTCTTAATATTCAAATCCACATGAATCATTATCCCTCCTTTATTAACATTCTTTCATCCTCATCGTCCATTTTAATATTGATAATTATCGGTCGACTTCTCCTAAAATTCATTCATCCCCATCTCATTCATCCTAGTTCACTCCTTTTTATCTTCTACATTTTATCTTCCTTCTTTTTTTCTTTTGTACCCTTAGATCATTATTAGAGGATTTCTCCTAACACCCTTCATTGGCGTTGCCTTTCCATATTCCCTTCGCCTTCTTCAATATCTCCACTATCTTCAACATATATCTCTCCCTTTTTTCTCTTCCTCAAGTCTGAAACTTTTCCAATCCGTGTCATTCCTCCCCATTTCTTTCCTCATACTGTTATCTTACTTCCCCATCCACATGCATTTCCTTGTGGTCAGTTCCATATTCTTTTCCTAGATCTTCCTGTTATCAAAAATTCACCCCCCGAGGTAATTTTGATAACATGCATCAAATTCTTCAGTCCCGAGAAAGAAAAATTGATTCAAGGCCCAAAATTAAGATTTTGGGGCCCCCTTGGCTTCTCTCTAGCTTCCCATCAAAGGAAAAAATCCAAAAAATGAAGTCGCAGGCTCGTTTTAAAGCATTGCAAATGTGAAGGCTGCGGGTTGTACCAAGGTTCGTCGTACCAAGTTCGTGGCCAAAATACAAAGAAATTATAAAATTTAGAACTTTTTTTCCAAGGTGGTCCGTGGGACAGTTGGGATGTCGGGACGTGAAAAGCCAAAATGGCCACAGGCAGTGAAAATCGGCAAGTTTTTTTTCTACACGGTTTGGGACAGTCGGGACAAAAGTACGTGTAGAACGTGAAAAGGTGAAAAGGCCACAAAAGGGGACAGGCAAGCCCGAATCTACTGATGCGGAAGAATGTGTCCGGGAGAACCTATTGGAAGAAAAATCAACGTTTGACTCCTGAAACTTCAAATGGCCATAGCTTTTGACTATGAGCTCTGATTTTCACAAAATTCAACTTTCTGGAATGAGAAAGACTTTCTAGAGGATTTTTTAATTTTAATGAGCGTAGATATATTTAAATAAAAAAACATATTCGGCTCAAGTCAGTTAATGCTCCTTCCCGTCAAATGACAGAAAACACCTGGCAGACCCAAAATAGTTGTCCGCACTCAGAAGGCCATAACTTTTGCATTTCTAAACGAAATCGCACAAAAATTGTACCATTGGAATCGTGGATCCGATACCAATTCAAAACAATCAATAAATTATGTATTTGATGAGAAATAGACTGGTATTTTTTTATAAAACGTGGTCGGGTTCATAATAATGTTTTATCTGGTAGTTGGGAATGCAATTAAGAGGCATGGTCATCATTCCTTCTCTGCTGTAGCACCTGGGATAGTATAGGGAGCCTTTGGCAATAACATACAATCATTTCACTCCATTTAATTCCTATTATAAGTGGTTGAAGGATATATTTTGGGATTTCCATTTTCCCTTCTCTCTCTTTTCTCATTTTTCTATAAATTGGAGTGTTGGGCTCATTGTAAAAAGGAGTTTTTCTTGTAGTAAAGCTCTGTCAAAATTGCTTTGTGAAGCCAATTTGCTATAGACCCTTGTAGTGGAATCCTTGCATGGTGATCTATGCCCTTATCTTATAATAGATTGAACTGTGCATATCATGAAGCAGTAAAATACAAGTTTGTGGATGCATCTTCCCCTGCTGTGTTTTCTTGCATTATTCTTACCCCTCCAATCTTTATTAGAAGAATATTGTGTCTATTTTAATGTTCTTGTAGGGATACATTATCATTGTGTATGTTTGAAATGTTGATGTGAATGCTTTTTTTTGGATTGTGGAGAAATGTCATCGCCCCTTCTAGTGTCCACTTTGCTTCTGTATCTCACACATTGGAATAATACTCTCACACCTCCTCCTTTTCTGGTGTATCACCGTTTTAGTGTAGGCTTTCATTTTATGCTTTATCTCTCCTTGGCCCCTTGGAAAATTAGATTAGAATAGTTAGTTTACCCTACATTAGAGGAGATTGTGGCAGGTAGTTTAGAAGCAAGAACCAACTTTCTCTGGAGGTCTATCTCAAGTAGCAAGTCTCACAACTTAGAGATAGTACACATGTTATCCAATCACACCATGAGCTCAAGTATATGCACTTGTGTAAACATAAGGGTGCTGTGATTGGGTGATAAAACTTCCTCCTTACACCTTGACTCAATATTCTTCCCAGTGTTGTTTTATCATCTTCTTTTTGCCCTATCATTTCCACCTTCCTACCATCAAACCTCCGTTTTTTATCTCTACCACCCCTATCTCTTCCATCGTTACATACCAGTTTCTCTTCCATTTTCTCATCTTCTCTACAGCCTCTTGGACCCTCATTTCTTCTTTCTTTCTCTTCTCTACTCTATCTCCTCTTTCACCTTCCTTAACTTATTCATCTTATTCATCTCCTTCATCTTTCCATCCTGATGTTAGCCCCTGCCCTCATCATGTCTTCTTTTTCATCTCCCATATCATCCTTATCTCATGCTCTTCACCTCTTCCTTTCCTCAGCTCTGTCATCTCTTTTGTGATTCATTCTTTCTCTCCCTTCACTTTTTTTATCTCCATCTCCATTTAACCCTTTATCTATCATTTTCTTATCTTCTTCTTGTTATCTTCTTCTTCCCCTGTCATCTCTATCTCTTATATCCTTCTCCATATTTTATCCATTTTCTCTTTCACTCTTGACTTTTCTTACTCTTCTCATAATCATATTGTCTATTTCTTGGTTTCCACCACTTTCATATTACATATATTTCTTTTGTTTTCACCCTCAATTAAGTCCTCTTCCCTCTTCTCTTTCCCTTTTACTTTTCCTTTCTCCTTCACCATCTCCTCCGTTGTTTTCTTGTCTTCTTTTTCTTTGTCCTTCATCCTTTCTTTCTTCCACATCTCTACTTTTTCTTATATGTGCTACTTCTTTAATGTGGTACATCTCGATGCATTCACTATCTCCTCTAATCTCTTTCTTCTTCTCATCTGATCTTCTTATTAATTCTTCCTTCCCTTCTTCTCCTATTGTATTTCTCTATTTTCTTTTTCTCCAGGTCCATCATGCCTTCTCTATTTATTTCCCCCTTATCTTTTCCCACTATCTTCTTGTTGACTATCATTCTCACTCTTTTTTGATTTCATCTATCTTCTCACCTCTCTTATTGTCCTTGTCTATTATTCTCTTCTTCTTCTTTCCATTACAATCGATCACAGTTCACGCTTATCATCATCCAAGGATGATAGTTTCTCTATCCTTCTACACCTCATCTCCTTGTCCTCTTTCATTTTCTTATCATTCTCCACCACGTCCACTCTACTCCATTCAATGTCCTCTCCATTTTATCTATATCATTTATCATCTGTATCCCTCATCCCATATTTCTTTGATGTTTTTGTCTTGGAGGATACCATAACGGCCATCACCTATCTGATCTTCTTCAATCTCATAAATGTTTTTTCTAATTTTTCTCAAAAGTATCTAGACTCTTTTTCCTATTTTATCGAAGAAGTGGGACTACTTTACTTTTTCTTCGCCCCATTACTCATCTACCTTCAACTATAAAACCTTTCTTAAGAAACATATGTTCAACATCCAATTTAACACCCTCTTGAGGCATTTTATCCAATCTATTCTTCATATCCACATTTGTGGCCATACTCATTCCCCCTCGAATATCTTAGTTCAACATCCATCTCCTGTTATTCCATCTTCATGTTCAACATCCTTGTCCTTGTCAACGCATATAACTCAATTTTTGTCTATTTTGTGCCATGTGTTGGGGCATCATTATTCTCATCCTCATCCCTCTTGCGGAAGCATGATTTTTCAATCAATTCCTCGTGGGAAAAGGATTTTACATACCTTTTGCATTTAGTTTCTCATAGTTTTATGTTTTCCTATGACCCATTATTCAATCAACTATACACTCCTTCGACATCACTCTTAAAATTCAAAAAAAGAGGATGCATTTATTCACCTATTATCCCCCACCTCATATCACATCCATCAGATAAGTCAATTAGTGAGTCCCATGGAATCACATCACCTCTTTTAATCAAGGTTATTTTAGTTAACCCTGATTACATACTAACCTACAGTTTGGCCTCACCTTAGGCTATATATATGGGTTCTTCCCCCATATTTCAATAAGACCAGTCCTAGAAAAGAAGGTTAGGAGAACCTATTTTGAGAGAAGTCAGAAAATCTATATAAAATGTTGTTTTGAATTATAAGCTTCTTATTTTTCATCTTGCTATCTTAATGCTTGTTTCCTCTCCATATCAGCACGTTAGCTAAGTTTCTTAGTCATTCTATTTTTCTTATCATTTTATATTTTTATACATCTGCATTTTATCTTCTATTTATTGTTTATCGTCATCTTTTTACATGCGGGTGTTGACATCCTCTAAGGGTGTTAACATCCTCTTTGAACCAAAACTGTCCGGCCAACCCCCACATATTGTTATCTAATCATTTTTGTTTCATTTTTGTAGATCTATCATATTTTTTCACAGATCTATCTTCTCTGTGCCCATATTCAGAATCCATATCTGCATCTGAGGTCCTAAGCCCTCCATCACTCAAGTTGTTGGCAGATTCCATTCTCGGTGTTCACCCACGTGAGAACGAGGTTTTCCATATCAACACTACTATGGAGGTGCTTTTTATTATTGTGCTCAAACTTAATTGGTGAGGAATTCACAATTTATAATATTTTTGAAATTGATCTGGTAGATTACTTTCTGTGAAAAAGGCCAAAGAAATATTTATCTTATAAAAAAATAGAAAAACTCTTCAAGGAGATCTCAGATACTATTTCCATGGAGAATCGCCATGAAACTAGAGTGCATTCATCCCCTCCCACTATGAAAGGGCAATAAATGGTATCTTGATAAAAAAATTAATAATTATGCATCTAGCTAAGGATATGAATATATTTTAACAAAAATTCCCATGGTGGATAAGCCTACTGTTAAGTGGTATTTTAATTGTTCTACAAACTATTGGAATCCCAAGTTCAAAAGAATTTGGGAAAGCCATTTGTTAAAGCTCAAAATTTATCTCTTTTCTTCATGTTTGATTTATCAAGGCCTCCTTCTCTATTGAATGTTTTTTAAATTAGGATTTTCTTAGACATAGTGTTATTTTTGTTTCCATAAAGAGACAATTTACACCTTTCTTGTTATTTCTAGAAATCTCAAACAATATTGTCTTAGATTCATGATTTTCAAATATCTTTAAACCTAGAAAATTTGTCTTCAAGTATATCCTCCATGGTAGTTGGCCTTATTTCCCAATGCATTTTACATGGAAATAGATTAATTTCAAAGTGGATTCATTTTTTTTCATTTTGAATGAGAGAAACAAACACATGTATACATTTCGATACATTAGTTGATATCAATATGTCATCTTTTAACAAAGTTATGATTGTTTCCATTTCCTCTTTTGAGATTTATGTGTAATTAAAAATGGTGGCCCTTGAAGATGTCAATCTTTAAACTCGTATTCATCACTGAGGTGATGGTCATTATACCTTGGTTTGAGGCTAGCCTCTACTTCCTCCCAATAACCTTTTCCAAAAGTTAAGAGCATCATACACAACTTCTACGTCGTGCTCCATGTCTTGGTACCACTCTCCACCACTTCATCAGTGTGGGGGGTAGGACTTTCCATCACTGTGTTGTAATAGTTGGGATACTACAACTTCTTTGGTAAACATTCCTTGATTGCCTTAGGAAAATGGTCATAGATATAAAGAGCTTACAAAAGCCATTGAAAACATATCCACTAGTAACAAGTTAAATGATAGAAACCCTCTGTTTGTTAACATCTCCACAAAAATTATTTAATATATTTTATTTTTATTTGATAGTGTTTTCTAAATTATTGTTAAAACACATCACTAATACATCACCCAACTAGTGTGACATTTCCATTGTATATTACCATACCCCAAGTTTTTTATGGTGAATAATTATTCCATTTATCCTTAGTAATATACTATTACATTGAAAAAAAAAGCAACATATAGAAATAAAAAAGAACATAATCCTTTTGTTATGTTTAGTTGTAGTATTTACCAGTGGTGACATTGCAACCAAGCAAAGAGACCTTTTTTACATATACATGAAGTTTAATTATAATTATTGTTTCTCACAAATAAAAAACTTGGTTTACTTGCCCCTTTTCACACATATTTGCAGTATAAAACATCTCCACACATGATCGTGGATTTAGAGTCTGATTAAAGATTATGAGCATGCTATAGACAATAATTAGAGTGGACAATCTCTTTTAATAATTTTTCCCATTAAGTAAATAAAAAAAAGTTACATGCACTCTTGTCTTTAAAAATTTGCTTCAAAATCATAATAAATCACAAATTTAGAGAAATTGTTATACAAAATGAATAAAAATATCCTATGAAATTATTAAAAAATGACAAAATATATTCCATGGATAGAAAAAATTAATCACATGGTGTGTTTAGAATGCAACAAATATTGATGGGACTCATATATGAAAAAATCATTAATTTTGCACAAAATAATACAAATGTTTATGTACCTCCCATGGTATTGCAAAGATTTATATTTTGAATAGGCCCTATTAATTTCTTAACATAAAACAATAGGAATTTCCCCTAAAATTTAGGAATAGTGAATTAAATAATTATTTCCTTCAATCATACTCACCTTTATTGGCTACACAACACACGTGCACAATCTAGAATTACATTGGAGGATAGGTAATAACATATCAGTTCATAAATATGCCATATTTATTTTTACTTGTAAAAATATTCTAATACTTTTTTATGTGTATACTTAAATTTATGTTATTAGGTAAAAACTCATGTTGAAGCGCAAGGTGATGAATAGGGAACGGTGCTGGCAAAAAATGTTGCTGAAATCGAAGATGTGAAGAGTGATATGTATCACTAAAAATACTATCCAATTCATCCTCAATGATTGACATTCCATGAAACTGAAATTGGAGAATTTTACCCAGGTTCTAAGTAGAGGTTATATCGATATGCTGAAAGAAAAATGAAAGGTCTTGGAGAATGACGTGGATTTGTTAAAGGTTCTATTCCAGCAGTTTATTGAGAGGATCATTCTGAATGTTAATCCCACTATTCAACATCTCCAAACTTTGGGCCAAGTGGCTAATAGTTATTGACAATACAAGAATTTAAATAATCAAAGAAAAGAATGAGGGGACTGTTTGAGGTAGATCTCATTAGCTTGGTCTCTAACATTGAAGCTTTATCAAAGCAATGGTCCACCCTAATGGCCAACTATGAGAAGAAGGATGGTTGATATATGTTGCTTTTTATTACCGGTGGCTATTATTTTCATTAGTGCTACTATTTTACTAGATTTTAGTTATTATATTGTTTCATTATACCTATATGTTTTGTTGACTATTATTATCCTGAATATTTTCTATTTATGAGAGCTACTTATTGTATGTAGTAGGGTCCTATATGCACCCAAAATTGCATGTGCTACATTGTTAGAAAATGGTTACAAGAATCCCCAGTCATGATTCAAAGTCCTTTCAAGAATATGTTCAAGCTCCAAATTCCATTTGTAGTGTATATTTGTAGCCTAGATAGCACTTATTTAACTTCAATGCATGTAAGTTTCTAGCTTCCCGATTTATTTCTGCGCTTGGTTTTGGCCTTCAGTGCTAGAACTACCATGCCCTTCCTGGGTGGTGGTTTACAAACCAGCCGCATAGGTCAAAGGTGGCGGTCCTAAAACTGCCACCCTACGATAGCACAACAGTTTTTGCCTACTTTTTCCAACACATCTTTCATGTATGATATTGCATGTGACGATTCACGTAAGTTCACTTTTTGAACGTATTTCATGAGCCTAATTGGCTAAATATAGTCTTTGTTTGTTTTGTTTCTCATTGCTGCTTCTATTTTTAAATAGATTTAATGAGTTGGAAATCCCTCTTCATTGTCCTTGTGCATGAAGTAACCTCCTATTCTCCATTCATATATATTTCATGCTTGTATTCAAGAAAAAGGATGTGTATGAGAATTTGGTGCATATTGTATTGTTTTTTTTGCCATGGTCTTGCTAGAAATTGCATAGCCAAGCTTAGATATCTTGTGTTATCTTTCTTCTACTTGCATTGCATCCAGATTGTTTTCAATCTTCCATTGCTCAAGTGCCATCCTCTTGTTGATATTCGTTACATTCCCAATCCCTTGGACTCACATGAATACTCACATAAAGAAAGGAAAAAAACTGAGGGGAAAAATATTGATACTACTAAATTTGACCAAATCTCTTTGCTCTTCCAGGTTGGAATTGTGTATTTCTTTTGCTTTGTTTTTTCAAATTATCCAATTACATATCAAATATTGTAGAGAAATAGTTCATTTTTAATTAGTTAGATAATTCACAAATAGATCGAATCAAATAGGAGGTTTTCTCTTCAACATTAACCAGGGAAGCTATGAAGACCAATAGCTCTCTCAAGGTTATGATTTTTTCTTCACTTCTGAGGTAGGGTTGGATAGGATTTTGATTTGAATTAGAATAGATCTTAGGTTTATATTTACACATCTACAAAAATAGCTAGCCACATCTAGCGATATTGGTCTTGTATTTAATTTGTTTATTAGATTAGATGCTTTGGTTTGAAAAGTTAGAAACAGTATAAAAATATTTATTTTCAATATATTAGCTTGTTTCATTGTATTTGTTTCTGATATATTGAGAAAAACAAGAAAAACATAGGTCAAATTTCCCTTGATAGATAGTTTATTCACTGAAACCAAACCAATTCATCTTACATGACCATCAATGGTCAATAAGAAAAGACATAAAATTGTGATCCTATGGTCCCACAACCCAATGGGAAAGAGTTAATAACTGACATTGACACAAGATTACATTTAGTAGTTTTATGTACACCTCAACATACGCTGAGAATATAGATCAATTAGAAATGCTTAACATCGCTGCCAACCAATCCTATGAATTTTTTACTTCTCTTGGTAATAGGGTTTGATTGTATGCATGACCATACAAGGGCCTCAGCCTCAACGAGTCTTTTTTGTGATCCATAGGTCCTACAACCCAGTGGGCATGCTAATCAGTTAGATATTGACACTAGTTTATGCACTTTAGTATTCATATCTTCACCACTTCCACAAGATATTATTGCACAAATTTTATTGTTGAACATAGCAGCCGATCATGCTAATACTTTCTGGACTAGACAAGCGAATCACTCATAGTCCCTACAGGTCCATTATGCCTCTCATTTTTTCTTCTATGACTTGTAGGTTACTTTTCGTGTGTTCGGAAACCAATCAATAGAATATCGATAGAGTTTGACATTGATTGGAGTCTCCAAGTAGCTATCATATCAAATCATACCATATCACCCCTTCAGGTTAGGAGAGCATTCTTCACCTTAGATTCACATGTTCTAGTGTTGCGTATTGAGGATATAAGATTTCCCAATTAGCTTGACAACCACCATCACTATTATTTCCATTTCCATTCTACACCGGCTGTCTTGGCATGACCTCGGGAGGTCAGGTATGAAGAAGGTCACGTTTTGATTTTCTGTCGTAAAAAAATGGTGAACCCGATGTGAAGAGCTAGTCTCTAAACGTTTACACTTTCTGCTCCACTTTCCATTTTCCCTTTATTCAGTAGGTATTTTCATACCCCCCGAATATGTCTAGATTCAATGAATATGGTCAGTCCATTTGAGGTTACAACGTATATAGTTACCCTACATGTGGACAACAACAATCCCCTTCCCTTTCAATCTGTGAAGATCAGATAACAAATGCTCACAATATTCTCCTCTATGGAATCAATGTTGGTTCCTCCGTGTGCATTGATTAAATTGATCAATTCACGTAGAATTACCTCTATGAACTATCAATTTATAACAATATGACTCTCACTGGTGAAACATGTTTGTCTCCACGGGTGTTGTTTCCACAACCCATTAGTATGCAATTGGACCAACTCCCGCATCTAGATGAGGAATACCTAGCACGATAAGTTAACAGTGAACATCATTTTAAATAAATGGACCACGCCTATGATAGGCTGCAAAGACATAGTGAATTCCCACTTGAAAAAAATAATATTACCCCTCTAACGAATGAAAACATTGCCAACGAGGGGTGGAAACGCAGTGAGAAATTTATAACAGGATATCACACTCCCCAACAGCCTCCAAAACTACAGGTGCCTAAGAAAAACATTTCCTTACCAACATGAGACTTTATATCTACATTTTTAGAGAAGGTCAAAGAGTTGGAGCTCTCCCAAAATACGTAAAACTTATACGCAGGGAAATCAAGACCTTCTTAGTATGTGCTAAACTATGGGCAAATACCCATAGTGTAAAATCCTCCAAATTATATGGGCACTCCAAACCCTGAGGATTTATTGACTTGGAAGGGTACTTTGGGTATGCCTCCTCATGCCACATATGGATACTTACAACAAGTGCTAGCCAAAAGTGTGTTTGCAAATGCTATACCATCCAGAAATGTGACATTCTCTAGCTTCACGCCTTCATCTCCATATCAAAGTGGTCAACCCCCCTATATTTACATGTAATCTAATAGACCACAAGGAGATACATAAACCTATCCAGGTTCTTGTAATATCCACAAGGAATTCCATATGCCCCGACAAGTGATTACACCATGTCGTTTCAACAATCAATGCAACTGATGTAACCTTTGCATCCCCAGTAAGGACCTTTGATGGTTGAGACGTATGTAATAGGAACCTACTATGAGCACCTAAAGGTGCCTCTTGAATTTTCTATCCAGATGGTCATGCTCTCAAGGCCATTTCCAAATCTTCCAAAGTTAAAAGGGGAAGGTGATCCAAACACTCATATCAAAGCCTACGTGGCAGCCATTCGATATTTTCTCCCGTGGGATGTAGTTATTGAATAAATATTCCCCACTATGTTAGAAGGCATTGCTATCGACTGGTATTATAGAATCCTAGAGGCTTCGATACACTCTTTTAAGCAACTTGTGTCATATTTCATTAAGGATTTCGATATGAATAAGTTGTTAAGAACAGGGATAAGATAATTTTTGCATATCAAGAAAGAGAATAACGAATCTGTAGCTGACTTCATTTAGAGGTGGTAATAGGTTCTCTACTCCTCCGCAAGTGCTCTGAACATGGATCAAACATAATTTTGGGATTTATTCCTCCACTCTCTTAATGGAGATACAAAGGAAGAGGTTCAAAATTTCCCAATCAAGAGCTATGAGGAGGTATTGGAAGGTGCTCTCTAAATTGACCAAGCGGCCATAAGACTTATGGTGCAAACGAGAAGTTTGTCACTCCTAGTAAGAATAATCCTTGTTATTCCAACAACATGAATAATTATCGAGGACCAAAAATCCTTAATAGGAATCATGGAGCCACGACTGATGGTGTAACTGGCCAGCCCAAAAAGTCTAATGTTATTAATCTTGCTAACATAAGTGTTACAAACAACAAAAACAATAATGGCAACAATAAGAGAAACAATGATTTATCACCCTCTGTAAATGCTTTGGATTTTAATCATTCACAACAACAACCTCAATAAAAGAGGAAAAAACTGACCCCAAGTCCTAGTCAGTACCTAGGTGGGTATCCCAACCAGTTCCAGAACCAAGGGAAAGGATTCCAAAATTTTAACCACAACAGTGAGCAACTGAATGATAATCATAGTTTCGGGCCACAACAAGGAATGAATAAAATGCCTTGAGATTATGATCCTTATCTTTACTTTGGTTTCCATAGGGTTTGTGGGCATGACACAAGAACATGTCGTGAGTGTAACAAGTTCTTGTAATTCTTGCCAAAGGATCAAAAAAATTTGTTTGTTTATATGTTTCTAGCAAACCCCACTGCACCAATGTAAAATTCCTACATGTGGCCAGTGACCCCGCAAAACACATCACTGGGAATATTTAATGATCCTCTTCCCACACATCTTGAGGATGGAATAATAGATCCTAATGGTTCCAATAAGGGTATTATGATAGGGACTAATGATCATGAATATTAAAATTCATCAAACCCATAGGTGGCACCTCCTCTGGACAATCGCCAACAAATGAAGATTGTGCACTTGGTTGAGTTAGATGGTCAACCCCAAATTAAAGCTATAAAAAGAGCCAGGGATTATTCTTCACAACCAATCCCAATTTATCTGAATGCATAAGGAAATATCAGGGATACGCTAAGAAATTCGGTAGGGATTTATGATCTAATTAGTAATATAACAAATAAGTGTTCACACATCTCCTTTTTCTATCTACTGAAGAATTCTCTTGCTCATAGAGCTACGCTATTAGAGGCTCTAGGTTTAGATCATCTAGTTAATGTCAACCCCCACCAGAAACATAATTAAATCATATGGAATTCAATGTTTTACCTTCAGGGAATCCCGAAAGAGATATTGGTTTTGTGTTTGACATCTGTAAGATGCCTACAAATGCTGAGATAACTCATAGGGGAGATCTGGCCTTGTTTTTACAATTTTGGATTTATAACTACATAAAATGTGTGATGATCGATGATGGGGAATAAGTTAACATAGTTCCCTTCTCTTTTCTACAGAAGTTAGGGTATGGGGAGACTAATTTCTCCTGGATGAGAAACATGCTAAGGAGCTATGATAACCTCAAGGAAACGTTAATCAAAACCATAGTGTTATCGGTCACCCTTAGGCCCAAGACGGTCTTAACTGAATTTTATATTATACATTGGGAAAGAAACTATAATATGATTCTTGGTCGTCCTTGGATCCACTGCGTGAAGGAAATCCTTTCCACACTATTTCAGGAGGTAAGATTCCTACATTTTGGGAAGGTCTTTGCAGCACGGGGTGATCCAAAACATTTTGACATACATTTATCCATCTTAAAGAAGAGACCGAGGGTTCACTCTGAGTTTGAGCTTCCCAAGAACCAGTTAAATAAACCTGTGAGTGTAATATCATAGGAAACGTTAGTCCCCATGACAGAGTTATAAGTCATTGGGTTTATTGAGGGTTTTCATGTAGTCAAGGATGAAATTTTGGTTGTATAGATGGTATCATTGGGAACCACAACAAATATTATTGAACTATTGGAAAGGGATTTGCCTATTTTCCTCCCCTTTGATTCCATGGGTGTGGGACACACTTTTGGACTCGTTTCTCTCCCAGAAGATGATATTTGCATGGTTGAAGTAACCGAGGAAAAAGGGGAAAATATGAAAGATGATCCAACATCCATTTTTCCAAGCAGTAACTGGACTCTCCATTTTGATAGAGCCAAGTTTCGTTTTGGCGTCGGGACGGGTGTGATCCTTACTTTTCCTTAAGGAAGGATTTTACCTTTCATCTTCAAATTAGATTTCAAATGTACAAATAATGGTGTTGAGTATGAGGCTCTCCTATTGGGTCTAATTATCACTAAGAGAATGGGCATCATCAATTATAGGGTGTTGAGTGATTCACAATTGATCGTGAATCAAATATCCAATGTATATGAGACTAGAGCTGAATACCTAAAACTCTATAAAATAGTCGTGCTAGGTCTAACAAAGGGATTTGACTTTATATCAATTGAAGTAGTTATATGTGAACATAACCTTCTTATACACTCGATAGAAACTTCTGATTCATGCTTCACCCCAAGTAGTGACCTAGAGGACACCAAATTCACGGTTTCAATTTGCGTTGAACCCCTGATTTGTAAAACAAAAATGACACAAATGCTAACATATTTGGAAGCTAAGGGTCAGCCCAACCTTTGAAACCTCGTCAATAGTGATGAAGTAACTTCAAGATACTTAAACACTTTCGTAGAGTTCCATCTTACTTTCCACAAGATAGACCTCTCCCTAGTTCCACACTCCTCTTCCTATTTTGGGAATCTCGTGACTAAGTCCTCTATGAGAAAGGATATTGATATTTACAAGGTAGGAGAAGGAGGAAACTTTGAGTTTCCTTTGGTCCCACTAGAATTCAAGGAGGTTAAAGCCTCCCTACTTAAAGGAAAAATTGATGTAAACATCAGAACAAAGGAGGAAACAAAAATATTAATGTTGGGGTCCTCCTTAACTCCAGAGGAGGTGGAAATACATTATCAAATCCTCAAGGAGAATCAAAACTCCTTTGTATTTAGTACAAGGAAATTAAGGGAATTACACCACATATTGCAGTTCACAATCTTGTCACCAAGCCATATGCTAAACCAATTAAGAAAAATTCAAGGCACATGAAGAAAAAGGTAGCCCTTATGGTAAAAGAAGAGGTAATGAAGCTTATCTAGGTAGGATTCATCAATCTAGTTAACTATTCACAATGGGTGTCTAATATCATCCCCATTCTCAAGAAGAATTGAAAGATCCATATTTGCATAGAATTCTGGGACATCAACAAGGTTTTCCCCAAAGATAATTTCCCATTTCCATCCATCAAATTAATTATTGATGAAATAAATGGTTTTGAATTGTTGTCTCTCATGGATGGGTTTTCTCGGTACAATCAAATCAAGATCTCTGAGGAGGATCAAGCCAAAACTACGTTGATAACTCCTTCGGCGACCTATTGCTATGATTTCATGTCATTCAGTCTTAAGAATACTGGCGCCACGTACCAACGAGTAAGTACTTATATATTCTAGGACTTTATTCATAAGATTGTCAAATATTATGTTGATGACCTTATAGCTAAATCCAGGAAGCGTTATGATCACCCAGAGGTTCTTCGTATCATTAGTTATCACTTAATCGAGTATGGTGTCACATTGAATCCATAAAAATGCGTGTTTAGTGTAACAGGAGGCAAGCTCCTTGGTTACATTATATCCTCATGAGGAATTGATGTTGACCCAACCAAAATTTGGGATGTGCTAGAAATGGTTCCACCATTAGACGAGTCTAGCATTAGATCATTTCTTGGGAAACTTGGTGCAATCCGAAGGTTTATCCTTGACCTGACGTTTTTTATTAGTCTAATCAACAATTTATTAAAAAATATTGCGGCATTAATTAGACAGAAGAAGGCAATGAGGCAGTTTAGTCGGTTAAAAAAAATTTATCGTCTCCTCCCACACTCATGCCACCTAGGTCATATTGTCCTTTGATCCTATATTCACGAGTTACTGATGTCTCATTAGCTTGCATGTTGGCTCAATAGTATGATGATAAGCATGAACATGTAATTTAATTCATTAGTCAAACATTTCTTGATTATGAGACACATTACACATAGGAAGAGAAAGAATGTCTTGCTATAGCCTTTGTGACAAAACACTTAAGGAATTATATGCTAAATCAAGAAACAAGGGTTATCATTAGATCTGATCACCTACAGATATTCCTCACGCAAGAATCATTATCTAAGAAGGCATGATGCTTCATAACCCTAATGGGTGAGTTTGAACTAACATTTTTAAATCATAAGTCCATTAATGGATAAATCATTACATACTGGATGGCTAACAATCCATTAGATGGAGGTGATCTGGTAGATTTATACTTTCCCTATGAGTGCATGTATTTTGTCAAAACTAGGCCCCCAATCTCGGTGTGTCCTTGATACACCAAAATTGTAAAATTAATTATGGATCAGACATATCCAGAAGGGGCAACATCGTAACAAAGAAGGCGGTTACCCATCATTGCTACTAAGTATGTTATTTTAAAACAAGTTCTCTACTTCAGGGCCTTTGAAAAAATGTTGTTGAGATGTTTCAACATAAAGGAATCGTAAGATATTCTCTATGAATCACATAGTGGGGAATGTGGAGGTCACTTCGGTGGCCATGCCACTACTCAGAAAATACATTAGATGGGCTAATTCTTGCACAGGATAGAACATAACGCAATATAATTCATGCGTAAATGTCATAAGTTTTAGGATTTCTTTCATGAGATCCACATACTGGCACAGGCTCTACAACTGATTACGAATCCATGGCCCTTTTTCCAAGTGGGACCTAGATTTGATAGGGAAATTCTGTCCCTCATCAACTGATGGACATAAATTCATAATCATGGCCACATAGTATTTTACCAAGTGGATAGAATCCATGCCTCTTACCACTATACCTGGCTTTGTAATCACTAAGTTAATTTTGAACTAGCTCTTTTTTAGGTACAGGATTCTACAAGTCATTATTTCTAATAATGGCATGTCATTCAAAAATGATGAGGTTTGCGAGTTCTATGAAAAATTCAAAATAAATCATCACACGACTTATCTCTACTATCCTAAGTCTAATGGACAAGCCAAGGCTACCAATAAGACATTGAAATCCATTCTTCTTAAAATTCTTAATGAAAACAAACAAGATTGGCACTTAAATATTTTCTGGCCTTGTGGGCCTACCGAACGTCAATTAGAACACCAACGGGGAAACTCCCTTTTCTTTGGTGTTTGGTGCTGAAGTAGTTCTACCACTTGAAGTCGAGATACCAAGTCTATGTATTTCATTATAAGGGATCCTTAGAGAAGAGGGTTATCGAGACACATGACTCTCTCAAGTATAAAGTCTCGACAAGGCTAGACTCAACATTGCGCAACGGCACAATGTTTACGCTGACCGGATGGTTCGACAATATAACAAGAAAGTTTATGAATGTGAAATATATGAGGAATACTTGGTCTTGAGACTTGACATCTGGATAGACAAGAAGACCGGCGAGGGAAGGAAATTAAGACCTAGGTGGTTGGGTCCATATTGAGTAGTATAGGACTATAAAAATCAGGAATTTTTCCTATGTACACTAGAAGGTGACGAGTTTATCAAATCCCTAAACTCTCTTCACCTAAAGAGATACTACGCATGATCCATCAACATTTTCATATGTACATTATTGCATCTGCATTGCTTATTCATCTTTTAGTTATTTTGTAAAACTTGTGATCAAGGAACTTATTCTCATAGGAATTCCTAAAAAATTCTGAAAAACATTGACAAAACATTCAAATCATATCTGTTCAAACTTTCATGGTATAATCAATTATTTCTAAATGCATTTATCAATATAAGAATGATAATACAATGTTTTGACGGTAACCATACCAAGGCTTGCATACTTGGTTCTACTTTTGTTCTCTTTCTAGGTTAGGTATATTTCCCCATGGTCTGTTATAGAAGTTTCATGGTGTCACATCTATCTCGTATATATCTCTTTGGAAATAAGAACATTCTAAAAAAATTTCCCAAATAAGTGAGTCAAATGAAAATCCAAAGAATTTTTTATTTTATACATTTCTTTTCCCTACCAACCTTTAGTGTTGAGCCTGCATCTCTTACTAGGTACGTAGGGTTGCGAAAGGAGGGAAATTCCTTTACTCACTTATGCCTTGTCCATAGTGATAAGACCATGCTTCCTACTAGTAGCATGTGGCAAGGTGTAGGGGGTCTCTTTGAAAAACTTGAAAGTCATAAACAATTAATCAAAATACTATGAAATCATAAGTCAAAAACAAAGTGAGTTAGATGTCCAAAATTCCAAGAGAATTAAAAACCATAAAAACCAGATTTTTTCAACCAAGTGGCCATCTACGGATCCAAGTCTAGATAGAGTACGAAGAAATTATTATTATAAACTATGAAGTAAGTTGAGTAGGGTAAGGTTGTAGCATCTCAATTTGGTTCAGCCAAGCATTTCTCTATCTCTCATCATTATCATTCAACAATTTATCATAACTTGTGCCCCTTTTGGCTCTCGGTGTTTAGCCATCACATCTTACTAGTTGTGTGGAGTTAGTAGTGGGACAAGTACATCTCCTCATCATATCATTTTGTCATCACGTCTTGTCAAGATAATGTGAATTACCGAATATTGCTAAAGAAACTGAGTTTGAAGTCACATTGTGTTTGTGTCATCATTAATCAACATCATAAAATACAAAAAGAAATCATTTTGTTATCATTCATATCCATTGCATACATTTTTAGAAGCATTGAAAAGTGGAAACTCTAAACATCTAGAGTACACATATGAGATAAGAAATAATAAAGTCAACTCAAATACAATGGAATACTGAACCAAAAATAGAATCTATATATACAATAGTGGATCAAGTTTGTATACAATGCCATCATGCACTAGGTGTGGTCAAAATCACTCGCAATGAGCCTGAATTATTAAAAAAAATCGTCCAAGTGTCAAAATCGTATCAAATCAATAAAGGATCAATGGCTTGGTAATCCAAGTGGGATCCCTCAAATGGTTGAAGACCAGGTATAGGGATCCTGCTATGGATGTGACGGCATTGAGAATGGACTGAATGATGTGAGAGATCATGATGGTGCCCACTTTTCGTGGCCTCGCTATGAGAGTGAATCCATAGCACAAGGTTCTCATCAGTCTCACACTTAGCTACCTGAGTATGAAGAGAGGTCACTATCTCATCCACCTTCAAAATAGGAGCAAACACGTCAGTATGTCAACCAATGGCTAAGGGTTGTTCTAATTCTATAGTCAACTCAACCCGAGTCTTCCCTGAGGGGATAAGTAGGGTGTCCATGCACACCTGACAAGTAAGCCCTTGCCACTTATGCATAGAAGATGTAGAAAAGAAATAAAGATATAATAAGTTAGAAACTCGTAAAACACAAATCAAAAGGAAAATAGTAGACTAGTATTAGAAAAATAATAGAGAAGATTGAGAGAAAAGTATCAAACATACTTGGGTCTCCCGACATCCATATGGGATCAGTGGCTACTACTATAGGTGTTGTTGACTGATGTGGAGCCTCTCCAAAACAATGGGTGTGATGATGTCCAATCCTATACTTGTCGTCCCCCTATCCATAGTGAGGAAGTGTTATCTCCGAGACCAGTGTCTCTCTCTATGCTTGCCTCCTCGTGTGCTACTCTAAGTATATCCTAAGTGTCATGCCACTTAGGGTATCTCTCCTCCTCATCTTGAGGGGCTTCCCCCTCATCCTCCTCCTTGGTCTCCACACTGACATACTCCTCCCTTGTCTCATCCCCTGTATGCTCCTTAGAGTTAGTGTCCACACTAATTACATCATCCTCCTCTCCACTATGAGAAGGTGCAACCAAAATCCTCATTAAGGGTGCTTGGGGAACACCAGCTACATTCTGATCCTGTACCATGCACCTAACTGTAATAGACATACAAGGAGTGACCACTGTCCAACCAGGATCTCGTCTAGGACCCCTATGTGCCTCCTGAATAGTCCTATAAACACGAACTACTTGAGGAAGCATGTCAATGTATGGGAGTCCAAACTAGTGAGACACCTGATTAAATGGGTGATTCTCTAACCTCTAAGCTCTGTTAATGAACTAACTTTTGGAGGAGAAAGCCGCTATTGTTGCAACCTCCTCACCTCATAACCCTGCCATGTCTAGGTAGGGTGTGGAAATCATGTCCGCAGTGGTAAGAGAATCCACTTGCTGGTTCGGTGTCTAGAGAACTGACATACCTATCCACCTGGCTTCCTGAAGAGCCCCTGGATCTGATACTAGTATGTCCCTGTTATAAGGGGTGATGTGATGATACACCCAAATCATAACAAAAGTGGTGTGGCTCAATGACTTTGCTTGTAGTCAGACTAACCTATATAGGTCATGGTATGTAGTCCCCAGAATATCTACTCCCCAGGCATGATTACGGAAATGACCCTCGATTTGTGCCATGATGGGGGCCCAAGAATATAAGAGTGTATCTTCTCCCTTATCCATGATCAGACTCAAGGGAAGGATACCCATAATGGACCTCCGAACAATAGGAATAGGAGCAGTGGCAATAGAACAGACCCTCATACCCTTCTTCAAGCCAAATGAGATGACATCAGCTCCCATGTAAATGGCCCACTGTGATATCTATGTCCTGGACCCATCTGTCCTCAACGTCAATCATATCCCAAGAATCGAGATCCTAAGGATGTAGAATACATCCTCCAGAGTGATAATCTACTCACCCCTAACGCCTAGAAACTAGAAGGTATTCCAGTCTGCATCCCAATAGGAGAATAAGTCACACAGAATGTGACTAGCAAGAGTTACATGGGGCACCTGGGCTATCTATGAAATGCCTACCCACTAAATTCCTTATCCATCTGGGTCAAATGATCTAGGATCCCAAGGAACCAGTTAGAAACTCTCTCTATACTCGAATGTATGTACTCCTCCTTCCGCTACATTCACCAAAACATAAGAAAAGAGTAATTTAGTAATGTACATCACATGATAAGCTCATCAAAAACATAGTAAAACATTATAAATCCCAAAAATTCCAAGTTTGAGAAATTTTTGGACGTTCTGTTTAGAACCACCGCCCTGTCTTGGGTGGCAGTACTGACCTGATTTCCCAATACATGCCCTTAACCCCAAAAATGCTCGATAATGGGAAAATTAACCATTTCTAGAAAAATAAAATAATTCCCTATTGGAGCCCCCCTAAAGGTATCATTTAAAACTAGAATTTTCGAAAATGTCCCTCCTTAGGTGAACTTTTCAACGTTTTAACATCTAGGACACAAAAAGACAAAAGAGGAAATAACTAACCTGAGAAAGTGTCGTTTGATCTCCTGTTCACGGAGGCATGATAATGATCTCATCATGGTCATATCGGATGTACTCTTGTCAAAAATAGTCTCCGCGAATCCAGAGCTCCAAATCCAGCAAATCAACAATGCACAAATAAATTAAAACAAGGAGTTTTTTTGTATATATATATGATATTTCTATCCTCGTTTTGAGCCTGTGTTTACAGAGCTAGAGTGTTGGCACAGGTATATTTCTACATCCCCACACAAATGGTAGGTCCTCTTGTCATATTAATTTAGTGTTTATTTTTAGATATTTTATCTATCTACACTTGATTCTTTTCTTCTTCTTATAGGTAACGAGAGTTTAGACAGTGAATTTTCAACACACGAGCATGTCAGGTATAGCTTCTAACTCCCCAATTCAAGAATGCCATACTCGGACTCTACATTTTATGCACTTTCATGGATAAAATTCTTCTCTGAGGGGGAAATATGTACACAACCAAAATTACATGTGCTACATTGTCATAAAATGGTTACAAGAATCCCCAATGATGATTCAAAGTCCTTTCAAGAAGGTTTTCAAGCTCCAAATCCCATTTACAGTGTATATTTGTAGCCTAGATATCCTTACTTAACCTTTCCATGCATTTTTCTAAATACCCACTTCTTTCTGCTCTTGTTTTGTCCTTTAGTTCCACAACCGCCACACTGCCTTGGTGGCAGTTCGTAAAATTCTACCTAGTCAAGGTGGCAGTCCCTAAACCACTACCCTATATAGGGCTTCAATCCTTCCCACCTTTTAAGGAATCTTCATGCATGTTTTTGAATGTGAAAATTCACCTAAGTTCTCTTTTTGAATGCATCCATGAGCCAAATTGGATAAAAATATCTTTTTTCACTTGGTTATCCTTGCTCCTATTTTTTAATGGATTTAATTAGTTGGAACTGCCTTGTCTTACCTTGTTCATGAAGCAACCTCCTAGCATCCATTCCTATATATTCCATGCTTTTATTCAAGGAAAATTCATGTCTAAGATTTTTGTCAATCTGTATTGTTTTGCTGTCATAGTCTTGCTAGGAATTACATAGCCAAGGTCAGATCTCTTGTGTTATCTCTCTTCTACTTGCATTGCATCTAGATTTCTTCCAAGTTTCCATTTCTCAAGCGCCATCCTCTTTTTGCTGTTCTTCACATTCCCAATCCCTTGGACTCACATAAACACTCAAAGAAAGAAAGGAAAGAACTGAGGGGAAAAACATTGATACTACTGGATTTGTCAAATCTCTTGCACTTCTAGGTTGGAATTGTGTATTTTTTTTGCTTTGTTCATCAAATTGTCAAGTACATATCAAATAGAATAGAGAAAAAGTTCATTTCAATTAGTTAGATAATCACAAGTAGATCAAATCAATAAGAAGTTTTCTCTTGAACATTGTCAGCGAAGCTGTGGTGAACAATATCTCTATTAGGGTTATGATTTGCTCTTCACTTCTGAGGTATGATTGGAAGGATTTCGATTGAATTATAATAGATCATAGATTTATATGCACATATCTACACCAATAGTTAGCTACATCCATCTAATGGTTTTTATTTAGATTGTTCATTATATTAGATGCATTGGTTTGAAAAGTTAGAAAAGAACAAAAACATTTTCTTTCCATAGATTAGCTTGTTTTATTACTTTGTTCTGATATATTGAGAATAAAAAAAAACATAGGTTAGATTTCCCTTGATAGATAGTTTATTCACTAAAAGAAAACCAATTCATCTTGCATGACCATCAATGTTCCACAACATGAAAATACATGTAGTTGTGATCCTATGGTCCCGTAACCCAACAGGCCAGAGTTAATAACTAAAATTGACACAAGCTTATCTTTAGAAGTATTACGTACACCTACAACATATTCTGAGAAGATAGAGTAATTAGACATGCTTAACATCACTTCCAACCAAGCCTATGACTTTTGGAGTGCTCTTGGTAATAGGATTTGATTGCATGCATGACCATATAAGGGCCTTACCCTCAATGAGCCTTTGGTTGTGATCCACAAGACCCACAACCCAATGGACCTGCTATTCAATTAGATATTGACACTATTTTACGAACTTTAGTATTCATATCTTCATCACTTCCACCAGATATTATTACAAAGCTTTCATTGTTGAACATAACAACCAATCAAGATAAGATTTTCTAGACTAGACAAGAGAATCGCCCATAGTCCCTACAGCTCCATTACACCTCTCATCTTTTCTTCTATGACCTTGTCTAAAAACCCATACGAGGCACTTGTAGGTTACTTTCCACGTGATCTTCATAACTCTTTAACAAGAAATCATATTCAACTAGGATTTTTACAAAAGATCATCCTCCCATGTTCCTTTGAGAATATTATTACTTCATACTATATAATGACCTAAATTATTTATATAATAAATTATAAAACATTATTTCTGGTAGTTTATTTTTCATTTTGTAAAAGTTTCAGCAAAAGGACGACTGTGAAAATCGGAGCACGTGATTTTGGTATAGAGCCGAATCCGATGAGAGTTTTTCCATTGTAAATAGAAACTAGTAAGTACACTTAATAAAAAGAGAAAATTATCTATATAGTGACATACTATAAATAATAATCCTCCTATAACAACAATCTCTCACCACTCAAAACATCCAAAAACAAACAATTTTGTTGAAATAAGTGTTTTTTAAAAAGTAAATTATTAAATTAGAAATAAATATTAAAAATATACTAAGACGTCATCAATATAGTATTTTAATTTTTCTACCATATTTATAAGACAAAATTTGAGTGAAAATATAATTTTCCCAAATTAAAAAATTTTAATCCCACCTATGAAAAATACAAAGTTTTGGATTCTAGTGAAAAATGTTGTTGTTGGATTTATTCACACTTATCTTACAGAGTTTTGGAATCATGAAGTTAAAATTCTCTAGAATACAACCTGTTTCAACCCTTTCCATAGAATATTCATGTGTGGGTGATATATATGTCACTCACATGGACCTAGACGACCTGAAATTTTAGATTCTTGGAATCCCAATAGATCCTATCAAAGAGAGGGTCTTCAAAAGTGGGTTGTTTGTAGTACAAGTACATCCTTTTTCATTTTAAAGTATAGAATTGATACTAGTATGTTTTCAACACTACGATCTAGAATTCAAGATTGTAAGGGTGGATGATGATTCCATCCTTGTAGTGCACACCCCAAAAAGCATCTCATAATGTATCCAAATTTAAACTAGAAATAACGTTTCCATAATCACGATGGAGTTTCCATCTAGTGAGTAGTGAAAAAATTAATCCTATCTCGATGGCCTCACACTTGGATCATATTTTTGACAAGGAAACCCTCTGATATGCCAAAAATTGTATCAAAGAGAGAGTTTTATGATTTTACTTAGATGAAATCATTTTGTTGATTAGGGTAATGGGAGAAGAAACAAATATGCCATTAAATATTAGATGGCACAATTCTGTTGAATCCAATTCATTTTCATTTGTGTTGTCATTGATGTCGAGTGGTATTGATCGAAAAAATATTTAAAAGGAGTAGTTGAAGGTTGATTGGTAGTGTCAGCTCAAAAATATGTTTAAGGTGGTTCCACGAAGTTTCAAACCATGACACATATGTTCTTAGTTAAAGTTGAAACTCATGGTCATGGAGTCATTCATAGTGTTCATGGTAAAAAAAAAGGTGGATATCGTGAAGCTCAATCAGAATCATATCAATAAGGATAAATTATATGTGAAACAGGTGCTAAAAAGTATCCAAGAAGTTTCCAAGGTGTATGAGATGTTTCAAAGGTGAAAAATTGTCGTTGGTTAGTGCATTATGGATTCAGGATGACTCAGGATGGATTCAGAGTGAATCAAGGTCTTTGTATGCATGGAAAGTGAGATAGGGGTTCACTTGGGTTCTCCAGGAAGGTATTTAAAACGACGATACATTTTACTCATTAGTTTTTTACAGCTAAAATTTATTTAAAGATGACCTAAGTGCTCATAAATATCGTATGTTGAAAGAAAAATATTTTGGTACTTAGATTTATTTTTTAAAATATGAGTATTTTGTCTTTTTAGTATAGTGTAGATATATTGGGTGCAGATGGAACACGTTCTTCGGGAACATGTTTTCCCCACATTGGTATATGTTCCACATAATAAATATTCCTTTGTAATGTGTTTTTAGGGTGAGAATTGGTCCCAGTGGGTTAAGTTAAAACATGTACCGAGAAATCCCTTATTCCTCGTAAGCCTTTGAGATCTGAAAAACTAAAGGAGTTAGGTTTATTTTTGGCGGATAAAATAAATTGGGCACATGAAACCCAGAAAAAATAGTTCTAGGTAGTATGATATTCACTGCAAGACAAGTTCATTTGTATGTTGAAGGAACCATGTTTTACGGGTGGATCGGAAGAATCGGGCCCCGAGGGGCAAGGAGTTATTGTTCCCCGAAGTACCTTATTCTCCAAAAGGATATATCATCCATAATTAAGGTAGTTGAACAAGTGAATTAAATTTTCTAGATGGGAAGGAGGATGTGGGGTCAAAGGGCCTAAGAGGAACAAAGTGTCAAGTGAACCCAAGTTCTCTACAAGACTGATTGATTTGATGAATAAGGGACCCCATGTATTGAAGAAAGATGAGGCATCAGGAGAAAATTTTGTGGATGGAACAAGTGTAATGAGAACCTTAGTACCATGCAAGCATGATAACCTAAAATACAAAGGAAAAAAGGGAAATCAAATTAAATGGAGAGTAATGTAGATAAAGTGAAGGGTGGGATAACTGAGCCCACATGAGCTATGTACAAAAGTGCATCCATCTCCCTAAATATCTAAAATATTTGATTTAAGAAGGGATTTAAAAGGACATAATATAATGAAGTTTTTTAAATTTTAAAGTGTAATAATTTGTTGACTGGTAAAGAATTATTAAAACTTGTTCTTCACGTTCTTGTGAAACCTACATGGAGATATCTTGTGACCCGGAAGTCATATTTTTGTGTTCGTCAACTTTTTGGAAAGGTAATCTCATCCTCTAAAACATGAAATCAAAAATCCAATTTATTAAATAAAAATGTAAAGGTAATAATAGAAACTTACAAAGTGTCCCCAAACACAAAAAATCAAAAAAATAAAAATATTGAGTGTGTCTATAAAAAAATGTTTTCATGAATTTAGTTTTTATTGATCATAGAGAAATGATGAGTGTGAGCCAAAGTTGATGGTAGGAGTAAAAGACCATATTTTATCATCATAAAGACATGTTGATTACTAATGAATACAAGGATCCCATATTCAAAGGAGATGAATGTATGAATATTGTGACAAAGGTAAGGAGAGAAACATGCTGAAGTATTCTATGACATGCAATGAAAATATAATGCTAAATGAGAGAATATTTATGTTAAGGAGACAAATATATTAATTTAATATCTAATGAAGATGATGAGAGCTACATATTGAAGAAATTGTTGCAGAAACATAAGGGAGATGGTGTTAAAAAATGAACATCTGATTAAAAGAGAGATCAATAATAGAGGAGTAGAGTGGAGAAGAAACCAAAATCTAATTAATGCATGAGGGGAGATATTTTATTGAAGGTAATAGGAATCCTAAATATCATATTTTTTAGAGTGAATGAAGAGTGCATGAGAAGAGTTTTTGTATTCAGTTTTCTATGCAACACAAAGCCTATATGATTAAATTCATAGTATTGTTTGTCTAAGTTGTTGCTTAGATCCCAAGGTGTTTCATACTCTTTGCAAGTAGTTTCTTACAGAAGATCAGCTGTGGCTAATTAAATTCTAGGGATTTGAAGCCTCCTTGTAAGCTTTTTCTTACTAAAGGTAAATAGGTGTTGTGCTAAATTTGGGATTTGTGGCTTCCAGTCAAGTTTTAGATTATAAAAGACCGAGTGGTGGTTTGGTTAAATTATTGGAGTTATAGCTCAAGATTGAGTTGTAGCTCAATCGGGAAATCATTATAACTTTATAAGAAAATTGTCCAAATAAGTGCATTGGTTTTAGTGGGTTTTTTTCCCAAAATGGTTTCCCACATTATATATGGTCTCCTCATATATCTCATGTTTAATGATGCATGCTTATGAAAATCAATATAGTTTAACAGTAATAGATAAAAGAAGTGGAAATTTATTGTATGTTTTTATTTTCACTGATTCAAACCCCTATCACTAATTGAAATTCCTAACAATTTGTATTAGCGTTTGGTTCTCTTATGTTAAGCCTAACAACTTTGAGGGATCCTAAATACATAAGCATGAGTACTCTAGGAGAATAAATCATGAAGAGAAATTATGAGATTTCTCAAACTCTGATAGAAGGTTTTAAAAATGACATCAAGCACATGAAATCTCCTCATGGTCAAGAACTTAATGAGATGTCTTCATTTTCTAAAAATGTTTCAAGAGTTATGAAAGAAAAAGAGAATGAGTGTTTGGAAATCGAAATGGAAGAAAATGCCCTAAATATTGAATAGTAACAAGTTACTAATCAGTTGAATGACTTAGAAATACATTATGGTGTAATAGAGAATGAGTTATATATGGAATCCATCCAAGTCAAGAGTGGAGAATTTGATAAATTAAGTGTAGATCTAAATACTCTCAGAGATTAAATGGAATAAACAAGAAAAAGAAAACTAAAAGATGAATAAAGTTATGTATATTGTCATAAATTATCAAAGACCGAGGATGAAAAGGATGGTTACAACATGAAAGTAAGAAATAAATCTACATCAATAATTTCCAAGGAAAATGGAGGAGTCAAAGAACCTAAGAAGATAATCAAACATCCCAATGAAAGGAAAACATGAAGTAAGCTCTATGATTTTTTTTTTTCATGTTATGGTTTTCTCACAAGGTTAGATAATGCAAATGGATTAAGGTGGACAAAGAAAATACATGGAGGGATAGCAAACATAAGTCTGAGAAAAATAGGATGTGCTTCAAATGTCAAGAAAGAGGACATATTTCAAGGTTTTGTCTAGAAGATCCATGTTAAAGAGAAGAAGGCTCAAGTCAGTAACTATATTGTACATTTCACTTGTAATGAACAAGGGTACTTTGTAAGGTCATGTTATTTGTATCCTTTAGATAACAAAAATATGGACTCCTTGAAAAGGAAAGGGAAAGGAATATTTAAAGATAAGACAAACTCTAAGAGTGAGACCAAGTCAGCCATAATTGAGAGAGATATTGGAAAGAAGAAGAAAAAATGGATATACAAGGTCAAGGAAGTAAAACCAAAAGCCAAAGAAGAAAATAAGGGAAATAACGTATCATGTTGAGACGATGTAGAAATTTAGAAACCTATGACAAATGAGAAAAATATGAATATTGTTAAAGTAAATAAGAAAGAAGACAAATTGAGTAAAAGGAGTGCATAGTTTCTTCCTCAAGTTATATTAGATTACGTGTATGAGATGCAATATGCATGTCTTTAAGGAATTCATTTCAAAAATGAGAAATCACGTGATGTGGTTGTCACAACAATAGATGCATCCAAGGAGATTGATAAGAAAACATGAACAAGGAAAGATAGAACTGATTCATCATGTTGTTTTGATGAATTTATTTTATTCTGATGAAACATGGCATGATAATATTCCTTCTTTAGGCTTCTACAAGGTATAAACAAACTAAATAAAACATATTTTTCTCTTAATTTGTCTACTAATCAAGAGTTCCTCATGGTGAAGTTAAACAAAAAAGTCAAGGATGTTGTTTTGTGCCAGTAATTGTTTATTTCTGCCTCTATCAAGGTATGTTAATTCCAAGAAATTATTGTCTTTATCTATGATTGAAAATTTCAGTATGGTTGAATTCTTAGAGTGCCTTCTTGAGAAAACAATAAAAGATATTTTTTTCAATGTTTTTGTCAAGCAAGAAGTGTCTCCAATAGAGTATCTTGAGTCAATTCACAAGATGATTGACTTGTGGAAATCTAAATGTGAGTTTTCATGTAAAGGTCGAAACATATATTACTTTATTCTAGTTGTTAATAACAAAATACATCCATGGTTGAAAATGAGACATGTGGTTATAACAATGAATAAGTGTACAAGCTCATGTTCTTTATGTTTGTAAGAGTTTGCTATCATTTTTTTAGTCTTGAAAGAAAATATTATTCTCTATCAAAATATGTCATGGTTTGAAAAGTGATTGCTCAAATTTATCTGGATTAGTATCAGATTCTATAAAAATGAAGATTGCATCACTACAAGTGAAGATTACAAGTCTAATGACAAATGTTCAAGTAAAAGAGATAAATTTTCATTCGAGTAGTTAAGTGGTATAATGTTTTCATAGTAAAATAATACAAGTGGAACATGAAATGCAGGAACTCATGGATCAACCTTATAGAAAGAACAATGATAAGAGTAAGATGAATTCGTAAATGATAGTTTACAAGAGTAATAGAAAATTTTAGAAGAAAAAGATTAGAATCAAGTTAAGCAGAGTGATATGAACAAGGTAAGGTTGTGAGACAAGTATACTATTTTCAAAGAACACTTATTTCACTAAGTCATGACTTATTCCAGTCAACGAAGCAAAAAAATATATCCAATATTGGAATCCAAAACTACTTGTTTTCGATTCTATAATGTTAAATATTAGAATTATCTAGACTCTAAAATCACACATATTGGATTCCAATATTGAATATATCAGAATCTAGAATCACATATATTTGTATCCAAAATCACATATATTGGAATCCAAAATCACATATATTTGAATTTACTGCAATCCAAAATCCCATTTATTAGATTCCAAAAAGTCAATAATGGGAATCCATTATATCAGCTAGTGTCCTCAAGGAATTATTTATGCTTTGGACTAAACAAAAATTGTATATGTTTTATACAGGCTAGCAGATGCTAGGCATTATTTATGATTTGTAATGTAGAAAACATTTTTCTATTTTATAAGGGCTAGTGGCCGCTAACTATTGTTTATGCTATGTTATACATAGAAAATGTTTATGTTTTAAATGTGCTAGTGACCACTAAGCATTATTTATGTTTTTTCATACTGAAGATCAAAAAAATAAGTTCCCTTGAATTTGGATTTTGATTAAATATCATCCCAAAGATCTTATCTTGTCCTTCAATGGCTGCAACAAATGTCTCAACGTGGTGTTAAATTTGACGCCACTTTAGACGTATTTGTATTATTTTTATCCATAAAATATTTACAAATATTTGAAATAATCGTAACATATTACTTACATATTTTTGATAAGCCCTTCATTTTTTATAGATTATTTATATATTAATTATATTTTAAAAAATTAACTATATACAGTATAATTTTATATTCATTTTATGAATTGTGTAAAAATTAAAACTATTTGACAAATTTTCAAGGACAAGTTTTTCTAATAATTCACCACATAATTTATTTAATCATATTTTCAGCTTATAATCAGTGAAAATATAAATCCTCCCAGCTTATATTCTAAAATTCTTAGTATAATATAGTAGAGTTACATAGGACATTCATAATAACATATCAATGAATATATTAGTGACAATGTTAAGCAATACTATCATAACAACATTATGAAAAGATAAAGAGTTATTTAGAATTTTCTTGCTCTAAATATTTGATGCTCTCTACTACATTCAATCCCTGAGACATTATTTGTGATATTCTTTTCTCCGAATCGGCAATCAATCATTCATGTTTTTTGCAATCTTTGTGTCTTCTTTTCATCCCCACCATTATATTTTCAGGAGGCTTTCCCTTTGTGTGTAATGTGATACACAAAGTGTTTTTAGAACTGTATGAAAAATCATTTCTACTCCCAACCTTTTCTAGGTCTCGTATTGTTATTCCCTCGACTATATTGCAATGTTACTTTTCCCAAGTTAGTCTTTTATATAATAAAATCAATATTTTTTATTTAATACCATTGATATCTTGTTAACATCAATAGAAATGATGTCATTGGAATAGAATCCTAGTTCACAGGATGGTGATAATAATTTTATAAATTTTGATTGGCCACCTCCCAGGTTGACAATTTTCATGGAAAACGTGAATTACATCTTCCTATTGTATGTTTTGTTTATTCCATATAGATGGTCCTCCATGTCTAAAATAAGTAAATAAATATTATAAATACTTGGAGGAAAGTAAACAAATTTCAGTTTCATTGGCCGCATATCAATTATAACAATTGAAATAAACAACTTTTTAGCTTACGGCTAACATTTACCGAGTGATATTGCGGATTTGATTACACCACCTTTACACATTGTTGGATCCATTGATGTAAGAGATATTTCAAATAAACATTCATCAATTCATAATATATTTCTTTTTTATTACATTGTGAGCAGAATGTATTTGAAATAAACATTAATCAATTTATAATTGATTTCATGTTGTGGAAAATAAAATATTAAACGGATAAACATCTTGGTTTCTTTGGTGATATGGTAAGTAAAATATCAAATATTATCTATCTTATAATTCAAAATTTGTGCCCTTTAGGATACGATTATCTTCATCGAACCACGCTTTGGCAAAAAATAGTCCTCAGCTATTGATTTAGATTTAGGATAGCTAGGCTATGCCATCGTTGGTCTAACTACACTTAGCTAGACAACCATTAATGTGGCTAGCTAAGTGCTAATTTATAAATGTAATAGTTGGATAAATACATATGTAGTTAGTTTTATGATGATTTTGAATTCAAAACAATGTTAATTCAATGTAAGTAGTCAATATGCAGTAGTGAATCAATGAAATATTATAGACAATACGTAGTTGTAAATCAACGAGATATTGATGAATGTAAGGTTTTTTAGTCTAACCATTATGATAGTGAACATGGATGCATAAATTAAGTGAATCTTGATACTTCGTTTGAAATTTTTATCGTAGCTTACAAATGGATTTCCCTAAACTTTTTATTCTACCGTATGACAAGTATATAAACTAATGTCTCTTCGTTATCATTTCCTATAAATTATTTGGCCTTATAAATGATTTTGTTTTAAAATACACACAACTAACATACCAGGTTATGAGTGTGTATTCATGGTAGCTATCTCCGCGCCCACCATGGTTATGGTATCTAGTTGATGGTTCTCTACATAATCAATTATTGTTTAATAAATTTTTGGGGATTATTAGCTGCTTTTTTGGGAAATTCACACAATTAACATACCTAGATATGATGGTGTATTCAAGGATGTTGTGCCCATGTCCTCCAAAGATTTAAACTGAAATCTAAATAACATAATTTTTTTTAAAAAATTGAAAGCCATGGAAATTTAAAATAGAGCTCATTAAACATATTTATAAAATGATTGAAGGTAAATCACCATGTGGTAATGGCTGTGTAGCATTAAGGTTAAAGGGTGGTACATAATCCTTTATAGCTTTTTGGTTATCTACATTAATAATAAATGTTTCAGTAGTATATATAGGTTAAACGAATACTAAACAAAATCACTTGTTGAAGTTGTCTTTGGCGATGAACCTTTATTCATATGAGAATAGTAATATTTCAAAAACATTTCATGACTATGTTTCTCAATAATAAAAATAGTAGATAGTTTAGAATCCACTAATGCACGGAGTGCGAAACTTCCACTGTAAAACACTAGTAATACAAATTTTTTGAACAAAATCGAGAGAACATGTCATCCCATAACTCATATGATGTTTTGCAAGGAAAAGTATGGATGTTTCCTTGTAGGCCAATTTCACTTGCAGTTAAAAATGTTTGTGGAAGTTTCTCCATCCAATCTCTAGTGAGCTCTTCTCTATAATCATTATTATTTTCCTAGTTGTGCACACCAAGTATTGTTTATATAAGACATAAACATTTAAATATCCCATTTCTATCATAGATTCTATAACATCCATGAAAAATGATACTCCATTATTTTTAACCTTTTCCTTGTATCTTTTTACTCTGTCACTTAACATTTCTGAATATCCAGTTGGTATTAGAGTAATAATAATAATATCCAACACACTGGTTATGATAACTATTAGAAGCTCCATTATTACATTATAAGACATATCACTAGCCAAATTACAAAAATCAGCGATCACACATTCAACATTGAAAGGATTAGTCGAAGGAACTACTAATAATGTTGCTAGAAGATGAAACAAATATGCAAATTTACAAGAAAAATTATTTGTTTCTTCCATCTTGGATGGTATATTTCCTTCAAGTGTCATAATATAGCTATATAATATTGTTTGAGCCTCAACATGAATAAATTATTCCACATCATGATATTTTTACTAATTATCAAATTTTTCCCCTATATGGGAATCGAATTTCCTTTTTCCATTTCTCTCTTCACACAAATGTATAGAAAACTGGTGGTAGTTTGATTCATGCAGTTTAAATTTTACAATTACATTGAATTCACTACAGGTTGTTAATACAATATTATCTAGATGCCCATTTCGTATATAATGTAGAATTTTTAATCTCATTTTAATTTCTCCTTTTATTCTCTGGTAGTAAGAATCAAATATCACTATTATTGCACCATCCGCAACAAACCCAGCTGATTTAGTTTTTATTTTCAATCCACACAATTTTGATTTAAACAGTTCTATCTCCAATTTAGTCAAATATGTTTCCCTCAGCATAGTAAACAACTTGACATGTTTTTGATGTGAAAGAAAACCTATTTTATGCAAGAAATGAAAAAAAAAAAATGTTTTGTTATTTCTATATAAGTTTCTGACTACAGTAAATATACCGTTTTTAATTTATTCTTCATTTGAACAACCAATGTTGTCATAATCTATTCCAATCCCCCAATTCTAACCATATTTTGAATAGGAATGTGGTCCACTGTATATGGAGGCATGAATTTACCGTTTCTTCAATAAAGAAACATTCAAATCTATATCAAGAATAAGAAATTTTTTGATTTTTAAATTCAAAGTGTTCCAACTAGACACGTAGTGTCCCCATATCAAAAAATTTTGACAATAGAACAATACCAACTTCCTCCTGATTGTCATCTATAACAAAAAACAGCCACATGTCAACATGGTATTTTTTAGGGGAATGTATTTCCACAAACCATTACTCGTCTCTCTTCTTCAAACAAATACATCCTATGATGAATGAAAATGTTCTGAATGGAGTGTGAACAATGCAAGATGTTTTACATGTAATTAGAGTAAAACAAATTAATAATTAGGTCATTTATGAACTTTATAGTGTTTTTCTCGCATTGTTTGGTAAGGAATTTAAATATTACCCTAGCAGACACCAACCTCTAGTGTTCTTTATTATTTACCATAAGAGATTAATTAACATAATGCTTAACGAACACTAGGATTTGATAGCACAGGTTATGTATCATTAAATTGGTTAAAATAATTCATATTTTTTGGATTAATTCAATAATAACATAATTTTTCTAAAATTCTGAAATCGAATTATGATGCATTGAAAGATACAAAACCATTTGCACATTTTGAAAACATTACATATGACTCAGACAAGCTATAACATTATATAGATATCATGATAGGAACATTAAAAATATATACTTTAGTGGAAGTTAGACTTGTAATTATCACATAAACGAACAACATAAATCATTATAAGCCATTTACATATTGACTGGAAAACCGTATTTCAAAGAGTGTGTTTGAGAAACAAATCACAATAATAGAGTTTGTAGCTGCTTGGGATTTATTTTAGAATTCAATGTGTTTTATGTGTATATTGCTCATACTATAGTATTAAGGATTAAATCCTTGTAACAAGAATAAGGAATATTTTTAAATCATACCGGTGGGAAGTTCTAATGTTTGGTATTTTGAGTAGAGTATTTGAGAAAAAATCACATTGATGGAGGTAGTGATAGCTCATCAATTTTTTTTATTTAAGACAACGTGAAATATATGCATATCGTACATACTGTGTTCATTAATTTCAAATGTCTATAACTATTCTAAGTATGTTATTTTAAGCATATTATTTGGTGGGAAATTAAACAACAATCTATCAAAAAATAACAAGAATGATTACACTTTTCCTAAAAATAAGTATGGCTATCGTCACAATATCAGTTTTTGTGGAAACAATGCTTTCTCTAAGGTCATGATGGGTTATACAAATTTGAGAAAATATTTTATTATTAACAATGTTTAATGAGTACCACAAAAACATCATCTATTCTCTCTTACTCTTAATATAAGTTAGATTTACAATAATAATTGAATAAATTTATTTCAAAATTTTCAAATATACATTAACGCATTTAGAGTGCAAGTCTTCTTAGGTTGCAAACATTTAATGTTTAATACGTTGTATCGATTGAGGGTACAAATCACTAAGAATTAAAAAATATTGATAAAATAACAAATCACAACCTAGCTTAGTGGTAGCCAGGGTCTTACAATTTAATATTGTCATTATCATCATTGTTTGTACACTTTTTTCTTGCTGGTTATTTTGATTGATTATAATTGTATTATCGACACAAAATTTTTGCTCTGTAATTTCTATTTCATTAATGTCAGTATTAAGAATATGATGTTTTTAAGTATAATTAGTAGTGGCATCCGATAGAAGGTAACGAACCTACCAATACGGTGCCACAAATAAATTAGAGTACGGTAATAGTCAAAATACAATAGGAATTATGTGGTAAAAAGTACATATTATTCATAAGTGGTATTGGTAATGTTAAAATGTAAAAGTTAGGGTAAATGGATAAGTAGGGTCTACATGATTTAGAATTAGAAATATTATATTTCTAATAATAACAAGGAGTGATGTCATAAATATTTTGTATATTAAACTTGTGTAATATCTATAAAGGTGGAATCCATTTGAGATGACAAGGTTTATCTTATCTTAGAATATAATCCTACATGTAAAGACAAGAGTTGAGGTATGAAATATGATTAGCTGGAAGAGATTTTCTATCCTATCTTCAAGATAGGGTGGATAATATCAAATTTATATAAATAGAGAGGCTATCCCTTCTCATTTACATAGAATAAATTTGTAGTAATTATTTTATGAATAAAGGATTCATTTTAAAGGTGTTTTAGGGAAGCCATCAAAATGAGTAATTGTGAAGTTTCTCCCATAAATATTGTTGGAAAGCAAGTGGAGTTGGTAAAAATTGGATTAATTCATAGGTGATATTGTAAGAATTTCATATTAATTCATAGGTTAGACTGTAACAATTTAAGATTTGTCATCATTATTTTATGTCATAGTCTTTGGTATTCTTGTGTTATGTCTATTATTTTGTTTCTAGATTACTACCACTAAACCAAAAGATGTGCATTATTGAAATAATCATAACACGAGGAGTTCCTAGTGAAATATTATCAAAGTGCTAGATTCGTGTTGAAATTTTGGTTTCATTTCCGGGACCATTCTGCGTTGGTGGATTTTTTGGAGATATATTCCCACTTAGTTAGAAATCATTTCGATGGTATCCTTGTTTTTACTATCTATAGTAGTTACCATGGTAAAGTCACTTTTTGCCATGCATAGTATTTACCAAAGTAACGCCACTTTTTAGCATGAATAGTATTTACCACATTAAATTCACTTTTTACCATGAATAGTATTTTCCATAGTAACTTCACTTTTTACCATGAATAGTATTTACCATAGTAAATTCAATTTTTATCCTCGTAATGAGTGAATACCACAGTAAATTGGCAAGTTGATAGCACAAAGTAAGTGGATGTTTACCATGGTAAATGGCATAAGATTTCACACCTTGAAATTTTTATTAGAGTTGTAGAAATGTGTAAGGGCGAGGACATTACTATTGGACTGAAATGGAATTAGGTGCTTGCACATACATTCCTGCTAAGGCAAAGATTGTCACTTGGTGACTTGGAATTTCACTGTGAAGCATACATTTTAAGAATGAGTATAAGAGCCACACAATATTTTTCAGCCCAATGTAATGAGGAGTTACTCACAAAGGAATGCATTAGAGCGTTTAGAATAGATCTTGCATTTGTAATGGCCTTATAAGAAGGGAACAATGGACTGAATTTTTTTGTACATTTTTAGATGTTTCGACCCTTAGGTGGTTTGAAACTCTAGGTGATAATTTTAAAATATCGTTAGATTTATTAACTAAAAATTTTCTTGAAGAATTTGGTGAACAACAAAAATATGTAGACTTCATGATAAAGATAAAAATAATAGCCGAAGGAGAGAAGGTGAAGATAAGGGATTATCATGCTCATTTTATAGATCTAAGGAGGAAGCTCAATGCCCAGATCTAGAAGGAAGGATTAGCAGATGATTTGATGAATGGCGTGGATAATATCCTTTGTAAGCAATTTATTCTTGGGATGAAGCTAGAGATCAGACAATGAGTGAAGTATGACCGCCCAATGAACCTCGAACAAGAAAAGGATATTCCAAGAAGGAAAGAAGAAAGCATCAAAGAGGAGCCCAAGGAAAATGTTGTTAAGATAGAGCCTACACCAACACTTTTGGTAAATACACAACAACCACTCTCTGCGACCAAAAATCTTCCCCCTAGTACATCTGTTAAGTATGCGGATCTCCTTAGGAAAATGGGACAGTTAACTATTAATCTTGTTCAAGGAAATAAATTTAGTTCCTAGGGAGGAGATAGAGGTCCAAAATGAAATATTTTAAAAGTTGTATGTTATGGTTGTTATAAAAAGGGTATTTATAAGTATAATTATCTAGAAAGGACCTCTACATCTTTTAAAAGAGATAATAATAAAGGAAAATCACCCGTAAATTATTTTGATGTGGTAGATAGGAGTCTAAATAATGAAGAAGATGTGTTTGTAACAAAATGAACGAAAGAAAAAGATAACCAAGATGTAAAGTGGTCCTGGACCGGTAGTATCAACAAGAGAGTGTGGTAAGAAAGAGGTAAAAGATGGAGTGTGGGAAGGGTACATTTTTTTTGCTAGGTTTATACCCTAAGCCTAAATGGCCCGGATTTTCCATCAAAGGGAGATGGCTATCGTGAATGCCTACAAATGTTACATATGGAAGCCTAAAACTTTGCCTTGATGTTTCATAGTATCGAACAGGATTTTTGGAACTGCATAGTCGATATGAATTCTCATTGAAGGAAGGATGATGCCATGCTTGTCATCATGAAGCACTAGGGGGTTCCCTAATTTTATCATCCGCTAAGAGGCTCGACATGAAAAAGGATGGGAGGCAAGATTTTTTTTGGTTTTTGGTTGATGTAAAGATGTTATGGATGTGTGATGATATTTAGAGGTGTATTTGTAATGAATGGATGATGGGTTTAGGGAGATTGATCTCCCCCTGGAAAGGTGGTGGATAAAGTCAGGTACATAGGATAATAATTACTTGGTTGATAAGGTGTTGTTTCATAAGTGGCTAATATATGCATACAAAAATTGGTCAAATGTCCATGGGTGCAATGAAAGTCACAATAATCAGTGTACTAGATACTAAGATCATTTGGGAATGTTTTACATTATGTGATGTTGATTTGGGGTGGATGATCATGTCTGAAGGTTAATTAAATGCATGGAACTATTTGATGGTCAAGGCTTCATGACACTAAAACGAGGTAGAGAAATGGTTTGAAGTTAAACATGTTCCCTGGGCGTCATAAGGAAGTAAAACCCATGGTATTTGAAGTGGATTATGAGATGTTTTCATTGTTTTGGATTTGTGATCTGGATTAGATTGTATGTGGCTTAAAAGGTGACAGGGGATGGATTAGATGACTAGGGGCCGAAGTAGATTTGGTTGATTTTTGATTAGTTCATAGTATTTGGTTTTGAGGTCAGATGGTTTCATGGCTAACCCATTATATTTTTTGAAGATTAGTAGATGTAGATGATAGGGGGTGGTGTCAACATTTAGCTGATAGGCTGATGGGTATGATTTATATTTAGAATGGGATTCCTAGGTGTAACTGTTTAGGAACCTCGTTAAATTTTTATTACAATTTGGGTGACTCCACCAGTAGATGAATTTAGGTATAAGATCCTATGTTACAGTTGGGTAGGATAAGGGGTGGGGAGAGCCACTAGGATAAAATGCGATATAGAATGAATCCTAAGTTTATCCAAGTACTCTGACTTAGGAAATCACGTTAAGTATGCTTAATGTAGGATTCAGGAGATGGTGTGAGATGGAATTCAATATTATAGGATAGGATCCAGTTGTGATATTTAGATAATGAAGGAGATGGGATTGTGATTAGATTTGTGATGAAGACTGATGAGGGCTAAAAATAAGGATTGTTACCATCTATCCATGATTCAAGATCAGGGGTTAGAGTGGGAGGAAGGTGACTTATGAGTCACGGTGGATGAGATAGTTTTGCATATGGATATAGGTGTAGGTGATGGAGGGGATGAAATAGTTCGTATTAGGGGCTGAATTTGATGGTGGATTCAGGGATACATTGGACAACTCTTTAGGGAATAAATTCTTATAGGATTATTCCATTTGTGATGATAAATTCTCTAACGAGGATTCCAGAGTACCTAATGAATGGGATTGTGGGAGATCCCTTAATTTGGAGGCTTCATCATAGTGATTCCTAGATGATTTTTACATGTATGGGTATGCATGAATGGACCACCCTTCGATCAGATGGAGGCAAAATTTGACAATGATTAGATTTAAGCACAATCCTGACTAAACCCTGGATGGTGTGTGCTTATGATTTTTTATGGGATAAAGGCCTGTGGGTCATGGTGCATCTGATATCTAGAGATTTGTAGGTTGGGGTACTGGGATCTTGATAAAGCTGGATTAGCAAGGACATAAAGGAAGTACCTTTTGGTCTAGAGTGAGGTGGTAAAAGTCGATGTCAATTGGCTTGTATGGGATAGTGGTTTACTGTTGATTGGTTTTTTGTGTGGATTGTTATGATTCGGGTTCCTCAAAGAGGAATTCACATGGGGTAATGGGTAGGGATTGTAAAAAGGAGAAATTACTGGATCGGGTTAATTAGGAGATGAGGGCTTACGAAGATTGATTGATCGATGTATGATTTAAGATAGGATATTCGTTGTATTAACCTGTGTTGGATGATTTCTATGACTATTGCAGGCTATTCAATGTGGGATGGTTGATACTTCAGATGCAACACTACGAGTATTGGTCTGAGGTAAAAGAATGATTATGTTTGAATGATCATCTAGTTTACTTGAGGTGAATAGATAAATGAGTAGTACTGAGGTAAATCATACTGTAACTGAAAAAGTGACTATGGTTATAATTTTTACTGGGTGGGGGATGAGTTTAGAAATTAGCTTGGTTGATGGATTTAGAAATTTAGAGTTGTAAGGGTTTGGATGTTGGTTCTGGAGAGGATTAGGATTGCGGATCATCCTAAGGCCATCAGGTTAGGATAAGATGTGTGGGGGACAATTTTGGATTAGGATTATGGATTTTAGGATGGTGATAGGATTGGCCCGATTGGGATCATGTGAATTAAGGATGGACTGGCTATCGAGCTAATGATGGTGATTAGGTTAATATTGTAATGACGATGGGATGGTCTAAGGGTGTTCAAAAAAAAGAAAAAAACATCAAACACACATCCCTAATTGAGTACATAGATATTTGGAATTATATGCAATTGAGCTCAAGTATCCCACTTGTTCCAATACTAATATTACCATACGATGGTTCCACAATTGGATCTGTCATCCTATATGTCAATTCTGGGGTCGAGCTATTATTTCAGATAGAGCTTGATGGACTAGTCTAAGAGTCCAGTTGCACTATGAGCTAGGATACATGAGCCTAATTGGTTCATTCAATCAATAGGAAAAGTGGACGACACTTCACTAGGGGTGTCCCAACAATAATGACCTTGGATGCACGTTACATAGGGCCCAAGTCCATGTTAGATAAGGATGTACATTATTGTAAGGCTTGTGACATTTTTTCAATCACATGGGAATCGTAAGACTTCATCAAATCCATTCATGTTCTTACTCTAAATCAAGCTATGAACCTTTGAAAATCCAATAACAATAGTTATTCCTATGTCCATTTCTAAGTACCCCCATGCCGGAACAAGTATTATGTGGTTTGTCACTAATTATTTAGCGATGTGAGATTGAATCTAGGCCACGGTCACAAGACCCCTAGGATGATAGTGGACAAGGTGCATGGATATGAACACATTGTCACTGTCATATGGTTACCCATTACAAATTAAAAACAGATAAGGATAGATTCTTTTGATCCTTAATAATGTCCTAGGATGTGAGAGCCCTAGTATACATGGTTTCTACCTTCAGAACATGAGAAAGAAACAAAGGTAAAAGCCAAGCACAAAATGTACAGGTGGAGTGAGAAATCATTATATTGTGCTAAATGTTAGACAATTAAGACGCAGATTTTTAAGGTAAATAAGTGGGATTAAAGGACTCATGCATGATTGTGGTCTTCAAAGAGGAGACCTTACAAATCGGAAACATGATACTCCACATTTCAATTTAATTATGGCATTTATCAGGTTCTTCCTATTGAGTTTGATATTCCTACTATGAGAGATATGCAAAATGAAAGGATGGATGAAAGTGATTCAGTAATAGAAAGATTGGTAGATCTTCATTTAAAAGAGGAAATGAGGGAAATAATAAAGGATACAAGTTATAAGATGAAGAACAAGCGAAAGGAGTACTTTGATCAAAACATCCTCTGGTCTCCATGTCAAGTAAATTACTTGGTTCTAGTATATGATTCTAGATACAAAAAAAGAAGGAATAGAAAATTTCTTCCAAAATGGATGGGAATCTACAGAATAGTAGTTGTGCATGAGAATGGTACATATCGATTGGAGGAATTGGATTGTTCTCGTATTACAAAATGGGTCAACCATGATAAGTTAAATATTTTCTAGGCACGAACTTAAGAATGTCCGTAATAGTCTACTTTGACGATGGAGTAGAAGGTAGGGGGGAGGGGGGAAGATGTCGAAACTAAAACTTTCGTTCGTAATTTCTATTTCGTTAATTTATGTATTAGGAATAGGATATTTCTAATTATAATTAGTAGTGACATCCAATAGAAGATAATGGTTCTTCCACTACAACGCTACCAATAAAGTAGATTATGGTAATCTTCAAAGTAAAATAGGAATGCTGTGGTAAAAAGTACATATTTATCATAAGTGGTCTTGGTGATGTTTAAATGTAGAAGTTAGGGTAAATGGATTAGTAGGGTCTCCACAATTTAGAATTAGAAATATTATATATGCAAAAATAACAAGGAGTGATATCATAAATATTTTGTATATTAAATTTGCATAATATCTATAAAGGTGTAACCCATGTGAGATGATAAGGTTTAGCTTATCTTAGATGATAATCCTACATGTAAAGACAAGAGTTGAGTCATGGAATATGATTTTCTAAAAGAAATTTCCCATCCTATCTTAGATATAGGGGGAATAAGCTCGAATTTCAATAAATAGAGGGGCCACCCCTTCCCATTTCACATGGAATAAAGTTATAGTAATTATTTTATGAATAAAGGATTAATTTTGAAGGTTTGTTAAGGAAGCCATCAAGATGAGTAATTGTGAAGTTTCTCCAATAACTATTGTTGGAGAAAAAGTGGAGTTGGTAACACTTGGATTAATTCATGGGTGAGATTATAACAATTTCATGTTAATAATATATTTTACAGTTGTATTTAAGATTTATCATCATTGTTTTATCTCATAGTATGTGGTATTCTTGTGTTATGTATGTTGTTGTGTTTCCAAATTACTACCACCAAACCAAAAGTTTTACATTACTTAAATAATCATAGCATGAGGAGTTTCCTATTAAATATTATCATTTTTTCGAATTCTTGTTGACAGTATCATATTTGATAGACTACCCATGACATAAACCAATGCTACTCTATAAATCCTCGATAAGGATCAAGCCATATGTATTGTCCATAAAATATATTGTTTGTAACATATAATTCACAATGTTTCATATGTGAAAAATTATTTACTTAACGCTTAGTTTCATTACTTATCGAAAGTAATGGTACAATAGATGCTAGACTCAATAGTTTATTATTTTAAAAATTGTGAGAAAATAATAAATAGCGACCTAGCCAAGGGACTGCATGGCTCCCATCATTATGTTAATTGTAAAATCTATTTGTACAACTTTGGATCGCTAGTATTTTTCATTGATTATAATTATATCATGTTTGTTGGATTGTAACTAGTGGAGATAATAGGTGTACAACATACCATACAGAGGGATCCAACTTTACGTAATTACGATAAGGTATATTTTTTGAAACACAAAATTCACTTCGGATCTTATGGGAGTAAATTCTCTACAAATGCTAAGCATTTTTCCTTATCGAAAGTAATGGCATAGTAGGCGCTTGGTTCAACTTTTTCATAATTTGAAAATAGAGATAAAATAAAATATATTGCAAACCCTCAAGAAGGATTATGAATTATGAAATACTCACAAGATGTATTGTTTGTAACATATAATTCACACCTGTTTATTTCTTATTTTTAAAAATAGACATAAAAAAATTATATCATGGTATAGTTAACTAGATACTAGGATCCTACCTTTACCTCTTCTCATTATAAAAAATATCTTTGATGTTTTGGATAATTATCCTTAATATATAGTTCCCAAAAGATACATGGATTAAAAGTCATGTTTTACATCATTTAAAATCAAATAAAATTCTTATAGACCTCTAAGATCCTTTACTTATTGATAGAAATGATATATCAAATCCTCAACTTAAAAGTTTCTTATTTTTAAAATAGCCATAAAATAACAAATCATTGTATAGTATAGTGGTCATTACACTCGTACCTTTACCTCATCTCATTATAAATAGTATCTTTATGGTTTAGGATCCATAGCCTTGGTATGTAGTTTTGATGAGATACATGGTTTTCAACTAATAATTCACATAATTTCCTATCAAACAACATGCTTGGAACCCGCTAAGCTCGTTTACTTGTTGGAAAAAAAAAAACATCATACCCTAGGTTAAAAAGTCTCTTATTTTAAAAATAGCCATAAAATAACAAATCATGATATAGCTTAGTAGTTGCTAGGCTCGTACCTTAACCTCTTTTCATTATAAAAACTATATGTAAATTTGAGGATCACTAGCCTTAGTATGTAGTTCCCATGAGACACATGGATTTCAACACATATTTAACATTATTTTCCAACAAATAAAATTCTGAGTGCCTGCGAAGCTCCTTTACTTATAGAAAAAAATGACATATTAGACCCTATACTCAAACACTTCTTATTTTGAAAATAGCCATACAGTAAAACTATCTAAACAGTCTTGGATTTCTAGCCTTAGTATTGATCCCAAATATCTTGTTTGAACTTGACATGTGGCACATTTTAATTGAAGAATTAATTTAAATTAGCAAACACTATATTTAACAATTTAGAAATAAAATCTGGATAAATAATGGAACGTAAATTTCTGTATATTATTATTATAAACTTCAAAAATATGTTTAGGATTTATTTCATTTATTTTCTTATAATATATATGTTTACTATGATTATTTTAATATATGTTATATAATATATTTGTTATTATATTTATATTATATTAGGCTTTAGAAAATGAAAAATTACGTTGTTTTTAATTAATGTTTAGATTTAATATTTAAACCATGGAGAAAAAAAAGTGATATTCGAATTCCTTTGCTTTTTTGGATATTTGAAATTTCAATGGACCACCCTTTTGCTTTAAGAGGGGGAAAGAAAAATTTCAAATTTTGGTATCCCGCTCTTTTTATATTTTTGAAATTTATTTCTTGGAATATGTTAAAAAGACTATTAAATACCTTAGAGAAATTTTGAGTAGGGTTTGTGATTTTTTTGGTCATGCAGAAAAGCATGTCTTCAAAGTTTTAAAAATATACATAGGGCATAGATTGCAGGATGGGGTGTTCGAATCACGGTTGTTTTTTGCATGTGATTATAATATTGTTTTCATAGAAGGAACATAAAATACACACAAAAAAATGATGCAAAAAAGGAGGAAATAAACAGAGATTGCGAATAGAATCACACAGATTATTTGATTGCGGTACCAGATGGAGGGTTCATTCACAACTTAAAGTGTGAAAAAAACCCATATTTTACTAAATCAGGTATTTAGAGTACAGGTGTACATATTTTTACTGCAGGCTCTATTAGTTTCTCTTAATTCTAATTTTTCCTTTATTTTACACCAAATTCCAATCGTGATCTACACGATCCCTCATCTGTCCTACTGAATTATCATCTCCACCAATGCTGATCTATCCTACTGATTCGTGCTCTTCATTCAAGCCTTGATTTTCAGTTGCTTTTTATTTCCATTCCAAACTTCCTTATTCTTCATGAAATATTTTCTTTTTGCATGTTAAAGAATGAAAATTTAATGCATTTTCTTTTCTAGTATTCATATTTGTTTAACTCTTTCCCATTTCCACCATTCTATGTTTCTCTTTGGGTATTTATGTTTTGAAATTTTCTTTCTCGTTCCTGGGATTTTTTTTTAGGATATTGATAGCTTCTTACACAGTCACCTTATTTTAATTTTATTTTTCTTGTGATAACCAAAATAGTTTAATGTCGTTCATTAAGATGATGCAAATAAATATCGATAATTAATTCATATTACATTTTTTACATGGTTATCACCTAGACATTTTAATAAAATGTATGACATTGAAAAATTACATAAAAACTAAAAACCATATTAAAAAATTCAATTGTATTATAATTATTTCCAATTATATACATGTTACCATGTAGAATTAACCAAATGCAATGTCCTCCGCAGTTTTATGTTTTATTCGTAGAAAATTAAACATATTATATTTGCGCTAATATTAATAAATATAATTTGAATCTCTGTGTGTTTAATTATTAATATTTTCTTCTTGTGGTTCCTGCTAACCTATGCCCAAAATTCACATAGGTTTGAGTTAGCCATGATATAATTCTTTTTTTCGACAACCTATTTACTAACACCAAATTTTATTTCGAATTACATACACTATTCTGGATTTATTTGTTATCATTTATATTTTTTAATATGATTCATCTTATATGAATATAATCTACCATGGGAAACAATTGTCTACCTTAGAGTCCAGTACGGTAGCATTATTATTTTAAAAAAACATTCGTTTACCTTAGCCCCTTGCGAATCAGTTGTTTTTATATAGGAAACACATTTTTTTTTGTCCTAGCAATGGATTTTGATATTTTTCTGTTGTTATATTTAGTAACAATAACAATTTAGATTTATAAAACAACCTCATTTTGAACATGATATATTTGATCTTTAAGAATAGATTAGCACTTACTAGAATGCAACGATTCTAAATGTATGTTCATATTTCCATTATATAAATTCCATATTTATTGGTTATCTCTTACAAATTTTGAATATAATTTCTCCTATATGAATACACTATATAGGAAAAATCTTGCGTACAGTAACGCCTGCTAGGCAACACATTATTATTTGGTGTTAGCGACCACTTCTGTTATTTATCTCCTATTATATACAAAAATATACATATATATATATATATATATATATATATATATATATATATATATATATATATATATATATATATATATATATATATATATATATATATAAATATATATTTATAACATAACTTCATTGATAACATGACATATTTTCCTTTAGTAATATCTTAGTGGATTCTTGGGTAAAATGAGTAGATTGTGTCATACTTAAAATGTTGTTATATAAATTCTCTGTCATTAGTCAAATTCTATACATATACCTCTATATCACTTAAAATATAGAATTATACATGTATATTTATGTATCCATTATATAAATTCCATATTTATTTTTAACGATTTATAAAAAATCCTATATGAATAGACTCTACATGAAAAATGTTTCCTACTCTAGTGACTGCTAGGCTATAATTCTTATTTCGAGGCAGTCTTCATTTACCCTAGAGAACTCATGGATAAGGGGATTTTTATATACGCAAATCAATTTTTTTGTGAATCGATCAATTTTCTATTCGTCTCGTGTCAAATACGCAAGGATTTACTATTAAATTCACAACACAACTTCATTGTAAAAATAATATATTTACTGTTGCAAATAGCTTAGCGGCCACTAAGATCCATCGAGTATATCATGTTGTACCTAAAAAATGTTGTAAATATTTTTAGTTCTCATCCACTAAGTTAGCCCAAGACATAATATTAAGACCTTATGATTGGTTGGATTATACAAATTATATTAAAATATTTTGAGCTAAGTGGATTTTAGGTACTTCCAAAATATAATATTTTCAGCATAGTCGGCGCTATATTTTATCAAGTTACCAAATGATATTTTGAGCTTAGCGTCTGGTAGCTCATGACATAACATAATGTTTGGTTATTATTATTCTCTAGGTTTTTGTAAAAAAACGTTAGGTATTATAGGCATATCATGTGGTAGATTATGTCAAAACATAATAATACTATCTTAGTGAATAGTGGGATTTAACATATTAAATCACCATAGTTGAAGATTAGTGGCTACTATGTATTTAAACAACATACTACATTGACAAAAAGAGTCGCTAGAATTTAAAAAGCTATATATAGACATATTGAGTTAAATGTTTGCTAGGTTTTGTTTCAACAAAACTTCAAAAAATGATAGTGTAAACATCAAATATGTAAACAAGATATGTATAAAATAGTTTTATATATCGTATCATTTAAAGATTTTAAAATAAGATATTTGAATCCTAGCATCTATTAGGTTATAGTAACACATAATCATTGGTACCTAGCAGTGGTTAGGATTTAATAGGCTTAATGGGTGCTAGGCTATACAATACCATATTATCTGGGTATTCAATTCATTATGGTGTAATAACTTAAATTATGATATTTTACAATATTTAGCGGCTGATGTGTCACACCAAAATATAATACTTGGATGTTAGTAGTCATTGCAATTTCACAAATTAAATCGACATAGTTTTAGCTTAGTGGCAACTAGGTATTTAAATAATATATTATTTTAATTATATCAACATAGTTTTGGCTTAATGGTTGCATTAGGAATTTTAACAATATAATAGTTTGAGCTAAAAAAGTAACTACTATTTAACTAAGTAAAGAAAGACATATTGAGTTTAGTTTCGACTAGTATATCAAATTATTAAATAATATTCTGAACTAGTATATCATACTAAACATATTCCCAAATGAATGGGGAAGAGTTTTAATTGGCTTTACTCCACCCAAAAATAATTCCTCTATCTATACACTTCGCTATACAAATAGCCCTTCCGGAGATTAATCAAAAGGAAAGACAAATGCATCCAGGATAGATTAGGTATTTCTACCTCTTGGATTCACCTCGCCAATGATCTCAAAATATGATTCCCTATTCATCTAATCAAAATAGGAGTAATAAGCGACATGACAATCGAGCATTTTCACTTTAGTGCTAGCAAGGAGTTATATACCCTAATTTTATTTAACCACCTCCGGACCACACACAATCAACTGCATCCAGCACGCTAAGGCATGGACATGACACTGAAGGATGACTAAATTATCATCCAACTTCTCATGCTATTTATGAAAGATAAAATTACCCAAATATTTGGACAATATGTTTTCCGCAGTTAGCCCTTGTGCCATGTCAAAAACATTCCTCCAGCCTTTGGACTAGTTTAGCTAAAGCATCAACTTGTAGGTGCTCTCAAAAATATCATCTTCCTCTTATTCTTTGAAATGATCTGTGATTGACTAGACCTTCTTTAGATAATTGTTCATATCGACATTCCAAATTTTCCTATCCATCAAAGAAGTAAACGATTCTCCAGCATCCTTGTATTTCATTGCACTCTGACTCTTTCTTCTATGACCACACTCCATGCTACCAAAGAAACCACCAGCACCCCTATCACCATTATAGAGAGACATGAAGAAAAATGAACAAAAATAAAAAGAGGAAACGGGTAGTGAAATGTCTAGCCATCTCGGAGATATATATCCATAACCACGTAACACACAAAAGGAGGGAAGTGTGATGGTACCAAAGTTCATCAATTGGATATCCTAATCATAAATATCAAGCTTCCTATAAATCTCTTAAATTCCAGACTCCATATTACATATCGTGTACTTAAAAAAATTAATCAATCATGTCTATCACATGAATGCAATCTGTCGATGTCATAAATTCCCATTAAAGTTACACATGCAATATCCTTTTGTCACTGCTAGAAAATGTTACACCTTAGAATAATATAATAATTTTTATTAAAGTATTTTAATTTGCTATGTTTTGAAAAACTAATGTAATTTTTTTTAGCTTATCGACCTCTAAGTTAATTAACCACAATAAATTTCAAGAACTATATAACACTAAATATCTGTAGCAATCAGGATCTATATATTTTTATCCTAGCACCTGCTAGATTATGTCATCTCACAGTATTTATAGCCTATTGGTGGTTAGGATTTAATAAATCAAATTAAGATAGTTTTATATTAAAGGCTATTAGGTTATGCCACAAAATAATATTTAGATTTTTTAACAGTCTCTATGTTTCAATAAAAGAAAGTAATAAATTATGAGCTTAACAGATGATAGGTTACACCAAAACATGATATATGATACTTAATGGTCATTGGGAATTAGAAAATTTGAATCAATATAGATCGAGCTTAACAGTGGCTAGGTACTTAATAATATAATATTTTGAGCTAAAAAAGTCACTGTAATTTTAAAAACAAGAGAAAGACATTTCTAACTCACTGTGCTCTAATTTTTCCTTAAACATAAACTAACAAAATATTATTGTAAACTTAGAAGTTGTTAGATTTTAACAAATTAAATAACATTGTTTTGAGCTTAGTGACCTGTAAGATAATCAAGGAAATTAATTTTGGAGATCTTTATAACAATCAAGACCAATATAAATTACTTGAATTTTTTGTATGAATTTAAGATTTGCAATTAAGATATTTCAAGCTTAGTTCCCGCTAGGTTGTGCCACCACATATTATTTGGATACTACCAAAGAAAACACTAGCACTCCTTTCGCCATTGTAAAAAAGATATGAAGCACAATGACCAAAAATGAAAAGAGGAAATGGGGATTTGAACTAACCCCAATGGTCGCCTTGAGATTCAACTTACAATCAAGTGCTACACTAAATATTAGAATCCATGTAGTTTTGGTGTTTTAGAAATGATGCCTTAGGAATCCCTTATGCAAGATGCACTAGGTAGTGGGATAAATTTTATCTAAGATGAAAATGTGTGGATGGAATAGAATAAAATTCCCCTTCCTATGTCATGTATGTAGAATATGTAGTCCAATGTCCCTTGAATGGATGTTACATGAATTCCTTGGAGTTCTTTAGGTCCCTTTTGAATTCAATCTTAGGTGGTAATAGTAATGCTTAGTGTTTGTTCCTTTATTTTGAAAATATAACTATGTATGTATATGATTCCCTTGTGTAAATTTCTTAGTTTAAAATTGGAAGGCCAACCCATAAGTAGAAAAAAATCCAAAGGATAAAAGAGATCCATAAATAGCAAGTGACGTAGAAAAGGGTCATGGGCACCCAGAGAGGACATTAGAACCTGAGCATTGTTGTCTTGGCTTGAAACCATAAGAATATAACAATTAAAGTTTCTAATGGTTTGTAGGGTGTGCAAGACCAAAGAGAAACCAATAGAAAAATAAAAGAGGCCAAATATAGTTTTCAATCACTATTTTTCTTGCTTAGGAATCATATAAATGCTAACATGCTTTTAAGACCTAGAAATGTACCCAAGTGCATGATTTTGTGTCTAGAATATGTCCAAATTTGGAAACCATAAATACTATATTATTTTAACTCCAAAAAACATCCTAAGATCAACAAAACGAATACCAATATGTGATTCTTCATGTAAGTAAAAATGTAGGTCCTTTTCTATAAGGAACTAAGAGGGGAAGTTGCAATGTTTTTAATTTTTTTGAGAAACCTATAAGTTTTGGAGAAAAATGGATGTTTCTATATTTTAGATAATTCCCATAGATTTCCTGTGCCTACTTTTTTACTTTATAACTTATTACAAAACTCACAGACTCATCTAGATAAGTCAAGTTTCACCATTAGGATGTTCATTCATTGCACCTAGAAAATATGATGCTGAAAATGTTGTTTTTGAATGAGATTTTCTTTCCTAAAATTTCCTATATTTCTTCAAACACCTCCATTACTCTTTGAAACCACCCTAATATACTACATATATTCCCTAAACATTCTTGGAGGATGCATACTAGCTATATAAAATTATCAAAAATTGCCTTTTTAGGCCTCTGGGAGGACTTTCCTTTCACATAACTTTACTAAAATCATCCACCATTTCATACTGAAACAAACTCGAAGACATAATTCCTAACTTCATATAATACACTTTGATGGTGTCATTGAAGACATGTTAACGAGCAGAGGGGCTCAATGTGGTCGGAAAATAAAATATTGCACAATGGGCATAGTTGTCATGATTTAAAAATTTCTTTTTTAGACTATTTATTTTTCATGACAACAAGCTACTAGATATTTTTGTTAACTATAAGAAAGGATTCAAAGTGAGAAATATGTTTGGATGGAATGCAGTAACCCTTAGTATTATTCATTTTTATAAATTACTTCACTTTTGGAAGATTGCAATGATACAAAAATAACATATTTATATTCTATAATTAATCAAATTGAGGAGAGGGTTGAATTTTAAAACTTATTACTTGAGGAAACCAATGTGGATCAGTAGGAGGTAGAATTATTTACAGAATAAGTAGAAAAAAATTCAAACCAACCTTCAAATATTATTCATCATGAAGAAAGTCTATATGATGACCCCATTCTTGGGCTTGACCTTAAAGAAGATGCGAAATTGATAAGGATTGATGCATGCCAAAATAGATATTTGGCTAGTTTAGAGCCAAAAAAGGATTTTCCACTAGTCATGATAACTTTAGAACATGACACATATCATCAAAGTTCCAAAGGTCAGTTAAAACACCTCTAACCAAATACAGAGCAACTTGAGAAGGCATTGTTTGTCTTTTTGGCTCATACTTTGGAAAATGGAGAGGGAAATAAGTTTTTAGATAGTTTTTCATTCTCATTAAATACAATGTTCACTATCAAATCAATCAATGGTGTAATTTTATATGGAAGGCAAGCTACTTCTCCCCACCTATACAAGGTTTATTTTTTCTCCCTTTTCCTTTGTTTAGAGTAGGGTTAGTTTAGTTTTCATTATTGTAAAACAAGTACATTGTGCACATTGTGCATGTTTCCACTTGGAACAAGTGTGATTTTAATTTTTATATATAGTTTTTTTTTTAGCCTTTTGTTGATGTTACAAATTTATATTTTAACAAGTTTCATGATAGATTTCGATAGATGGGGAAGTTTACAAGTTTAATTGAAAGTCCCAAAAGATCAACTTCAAGCAGTTCTAGGTCAGTGTTAATTTTATACAAACTAAGGAGACATGTTTTCAACATTGAGATCAGTTTTTTCAACATTATTCCTAACTTCATGCCCAATTTATGCTTCAAGTAAGTTTTTCTTCATCATATAACATGAATATGTCCCCTAGAGGTATCCAAAGTGTTTTCCAAAATTACACGTGTAATTTTTAACATATCAAAGGAACTACCATATCTTCAACTAGGAAAAGTTGTGGGATGTTATTTATTATACCGCAGATAGAAATAATGTAGTATTTAGTTGTTTCTCCTAATCAATGAAACAAAGGAATAAGAATTCTGGGAGTTGATATTATTTTTATGGAAAGAAATTATTGTGTAGAAAAGGATAAGGTTGGATTTAACTCAAGAAAGGTCATAATACACTTAGAAAAAACTACCACATACAACTGAGAAAGGAGGATAAAGTTATAAATAATTAAGGATAGAATTTGTGGAACAATATCTTATTGCTCCACAAACTTATAAAATAAATAGCTCCTCAAAATTTGTAAATAGAGATCTGTGGTTGGCCTAAAACACAGTGGAAGGGTCGTGATGCACAAGGAAGTGGACTTGGTCCTTTGTAGATGGCATAAATTTATGGGTTTTGAGTGAAAAAGAATCCATGAGTACAATGATGTCACACAACAAATATTAAGTCATTCATGAGATTATAGAGAAAATGGTAACATATGGGAACCCACTGGAATTTACAAACCTACCAAACTTGAAATGAGAATAAAATCTATGATGAAAGAGGAGGTAGAGTTCCAATAATATAACATATGTGGATTTGAATGATGTTTTTAAAGGCATGACAAAGGCCAAGGATCAAAATGAAGACATCAAATTATGTAGGGCACCCTAAATCCATGCCTATTTCTTCCGAAGTGAAGTTTAACCACTCTACTGACTAGAATTTAATGAAGTATCCACATCATTTCTCCTCTTGTAAAATATGATGGTGTGCAATACAATCCATGTCTTGTACCCATACCTTTCATCCTTGTTGGTTAAATCTATCATGATAGCACCTCTCTCTGTTCTTCTCCTTTTCTCTTCTCATTCTCAATAAATCTAGAGCGCATGCATTGTAAAAAGGATTTTTCTCTTTATTGTAACAACACCATGCCAAAATGGTGGTTGACATCCGACAAGTTCCAAACTAGGAAATTGGTCTTTGTAATTTAATTTTTTAGCCTTAACTATCCTTGTAATTGAATTTTCATAATTATAAGTAATAAAATTGAGATTGTGGCTATTTTGCTCCTTATTGTTGTGTTTATTGCACTCTTTATTTTGTTCTTTCTTTGGCATTGTTGAGTGATTCTCATATTTATAGGTACCTCAATTTTTGTGTGTTGTAAATGTGTGAGATTGGTGATTCTACATGGTTTTTTCATTTGACACATATGTCTTCCCTTTCCTCCATGAATTTTCCTTTCTCCTCCCTTCCCATTTTGGAGAGTAATCAGCCTTATCTTTTGGTTCTTTCATAACCCATGTTATCTTAGTTTCACTTTTATCATCTCCTTCTCCCTAGTCCATTGGAATTGTTAAAGTAGGAATTAGTGGTAGGAGTAGTTTGGCATTATAAGTAGGTTGTGTTGTCCAAATTTTCAAGGATCTGGGTGATAAGGAAGTTGACCCTCTATGGAGGTATATCTAAATCCGTAAGTCCCACACTTTGAGACAATCCCATGTTGCCTCAAAATCCTAGATCTAGATGATTCAGGGTCATGTTCAATTTTGAGCTCCAATAATAATAATAATTAATTTTTTAAAAAAGAGACAAATTTATTAAAATAATAAAAATATCCTTTCTTTTAGCTTGTGCTAGCCATAACTTCTAGAGAGGTGATTTGAAATTTAAGAGGAGGGTTAAAATTATGCATATTTCTAGTTTAGGGTTTCTTTTACCCTAACTCTCATATTTCTCCTCCACATTGGAGATGGGAAGCGAAACCATGGAATAAGGTGGAAAATAAATTGAGAGAGATTAGGACCAAAAAAATGGATAAAAGAGGCTATGGAAATCCATCGGTGCATAAAGGAAAATGTTTGTTTGTTTTTTATTTGTTGTATCTTTTAGTACTTGGAAAACCTATTTGACAAGTATAAAGTCATCTTCCTTTGTATAAACAAGATCTTCCAAACCTATGTCGATTCAAATTTTGTTTTTTAGTTCATTGGGCACGTACAAGGTTTTGGGGAGGTATTTATTAGCCTAGCTACCCATCTACCAATTGGAAACTCTAACATTTTATTTAGTGTGTTAGTTCAACTTGTGCTGTTGCATGGATCTATTGACTATTAAGGAAAATGTGGAGTTTAATATAATTCCTTAGATAAAATTAAAGTATACATCATGTGGATTATAGTGGTTAAAAGCTAAGAATATAATTTCTTTTTTGAAAAGAATTTACAAATTTTCAATTAAATTAAATTGGAAGGTGTAAGGATGAAATTTTACAACCCTTATTACATTACACCTGCAATGGATATCTATGTTGCATGGTTGACATTCCTTTGTGTTTGGTTATCTCGAGGAAAAATCTAAACTTAATCAACTATTTACTAATTAATATTGTCGTGGAATGGTTGGTTTCGGGATATTCCATGGTTGTAGGCCCATATCGAAACCTCAAAAATATATTTTTACATTCTAGTTGGTTATGTCAAAAGAATAGTTGGAATAAGATTGTGAAATTTTTTAATGCCAACTGTTGTGGTTTTAATTTCTAACGAAGTACTTTAGATGAACTTGGAAGTGTTTTTGGGTGCATGTGGATCACAAATAAATATCAAAAGGTGAGAAGGTTTTAGGGTTTTCCCTCTTTTCTACACCTTATTTTGTATTATAAGCTACATATGTCATTCAAGGGTTGGGTGCACCTTATCCTTTGAAATAAATATGTTAGGAATAATAGTCTAAAAACCTCAAAAAAAAAAATCTCTCATGAAATAGAAACAAATGCAGGATGTGTTCATTTTGTGTTATTAAAATAGAACTTGATTTGTTTTATAAGATGCATTTGGAAAGTGTAAATTTTGTTGTTATTGATATCCATGAAAGGAGCTCAGGTTTTGTGTCTGATGAGTTAGAAGACCAATCAAGAAGGAGATATTCTTAGTAGGTTAAATTTGTGGTTTGAAGTAATTTTGAAAGTAGACATTTTTTTTAGATGCAAGAATGGGGAAACTCACACCATGCACGTGAACTAGTTAATGGATGATCTTGTGATTGATTCATAGCTTGTGTATGTTAACTAACTTGGAGTCCCTCATATCACTTTCATTATCTCACTAGAATAGTTATCTTAGATCGTTCTTGTATGATATAGCATTTCTAGTTTATTTATTTGTAATGGTTCTAAAAATAAATTAAAATAATATTAACTTTAGGTTAATTAAATGAGATGTAGTACCTAATAGAAAATTTACATCTTTTTATACGCAACTAGAAAAGTTACATTGAACTTAAACCCAACTCCAAAGTTACCTATTGAGATGTTTGAAAAAATATGATAATAGTATAGGATACTGAAGCCACACCATTTGTGACTTGAAATAGAATTCTAGTTTAAATTTACCTCTTGACGACCTTTTGAAATGTTAATAGAACATGTTGTTTATAATACATAAAATATTTTTGTAGATATCGTAATGGAAATGTCAATCTTTGAATGTGTTCCTTATCAGTTGTAGTATTATAGAAAACCCTTGAATGACTTCAAATGTTCATCAAACCATTTATCCTCACATGTTTGGGATCCCTGTAGACGATTTCACAGCTTTGAAACAACTATTGAAAGTTAAATGTTTAGTTTGGTTATGTCGTAGTTTAGGCCCAGGGTGGAGAAATAAAACTAGTCTTCTCATACCTCTAGTATTTATCCATGAAAATCAATACCAATCCTTAGTTATGAAAAAATCACTTGGCAAGCTAGTTTTAAAAGTGGGTTTTGTAGGCCTCAAGATGATGGTCAATGAGGTGATTCTCATGTAATGAAGATTGGTAGCTCCAGAAAGGTGGTCTCCAGTTGAACCAAGTTCACCAATTTTGGGTTCTCTTATCTCCAAGGGTTTTTCTGTATTTAGGGGAGTAGGATGGAATTTCACTCTATATATGTTTAAGAATAAGATATTGTTTTCAAACGCATATTTTTGAGCCACTTGACTAAATTTGACATTTTTTTAAAACTTGTAGAAAATCGAGGGAAAATGTCGTAAGACCTTATTCAAGTAAAATATCTATCAAGAAACTTGTAAACACTAATATGTGACTGCATGGAACCTGATTTTCTTTTTTTTTTGAGAAAATTGATTGTGAAATAAATTGTGTTTTATCATTCCTCGCGCCATATCCCTCTTTATCTTTCAAAATAAAATGAAATTGGATTTGAATTTTTAACTCTTTCCATATGTGAGTAAACAATTTTTTTCCTTAATGAATGGAAAATTATGAAATCGACAATTTTTTCAAGATTCTAAGAACATTCCATGCCAACTTCGGGATGACCATGTTGTGGTTCTAGGTTCCCAATTAAGAAAATGTAGTATTACTTGTGTTTTTGTATGAATTTGTTATATTTTAAACACGCCCAATTGTAAATGGATAAATTATAACTATCTTTATAAACATTAATGTTATTTATTGATTTCTGTAATGAGTACAAAATTGTTAGCATATTGGTATGTTGGAAATATGGGCATATTTATTCTGGGAGTGATTTTGAATACGATTATATATGTTTCTAATGGTGGTTGTGTACCTATTAACTACAAATGAAACGACCATTTTATAATGTTTTCCTATGCGAAAGTAATGAATATATATTCTTGTGTGTTTTTATAAAAACTTATAGAAATAAAAAAAAATGACACAAATCTAAAGGATGACCTTTAGGTAAACATCCGGTGTGGGTTTCCCTTATGTGTCATAACCTTCATAACTTAGAAAATTTAAATTTAAAGGATGAGCCTAGTCTAATTTTTTATTCTTGTTAGAACCTCCTATCTTGGAAAAGATAAGATTATCATTTTTTGGTTACCTTGTGAACATGTATGCTTACCGAAAAAAAAAACCACCTTATATAAGAATGGTTATGGTTTTACCACTATTAGGATGTTACTTTAATATTTATCTAAATGAACCTAATATAAACATCCTTGGGATTTTTACCCTTTGAGAAATGTATTATCATTTTATCTTTAACTTCAATAGGATTTAAGTGAAATAGAGATCTTATAAAGGTTCAAATTGGGTGTATCTTGCTAATAGATCACTTATTTTTAGTAACCAACATTCTTACATAGTCTTTGATCTTTTAGTGGTATTGTTAATATACTGACTATCCTTCCTCAAAAACCAAGTAAAGGATTTTTGTGTATGTGTAAGTGTGTTATATACATTTTTTAAAAGGTACATTGTCACTGTGTGACACAAATGACGTAATTTTTTTACAACACACATATATGGGTGTCTTAGAAATTAAGATTCAATAAAATGTTTGAAGAATGTAAGTGTATGGGGCCATAATGGAATTAGGGAATATAATTTTTCTATAGATATTTGTTATGTGAGATAAAAAATTTCGTAAACCATAAATTGTAGTGGTTTCCTCACATATTTAGCTCAAAGAGAATCCTGAATAAAATCAAATGAAAACTATGTAACTCTAGTACATGAGTGTTTTTGAAGGTATAGGGTGGCTCAAATAGGATTTTTTTTATTGAAATACCTCTTAAAATACTGATTATGGATGAAGATTACCTTTAATTTCTACCTGTCAAATTTTGGTGCTATAACATGACCAATAAGAGGTTAACTTATGAACATAAACTTGTAAATAGCTTTTAGTTATCAATATTGAATTCTTAAGATGTTGGCTATGGGAAAGGTGAAATTTTAGACTCATCCCCTTAAACTCTTTGTGAATAATATTCATGTTATTATTGATAAGATGAATGGCTCCTTTTGTGGCATGTAATCTGATAACACTAACTCATGATTGAACACAAGTTTTATGTGAGTCATGCATATTTATAAATATTACCAACTAATTATGTCTTCTTGATGTACCAAAAATATAAGAAATAACTTCATATTATCCCATTTAGCATGAAGTTAAGTGGATATTGTGATCATTCGCCTTTCTTAATGCAAGCACTCATTATTTTTATGTTAATAAAAAGTGAAACGAGTTGTTAAATTAATAACATAAGTTCGAAAACTAGGAATCCTAATTGGGAACAAATGGATTTGTGACTCACAAGAATATCATGAATGATATAGCTAAATAGTTAATTTCATAGTTTTCGTAATAATACACTTAATGAATGAAATGTATACCTGTTAAAAAAATTCACAAAGATAGAAAAATAGGAATTTGCCACTCTTACAACTAATATTATCCCCTTCATATTCATCTGAAATTTCTCATTTTTCAAGGGATCTTAAGAAAAATGAAAATTAAAAGTACATTCCATGATATAAATCCTTAGAGTAAAAATGAGTATTAGGAGATTCGTATGTTTTTACAAAGATTTCAAATAAAAATTGAGCTATGTATTTTTAATGGAAATTGAGGAATGAACAAATAGTGTATACAAATTTTAAGATAAATGCTACATCAAATAAAGTTTATAAATTTTTGGGGAAAGGGCAAATTATTCCCTTACATGTCTAATGTTATTTAAACCTATAAGGATATACAATGGGAAGTAAATTGTAATAAATATGTAAACCATGAAAATAACAACGTTGTGGAACATGTCTATGTTGAGTTTGTATTATGGTTGGGTTTTAGTTTTATATTCATTCATTTGAGGAAGTGTGACATTGATGTATATGTGGTGTTATGTTGTTATATGTGTGGATCCATGTGAATGTAAGCATCTAGTGTGATTTTGTGTTATTGTAAGTGAGCCTGAGAGGTGTCTTATAGTAATAAGTGAGACAACAATTATTTAATCCTCGTTTATTTCATCTTGTTCTTTGGTCTTTCATGTGTGTGCTCTACATTTTGTATCAACGAGAAGGTTCATGCACTCAAACATTTGGGACAATTTGTTTTTGTGGTGGTTATTCATGATGGTGGAGGAGTTGTAAGCATAATGTGTAATTTTTTTGTGATGTTAAAAATGTGGTACTTTTGATTATATGAATGCACATATTATGTATAACACTTAGTGTGGAATTTTTATGATGTCGATGTGTTTCTTGATGTGATTATTTTCTCTCTTATGAATTCAACGTGTATATCATATGCACTACAACCTTATTTTTTAGAGGAAATGTTTTTATAAAATACTAAAGTTTTATAGCATTTCATTATTATGTTATATTGCATATGTGCACCAATGTGTTGCATGAAAATGTGCTTCATAGTGAAATATATCATATCATGTTAATTTTCCACTATGTTTTGTTGTATTATGGTGTCATGTCACCAGGTTTTGTTGTATTTTTATGAATGACATGATGTTAAATCACTATGTTCTTTGTATATATGCATTCATACGTTATGTGAAAAATTTAGATCGTTAATTTGGGGCATATGGGTATTTTATGACCCCTGATTTATTGTACATCCATTGTTGGTGCATTATGTGGGAATGTGATGTGTTAAAAGTTATGGATTTAGCGTGTTGCTTTACCCATTAATTATATGATGCGTATGACATTGTGTTTTTTTTCTTATATATATATATATATATATATATATATATCATTGTGCTAGTAATGTAGTTATGTGTTTTATTATGTACCCTCCACTAACTGACCCCTATGGGTAACTATAGGTACAAGTGTATATGTGGAGTGAGAAAATTGGACTATTTACCATTCAATTCGAGTTGAGTACCGACCACGAAATGGAGCCTAACATAGAATGAAAATTCCTCTTCTATTCATTTTGTATGTATTACATTTAATCCATGGGCGTCATGCATATTGTGTTGTGCATAAACCTTAAGCTCAGTGAATGACAAAATGTACCTCTTTATCTCTCTTTATAACTAGTTGCCTTATAGATGACCTTGTATGGTTAGTAATGTGTTAAGCATTGTTACAGTTTGGAGGTGATGACTCCAATATAGACTATGATAGATACCTTATTTTATCAGCTATTATATTGTATTATGAGTTGGAATCGATGTTGAGATGTGCACTTGATGATATAGTACCCCAAAGAGAAACCTCTTTAGAGGTTATTATAGTACTTTGTGATGTGAATCATTTCATATATGTTTGATTTGTAAACTTGGTTGTACTTGGATCTGATAATTTTAATTGATTGTTTGTAATGCTTCGAGGCTCTTTACTTATTTGTGATGTTTATATTGTTTGAATGCAACATTTTAGGCATTTTCCTTGATTTACTTATTTTATCTTTTTGAGTTTTTTTACTCTTGAAACTTGAATATTTATTGATTTTAATACCACTTGGCTAATGTTATCTAGTGTGAACCTTCTTGAATATTTGAAAGAGCTCTTTCTACCATTTTATATGTTCTTATATGTTTGTCATCGACCTGATTTATTTTATGCATGGTATACAAGGTGCACCCAAATGTCATAGGATTTTATTGGCAGGGGATTTATGGTGCTAGGCCTTTGGTTATTCAGGTGATGCGGATTTATGGTGAGTGACCATGCATGATTTTGGTACTAGGATTCTTTTCTTTATTGGAGGCATATGGAGTTGTTTTGGGAGGGATATGGATTTGGTATATATGATTCATGAGTTACTCATGTGATTCATGTTATGTATTGTGATGTTTTAGGCTTAATGATCCTCATTGTTGACATGTGATATTCGATATTATCTTGAATTTTTGTGGATACATTCATGGTTTTGAGTCATATGAAAATTATTGCATATTTATTATTGTGATGTCTTATTGTATGTTAGGCATGTTTATGTATTTAAACTATACCTGGGGCATGTGTGTATATTTCCATGTTGTGTGGACTGCATGTTTCTTTTCGTGGCTAGGTTAGAGGTCATGTTTGTGATAAAATCATGAAAATGTGTTAAAAAGGTGATTTGTGGGCTGATAGTGTTGTTTTTGGGACCTTGCATGACATTGTTATCTCAAGTGTTATGTGCAACCTACAAGAAATTTAAAATTGAAATTCTTAAGAAGTGATAACATTGTTAAAATTTAATAAGTTAATTATGCAATCAATAAAACAAATAAATTGTGAATACACTTATGAGAAACACACGAGTATATAGGTTTGGACATAATTATAATTTTTTTTTTGTAAATTCATTATGGTATAGATAACTGCAAATCTTCACATAAATTTAAATCAATTGAACAAAATATTGAAATGTTGTTGCTTCCTTAAGGTCTCACTTTAATAACACAATCCTTTTCATTGACGACTTGATTCAATGTTGGGCTTCCTCTAACTTATGATTACATCTTCTTACCTTTACATTATTTTGCATCAAGGAAAATGTTCTTATAAGGGGAGATATATGTAGTTCCCCTCTTTTTGTTTCCTTATTAACCCCATAATAAGAATTTTTGTCAACTATCATGGTATGGACGAGCCCCTTTCTACTTTTGGTCATGAAATGAATATAAAAAATGTATAAACCTCCACTTTTGATTTAAAATGGATTTTTTTTTTAAAACAAAGATGAGAAATTAGTGTAGTGTGATAGTTTTTTATGTGTAACATAATTTGGTAAGATAGTGTTAAAAACTCACTCCTGTTTAATGTTAGTAACTAGATATGTCAGTTAAAATTAACATATATATATATATATATATATATATATATATATACACACACAAATATATATATATATATATATATATATATATATATATATATATATATTTGTAACAAGCATTTTATTTTGAGGTTTCAAATGATCTAATTGGAAAACATAAAATATGAATTATCCTTGTTGAAAATTGATCTTGCTTTTGAGTCATGTATCTAAGTTTTGTTAAATTCAAATTGTGGAACTATTAATAATAATAATAATAATAATAATAATTAAAATTAAAAAAGATAAATTGATTAAAATAATAATAATAAGATCCTTGTTTATAGCTTTTGCAAGCCCTAAATTCTAGAGAGGTGCATTGAAATTTTAGAGGAGGGTTAAAATTATGCATATTTCTAGTTTAAGATTTCCTTCTCCTTAATTCTCATGTTTCTCCTCCACTTTGGAGATGGGAATTGTGCCCATAAAATAATGTGGGAATAGATTTGAGAGAGATCTTAGGACAATAAAAATGGAGAGAACAAGATATGGAAATCCGTCAGTTCATAATGGAAAATGTTTATTTATTTATTTATTTCTCTATTGTAGCTTTTATTGTCTAGAAACTGGTTTGGAAGGTATAAATCCACCTTCCTCTGTCTATCTAAGATATTTCATATATTTGTTGATTGGAATACTATTTTTTATTTATTTTCTTGTTTTTTGGGGTGTGCGGGGTTGCGGGGGAGTTATTTTCTATCACGGACGCCCATATACCACTAGGAAATATAAGAGTTTTTGATCCTCCAATGAAAAAACAATGCACAAGAAATTGTAGAAATCAAAATAAATAACAATAATATGTAATATGATCGAAACCTAAAAATTAAATAATTCCTCTAAATTAAATTAATGCTCCGTATTATAGAATTATGGAATTGATGCATGTTGATAAGAGGAGCAAAGGGAAACTTCCACCTAGTTCAGTGGTGAATACATATCTCTAACTCATACTGGAAGTAGATTTGACTCCACACAACTAGTAAGCTAACTCAATATAAATGGTAAGATAACTTAACAAAAATAGTACACCTAGAAAAGCATATCCCATAAGTGAATGAAAGATCCAAGTAAATAAATAAATATAAGGAAACTGAATATCCTACACTATCACCCTGTCATAAGAACAACTTAGGTGGGAAGTGAAAAATGAAATTGGGTCCTGAAAACAAGTCCTATTGACGTACCCACATATAATGCATCTCTCACAGTGATAGAGTAAAAGGAGAAAACCCAATGGAAAATAAATTCCCCAAAAGAGAGACAAGAAAGTCACTCAATAAAACTGAAGAAGAAGAAGTGGGTCCGAGTAACTCGTCCTGATGACGTACCCACAAACAATGATCATCCCCTCGACTAGAGAGAGAAATAAGTGAGGAAAAGAAGGTCCCATGAGAATTATTTTGATGATGTGGTCATCCGCATAAAGACTAAAGAGAATCTATATACACCGAACAATATTCCTACCCGATAGACTGATGGAAAATAGTTCTTTTTATGTTTTGATTAGGAATGTGGAAAATAAAAGGAGTATGGATAAAGAAGGACCTAGAAGAAGGTGAACTATGTCTAGTTTCAGGTAAGTTATTTCTAGGGAGTGTCTGAGGTGGCTTTTTGTTGGGTGATGAAATTCCAATCGTTCTACTGGGAAAGGGAGTGTTTCGATGTGTGATTTGATTTGCGGGTTTAAGGTCATGTGTGATAAGATGTGATATGTAATAAGTTGGACCCCTACTTAAGCTATATGAGCAAGTAGGATGAAAAAATAATGTTTTTTTTAAACCCAAAACAAAGTGTGATATTCGATGAGGAAATATACAAGAATGGAAAAGTATGATGCAAAAGGGATAAAATAGGGAAAAGGAGGGGAATACTTGGATAACACTTTTCCTATTTATGTGATTTTTTAGTCATGAACGATCCAAGAGAAAATAATAAAGCGGAGCCTCACACTGAAGTTTTAGTGGAAGACAGAAAAACTAAAAAAAAATCAATAGATGTAAGAGATCACCTAAAGGGCGATCCCATTGGGTATACTAGGAATGTATACCAAGTTTCTCATTCTTAATGAGGTTTAAATGCACTAGAATTTAAAGAAACTAGCGAACTCAGAAATGCTAGAGGGGTTATGTTACCTTGGATATGATGTGATATGGGTGCAAGATAATGATGGATCCCACTAATACAAATCAGATCAATCCTCCAAACAAGACTGAAAACAATATTGATTAAATGGATTTATGAGGGGGTGCTCAGAAACCTCTAGCTCCATGAAGCTTTTGGATTCCTGTCATGGATGTCAACCCCCATTGCTTTAAAAGGATGAAATAATGCAAGTAATGTAGATAACATGCATAAATAGAAACAACACTAAATCTAAAAAATTATTAAAACTGATTTAAATTTGATTCAATTGGAATAACTATAAAATAAGGGTTATGTAGTCTGGGTTGATGGCAACCCAGACTATGTGCAAGAAGGTCGATAATGATCTTGGGATGAAGATTTAGACTGTAGGATAAATATACATACTTGGAGAGTATGTATTCCAAATGGAGGATGTTAGGGATTTGTATATGCTGTGATTAGTGTACAAGGAGATACTAGAGGCATAAAACTCTAGGAAACAATTTGAAACAACAGTGAAAGAAGTCAGTTTAGAAAACTAGGCCTGGATTGATGATGATCTGAAATGGTCGATATTGACTGTAGTAAAGTTATATAAAGTAGATGATTAATGGATGAGAAGGAAAACCTGAAAGAAAAAATGCTAAAACAGAAGGTTCTTGGAGAAGTTGAGACTGTTGCTAAAACTGATTTGAACCTGTAAAAGATTATATACAAGCAATTCAGAGATAATTTGATAAAGAGCATAATAATGATATACATAGATACTAATAAATCCCACGAAAGATTATCATGAGTGATGTAATCACACTGATATAATTTGTAGTATATCTGTGATTGTTACAGAAGTGTTCAGAAAAGAGAGCAAGTTCATAGATTAGAAGAGAGCTCAGATTTTTTTTGCATGCCTCTCATTATGAATCAAAATTAGAAAGGAATTATTAAGTTTTATAGGGTCGATGATGACTTGGCTCAGTCATCACCGATTGTGGGGATATTTTCTCCAATGGGGTAATATTTTATGATTTTGGCATGATTTCTTGTTTTTAAGGATTAGTTGGATGCTTTAAATCATGTAGGTGGGATTGTATTTATTGGGGATCGATTTAATGTAGTTATGGAATAAAAATAGATGGTTGAAAATCTTAGAAAAATAAAGGGATTAATTTAGGATAAAAACATCTGAAATAGTAGGTTGGTTAGGGAAAGATGAAGGGTATTAATTAATTAATAATAATAAGGATTAATATGGATGGGATAATTGGGAATGTAATATATTAAAATGATTAATTAATTAATGAGGATTGGATAGGTATTTAAGTAGATGAATAAAATAAATATGTGCACGTGGACGATCAAGGGTATAGGTACCAAATTTATGTGTCTACAGATGAATCATTATGGAAACTCAATTTTAATCCTCTTGGCGTAGACAATACCTGTTTTGAAGAAAACTTTGTGGCTGAAAATCTAGGTGAATATAGGTTTAAGGACCCTCCATCTACTAATGCTATGGTATTCTATGAGGGATCTGTCGACAATGTTAATGCTATTTCATATTCTCCTCCATGGGTTGTAGCTCCACTTCCTCCATTTATGTGCACATTATTAATCAATTGGTCCTTTTGGAAACACATTTTTGTCGACTCTACATGCTTAAAAACTATTTGTACACACTGCAGTTTGGCTAGGTTCAACATAACACTCAATGAAATTTTATCACCTCTTCATTCACCACATCTCTATCATGGCTATTTTCACACTAAAACATCTTGTGGCTTGCGTGTATTTCATCTGACAATATTTGTCACACGCACCCATTGTGAATCTTCAATCACACTTAGATATTCCTAGATTTAATAAATTAGTGCTACAATCGATGCTCATAATTCTTTACTTACATTTTCTATTTCATTTAGTCATAACTCTATTCATAATGATTCTTCTCCCGCTTGAGTTTCAGAAATATCTTGTTGGCATGCTCATAGTTTCCCACTGATTTCCTTTATTGATAAAGAATATACAATGAATTTGTACACACTCTGCCACAATGGGTCCCTATACGACCCTCCTCATTCACTAGCTTATCAATATTTTAACACTAATCCAGTAGGTTTCGATCATGACAACAATTATCTTCTTGATAGCTGCCCATAGTCATCTTTTCTATCATACATTTAGGGGCATTAAATTCATCCTGGAATTTATCATCTTTGTATTCTCATACAAACATTTTCATCACATTTTCTAGCATCATCATTACCTGATGACACACTGTTGTGATTTAGTTCACACTTTACTATTTAGGAATTTTAGACATCAACCACACACACTTCACTATAGTCATCACACATCATATATCATATTATTCTTCATCACATAGGATTCTAACATTATTTTACCAGTCCATCTACATACATGTCATTTTACACATTCTACACCTCTTGCATTTCTATTTTATATCTTGTGTATTCACACGTTCTATTCACCTTGCATTTTACACATTCTACACATCTTACATTTACATTTTACAGATAGAATATGTACACATTCTATTCCTCATGTGGTCATTTATCATCACACATATTGCATATTCTTCTACACATTGCACTCACTACCCTATGACGCATTTTAGTTCCTTGATCCATACTCAACTACCAAGGGTTTACAAATCAAATGGACCTTACAATCATAAAAAATTTACTATTCTACATTTCATCATTTGAAATTTCTAGCTTAGTGACATACATTTTAGGCTAAATCATGACCTATTCCATCATTTTGTAGTGGTATACACCTTAGGTTACATCACCACTCCATATTTTAATCTTGTAGTGATATACAATTAAGACAAATCATCCCTTATATGTTCATCTGGTCATGATATATGCTTTGACTATAGGGTTCATGTACACATTGTCTCTATGTTTCATCTCATCACTACACCTACACATTCACCATAACGCGTTAGACACATAACCCAATTCGACCATTTCCCGATGACACACTCTTGTTTATGGTTCATTATTGACTATTAAGGGGGAAAACAAAATGAACCTCACTGCATACACTTCCATTCATTTCGGGGCCACATGGCTCCTATCACTCCATTATGCATTCCATTTCATCTATCAACAACATGTTGCATATTATGGTTTCTTTTAATCTTGCTTACTTGTGCTTGTTCATGGTAACTTTACTACACACGTGAGTTAGATTGCTTGTATGTCATTTATCTACATCACCCATAGATTTGTGTTCACATCACTTTCTAATTTTGAACGCAGATACATATCTCTTGCATGCAACATGGATGCTCTCTTTCTAACTTCCTAGACTAGTCGTTGGGGGCATCTAAATTAATCTCTCATAGGTTGTATTATTTCATTTTGTACTTAGTACTTTACATTACTTGGATATACATGATTTTGAAATACTAGTATCTTTCCAACATGCTAATGGGTGCTTCATGTGTAAAATTTTGTATACAAGAATACTTGCTTCCATATTTTTTTGTTACATTGGTTGTCTTTGTTTCCTTGTTGTATGCAGGATTTTTCCTATGTTTGGTGTGCACACTTGTTTTTTGTTTGTAGACATGATGGCCTTTGCGTGTCTTATGACATTGTGAGTGATGTCCCATGTTTTTGACCCACTTTTTTTGGATTACTTGTCTTCTCACGTGTTTACATTAATTTTCTTGTTAGATAACACATTGTTTGTATACTTTACACTTGTTTTCTACATGCATGTATTTTCGTACTAACACTTATTTTTGCTAGCCATCCTTGTATGTGTGCACCTTTGTTTCTATCAAGCAAATTCCCTTCCCCCTGCAGGGTAGAGTATCAGATTGCATGTGGTTGGTACTCTTTTGGGGCCACATTCTCCTATCAATGATGTCACATGAAAAAAAATGGGGTCATTGTTTGGGGGTTTTGACATAATAAAATAGAGATTCTACACCGGTTTGGTTCATTTATATACAATGAGTAGGTTCATACCAGTCTACAAGACCCATACATAATGGATTTTATAGGACATGGTGTCCTTATCATTTGGGGGAGCAGTAAAAGATTAGATGACACGTTGAAATTCTTTCCAATAATTATTTTACCACCAATGTCCGATCACCAAAAAAACTAGGATAAAACAAAGATCTCTTTAGACACATATCAGAGAAGCAGTTAAATATTGGAGGATGCAAAGCATTGCCTCTATATAATCCTTCAGCATATGGCGTCAGATCACCCAAATAACCCTTGCAGTATAGGATGTCCTTCTACACCCTTTCTCTCAACATGAATCAAGTGCACATGTACAATTTACAGTCTTCATTTTGTACACTTTACTTTTACATGCATTTGTTGGTGTGTGTGATTGTCCAGTCATAGTCCTCATCACCTAGGTGAGTCATCTTGCCTTGTGAGAGTCATAGGTCTTAGGAAGTCAAATGACAAGTGTCATATTTTTTCATAGAATTTAACATTGTCATTTGCATCAATGCATCATAGGAGTTACATTTCTTATTTGGAATTGTAACTCCTCTTCTAGTAGCATCATATGCGTCAGTGGTGTCATTGAGTTTCTTTCCATGTTTAGGAATGGGGGTTACACACCACCCCTATTTGTACTTCCTCTTTTTTGATCTATGAATATGATCAGACCCATTCTTCTTAATTGCAATCTTATTTCCATTGTTTCGAATCTTTCGTATTGCATTGGCTTGACGTTACCATCAAAGTGTAACTTTGTTTTGGTGCATCACTTTTTGACATCGGTTATCGCGAATCCCTCTTTCATGGTATTGTCGACATTAAAATTCTCCTTCGTAATTTCTATTTTATTAATGTATGTATTAGGAATAGGATGTTGTTAAGTATAATTAGTAGTGGCATCCAATAAAAGAAAATGGTGCCATTAATACAGTGCCACCAATAAAGTAAAGTATGGTAACAATCGAAGTACAAAAGGAATGTTATGGTAAAAAGTAAATATTTTTCGTAAGTGGTCCGGTAATGTTAAAATGTCAAAGTTAGGGTAAGTAGAGAAGTAGGGTCTACATGATTAGGAATTAGAAATATTATATTGGTAATAAGGATAAGGAGTGAGGTCATAAATATTTTGTGTACTTTATTCTAAAAATGTGGAACCCATGTGAAATGATAAGGTTTATCTTATCTTAAAAGATAAGATTAAATGTACAGATAAGAGTTAAGGTATGGAATATGATTCGTCAGAGTAGATTTCTTATCCTCTCTTAGAGATAAGATAGATAATTCTGGAAGTTCTATAAATAGAGAGGCCACCCCCCTCATTTAGCATAGAAGGAAGTAGTGAGAAATATTGTATGAGTAAGTGTGTAAAGGAAGCCATCATTTTTAAGGTGTGTTAAAGAAGTCATTAAGAGGTGTAATTGTGAAGTTTCTCCCATAATTATTGTTGGAAGGCAAGTGAAGTTAGTAACACTTGAAGTACCTCATGGATTAGATTGTAACAATTTCATGTTGATATTATAATTTAGACTGATATTTCAGATTTATCATCATTCCTTCTTATCATAGTCTATGGTATTCTTGTGTTATGTTTGTTATTGTGTTTCCAGATTACACCCACCAAACTAAAAGTTATGCATTAGTAAATAATCATAGCATGAGGAGTTCCCGGTGAAGAATTATCATAGTGCTGGATTGGTGATGAAATTTTGGTTCCATTGCTAGGGACCATTCCTCATTGCTGGATTTTTTAAAGAGATATTCCCAGTTAGTCAGAAAACATTTGGAGGGTAACCTTATTTTTACTGTGTATAGTGGTTACCATGGTAAAGTCACTTTTTACCGTGAATAGTATTTACCGCAGTAAAGTCACTTTTTACCATGAATAGTAATTACCTCAGTAACTTCACTTTTTACTGTGAATAGTGTTTACCACAGTAAAGTCATTCTTTATCGCAGTAAGTCAATTTTTACCATAGTTTACCTTGGTCATTTCTATTTTAATATAGTAAGGTGTAAAGTCACTTTCTATTATAGTGATTCCAATTATTTGTGCACATAAGTCTTGTTGATTGTACTTGTGGGTTGGTATTTCACTGTGGTTATTTTTGAAAATGGGGAAGATTCCTATTTTTTCAGCCCAATCTATTGAAGATGCTTCCTCTTTCATTCAAGAGTTTAAATGATCTTGTATTTGTAATGGCCTTATAAGAAGGAAACAATGGAATGAATTTTTCCTACCTTTTCGGATGGTTTAGCCCTTAGGTGGTTTGAAACACTAGGTGATAATGTGAAAAAATCATGGGATTTATTAACTGAAAGTTTTCTTGAAGAATTTGGTGAACAACAGAAATATGTAGATCTCATGATTGATATCACAAAGCTATCCCAAGGAGAGAAGGAGAAGATAAGGGATTATCATGCTCGTGTTCTAGAGCTAAGGAGGAAGCTCGATGCCCAGATCTAGAAGGAAGGATTAGTGGATGGGTTGATGAATGGCGTAGATAATCTCCTCTGTAAGCACTTCATTCTTGGGATGAAGCTAGAGATCAGACAATACGTGAAGTATGATTACCCAAGTACCATTGAACAAGAAAAGGAGATTACAAGAAGGCAAGAAGAAAGCATGGAAGAGGAGCCCAAATAAATTGTTGCTAAAGTAGAGCCTACACCAGCACCTTTGGTCTAGAATTCACAACCACTCTCGGTGAGCACAAATCTTTCTCCTAGTACATCTAGTGAGTATGAAGATCTGCTCAAGAAGATGGGTCAGTTAATTATTAATCTTCTTCAAGGAAAAGAATTTAGTTCTCAGGGTGGAGATAGAGGTCCAAAAAGAAATATTTCTGAAGTTGTATGTTATGGTTGTTATGAAAAGGGTCATTATAGGTATAATTGTCTAGATAGAGCTTCTACATCTTGTACAAGAGATAATGATAAAGGAAAATCACCTGTGAATTCTTTTGATGTAGTAGATAAGATCATAAATAATGAAGTAGATGTGTTTGTAACAAAAAGAAAGAAAGAAAAAGATAATCAAGATGGAAATGATCCTAAGAAGATGAAAGGAGAAACTAGTAAGAAATCTAGGAGAATAAAGTTGGGTGTGCAAAATTTTCTAATTTCATAGGGACAAAGACCATACTCCATCATAGAAGATTTGTCCAAAAGGCCTACAAATATTACATATGGTCAACTCCTGGCTATGTCTTCTGAGAAGAGGTGGGAGCTACGAAGTGGACTCAATGCTCAACAATGGAAGGAGGTTGAGGTCTCTATTTTGGAGGTATAGGTAGGATTCATACGCTCCACAAGCTGAGGTATTATGTAATGGTATTTCAATTCATGATGTCTTAGTTGATGGAGGTGCTGCAGTTAATGTAATGACTGAGTCTATAATGAATATGTTGGGTTTAAAAATTGATCGCCCCTCAACACTTATGTTAAGGTCATTAAATAAGGGAAAACTAAACCAAAAGGTGTAGTTTCAAATGTGTCAATATCTTGTTATGGGTGTTGTATGTGTGGTAGACTTTCAGGTGATGAAAAATGGTACTGTTGCATACCCAACCTTGTTGGGAAGACCGTGGCTAAGGAGAGTTCGTGCAAGAAACTACTGCAATGAAGGCTTCATGACGCTTGGACATGGTAGAGAGAGGGTGAAGATAAACGTAATCCATCGGCATCATAAGATAGAACCTGTGGATTCAAGTGATGAAATTGATGATTTGACATCCTTTGATTACTCTAGTACCAGTGAAGTGGACACCGAAGATGAAGAAAGTGAGGTTGATGTTTTGGTCATGGATATCCTTCTAGTTACACCAAATCTTGACCCCATAAAATTATCTAAAGAAGAAATTGATGATCGTATCCAAAAAATAAAGATTGGTGATGTTGTCATGGAGAGTGAGAAGGAATGCTACCTCTAGCTCATACACCTATTCACTTTTGATTACAAGGAACTCCGTCAAGTAAGTTGGGTAGAACATTTTATTGAGCAAGTAGATGGTGCTAAGACCATAAAGAAAATTCCATATAGAATGAATCCTAATTTTTCTAAGACTGTAAAAGAAGAAATAGATAAGTTGCTTGATACAAGATTCATATTTGTTGTGGAGAATTTAGAATGGGTTTATCCTATTATGATCTCAATAAAAAAGAATGGGAATCTACGCATTTGTGTTCATTATAGGAAGCTCAATAAGGAAAAAAAGAAGGATCATTACCCTCTTCCATTCTCAAATCAGATCTTGGATGAAGTAGCTGGCCAGGAGTGCTATAGTTTTGCTGATGGATATAGTGGATACAACCAAGTTCGTATAGTGGAGAAAGATCAGCTGAAGACCACGTTCACCATTCCTTAGGGAATGTTTGGTTATAGAGTTATGCCTTTTGGATTGTGTAATGCTCCGGCAACGTTCCAACGTTTGATGAATAAGGTGTTTGAACCCTATATTGAGAACTTCATCAGAGTATTTTTGGATGATTTTTGCATCTATGGGAGTAAGATGGACCACTTACACCAGATGGAGACAACATTTCACAGGTTAGATGAAGCACAAGCCTCACTAAACCCTACAAAGTGTGTCTTTGGATGTTCTAAAGGCATTTTCTTAGGGCATGTTGTATCCAGAGATGGTATTGGTATTGATCTTGATAAAGTTTCAAAAATCAAAGAGTTACCATTTCCTATGAATATAAGTAAGTTGAGATCATTTTTAGGCCATGTGGGTTACTATAGAAGGTTCATCAAGAATTTCTCAAATATTGCACAACCACTAACCCAGTTCTTGAAGAAGGATGTTACTTACGAACCAAGAAATAAGGCGTAGGAAGCTTTTGAACAAATGAAGGAAGCCCTAGTGTCTTCACCTATTTTAAAGAATCCAAATTGGAGCAAGCCATTCATTGTGTATACTGATGCTTCAGATGCAACACTATGAATTACCCTAAGCCAAAAGGATGAAAATGGGAATGATCATCCAATTTACTTTGGGAGCAGACAAATGAGCAATGCTAAGGTAAATTATACTATAACAGAAAAAGAGGCTCTAGCTATCATTTTTGCTGTAAAGAAGTTTAGAAATTACTTGCTAGGGTAGAAATTTATAGTTGTAACAGATCGTAAGGCTCTAAAATATATTGTAAATAATCCTAACCAATCAGAGACAATAGGAAGATGGATAATTTTTCTACAAGAATTTGAATTTGATATTATAGATAGGCCCAGAAAAAAACATGTCAATGCAGATGCACTCTCTCGAGCCTATGATGGTTTAGGTTCATCTTGTGATGATGATGATTTCTCAGATGCAGCATTGTTATCGCTTGACACAATCCCTAGTGAATACATAGATATTTGGAATTATCTGAATGAATTCAAGTTTCCTGATGGTGCCAATACAAAGACTAAGAGGAAAATTACTCAAGTCAGTCGTCCATATTCTATTCTACATGGAGTATTATTTTGAATATGACCTAATGGACAGTATAAGAGGGTAGTTTGACGTTGTCAAGCGAAGGAGCTGATAGAAGAATTCCACAATGGTACATGTGGAGGAAACTTCTCTAGACAACTTATAGTAAGAAGGATCTTGGATGCAAGTTATTACTGGCCTATTCTTTTTAGAGATTGTTATAATTATTGTAAGACATGTGATATTTTTCAAACACATGGTAACCGTAAGACTTCATCAGCTCCATTATGCCCTATTATTCCACTTGGTCCCTTTGAAAAGTGGGGAATAGACATTGTAGGTCCACTTCCAACTACCATACGCCAAAATAAGTATATTGTAGTTGCCACAGATTATTTAACCAAGTGGGTTGAAGCTAGGCCATTGAAAACAACTTCCATGGATGAAGTGGCAAGGTTCATATATGAACCCATTGTTGCCAGATTTGGTTTTCCATTAGAAATTATAATAGATCAAGGAAGCCACTTCATTAATGAGGTGGTAGAAACCCTATTCAATAAGTTTTCTATAAGCACAGGAAGGCAACAACATACAAGCAAAGCACAAATGGATAGGTGGAATGAAAATTTTTTGTGTTGTGTCAAATTATAGCAAAAGATGCATCCTGATAGGTACATAAGTGGGATAAAAGGATTCATGCAGCATTGTGGGCATATAGGGAAACATCAAATTCAGCAACAGGATACTCCCCATTTCAGTTGGCTTATGGAATTGATCCAATTCTTCCTATTGAGTTTGATATTCCCACTGTGAGAGTTATGAAAAATGAAAGGATAGATGAAAGTGATTTAGTAAAAGAAAGGTTGGTATATCTTCATTTACTAGAGTAAACGAGGGAAATAGCGAAGGATACAAGCTATACGAAGAAAATGAAGTAAAAGGAATACTTTGATAAAAATATCCGTTGGTCTCCATTTCATGTGAATGACTTGGGTTCTAGTATATGATTCTAGATACAAAACAAGAAGGCAGAGAAAATTTCTTCCCAAATGGATGGGGCCTCACAAAATAGCAGCTGTGCGTGAAAATGGTACATATCGACTAGAGGAATTGGATGGTACTCCCATTATGTAATGGGTCAACCATGACAAGTTGAATATTTTACAGGCACCAGCTCTAGAATGTCCATAAGAGTCTACTCTGAGGATGGAGTACAAGCTAGGAGGGGGGAAAAGTCAACATTAAAATTATCCTTTGTAATTTCTATTTTATTAATGTATGTATTAGGAATAGGATGTTGTTAAGTATAATTAGTAGTGGCGTACAATAGAAGATAACGGCATCATCACTACGGTACCGCCAATAAAGTAAAGTACGGTAACAGTCAAAGTACAAAAGGAATGTTGTGGTAAAAAGTAAATATTTGTCATAAGTGGTCCGGTAATGTTAAAATGTCAAAGTTGGCATAAGTAGAGAAGTAGGGTCTACATGATTAGGAATTAGAAATATTATATTGGTAATAAGAACAAGGAGCGAGGTCATAAATATTTTGTGTATTTTATTCTAAAAATGTGGAACCCATGTAAAATGATAAGGTTTATCTTATCTTACAAGATCAGATTACATGTACAGATAAGAGGTAAGGTATGGAATATGATTCGTCAAAGTAGATTTCTTATCCTATCTTAGAGATAAGATGGATAAGCCTAGAAGTTATATAAATAGAGAGGCCACCCCCCTCATTTAGTATAGAAGGAAGTAGTGAGAAATATTGTATGAGTAAGTGTGTAAAGGAAGCCATCATTTTGAATGTGTGTTAAAGAAGCCATTAAGAGGTGTAATTGTGAAGTTTCTCCCATAGTTATTGTTGGAAGGCAAGTGAAGTTAGTAACACTGGAAGTACCTCATGGGTGAGATTGTAACAATTTCATGTTGATATTATAATTTACACTGATATTTCAGATTTATCATCATTCCTTTTTATCATAGTCTATGGTATTCTTGTGTTATGTTTGTTATTGTGTTTCAAGATTACACCCACCAAACTAAAAGCTTTGCATTAGTAAATAATCATAGCACGAGGAGTTCCCGGTGAAGAATTATCATAGTGCCGGATTGGTGATGAAACTATTAGAGCTGGTTTTGGTAAACGGGCACTCTTCATTTCATAGTTATTTATTACTTCTGGTTTCTTCTCATTTCCTCGTGTGCAAGTTTCTTTCGATTATCATTTTGGAATTATTGCTCACCTCGTATTGAGGTTTCAACAGTTGCAAGTTAAGGTATTTGGTTGGTTTTCTTATCATCTGAGTTTGTATTTGGATATTTCTAGATCTTTTTGGCTGTTGGCCCTGGGTTGTTTGTGTGCTTCTTGCTGGTTGTGTTCAAATTTAGTGCCTGCAGGGTAAAAGAAGAGCTCGTTTTTCGGCGTGGACCTGTGACTATTGGTTGGAATCTTTGTTTTTTCTTCGTCGGTCTATACTCAGACTATTCTGATCTTTTTCCTCATCGATGTGGTTCCTTGATGTCTCGAAATTACCTCTTCCTCATCTCAAAATGTTTTTGTGAGCCTGCTGAAAATCTCTCACGTTTTTGCCTGGTCTCCATCGATTTTTGTAAAAATACTCATGTTTTTTCCTGGTCTCTCACATTTTTTGCATAACCTCTCACGTTTTTTCTTGGTCTCTCATGTTTTTACACTGTTCCCCACGTTCAAACCTATTCCATGTGTTTTTTTTGTTGTTCTGAGTGTTTTCTCCCTGTCCAGGTGATTTTGCAGTATCCTCAGGTGTTTTTCTCTCCACTACTATGTTTTTTCCTCTATTTAGGCATTTTTGTGGACTGTTCAGGCATTTTTTGGACTGTTCTCTGCATTTTCCTCTCTATTCAGGCATTTTCTCCTTCACCTGGCTCTGCACTGTTCTGGCATTTGGTTCTACACTATTCTAAGCATTTTTTTGCATTGTTCTAGAGATATTCTCTTTGGTGGCATTTTTTTTGCAGTGGCAGTTACGTTTCTTTTTGCAGTGGACAGCTACAGTCTGCTGCCAGGTAATATCTTTCCAAAAATACTTTTTTTTTTATTCACCTTTTAAAAAAAAATGTGTTTGCATAATTTTTACCTTTATCTCTTCTTAAAAAGGTTTTGTTTCATTAATTTTAAAAGGTATAAGGTAAAAACATTACATTTCTTTGGCATTATAAAATTTGGTCTTTTGGCTTGTTGTATTTTTAACCTTCCGTCGAGTGCCGAAGACAAAGGGTGAGGTACGGGATTGGCAGGTGGCTAATCTCCCCTCCCAATACAAACAAACCCTATCTCAAATTCCATGCCATTTCCAATGGACATACATATGACACCTTTTGCATGCATTTAGGGCACTTTTTAAATCCATTTGCAAGCTTATTGGCTTTTTCTCATTAGTTGCGGGAATTGGTTTTTGCTATAAATTTTGACTCGTTGCTTGGTTTTGAGCACTTATTTTTTCAAAGTTGAATGTTTTTTCGCACTCTAGATGATGGGATCATTATATTTGTAAACAAACTATTTTTATAAAGTGCCGCATTCGAGGGGGTGTCTTTGTATTGCTTAATTCAGCTCATTTTTTCTTGAGCCTTGTTCTATTCCTTTTTGTCGTGGACTTGTGAGTGCATCCGCCATAGTCTTACGACAAAGGGATTATTTTGTGTGACGTGAGACATTATTTATCACAAAGATACTTTTTCCCCCACTTGCTTCTCTCTTTCTATGCTTACTTGCAGTGTCGATCTGTTGCACCCTACGAACCGTGATTGTTGTCTCCACCATTGTGCGTTATTACACTAATTGCAAGGTGAGTGACAAACTTGTTCTCAGAACACAGTTGCATCTGGTTGTAATCAACACACTGAATTATAAAGTGCCAAACTCGGGGGGGGTGTAATTTTGTTATGGGGTGGTTGTTTCTTTTCTCTCTCCTTGCTTCTGCATTCCTTGGTTCTATCTCTTCATTATGGATATCTCTAAAGTACCAGTGCTCACACCTTTTAATTTCTTCGAATGGAAATCTAAAATTATATTGGTTTTGCAAAGTAAAGGGTTATACCGAGTTACCATGGGGTTAGAGACTGAACATACTAATGAACCCGAAAAATGTAAATGGTTCAACCATTGTGATGAGCGTTAGGTCTTATCTTTATGTCTATCTCTTCCGACTTGCTCTTCCACATCAAAACTTTCTCAACACCCGATCAAGCATGGAAAACACTTGATGATATGTTTGGTACGAAAGATGACATGAGAGCGCATGAAAACCTACTAGGGTTAAATCCTAGTGACTTTAAAAACCTACAAGCAAAGTTTGTCCACACTAGAATGCTTCTAAAGGAATGTAAAGTAAATAAGAAATACTCTCAATTGATCTTGTTGATTCTTTCGAAGTTAGGTCCTAGATACTTTGTTTTCGTTTCAAATTTTCACGCCATGAAAGCCGCCTTGGGTAGTACTTGGACTATGCCCTCCTTTGACAGTTTTTCATCCCAACTCATTTGAGAACAAGACAAACTCATTCAAATGAAGACTCTAAAATCCAAGTCACATTCCCTTGTGGCGAATAAGGGAAAGAAAAATGAAAAGAAGAAAGAAAATAAGGACCAACCTAAGAAAGAAACCGAGAGAAACCAAGACCAACCAACCCCTAGTTAATCCCATCACTCACACTTCAAATTTTGAGCCTAAAGCGAAGAAGGAGAAGTATAAATGCTCCTATTGTAAGAATTCTAGCCATGATGAGCAACATTGTTTTTTGAACCAAATTGATCACTTAACTCATTTACTTGAGAAGAATAAAATAAGTGTTCTTGAATCTGTTAAACAAAAAGCTCAGAAGGGTGAGTCTTCTAATACAAATGAGACTAAAAATGAAAAGAAGAAAGGTAAGGCCCTCGTAGCTAGATCAACTCCATCATCAACTTGGATTATCGATTCTGGTGCCTCGCACCACATGGATTCTTCAAAGGTTGAATTTTCTAGCATTGAACCATGTGGCATGTCCCAAATCACGTTGGGCGATGACACTCATGTGTCAGTTTTTGGTAGTGGATCGATAGAGATAGAAGGTGGAACATTTAACCAAGTGTTGACTATTCCCAATCTCTCTTCCAATCTCCTATCGGTTTACCAAATCACCCATCTTGGTGAAGGAATGCAAGTGGAATTTGGTCCTAACTCGGTGATTATTCATGAGCTTAACTCTGACTACACTGTGGCTGAGGGAAAGGCAGATCATCATTCACAGTTGTATACCTTTTCCCACTTCTCTTCTGATTCGATGCCCAATGCCCTGCTCATTCATGCAAATGAGGTTAGCAAGTTATGACATGAGCATTTTGAGCATCTAAATTATCGTTACCTTGAACAATTGAGCCAAAACGAAATGGTCAACGGGCTACCTCGAGTTAAGTTTTCTAAGGGTCTTTGTGAGGGTTGTACCCTTAGAAAGCACCCTGCAAAAAGCTTTGACAAGGGAAAATCCTCGATAGCTACTCGTCCCTTGGATCTTGTTCATAGTGATGTTTTTGGACCTTTTCTGTCTCCTTCTTTTACTAGAGCTCTATATATACTAACCTTCATTGATAACTTTTTGCGTTATACTTGGGTATATTTTCTTAAGGTTAACTCTGAAGTTTTTGAGAATTTTAAAAACTTTAAGACTCTTGCTGAGAAACAAGTGGAACAGTCTATCAAGGTTCTTTGAACCGACAATGGAGGTGAGTATGTGAGCAATAGGTTTGAGGATTTCTACACTTCTGAGGGGATTTCTTTGCAGCGTACAGTTGCTTACAGCCCTTCCCAAAATGGAGTTGCAGAAAGAAAGAACCGAACTTTAAAGGAGATGGCTACTTGTATGGTTCACTTGAAATCTCTTCCTCCACAGTATTGGGCTGAAGTAGTGAATTGTGCTTTTTATATTCAAAACCGTGTTCCACACAAGGTAGTAAGAGGGATGACACCCTTTAAAGCCTATTTTGGACACAAGCATGATGTCGAGCACTTTCGAGTCTTTAGATCCAAGGTTATGGCCTGGATTCCCAAAAAGAAATGCAAGGCATTGGATCCACAATCCAAACCTTTTATCTTTGTCAGGTATCCTGATGGCATGAAGGGATATCGATTGGTTAACCCTACCACCCATGAGATTTATATTGAGAGGAGTGTGAAGTTTGATGAGTCATCCTTGACTTCAACTTCCACTGAGGTTCTTTTTCCCACTGATTCAGATTCTGACTCTTCAGATGATGATGTTGTTGAGCGAGTTCCACCTCTCCCTGCTCCTCCCGATCCTCAAACTTCTGAGTCTTTTGATTCTAACAATAGTGATGATGAGGACTATGTCCCTTCTCACTCAAGTGAAGAATCTTCTGACTCTGATCCTGAGCCTTCGAGACCTCTTTGGGCCAGGAAAAATTTTCAGAGTGTTGGAGATTTAGTTGGAGATCCTTTGGATGAGAGACGTACTCGCTCAGACTTCACTAGACCTCACTCCTTCTTCACCTCTACTTTTGATCCACCATCTTTCCAGGAAGCTTCTAGGATTCCTGAGTGGGATTCTGCCATGGATGAGGAGTATTCCTCACTCATAAAGAATGACACTTGGGATCTTACCCTTCTTCCGAAAGGAAGAAAAATCGTTCGGTGTAGGTGGGTATATCGAACAAAGTATGGAGCTAATGGAGAAGTCAAGAAGTATAAAGCGCGACTTGTAGCTAAGGGTTTCTCCCAAGTAGCTGGGTTGATTATTTAAAGACATTTTCTCTGGTTACGAAGATGACTTCCATCCAACTAACCCTTGCCATCACTGCCGTGGACAAATGGGAAGTTCACCAGATGGACGTTAAGAATGCCTTCCTTCATGGGGACCTAGAGGAAGAGATCTATATGGAACAACCTCTAGGTTATGTCCATGATCCATCCCTCCTTTGCAAATTAAAGAAGTCTCTCTATGGCCTTAAACATGCCCCTCAGGCTTGGTATGCCAAGATGGACTCATTTTTACTTGCATCAGGGTTCACTTGGTGTCACTCTTACCAAAATGTGTATATTTTGTGACAGGATGACTCCACACTTATTCTTGTTCTCTATGTTGATGACTTGTTGATCACCGGTAGCTCTTCCTCTATCATTTATTCTATTAAGATCTCCTTTGCCAACAAGTTATCCATGTCTGACTTAGGATTGCTTCATTACTTTCTTGAGATCCATATTTCACAATCTGACTCAAGAATTATGATCTCGCAGCCTAAGTACTCTCTTGATTTGTTTGCTCGGTTTCACATGTTCGAATGAAAGTCCTCACCTACTCCTTTTCTTTCCAGGATTAATTTGGTATCTAATTTCTCTTCCCCCTTGGTTGACGGTACCCTTTATCGAAAATTGTTGGGAAGCTTGATCTACCTTACTCACACTCAGCCAGATCTATTGTATGATATCAAGATCGTGTCCAAATTTATGCAGGAGCCTCATGAGCTACACTTAAAAGTAACAAAGAAGATCTTTCACTATGTTCATGGCACTCACATAGATGGTATTCATTACTTAGGAGGGACTGAGATTGACTTGGTTGGATTTACAGACTCAAATTGGGACGGTGATCTAGATCATCAGAATTCTACCTCAGGGTATAGTTTCACTCTTGTTTCAGGTCATATCAGTTGGTCTAGTAAGAAACAAAATGCCATTGCCATATCATTGATAGAAGCAGAATACACAGGAGCAATTAACGCTGCCATAGAAGCTATTTTGTTACAGGCTATTATGACAGAGTTTGGCATCCACTTTCGGCAGCCTACCGTTATCTACTGTGACAACATGAGCACTTACTTGATTTATAGAAATCTAGTTTAGCATCAGCGGATGAAGCACATTGAGATTGATATGCACTTCATACAAGAGCTAATACATGAAAACATCATCGACATATAATATGTTCAGATAGCTGATCAGGTTGCAGACATTTTCACCAAGCCCTTCACTGAGGTGAAGTTTCTTCACTTACAGTCTATTCTTGGGGTGAGGTCTACTGCAGCCTCCCATCTTCTTTGGGCTATATATTCCTTCTTCTTCTCCTCTTCTTCTTTCCAAAAAGATTTCATTTGTACATGGGCACCTTATCGGGCCTTTAGTTACCGAGACCCATTGACACATCTTTCTTAGTTGTCAAGGGGGTCTTCTTTTCTGTTTTGGCTTACCTTGACCTCTTCCTCGACTTTGATGAAAGGGGGGTGTTGGTGTGTGTGAATGTCCAATCATCATCCACATCACCTAGGTGAGTCATCTTGCCTTGCGAGAGTCATACGTCTTAGGAAGTCAAATGACAAGTGTCATATTTTGTCATAGAATCTAATATTGTCATTTGCGTCAATGTGTCATAGGAGTTACATTCCTTATTTGGAATTGTAACTCCTCGTTTAGTGGCGTCATATGCGTCAGTGGCATCATTGAGTTTCTTTCCATGTTTAGGCATGGGGGTTACACAACACCCCTATTTGTACTTCCTCTTTTTGATCTATGAGTATGAGCAGAACCATTCTTCTTACTTGTAATCTTCTTTCCATTATTTCGAATCTTGCGTATTGTGTTGGCTTGACGTTACCATCGGAGTGTAACTTCGTTGTGGTTCATCACTTTTTGACATCTGTTCTCACGAATCCCTCTTTCAGCATCGTTTACATCATGTTTTTACACATACATACATAGATACATATTTGAGTACATGATCATTTTCTCCTTGGAGGTATGATCGTATGAGAAACAAGTAGTCAAATGGGGGAAAAAATAAACACAACAACGTCAACAAAAACACTTCACGACAACACACACTATACTACCAATGTAGGAACATCACAAACTGTAAAATCTACACACATGTTCTGCCCCAGATTGAATCTCATCACTTTTTTCACGCATTTTTCATCTTAAGTTTCCATGCTCCTCCAACATTTTTGTCATTCACCACTTTTTCTAGTTCTTCAACACATTTCTACTACACTCTTTATGGACATTAGGTATGCATCTCTATCTACTTTATATTACCGAGATTTTCCCTCACAAATATAAATTGGGGACAAACGTGGATACAAAATAATGCACTTTAGACATTATTTAATCTCGGTTTCATACAACTATTTAGAAGGTTTTTGAGTGAAGAAATTACTAATTAACCCCCATCTTTTGGCCATATTATTTTATTTTATTTCTTCATTACCAACCTTTTACATCTATATGCCCAGTCAACTTTTATCATCCCATGTTATTTTGGCCTTGATTGAGGCACCCAAATTAGTATTGGGATGCCCATGGGTGCCCTGGTCCCACATGGGGTGCGCCTGTCCTTTTTGCACTTTACAAAAAAAAATTGGGCTCTTTCTAGTCATTTAAGATCTTTATCTTTTTTGTGGTCAGCCATTTCGGGGTAAATTACAAAATTAGATCAAGTGAACCCTATAAATATAAAGTTATAAGACCATAATGAGGGACCTAGCATCATTCACTACTATAATCCATCTAGAGCTACATCCATCTATTACATTGGAGATCACTTGTGTTCACATAGCTCCATCATAAGGCACAAGGCTAGGACATTTGCATCACACTTAATAGGGAGAGGGATTCTATTCTATTCCATGCACACTTTCTATGACATTTTACATCTAGTTATTTCTCGATGCTTCAAAAAGTGTGACTGACACAAGAGAACTTAGGGAACATTATGCACACACTCATTAGAACCACATTTACGTCTAAAATTTATTGCAATGTTCAATTCATAAGCCCACTGTTGTGGCAGTTGAGGTCAGTCTAACCCATTCATTTGCATCTTTATCTTTTAGGGTTTTGATACTTCTCTTTGTCTTTTGCAAGTCTTTACATCATCTTGTATTATTGACGCAACTTAGTAAAGAACAACAAATCTGATGTGACACACAACGAGGGTTTTGGACTACCTCCCAACCCTATAAGATTCAATATCAGAGTTTTTATGCACACCAGGGCTCCTATTTTATAGACCAGAGTGCTTTCCCCAGCCCTAGTCCCTCTCCAACTACTCCAGTTTAGCTAGATACTCCAGATCCATCCTTTTCGGAGCTTCTGCATAGTCGTTCCTGCTTCCTATTTCTCCAATCATCTCTGCAACATATTCCTGTGAGAATCTATTATTAAACTGAGTTATTTCCTCTTCTATCTTGCACATTAGGGTTATGATTTCTTTTTGCATAGATTTTTAGCTCATTTACATACATCTTTACTTAATTTATTACTTTATTTATAGTTGTTCGCAGCTTAGATTAATTAACCCCACATACTACATATTAGTTAATTCTAGTTAATCACATTCATAGGGATTTTAAATATTCATAGAAAATTCCTCTACTAGTTGTAAGTTATAACCCTCAAATTTATTCTAAAACCCTAGACACCTAGTTATCTTAAAAAATAATTATTGTTTCCCCATCTTTTAATAAATCCTCCATATATTTAGGCTACGACTTCTTCTTTAATTCAATATTTCACTAGACACCACTTGTTTGAATTATATGTAAATTTACTTAAAATTAATAATATTTATCATTACATAATTTCATTTTAATTATTTATGTTTGAACATTTTAAATACCCTTAGAGGAGAAATCCTTAATAACACGAATAATTTATTTGTTGATATATATGTATATACAATGTGTTATTCTATATAAATATTTATTGTTGTATTGATAATATATTATTAGATCAATGAAAATAACTCAACATAGGACTAAATAATGATTTTAAGTGAAGAATACCTCCTTCCATTCACATTTGGTCTTCTTATTAATACATTCTCAAGTGTTACAATTTTCCCCCAAGATCACCATGATCAAATACAAGTAGATGGATAGGCTCTTTACAAGTCATGGGTATTCATTCTCCTTTATATTTTTTCCTTTAAAGATGGGTATATATTCATACTCTTATAACACACTGGTATGCATATAATTGCTCTAAACACATTCATAATCTTTGTATGGCTGGGTCAAATAAAAGAATCCACAACCACATGTACAAGGACTAATTTTATGTGTTCGTTCTTCCACTTCAGCCCACATTGGTTTGATCTCCTTTGGAATTATTAGTGTTCCCATTCAAATTAATTTTCCGTCCTAATTCCATTTGAATTCATTTTCCCACCAAAATACATATCTAATTAAGCAATATTAATCAATCGATTAATCCCTTTTCAATCAACTTATGAATTTAATATTCAAAATTTATCCATGTCATCCCACTAATGAATTTAATATTCAAAAGTGGTCCATGTTATCCCAATAATGAAATTATAATTCAACAATTATCCATGTTATCCCACTAATGAATTAAATATCCAAATATAAGCCAAATTAAATTCCACATTTGAATTAAATATTCAAATATTATCTACATGCAATCCACCTTTGAATTAAATATTCAAATATTATCCACATACAATTGACCTTCGAATTAAATACTCAAAGATAATAAATATGCAATCCACTTTTGAATTTAATATTTAAAAGTAATCTCCACTCACCTAATTAGGGTAATTTTTTCATAGCCAAGGATTACCCAAATTACCTCCCGCGCTCTACGTGAGTCCCTATAATCATAGAAGCATCACCTAAGCCAATGGAGCTGGAAAGCGGGGTAAGTGGGCAGAAAATTTTGAAATTAGTAGATCCCGAAGGCCTAACTAGGATAATCAATGACCCATGCCTCCACTTAACATGCCACTTGTATCACCATAGTATCAGCTCCTCTATTCAGCTCGTGGGTCTTCAGCAGGACAGCTCAAGAGCTTGGAACAATCCTTCCTATCTATTGAATTTGGAAAATGTTTGCAAGAGGGACCCGCTCCTCCGCCGAGCCCTCATGATGCCATATCGAGTCATCACATGTTTGGTCACGTTTACGGGCAAAATTTTGATCAGATTTTCGACAACAATTTACAAAGATAGGGCTATTAAACATTTTCATCTTTCCCCTTGCTGACACCTCATATTCCATGTGACAACCTTATGAAAAATGGATTTCGGTCGATGGGGACACTGATTTGGAAAATCCTTGCATAGCGAAATTTTCCGAAGCTTGGAGGGGAATTCGGGACTGGGCCTTGTGCTCAGGAATGGCTCATTTCCCACTAATATGTCTTGCTCATCTTCTTTGTAACGCCACAGTGAAGATCTACAGGTTAGAACCATAACTTTTGATAGAAGGAAAGACATTTTGTAGGATCAACATCCTCAGCGATTCTATTCTGGAAATACCTCAAACCCCACATCTATTGAGTTGGAGATCTTGTTTTTGATTATTGACAGAATTGATTTAGCAGGGGGGTGGAAAGCTTCAAAAAATGCTCTAAATCATTCCATGACAGGTTTGTCTCAACATGGTACCTTTCCACGATTTGCCAACTGTTGAGATTTGATCAACTTGATCTCCGGTTGTTTTTCTGCTACATGGGTTGAGATCTCTATCTGCAAATTGATTTTCTATACCATAGGGATTTAAGATTGGTTTCAACCCTTACAATTTGGGAAATTTGGGATTGCATTTGTATTGTGCTCATGTTACCTGTGTGCCCTACAGGTTCCTGCAAAGCCGACTGTAAACATCGGTTTCTTCGCCGCTACTAGAATTTCGATATAGTTTCGGAATATTTCCTAGGGTATCATTGTCGTTGTACTAATTTATAGGGTTCTTCATTATGGAGTTACAATGTGCATGTTAAATTCTTTGAATGTTTGTATTGTTTATAATAAATCTTATAAGAGACATTCTTATCCCTTTCTCAAAAATTTATGTTTAAATTGTTTTATAACATTTAATAGTTTGTGAAATTTAATTAAATTAAATAACAGGGATCAAATTTTAAAGGGTATTATTATGCCTAAAATTACTTCTTCACAAGTATTTTGTGTACGTTCCTAATTCCAGTCTAACACATTTGCGTTGATTCAAATCAAACCTCAGCTCAAGACCAAAATGCAATTACCTGATTTCAAATTTTTCACATGTCCAAAGAGACAAAATACTGTATTTTTCTCACTGACGCATTTCTTCCTTTCAAACAGAGATTTCAACTACTATTGACCCATCCTCAGATTCAATACAACAATGCAATTTGACACCGCTTCGCTCACCGTGGTCATTTATTGACCTCCAAAAGCACAACTTTACAACTTTCCTTGCTTTTGCATTTCTTCTAAAATACATTTATTGTATATAGGGCTCGCCCGATATATACATTTTCTTTTCACGTGTTCCACGTTGACCATCTTTTACAAATAGGGACTTCCACCCGTGCATCCCGATAAACATCACCGCATTCTCCATCTGGAACGTAACATCACTCACGTGGACAAGACAAAACCACTTCCATTAATTCAAATGGACACTCTTATAACTTTGACCTTTCCCGAATTCCATTAGCAAAATACAGTATATAAAACACGATATCATATTGGTTTCACATTCAATAAATTCCAAATGATAATATCTGAGCATAACTCTGTGTGTCCATCAACAACATATTGGAACTAACTCATATTCAAAGCCAGAGCTTGAGTTGTTAGCCATTATAATGAATACATAGACCTCATCCAATTCAAGTGGGAAGGGGGCTTATGTCCAAAATAAAGATTTCCGTGATCACTAGGGGACTGTCAGAACTACCTTTATCTTCACTTCCAGGATTCTCAACATGCAGCATTCTCATACTTCCAAATCTGGTTTAGCACCTTCAAAACAAGAGTCCCTTGAAAGGCAACGCTCTTGTCTACCCAACTGTGCAAGTTTCAGTACCAAGCTGAAGAGGTTGAAAGGCCATCCATATTCATTAATTCCCCCTGGGTCCCCAACCACAATGCAATAAAACCATGTGATCCAACTCATGGCAACAACATGCTTCCACAAACACATTCAAGCATTTACTTTCACAATAAAGTTAATTTTCAATTACTTCAAAATAGAATGATAGTTTACTTAGTTCGCGCTTTAATGTTAGTTTATCGATTAAACCATGTTAATGAATGCTTCATCAAGCAAGCCCAAGGATTTCCTTTCTCTATGGAGGATGCATTCTTTATGCCTCCCAAAAGGGGAAATGGGTATCACCACATTCGTTCGTAACTTACTATTTAGTTACCGCTAAAAATTAGTTTCATATCAAGTTACCCTGTCATGCCCTTATGCCTCCCCCAAGTTTACCCCTTATTTAGCGGCTCACATTAGTTCTTATTTGGTAGTCCCCAACTATCTTAGTGGCACCGCCATAACGAGTAAATAAATTGCAAGATATTTTCCTTTGTAAGGTGGACACCCAAATCCGAACTCCCTCCATAGCTTGGATTTACCTCCCTAAAACTTGACTTGTGCCTTCCGTCAAAATAAACCACATAGTCTTAAAACTACACCATTCCTTTTGTCCATGAGTGACCCAATTGTCCCACAAACATGCTAATTTACATTCACATATTTGGAACATTTACATTTATTAATTAAGAAGAGCTAATTATTTTCAAGATTTCTCAAGATCTTACCTCTCTATGATGGAGTTTCCCCATTTCCATAACAACAGTTAGTTTCCATCTAAATCAATCTCAAAAATTTTCGACCAAATGCACTCAGCATGCAATAATTTTCAAACTTCTCCAAAAGCAAGAGCTCCAAAACATGACGAACACGAAATTCACCCAAGAATGAAGTATCCAAAAATTAAAGCAACCCAAAACAAAGCTCAAGCAACTTTCATTGCGTTCTTATAGAAGAGGGACTGAGAAGCGTGCATGAGGAGGATCCATGTTAGGATGCCCACATGTTCACTAGTCACTCAACCTCAACGCTTTCAAACAGTCAACTTCATTCTCACAATGCATAACCTAAATAATTGGATGAATAATACTGACCAAGTTTACTTACACACTCAAATCCAACCCATTTTCTCCAAAGTCTGAATTGAAATTTCCCTTTCCTATGTAAGAAAAGTGCTCATTAAAGGACCTACAATTTGGTCGGTTCCCAAAATGCATCCTATAAAAGTCTAATTTGTAACTCCTCCTTGATCACATAGGTTCAGTAGGTTGGTAAATAAATTTAAGCAGGTATGGGACAAGTCTTAACTTGTCCCACAAGCCTCCATAAACTCACGCCTCCAAGGACAACATTCGAATTTCTAAGAAGGTGGAGTGTTTCACTAGCTCAAAAGTTAACTTACACATCAATTACACATCTCTTACAATGTCACTTCTAATTCAAGGTACCAACTTTACTCTACTTGATTAATTTATTATGACATATTTTTTAATTAATCATGATGATAACCAACTTGTTGCTTTATTTGTTTGTTAACAAATTACATAAACAAATGTTCGTATATTTCATTCCTATTGTTACTCTTTCTTAGGTCAACACAACACAAAAAACCTCTCCATCCAATGACACCCCTTCCTCTAATGTTCTCTCCCAAAAAGATTCTAAACTTGGGACCAAACCTTTAGTTACCAAGCCCCTTGTTTCCATGGTCCCGCTTCATGAGAACCATCTCATCCAAAATCATCACTATCTTAAAACTAATCAGCGTATCTTTAACCAATCCGCCCTTTCTAGTCCAACTACAACCCCGTCTCTGACTCCTTTAGAATCTCTTAGACCTCCTTATAACCACATTTAAGACTTTCTCCTTTGTAAATCCCCCATAATCTCTCAATCTTATCAATCTACTCAATTGGTGGATCCTATTCCACCTACATTACTTTATGTCAACTCCATTTCATCCGCTACTAGTATGCTTATCTAACCATCTCAAAATTTTAACACTTACATTCCTACCCATCATATGTTCAAATCATCTCAACCTCTTAAGCCTCATATTCCTACTCATCATTTACCACAACAACTTGCTCAATCTAAATAATCATATCATGTCCCTATTTATCCACATCAATCATTGCAACGATTTATCCAATCTCAACGCATAAAATATATTAATCCTTATCAAATAATTCCACAAACACCCCATCCAATAATTAATAAACCGCTTTCTCAAATGGTTCCTCAAACACCCACACATCCACAAATTCATCAACCACCATATTAAATGGTTCTTTAAACCCACACACATCCACCAACATATCATCTGCCTTACTAAGCCACTTCCCATACCACACAATCACCATCCCAACCTAGCATCATGTCAAATGATCCTATTCACACTTTTATGAATAGGATGGCTAGTCTAGAAGCCACTACCTTGGAACCCAAGGTTACTTTATCCTATGAACAAATCTATAAAAAACCGATTTATCCATAGGTTACTATCAAACCTTACCCTCCTCCTCATTGGGAGATTCCTAAGTTAATTAGGTTCAACAACAACGAAGATCCCAAGAAACATCTTCGTGCATTAAAACATGCATGTTACCTCATTACATATGATCAAGACCTAATGATTCGCACTTTCCCCATGTCCTTGGTGAGTCCCACTTTAGACTGGTGCAATAGTATCCTTCAATACTCAATATTTTTCTTCACCCAACTCACACAGGTGTTCTTAGAACATTTTTCGATCAAAATTGCGTGCAAAATCACTATCACTCACCTATATGTCATTCGCCAGTTTCAAGATGAGTCCATTGTGGACTTTGTCACACAATGGAACAATGTTATAAACCAACTATCCTTCTCTCTTCCAAAACTTTATCTCATCGATCTCTTCTCACACTCATGTGTGAATCATATGTCATCCAACTTGTAAATTCAATCATTCCATACATTTCACGAAGCCTTTACCATGGATTTCAAACTTGAAACTCATTTTGTTGAGCAAGGTTATCTTAAATTCAGGTCAAGAAAACCTAAAATTGACTTTACTAAACTATCCGTACATAATGACACATCTAAGGGTGAAGACAACATTGTGGTTATTAATTCCTCATCCACACCTACATTTTTCATGTGGCCTCAACAACTAGCCCCTCGATCAACACCTAACTATACCCGTTGAGGGGATTGTATAGTTCTGTATTTGACAAGTTGATGGCAGTACACTCCATCCAACATCCTCCCATTGATGACTCGCGACCCAAGCCTATTTGGTATCACAAATCCCAGTATTTTAAATATCATCAACTCAAAGGTCATGACATTGAGAAGTGTCATTTCTTCAAAGATCGAATTCCAAAACTTATAAATTAGGGGGATATCCAAATAAACAACTCACCACTTCACCTAGCCAACCACTAGATGTCTTTAAACAACCATTCCATAACCACACACTGACAAGTCAGTCCACCACCACTACAACCCAAGCCCTCAATTCTCATACTATAAACACTCTTCACACCATGAACCAATATCGCATTCCATCTAAAACTTCCCCTCCTTCATGACCAATCACATCTACCTCCTTGGACATCACCCCTACATCTAAAAACCCATTAACACTTATACCCAAAACCACACTAATCATACCTACATCTATCTCGAAACCTATTCCTACATCCATACCTTCGACATAAACCCTATTCACAAATGTTTCATTCTTACCACTTGAGACACTTATGAGATCACCATTCCTACCTACTTCTACACCTGATATTTATCCTACATCTACTTCATTACCTATCTTGTATACTCCATCGGTTACCACACCCCCTTCATTGGATTTCTCAACCTTTCCTACATCCATTCCACCTTTACCCATCATCACATCCTTAAATTCTATCCCAGTTCTTCTTTCTGTACTTTTTTACGTATCCACCACATAAACTTTTATGGCCACATCTACATCTATCCCTACCTTTAACACATACACATCGAGTTTGACTATACATACCACTTCATCCAGATATATCATGCCCCAACTTTTCTATTCAACCCCTTAACCATATCTACATCAAACATACCTATCATGACATCAATTACATCTCCAAATTTCCCAATTATGCCCACCTCCCTATCGATCCCAACTACCCCTATATCTGTCATATGAACAAATCCACTCACCCCTACCTTGAAATCTTCGTAACCTATACCTATATCCTTTCCCATGGCCACACCACCCATTTTATGCCAATAAATTATATACATAATCCTTCAATGTCTATACCCACTATCACACCGACCATATCCTCTCGACTTTAAAATCTATTAATGATACTCCTTGGAAAATTTATGGAACAAACACCTCCACCTAAGTCAAACACAAACAATTATCATCCTCCCACTACATAACCGACTATGTCCACCTTGGCCAATCCAAATCCTATAAAATCCTAATCTCACATAGACCTTATTAATCTCATTATACAAACATCTATTTTTGTATCAATATCCACATCTACACAACAATATTTAGATCCTCCAGTTGATATTTTTCTCATCCCCGCCAAGTGTAAATTTTCTCAATCAAAATCTAAGGCTCATGGTAAAAATATCCAAAAGTTTGTTGCACATCCTCATAAGAATTCAGGTCTTCCCTCTTCTCAGAAATCGAATGTTACAACATCTATTTTAGGGTCAGTTCCCTCATCTAATACACCTTGTAATGATAAATCCAAACCCAAACAATCTAACCATCCTCTCAAATTTGATTCTTCTTTTAAGACATCTAATTTACACATCTGATCTATGTCCACTTCTTCCCTTAACTCCAATCCAAAATATTCTATCAAAATCCACAAGATTTACCTTCCCCATGACACTTCGATTGGATCTTAAGTAGACAATTTTTACACTTAATCCAAATATCTGCTATCACGCTTCCTCCCATTAGAGATTTTAATCCTAATAGAAAGAATCCATCATGGTTATATCACAGTCTATCCTCATGCCCCAGGTCATGACATTGAGCATTGTAAGGCATTTCAGACTATCATCCACGACCTTATTGAGAAATACACTTTCCTCATTCATGACAAACATCCTTCTCCATCTATAACCAATCCAATTTGTATCCCATCCATCGGGTTTCTGAAGGTTCCTTCATCCACCTCATCCATTATTGTCTCTCATTCGCATGTCATCCCTCCTACAAAATTTTCTCTCTTCTTCATCGATGTTGTTTATACTACCAATCACCCTTGTATTGTCCAACAGTTTATCCAATCCAAATAAAAAACAATCCTATCTAAACTCTTTATAAATCCACTATTTCATCTGCATCTAATACAATCTCCCTCACTAGAGGGACATCCTCCCCTCCTCCTTGAGCATCCCTTCCACATCAATTCATCTCTTATCCATACAACCTCCTTGATGCTGAGGTACTTTAATTTTTACATCACTTTATTTAATCTCATCCAATCTTAACTCCATATTAATTTTGTCTAAGTCTTCATCTTATTTTGACATCCACTTTTTTGGCCGTACTCATCCCTCTCTTGGGGGGAAATTTATTTTCATCTTAATTCCAAACTTCTGGCCATATTCGTCTCTCCCTTAAGGGACCTTGTTTTTCAATTGAATATTTCCTTTATGGTAATATCATGCATCTCTTGGGGGAACCATATTTTGATTAAAGTCCACCATTGTGGCCATATTCGTGCCTCCCTTGGGGGTACCATATTTTCATCATAAGCAAAATTTTGTGGCCTTTTTTCATCTTACCGAGACGGATTTTCTTCCCTTCCTCAGTTTCTAAAGGAAGCACATGGTTTCCATCCTATCTATCTCATGAATTCTTATCCAATATTTTATCCCTTACTAAATCCACCATTATGGCCATATTTTTCCCTCTCTTGGGGGACCATCTACTCATCTCATTAAGGACTCATATTTTTTCTTCCTTAAGGGTAGTGCATAGTTTTTTAATCATTTCTCATCTATCTCTTCATCCTATCAAGATTTCATCATATTTTTAATGTGACTTTAATCAGGACATTACATGGAAATTTTGGCTTCCTTTGATGGTAAACCGGAAGAAGAACCTCTTAATGCATTCCACTTGTGACCATTCTATTGTTAGCATACCTACCAATGAGAAAATATTCATATCTTTAGATCATTCCTCCATCGTGAGCCTCCTCCATATATCATTGTAATGATATGGAACTATTTGGTCTACCTTGACTTCCTAAAAATGACCTTAAATATGGGCACCATGGATCTATCTATAGCATTTTTCTATTAGATAGGCTCTCCCTTTTTTGTGAGAAATCCATCATCATTACACCCATCAACCTCTTATTTACCGATTGGAACCATACTAAGGTTTTATGGGTGTCACTTGTACAATCATAATCCCCTCCTAAGTGATCTATCTAGCTATAAACAACTCTTCCCCGTAAAAAAAATAAACAAAAAAATAAAAAATTATAGTCAAAATTATGTATGCTCCTATCTCATGCTATCTTATCTAAAAAATAGACTAATCCCTTGAAGGAGAGTTGTTCATAAAAACTATAAAATAAAAATATCCCGATCCCCCAAAGGAAAGCTATCATGCATATCTTATCTTTTCATCTAAAATAAAAAAGTCGAAAATCCAAAAGCAAAAGACAAAAGTAGACTATACCCTTGAAGGATGGATACACTATTATATCATGGTAGCGAGGGATTCACAATTTTATCAACCTTCTATATATCATAGCATCCTAAGAAAGCTTCCCACATTGATCAACTTTCTCATATAAATTGCAGACTTCCTGCATTGATTAGTTTGCATCTTCTTCCTTCCCAGAGACGGGGAATAGTCCTACAAACACCCACCTATGGAGAATGCTCTTCCTGCATACAAGTTACATCTAAAATTCTTTATCATTTCAACATTATATTTATAAGCTCACTCATCCATATTTCCCCCTTGATATTTGGTATAAATAAGTATCATTTGTTATGTGTTAACACCCACTATTGGCTATAAGTGCAATTCCTTCAATTATTCTCTTACTTATTTACCTCCAACCCGGTTTGAAGAATTGTTTCCCCATATGCTCCTTGCTATCATTATGTGGAATTTATCTCTTTAAGTTCACATTTGTATTAATAAGATCATATTATTGAATATCTAATTTTGAAATATGCCATCTCTATCCATATGTTTACTTTTAAGGATGACATCTATAAAAATCATCCATAAATCCATGAAATATGTTAACATCTATGAACACTATCTCTAATGTAATTTTTTGTTTCAAAATTCTACTTGATCTTCGTTGCAGTTTTCGAATCCTACTTGAAGATCCCTCTCAAGGAAAGTTCATTATCCTAAAGATCCTCATCCCCCACCATGGCCAACATGTCATTTATCCATCCATCCTCCCACATCACCTTTATCTTCCAGTTAATTATCCCCACATCACCTTTCTCACTCTCTTCATCCTTCTCTGTTTCATTTCCTCTCCTTCTCCCATATTTCACCAACAATAATTTTTTTTGTTCTTCCCCTAACGTCCCTTCATTGGAATTTCCTCTTCCATTCTCCATTCCTCTTTTACCATCCTTCACTCTTTCTCTCATCCTTTACCAATAATAATAATTGTTGGTCTTCCCCTAATTTTATTTTACCGGCATTACTTCGTCCATCATACATTCTCTCTTTCCTCCCATTCTTTGTCTCCACCTCCGCCATTTCTTGTCACTTATTTTCCACATCTCCATCTTCCCTTCTCCCTTTCCAATATCATTATTTTCTTCTTTATACATCCTTCGTTATTTTCATTATAATCCTCTTATCCTCGTATCATGCATCTCTACAAAATTTCCCCTCCTTCCCTCATGCCTCCTTATTAATTTCCCATTTTCCCTTATTCCTTACTCATTATCCCATAATTTAATCCTCCCACCTTTCACATGCATTTCCATGTGGTTGTACCATATTCCCCTTCCCTTCCCTTCCATGATCTTCACCACATCTTCATGTTCTCTTCTTTAGTTTCTTTCTTTTCTCTATTCTATCATCTCTTTCGTCTTCTTTTAATTCTCCTTCTTCTCCACCTCCTTAACTATATATTTTCTATTCTACTACCTTCATTTTTACTTCTCTCTCCTTTTTTCTTGACCTCATCTTCTACTATGTTGTTTTTTCTCATCTTGATTTCTCTTTCTAGTTTGAATTTCTTCATTCCCTTCTTCTATCATCCTTCTCTACTATTCTCTTCCACTTTTTTTTTCTCATCCCCCATTTCCATCCACTTTATTCTATACCATATCCCACCTATATAGTTTCCTTATTTTATCTTTTCTATCGTCTCTTTAAATTATTCATCTTCCTCATCTCCTCAATGTTTCCATCATTTCTCTCCCCCCATCTTCATCATTTCCTCCATTTTCCATCACTTCTCTTCCTTAAATTTTTGCATATCCTCCATTTTCCCATGATTCCTCTCCATTCATGCACATCTCTCTTCCTTTTCTACAATTTCACCCTTTCCTCTATCACCTTTTCTCATCTCATCTTCTCCCTCTTGTTCGACTTCCTCATTTCCTTCTCTTATCATCCTTTTCTACTATTCTCTATTTTCTTTTTCTCTAGACCCATCACGTCGGATATATTGCCTACCCTTGCCTTCTTCTCCTCATACTTCCATAATTTATTTATTTTCTCATTTCTATCGTCTCTTTCGTCTTCTTTACATTTTGCACTTTCCTCATCTCCTTTGTTTTTTCCATCATCTCTCTCCTCCTTTTTTTTACTTTCACCCTCTACTCTGTCACCGCCCATCCTTATTCCCATCATCCTTCCACCTCTTTCATTCATTTCTTTTCTCCTTCTCCACCATGTCCGCTCTATTCCATACCATTTTTCTCTTCACATTCCTCACCTACCCATAATACACCGCTCCTCCTGTTCATTCCATTTTTTTCTCTCTTTCCACTCTCGATCATTAATTCCTTACATACATCTTCACGCTTAAAATTAAAGTTCAAAAAAATTCTCTACCCATTTGCAGACCGAGACTCCATTTTATTACACCCCATTCTTGTCCTCTTCTCTACGACATTGAGCCCTCTTTTTTTTGTGAGCTTCTTCCATTCTCATCAGCCCTCTTGAAGTGGAATCACCACATAAATCCCTCAGCACATCTTCCCATGGAATTTTTTCTTAGAGGATACCATAACGGTCATCAAATATCCATTGTTATTTTCCCTAACAAACATCTACTCTACTTTTTGCTTCCCAGAAGTAGATTGAATTCTTCCCCTATTTCATTGATGAAAAGGGAATGCTTTCTCTTTTCTTCAAAAAAAAACATTTCTTCAGAAACATGAATTCAAAACCATATATAATCCCCCTTTGGGAATTTTATCCAACATTATAATTATTCCTTTCTATTCTGAAAGTCCACCTTTTTGGCCATACTTACCTCTCCTTGTGGCATTTGGTACCATCATTTTTTATATCTTGCCTCATCTTATCATTTTACATATCCTTCTTCAAAATTCCACCCTTGTGTCCATAATCATCCCCCCTTGGGGAATAGTATTTAACCACCCGTATTATAATTTTCCCTTTTGGCCATTTTTGTGGCCTATGCTAGGGAATCATTATTTTCATCCTCGTCCCTTTTGCAGATGCATAATTTTTCACTCAATTCCTCTTGTATGAAGGATTTTGAATTATTTTCACATTTGATTACGCATAGTTTGATGCTTTCCTATTAGTCATTGGTCATCCCGGATTGAATCCATTATAGAGGTTTCCCATTAGATTCCCTCCATTTCACAGTGATTTTTGCCCACTCACTGGTCCGTAGATCATTGTCGTCATCTCCATTGAGACCACACTTTGTCCCTTACCGATGTGATATCATAGCCAACACCATAGTATTTATTGTTGTTGAAATCTTTTTTTCTTGGTTTATCTTTCCTTATTTTATCATTTTCTCCATTTATCTTCACCCACTTGACCTTTAACATATATCTCTTTCAAACCCGTGATCAACCTCCCTTAGTTTTTCAATCCCAAGTTTGAGGGGGAACACTAAATCAATTATATTTTCAATACTTCATCATTTTTTTCTCGCAGCTTACCTGATGCAAAACACTCATCAAAAAGGGGAAAATGTAGACACCAATGTTTGGTTTCATTCCTCCACTTCATCTCGCATCCACTCTCTTACATCAGGTTTTTCCCATTCAAATTCATTTTCCCTCCTAATTCCATTTGAATTTATTTTCCCACCAAAATACATATATAATTAATCAATATTAATCAATTGATTAATCCCTTTTAAATCAACTTATGAATTTAATATTCAAAATTGGTCCGTGTTATCCCACTAAATAATTTAATATTAAACAATTATCCATGTTATCCCACTAATGAATTAAATATCCAAATATAATCCACATCAAATCCCACCTTTGAATTAAATATTCAAATATTATCCACACGTAATCGACCTCTGAATTAAATATTCAAATATTATCCACATGCAATACACCTTTGAATTAAATATTCAAAGATAATCCATATGCAATCCACTTTTGAATTTAATATTCAAAAGTAATCTCCACTCACCTAATCAAGGTAATTTTTCATAATCAAGATTACCCAAATTAACCCCCTTTCCTCAGGGTATAAATCGAAGCCTTCCCCCTCCATTTGAAAATGAAGTTAGAAGTGATAACAAAATTATGACATTATAGGTCCACTCATATCATCATCATACCATCATAATTCCCTTGTTATGCCACTTGTATCACAATAATATCATCCTCATACCCTTGTGGCAGGGTTCATTTTAAGAATACCCACATGAAAAATTATGTTATAATTTGTGGCGAATCTCAAAAATCAACTTTCGTATCGTTGTTGAATTTCTAAAAAAAGTATCATGGCAAAGGTGATTTCACAAAGAGTAATTATTCCTGATTTCGCAAAGTAGGTTAGGAAGGTTAGAAAGGAAGGTTTGGCAGGTATGTTGGGTAGGAAGGTTGCGAGGGTGGGTAGGTCGGGTTGGTTGGTCGGGTGTGTTGGGCGGTTGAGGGATTAGACGAGTGGGTTGGACGATTGAGGGGTTGGATGGCTAAGAGTTAGATGGATGAGGAACCATAGGTTCAATGGATTAGGGTTTTGATGGATAAGGGGTTGGATGTCTAAGTATTGGATGGGTGGGTTAGACGGTTAAGGGTTGGATGGCTAAGGGTTGGACGGATGGGTTGGTCGGCTAAGGGTTAGACGGGTGGGTTTGATGGGTGAAGGGTTAGACTGCTTAGGGTTGTACAAGTAAGGGTTGGATGGCTAAGGGTTGGAAGACTAAGGGTTGGATGGTGAAGGGCTGGTCGACTAAGGGTTAGATGTATAATGGTTGGATGACTAAGGGTTAGACGACTAATTAGTAATGGGTTGGACAGATTGTTTAATTAAGTTGGCCAGTTTGATTGGTCAGGTGTGTTGGTAATCCATCCAACATGGGTTAGGAGGCTGCCATGGCTAGCCAATAATTTTCCACCATGTGTCCTTGTAACCATTCAAACCCCTATAAATACCCCTACAAGGTTCATTTCTTCACTTTATTATGAAAATTTCCAGTGCTCAGACCTCTCCAATCTTCAAAGTTCTCCCAAATTTCAATAATGGAAAGCACCACATCTACTCCTACACCCAAATTCCAATAAAAAAAACATGATGTGCCCATAGATTGTATCTCTACTAAAACTTAAAGAAACACAAAAGGAATGGATTGAAAACTCATAATTTACCGAGATTGTGGACATGCCCCAATTCGATATTGATACTTCAGTCCTTTATTACCTTATTTCCTATTATAATGAGAGTAATGGAAAATTTTCCACTCTCCTCATGCATTCGATACATCGTCAAAATTATTTCACAATTGGGCCCGTAGACATACATCAATTAATTGGGTTACCATTCAAAAATAAGCCACCCGTTACTACAAAGGATCTCCTTCCAAACGAAGACAAAAAGTTTTTGGCATTTCATTACAATGTGCAGATTGATGGTAAGTTTATTATTTTCAAATGGTTTTTCTCTTAACATTACTCTACCACCCAAGCCTCTAACATTTCTTGTATTTTATTGCATCTCCTCTTAATCCTTTGTCAAGAGGCATTCTTCTACAAGGTATTACAAACCAATTATTTCTTACGTTGAATGACTTTTTTATGCCAGGATTGTATTACAAGGAAGATCTGTAGTCATTCTATATTGGTCAGTACAATATTTATTGTGGACACTAGTAGGTCAATAATTTTATTGCTGCACATATTTGTCCAACCGAATAAAAACATATGTCTCTCGTGCCTGCAATGCCAATCAATCTGATAAATCTAAGACTGTATTCTCTTGTTGCAATTATATTGTTTCTTTCTATCATGAAGAGTGATATGAATATCAGCAAGCTAAAATTTCAACTGCAATTAATGATAAAATTACTGGTCGCAGTCTTGAAGAACAACAGGTAACTGTTAATTTTACAGTTTTCTTGTTATTATGATTTCAAATTCAATATTTTTCAATAAAATAATAATTGTAAGATTTTATTTTAGAGATAAGAATTATAGACGCAACATCTCATAAGGAGGCAATTCCTCAAGGTAAAGCCCCTACAGATGTCTCTGCTGATTCTTACATGGATTCAATAGGATCAACACCCTTAAGAGCTCCTCATCAAAAGAAACCTAGGGGGATGTTATGGTCATCACACCTACCATCACATTTAACAACAAGTATGAATTTTTCTTTTCATATAATTAACTAATTCAAATAACTAATACAGATTATGTAGGTAGTACTGTATTTTAATATTTCTATTGTTCTTTTCTACATTTATTGTATTCAGAAACTACTGATGAAGATCAAAATCATTCTAATGGTCATGATAGAAATGTCACGTTTACGTCTCTGAACATGCAAGGTAAATTGTAATATTTATTATTTATCATGTTTTGTTTCATTATATTTTTTTAGCATTTACAAGGCCCAACTGTATAATGATAATTTTCTAACATTTTTTTGTTTCTTTCTTGTAGGTAATACGGCTTCTGAGCACATTCCACTTGCTAGGAGGCCACCAATACTGCCAATATGTACATTCCAAACAAAAAATATCTTCAGGCAATACTATATGGTTTCCTGCAAAATATGATGGAACAGTTCATCCCGCAACCAAAGAATTTCCTGGAATCTCACTAGGTGGTGTTTTATTTATAATGGACTCACAATGCTTCAACAACATTTCCCTTGATGAGAATTATTTGGGATTCGATATTGGAGATGAAGAAAATGGTAACTATTTTGACACCCATGATATGACCAATCTACTTCACCTCAACCACAACAATAACAAAATGTGCATGAAAAACATGAAATTTACTCTCCTCCTCCTCCAAGATAAGCTCCATAAAAAGATGATGAAAAGACACATTTTATATTATAAAATATGAGATCAGATAGTATGCGGGAAAAAATTCAAGAGGTTGTAACGTCTGATGTGGATTTGGTGTGGTATTTTGAGAGGAGAGCTAAAATTTTGATAAAAGAAATAAATACATGATATCATAATCATGCTCAAAGGCATTCATTATTCACTTCTGTAGAGATCCAACCAAAAAGGAAATACTTTTATCTAAAAAAAGCTCAGTTAGGGAAAATTTCATATACTAATGATTACATGATGAAATTATAGACATAATGTTAAACAGGTTGGAGCATAGGCTTACTACAACAAATGGGCTAAAGAGACAAAAAAAAATTTAATAGCAAATTCATAAAAATAAAAAGATGTGGTGTGTTGGATTTTAGTTTTACATGAAAAATCCTAATGTTATAAGAACTTAAATATATTTTTTCAATTTATCCAATAGACAAAAAAATTAATATTTATGTTTTGTAGGAGAATTATGAAAATTTAAATAAAGGATCCACTATATTTGAAGCAAATTTGAAGAATTCCTACAAAAGCCTGAATTCATTTGTATAGTTGAAGGAAAAACTCATAGTAATAATTATACAGAATAATACTTTGAGAAGGATAATAAAGGAGCATAAGATGGATCCAAAACTCTTACTGAAGAAAATGATAGACGCAGATGCAACACTTTTGACAGCAGGAGATGTAGCGAGGGAGGAGAAAAATATTCTTGAAAATATCAATATTGCAACCCGAGATTTGCATGCATCAAGAGTTATAGTAGATATCTCTGTATAGACACAATAAATTCCTCCACCTCTTACCCAAGAAAAATATTAAGATTCTCCTGCAACATAAGAATTCAATATGTTAGTTAAGGTCACCATGTGACAGGTGTGTTGTCACAATTCTGACACTAACATAGGAATTAAGAGATAGTGGCCAACACTTTTTTTTTTTTATTCTGTGTGGCATATGTAAGGACAAATATGATTGAAAATCATAGGCAGAAAAGAGGATGACCTCGTAATGTGTCCTTATATGACATAGCTTTTTCGGAAGCTTTGATATATTAAGTACAATGGACAACCTCCTTTTTGAATTGTATTAGATGAAAATGATTTATGAATTTGTAATTTTCTTCATAAATTAGTCCACTGCATGAGAGAATGATTTCAAGAGTACTTTGGAAATTGGAATTGTAACTATATGCTGTTAATAAAAATGATGTTTCTTTTTCTTTGTTTACGTAAATGTTGGTTAAATTTACTTGATTTTGTTTGTTTAAAATGTTTACGTTTATGATTTCTTGTAGATGTAAAAAAAATCAATTAACAGATATATAAGACAAAGGTGTCCTTATTTCAGTATGAAAACAAAATATAAAAAACAAATGGGATAATTGAAAATGATAGTGACATTGTTCAAATGACAATGGATCAAATAAATACAAATATAATATTGCATTTATTGAAACTTGTAATCTCTGTATGAAATACATAAATACTTATTACATCAAATTATTGTAATGAAATCTATGTGAATTGGAATAGTCCTGGAGCAAGACTTTCATTCGCGTCTTGGAAATCAACAATAACATGATCTGTGGATGTGTCTCGATCTCCTGGGTCAGGAAGAATATTACTAACTCCTCTTATTTCTACTATTGAATTACATAATACAAGTTCTCTATCATAAGGAAAATACTCCACTGAGCAACGTGATATAAAAAACCTTAGATATCTTTCTAGGTTCCTATCCAATCTGTTTCAAACTTTTGATGTTAAAAAGGATAGTGCATTGAAAACCCTCTCATCTTCCAAAAAACCCAGAATAATTGTTTGATAGAGTTCATAAAGCTCAATATATTCGCTCAAATATTCACTTAGGATACTACTCGAACAAATATCCTTCTAAATCCTTTTCATGACACCATAATCCCGTGGGTTTTGTAGAAGTTGAACTTTTCGTATCATAGTATTAGTAAAATCCATTGACTTGGAACTAAGTATTTTTATTTGTAAAATACCTTCTACATAAACTCCATTTATCTATACAGTCTTAGAGAAATGGTCAGTTAGATCACTCATGTTTTAGACAAATAAAGGATTGATAGATGTATAAGGTTTTCTGCCAGACAAATTCCAAAACTATGGATTTACAACTCCCATTGCTTCAACTATTTTATCATAATTGAATCTTTCCCGGATCTCTTTAGCTAACGATTCAGATATCTTTCTGAAATTATTCCTAGTTTCCATTAATACTGCATCATATAAATTTCGTGTCATGCTTACTTCTTCTATTTCTAATACAACCATATCAACTTTTTTTAGGAACATATGAAGTGGAATCTCTTTTCCATGTGATATTATACATAGATGATCATGTATATTTTTTTTTAAGAATCACCTAGGAGTTTTCAAATCTTTCAATGCATTCTAGTTTTCAAAAACAACACCCTGAAAAATCCCATCAGAAATATATAATCTTTCTAGATTCCAGCACACACGTATTTTCAATCTAATGAAGTCTATTATGTAGAAATAATGATCTTTTGCATGCTTCATTAAAATATTAAGCTCCTTAAACATGGGGAAAATACCACAGAGTGTGAGTAAAGTTTCTATGTTTGTTAGACGACACAATAGATATTTGGCTTTATCTACATCCCTTTGGTATTTATACATAAATCTTGTCAATGAAGTATATTCATCAAATATTCTACAGGTAGGCTCATACATAGATATCCATCTGATATCTACATCTTTCATAAGATTTTTTTCTTCTATTAGTCCAATTCCAAATTTCTCAAATTCTAAAAATCTCTTTGGATTGCTAGAATAATAAGTATGTAAATCACGTATCAATTCGTTCACTTTAGCTACATTTTGAATTGTGCTCACAATTTTGTAAGCTAGATTCACTCTGTGAGCCATGCAATAAAAAATAACCATATACGGAGAAAAAACTTTCTGAAGTCTAACACAACTACCATTTATGGCTCCCTGCATTATAGCTGCACCATCGGTTCTGACACAAACTATTTTTTTTGCAATGGTAAAGTCATCCATTCCGGCGATATCCTTCATATTTGAGACCACCAAATTATAAATATTTTCAAAATTGCAATTCTCAGTCATTTTATGAATTTATAAGAGGTGTGGAGTTTTTATTTCATTACAAAATGTGTAAACATGAATACGAATCCATGAATTATTATCCACTGCAGTACTCTCATCTATTGAAAGAGAAATATACTTTGGCTTTTGAACACACAGTTTTAAATCCTCATTTTCTACCAGAGATAGACATTTTGTAATTTCCCATCCGCTGGTATCTGACCAATGATATTGAGGAACGTTACGTAGACCAATAACTTGATACAAAATTTTATTTTCTACAAAATATGACATCGGTCTTCCTCTTTTCATTATATGGAATATGGTAGCGAACTGAATACTTTAGCAAATTGAATACTTTTTGCATGCATTTTTTCCTCCATAGCTTTTCTCGATCTTGCTACTATGGTCCCACCTTTTTCATTTACATATTTCATATTCTTCTGTGTATTTGACATGTAGAAAATCTTTTGCATCTTTCCATTCATGTGTTCTGACTATGTTGCCATCCTTTTGCTTTTGGGAAATGTATATTTTCCCACAGTGCTTTTCAATTGTGTCTAGTTTGAGATGCATCGTGTGATCCTTCCCCTATTTCTAACCACATATTTTTCATTGAAATTGTTTTGGAACATCATTACAATATTCAGTGTACACAAGTTCAATAAATAGATATTCTGTAGGCCATTTGAACTTGAATTTCCTTCTAATTGTCCAATTTTTTCTCTTTCCCTTGACATATTTTTTTTCCTTGGGGTTCAACTTCTACATCTGGGCTCTTCGCAGTAATATATTGATTCTCATGTCTCCTTTTTCTTGAAATATACCTTGGATTATAAGCTTCCTCTGCTGGTGTATCATGAGAATTCGATGAATTTTCTAGTACTTATATGTCATCAAGGGATGTAATGTTTTCCTCAACATATAATGGATCATCGATATATTTAAGTTGATTATTTTGTGAAGGAATTTCTGAAACGTCTACATATAATTCTATAAAATTGTTACAGATATAATATTAATTTTATCTATAGTTAAATTTTTACAAACTCTCTAGAGTAAAAAGAGTTCAAAGAAAAATATGAAAAACATAATTATTAAATAATGTAAGATTAAATAGCCTATAAATAAAACATGCCACATACCGATATTTTAAGTTGATGCAGAAAGCCCCTTCATTTTTTATGATTTTCCAAAATAGATAAGCAAAGTATTTGCACCCTTTTTTGAACTAGCTGAATTTGTAACCTTATTACCCCGATTTCTAGTATCCAAGACTGATTAAGGATGACTCTAATGTTTGAATGCTCTGATATTGGAGGGTTTAGGGTTAAATGGTAGTATTTGGATGGTATAGGGTTGGACGATAAAGGCTTGGACGACTCTGTGGTTGGACGAAAAAGGGTTGGACGACTAAGGGGTTTGACGACTCACGAATGAGAGGTTGAACGACTTATTTTTTGGATGAATGAGGGATTGGATGATTGAGGGGTTAGACGGTTGAGGGGTTGGAAGGATTAGGGTTGCATGACTTAGGGTTGGATGACTAATGGATTGGATGAGTTAAGGGTTAGACAACTAAGGTTTAGATGACTTAGGGTTGGATGGCTAATGAGTTAGACAACTAAGGGTTACACAGCTAGGGGTTGGACGGTCAAGGGTTGGATTGTTAAGGGTTTGATGGCTGAGGGTTTGAAGACTGAGGGTTAGATGACTGAGGGTTGGATTACTCAGTGTTACATGACTGAGCGGTTGCTTATGTTTACTTCAGTGAATATGCGCACGAAATGATTGTAAATGGTGAAGAATTAAATTCATAAGCTCTTATATATGTGTAAACTATAGGTGAAACTAATAGTATAAGGGACATGTTGGTAAAATGTTTCAGTGAATAATTCAGATGCAAATAAAAGAATATTTGCCAATTCGAATTTCCATAATCCTTGATTTTCACGAGTTTATGAAAAATTCACGTCTAAAAATTTCCTTTCCTTGTGGTTCTCTTAGCAATCCCATTTCTTGGCATCCTTCTATCTACAATAGGAAATTTTGCATGTGTGTGAGTTCCTTGCATCTAGCCCAATTCACTATTGAGTCACATAGGTTTGGTTTGTTTACAGGCATTTTGATCAGATCTGCATATTTCCTTATATATCAACATTTTTAGCTTTCGTTTATATCATATTCTACATGTTATCTTATCATTTTTAGATTAATTTCTTGAACACGGATTGACACCCTTGCAAGGAATTCCATTGAATTCTGGGGGTTGGAATTTTCCAAGCAATACGCCATATATCTGTGTAATCCCATCTTCTTCCAAGTGTTTGTGATCTACAACATCCTCCATCGGTGAAAATAGGAAGGACATTTCATCCATCAACATCATCATCCATCTCTTCTAGTATCTAAACCCGCCATCTTTTGAGGTCATATGTCTTATTTTTTATTATTTTAGTTCGCTCTAGAGACAATATCATTATTGTCGTCCTAGAGACAATTACAAATCTAGTTTTCTCTCCTTTAGAGACAAATACTAATTTCAAGTTATGTCTCTCTAGATACGATACAAATTTAACGAATAACAAATCTGAATTGCAAGAATAAATTATACCCAAAATATCCTATAGTGCAATCATGGCTCATATCATCTATGACGTCAGAGGGGGCTGGTAATAATATGAAAATTAAAGAAATTTTATGTAAATTCTTGTGTCAAACAAAAGGGTAGAAACATATTAATACAAAGAAGATAAAATACAAAGGTACCTATTATGTCATTAACCTTGAAAAAAATGATAAAATCCAAAGGGTGCTAAATGCCACTCAAACCTTTGTGACACACCAATATTACACTTCTCTCCACACCAAATTCAAGCGATCTGTCTACTTCCTAGTACTACTTTGAGGTTAATTTTCTTAATTTTATATTTCACTACATTGATTTGGTAGAAAGGTAAAAGCATCTCTGAACACACTACTACAAGGGGGTGTTTTTTGAGACAATAATAGAGACAATAATTGACCAAATTATCTCAAATAGAGACGATAAAAAAGTTGTATATTGTATCTATTATTGTCTCTAATTATTATCTCTCCAAAGACAATATAGATGGATACATACTTTGTCTCTTGAGAGACAATAACATTTCTCTCTCTAGAGACAATATCATTATTGTCTTCCTAGAGACAATACAAAATACTAATTTTTTATCTCTTTAGAGACAATACTAATTTCAATTTATTGTCTCTCTAGATACGATACAAATTTAAAGAATAACAAATCTGAATTTCAAGAATAAATTATAACCAAATATCATATAGTGCAATCAATGGCTACATATCATCTATGATGTCAGAGTGGGCTGGTAATTAATATTATAAATTAAAAGAAATTTTATTTAAATCTTGTGTCAAACAAATGGGTTTAGAAACATTTTATTAATATCAAATAAGATAAAATACAAAAGGGTACCTATATGTCATTAACCCTTGAAATAAAATGATAAAATACAAAAGGGTGCCTAAATGCCACTAACCCTTGACACACAATATTAACACCTTCTCTCCACCACCAACTTCAAGCGATCTGTCTACTTCTCTAGTACTACTTTGAGGTTCATTTTCTTAATTTTTTTTGGGCAACTTCCTAGTTTACAGCCTTCTATATCCCAGACCTATATCATTTGGCATGTGATGCTTTCTACCCTCCTTAGATGTGAGCAAATTCAAAACAATGAACATAAAATAGTAGAAAATCAACACAATGTAGACTAACTAATCATGGTAAAATGTACAATATTAACCCCATGTTTCTCAAGATGTGTACAAAGCACTAACAAGGTATCAACAATTATAGTTGTCAGAGAAGAAAATTCTAAAATCCAAAAGAGCTTAGGGTTTTTCTTACATCTTTACTCTAAACGAACTCTTCTTATCACTCTATTGGCCAAAAAATAAAGAACATCCATCAGAATCAAATTAAATTTGAAACACTTTTTCAATGCTAATTGTGAAACCAACATGGATACAACAAACCTTAAACCATTGTCTATGTTAGGTCACAGGTTTGAGTTAGCTTCCCATAAAACCATTTATTTACAAATTAAAATAAAATTGTAGGAAAATGAAACCATTGCTTTGCCTTTCAACAATTCTTAAGAAAGATAAGAGTTATATTTTGATCCATTTCTTTCAAAGATTTGAAAAAATAACATTAATAACAAAAAAAAGGTAAAGGAAACTAGAATTCAAATAAAACTCAAAAAAGGAGGGATCCAAATTCATTGCATTTAAAACATCATGAGATTAATGCCCATTAGATTTAAAGCTGCTCCCATGAAAAGAATTCAGAATTATGAGAAGTGGCCAATAACTTCATTCAAAATTCAAAATTAAACAAGACAAAATAAACGTACAAACAAAAACTATAGTACAAGATTGATCTCAAAAAAGAGAATTGATTTCATTTCCTATAAGATATTTATATTTTCATCCATGGCCTTTAAAAATATCTCAATGCGTCTCAAAGCAAGTACAACAAAAAAAATTAAAAAGATGAAAAAATGATAGTATTAAAATGATACCCATTAGATTTTCATCTACCTTGGAAATTTTCCACACTTTACCAAAAATAGAAAATAATTGTATCCAATATTTATCAAGAATAACACATATTAGACAGAGTGTAAGGATAGATCACATTGCCTTCAAAACACAAAAATTAAAAAGCAGATGGCCAAAATTTCTCAAAGACTGAGAACAATCCCATACAAAACAAACAGACAATAAAAAAATGGATTTAGAGAGAGTAGGGAATTAACCTTGTTTTATGTACCAGATTCCACATTGCAAACATGAAATTCCTTGGGGAAGCAACTGTAGTGATCATCGCAGCATATATCTGAATCCATTGGGAAACGACCCCATGCATAGCAGGAGGAACCAAAGTCCAAGACACATTAGCAAGTGTTGCTCTCTGGGTAGGAATAAGAATTACCACAAATGTTTGAGGGCTTAAAGGGGGATGGGGGAGAAGGCCTTGGGTTTGAAGGGTTGGCACCCTTCTTTATGGGGTAAGATTCCTCCATGGAAATTCCACACATACTGGTGTTGGTTTTTATGTTTCTTTGAAGTCTGATGTATCCCTTCTCTCCCCATCTTCCTCCCTAGGAATTCATGACAATCCAGTAGTTTGTACCATTATCTGAACGATATCCAACCAAAGTGACACCATGGTCCAGTTGAGTCCCATATGTGTTTGTGAACACCCCCTGTCAATAAGTAACAAATCCACTCTCAGTCTCTCAGATATACTTTTCATCGTCATGTAAAAAAAATCACATATAAAAGGTTGACAATGACAGTCATCCTTGTAAAACGTAGTGAATTTGCAAAAATTAAGCTCCCTGGCAATATTCAATATTCATATATATGTATTCCAATAATTCAAGGTATAAGCTATTCCTTAGGTTCACAATTATTTGCATGAAACGTATGCAGTCAGCTTTTGAAAACAAAAACAAGAATTTACATTGTATGCACATATATCTCAAACTTCAGTTTGCATTTTAAAGTAGGCATGCTTTCAAGACCATTAACTGCAAAGCTCTTCCATATAAACAAGCAATTAGCATAAGAAATAATTTTTTTATTTTAGTCTACATTTTTATTATAAGAGGGGATAGTTTGACAAACTTGAAAGAAATCCATCCAAATAAGCTATTGCTCAGCAGGTTTAGATAGAGAGGGAAACTATGGGTATGCAGCTACTTCTTGGGGGTTTTATAACATCTTGACAAAAGAGGATGGATTGATAGTAGTAGTATCAAGTACCACTCAATTGTTATCTTTAGTTTGAAAAACATGTAATAAATTGAAAGCATCTTAGACATTGAACCATGACTTCTAGAAGTCATCTGTTATGGCAGTGATTTGAACTCTATTGGATGAGTGAAATATCCTCAACAAAGTGTTAGGAAAAAAGGGATAAAATATGGGGAATAATCCCTCACAGAATCACAACAGTAGAAACTAATATGCAAAAATTATTACAGATCTCAAATAAAATTGGAGCTAGAATAAAATAACAATTCAAAACACATTTGCAATACAAAGAGACATATAAATAGACAACTATTTAAAAACCGTGGTTCACCCAATTTTCCCGGCTACGTCCACCAAGAATCACTTGCTCAGATTTTATTACAAGCCACCGCTCTCTCAATACTGGTATACCTCTAACTTCAACTTCTCTTCCTCCAAAGTTTTTCTAATGATCCGTTTGGAGCTATGCTCAACAAACTCTACATGCCCCAATTCAAGCAATTTTTGTAACCCGAATTCAAAAAATCACATTCTATAGTCGTGAAATACACTGTTGTGCCACCTACAGTTAAATATAACTTGTCTTCCTCCTGCTGTCTACATAGCCATGTCTGAATCTATCATATGCATAACTGTAGCATATAAATAGAAGGATCCAACTGCTTAAGCTCTTTACCTAGATTTTCTAATCAAAACCGTGGGTATCAAAACCATGGGAAAAACCCTCTCCTGTCCCATAAACCTATGGGTCCTGCAAAAATCTCCAAGACCCATATGAGAAAAGCATCTTCCGTTCCTTCCTATTTCCCGATATTTCGGGTGCTGCTTCTTGAATTTTTTTCGAGGCCAAAAAACACAGGATTACAACTTCCATCCTCAAATTTATTTATATACACACAATGGTTAGAATGACATCTGATATAACCTTGCTCCATCATGAAGCTATCAAACTTCTTATACCATTGACGTAGCTGTTTCAGGCCATTCAACACTTTCACACATGAAAAGCTCCTCCTCCAGGAAATGCAGTCCACAACCTAACAATCTCCCTATTCTTGGAGACTAGTTTTCCTCTGAGCAAGCTTCTCAACCCTTGTTCTGCACTAGTTTCTGTGAAGACCAACCAAAGCTGAACACAACTCTTTGGATTCCAGTTTTTCCCTTGTGACCACCTTGGTCATCATCTTGAAGTCTGCAGGATTCTGACTGGTATGAATCTTCTCCAAAGTCAACTTCAACTTAGCTCTTCCTCCAATGAACAAACACCTCACATCCAAAGACTCCTAATGAAATGATACCTTAAGAAAGAAAGAGGCAGTCCTGCATGTAACCTCATGCTCCTAGCACGTTCCATTATTTTTCTATTCATCCTTTTTGATAGCCCATTCTACTGTGGATTTCCTGGAACCGTCTTTTTCCTACGGATTCCATTCTTAGAACAGTAATCATCAAATTCATTGCTGCAATACTCCCCTCCATTATTTGACTTGAGACATTTTAGCTTAAGACATGTTTCATTCTCTACCAAGGATTTCCATTTAACAAAAGTGTCAAATACATCAGATTTGTTTCTAATACAATAAACCCAAACTTTCCTTGTTGCATCATCAATAAAAGTAACATAATAACTTGAACCCCCAAGAGATGATACCTGAGCCGGTCCCCACACATCAGAATGTACCAGCTCTAACTTACTCTCTTTCTTCGTAGGTCCAACCTTGAGAAACCTTACTCACTTCTATTTCCCATATATGCAGTTCTCACATAAATCCAAACTTGTTTCTGTATATCCAAGAAAATTCTTCTTTATGATGTTCATGCCCTTATGGCTCATATGACCGAGCCTATAGTGCCATAATGTTGTATCTACATCTGAAGCCACAAGATTACAATCATTAGTACTATCAGTCGTTAAATACAAGGTTCCAACCTTCTTACCTCTTGCCACCACAAGAGCACCCTTGGTAACCTTCCAAGAGTTAGCTGTAAATATCACAGTACAACCATCACTTCCCAATTGCCCCGCCGATATCAAGTTTCTCCTTAATGTAGGCACATGTCTGACATCCTTCAATAGCCATGTATTCCCATTCTGCATCTTAACCTGAATAGAACCTTTTCCAACTATACTGCAAGGATCATCATCACCAAGAAAAACATGCCCAAAATCTCCTTGAACATAATCAACAAAATAATGCCTATGTGGAGAAGCATGGAAAGAAGCCCCTGAATCTAAAACCCAAGATTCAGTAATATTGTGCAAAGAAAGAATCAAAGCATCCTGACATACATTACTCGTTGCCACATTTTCCTCCTTGTTTTCTTCTTGTTGTTTCTTCTTATCCCGAAGCTCCCAACAGTCCTTCTTTGCATGCCCAGACTTTCCATAATTCCAGCATACAATCTTGTTCTTGGATTTTGACCTTGCCCGATTTTTTGATCTTCCACAGTTTCCTCCATTCTTTTGTCTCCCTCTAGTTTCCACTGTCAAAGCATTCCCTGAAGTAGAAGATTCCCCAGAGCTTTTTTTTCACATTTCCTCGCTTAGAATCACCCCTACAACATCCTCAAACTTCAACTTCGAGTTAGCTGGAACCGAGTTACTTACTGCCATTACCAGGCTATTCCAACTCTCAGGTAAAGAGCACAGAATTAATAAAGCCCTAACTTCTTCATCAAATTCTATTTTAACCAAAGCTAGCATATTCACAACCGTATTGAAATCATTTAAATGATCTGCTACTGAACTATTCTCAGACATCTTCATATTGAAACAACTTTTCACTAAAAATATCTTATTAGAGGCAGAGGGTTTTTCATACAACTTCCCTAATGCATCCATTAGATCTTTTGTAGTCTTTTCCTTTGAAACATTAAATAATACCAAAGATGCAAGACTCAGCCAGATCATTCCAAGTGCCTTCTGATCCAACAAATCCCATTCCACATATGTCATACTCGAGGGTTTGTTCACCTTCTCAGACAACAGAGTATAAAGATCCTTCGGATAAAGGTAATCTTCCATCTGCATCTTCCAAAGACTGAAATTTTACCCGTTGAATTTATCAACCCTAGATCTTCCTTCATCTGCCATAGCTCCCACTCAAGCTAAAAACTTTCCCTGCAATTCAACACTTCAGCAAACCAAACCAGGCTCTGATACCAATTATTAGGAAATAAGGATAAAATATGCAGAATAATCCCTCACAGAATCGCAAACAATAAAAACTAATTTATAGAAATTATTACAGATCTCAAATAAAATTGTAGAATAAAATAACACAACACAAAGAGACAGTATTTAACGTGGTTCACCCAATTTGGGCTACGTCCACCAAGAATCACTTGCTTAGATTTTATTACAAGCCACCTCTCTCTCAATACAATACCTAGATCCGTTTGGAGCTATGCTCAACAAACTCTATAGAATTCACACCCGAATTCAAAACACATATGCAATACATTTGCTTGTACATCTATCATATGCATAAGACCATATAAATAGACAACTTCTTAACCAGTTTTACAAAACCGTGGGTATCAAAACCATGGGTGAAACCCGTCCCATAAACCTATGGGTCAAAAAACTCACCGATATGAGAAAAGCACGTTTCCCGATATTTCGGGTGCAATTTTTCGAGGCCAAAAAATTTATGCCTAAAAACAGTTCTGATAGAAGTCATTTTTACTACAGGAGAAATAATCTCATCAAAATATATACCATATTTCTGTGCAAACCCCTTGACCACCAACCGGGCCTTATATCTTTAGATAAGCTATTGCTCAGCAGCTTTAGATAGAGAGGGAAACTATGGGTATGCAGCTTTTTCTTGGGGGTTTTATAACATCTTGACAGAAGAGGATGGATTGATAGTAGTAGTATCAAGTACCACTAAATTGTTATCTTTAGTTTGAAAAACATGTAATAAATTGAAAGCATCTTAGACATTGAACCATGACTTCTAGAAGTCATCTGTTATGGCAGTGATTTCAACTCTATTGGATGAGTGAAAAAGCTATTGCTCAACATCTTTAGATAGAGAGGGAAACTATGGGTATGCAACTACTTCTTGGCGGTTTTATAACATCTTGATAGAAGAGGATGGATTGATAGTAGTAGTATCAAGTACCACTCAATTGTTATCTTTAGTTTGAAAAACATGTAATAAATTGAAAGCATCTTAGACATTGAACCATGACTTCTAGAAGTCATCTGTTATGGCAGTGATTTCAACTCTATTGGATGAGTGAAATATCCTCAACAAAGAACTCTCCAGCCTTTCAAAAAATAACCAAATAAAAATATACAATGATATGAAAAAATTACTCACAAAATCATAGAACTGGAATTCCCTCCCACTGGCTTCAATGGCCATACTAATAGCCTAATTGGTTGCATCCTTCTTCAACTAACCCTCATCATTGGTAGGCACATCTTCATAACAATCAATGGTCACCACATGGGTGTTTTTCTATAGATATATTCCATCTGAAATAAGTAAACAATGTCTCCAAAATAACCAAATCTAAAAGACAAAAAAATAATGCCATGTACTAAGAAATACTCTGTAAGTATCACAACTACCATTACAGGCATTGTAGAGATAATCCTTTTCAGATTCGATTCCTCCGTTGTTAATGATAAAATTAAAAGCATAATCCATGAATCCACCATTGCACCCCTCGTTGTAAGAAGTATCACAGTCTACAATTTCTTGCTCAGATAGTGAAACCAGGTCCTTGGTGACAATTTGATTAATACCCTCCACTACAGAAATAACTGAGAAATCCCAGCAACTTCCTGTAGTTAAAAAGTGTAATGACATCAGCAGATCCCCCTTATCAAATCTATGTTATTATAGTTGGAAGGTGAATCAAGAATCCCAGAACAAAATAGAAAAATTGAACCTATAAGGAGTTGGTTATCTCAATAGTGGAGCATCCTAGCATGGTACTAGGAGATCTTATATTTGATTCTTCAATGGCCCAAAAATTGAACATGTAAGGGGTAGGTAGAACATTGGAGGCTATGAAGGCTCTAGGGGGCTAGGTGGTCCATGTGCTCATAGTTTCTAAATATACCCCTCTTCAAATTAGAATTTTAAGCTACCTCAACACATGCCCTACCTAGATCTTGTACCCACTCAGGTGTTATCAACCATGCATTTTGATATCCATATCTTACTATTCCCTCATTCCAGTTATCCACTCATTTGTTACAAAAATTTAATTTCTATTACCTATTTTTATTTGAATACCAGTATAAAACGTTAAATTAATTTTTATTATCCATATTAACTATTGTTGGGTTATCCATTATTCCCCAATTTCCATGGCTATAGCTGAGCTGAATTTAAAAATTTCCAAATACACCAAAATTTTTGTGCCTCTATCCATCATTGCCTACTTTTTATTTGTATACTGGTAAAAATGTTGAATTCAACAGTTTTAGCTAATAATAAATGGATATAAACATTTCCAATTATCTAATTTTTATTATAATATCAGTCATGAATTTCTGTACCTTTCCACTAATACCTATTTTTTATTTGTTTCCCAATAAGAATGATGAGTTATAAAAAATTCGTTTGCATCCCCACCCCTACTATTAGCCATGAATTCCTATACGCGTATTCACTACTATTATATTATCCACTATTTCCCAATTGCTATGGTTACATGTGGAAATAAATTGAATATAATCATTTCTAATTATCTACTTATTTTTTAACATCCATGAATATTTGTGCCTCTACCCACTATACCTGAAGACTACAACTCAACTCTTCAGATGATGGCATCAATCGAGTTAGGATAGAGGCATACAATTCCCTTATGCTCATTACAAAAGTAGTTGCTAACTTGGTTTTACATGGTAGGAAGGTTGGATATAATGGAGAAATGCCAAAAAAAAATGACACAGATTTCCCTGGTCAATGAATGTTTTGACAAGCCACAAGTTGCTTTGTCATGAGATTAACAACTTAAAATCTAGTGTTGTCAATACTAATGGAGAAAGTAGTGAGTACGAGATCATTAACATATTGGGTAGAAGAATTTAAAGGAGAGTTAGGATTTGGTAAAAAGATAAAGGGTTGCTTCAATCTGGTGGCAAACAACGAAATACACATACATCCTTCTTTATCGTTAGTTACACAAAATAGTAAATCCAAGAAAAGGAAACTTCAGTCATGAAGGTGCTACAATGCAGATTTCAAGAAGAAGAATATAGGATTCTTTTCAGGAGTCATAAAGAAAGAAAGAAACGGATGTGCACTACGAAGCATTCAGCACAAGAGAAGTGAAGACAAAGTACTAGATGCAACAAAGATCTTCAAGACTAAATGCATGAAAGTAAAACAGGGTCCCAACATCATTATATTCTCAGCTTTGAATGTACATGAACTATATGAAGTACAAATATGTTAAATCAATTCAACGGAAAGATCTCAAAAGGAATGAAGATTTGCAAAATTCATCAGATTCTAAAGAACAGTAATGTTAGGTACAAATTTCTACATCCAGGAGAGGCTGCCAAATAGTTCGAGAGAGAGATTAATTTTGTAAAATATTTAAACATTTCAATCAAAGGGTAAACTTCCAAAAATGCAGTTCTGAAGTACAAGAATAAAGATAGCATCCATCTTTCAATAATATAGATTTGCAAGAGTTTTCATCAAGAGAATAAAATGCTTAGCTCTAGAAATGGAAATCATTTCACTAAAAGTACAGGTTTAGCCAAGGAAAGTTCAAAAAATTTAAATATCTCAAAACTTCTTACAAATATTGCAAATTTTCAAGCTTTAAGGCAATTTCTAAGATGTGAGAATTGCACAGAATGTTTAAAAAATAGTTACAAAAGTTGCACATATGAACTTTAGTTCTTAGTCATACTTTTTAAAAAGATCCAGGTTTTAAATAGGGGCAAATACCACAAGGTTTAAAGCAAAGAGCTGTTCAGCCAAGTCAAGTTCAAATATACAAGAAACAACTCAAAATACAGAGCTAGTCATTATACACAGATGAGTAATACAAGAGAACTGAGGGACAAACAACACATGCAATGATGAAAGGAAACACTTACTGATGAAGTCTTATAAGAACTAGACAATGATTTGAAAAATAGCAGTTGGCTTCAAGTCATAATTAAAAGCTCTGAAATAAAAAAATACACACAAGGCTTAGTATCAGATAATGAGATAGTGCCTAGTTTATGATCAAAGATATTACTGAAATTGCAACAGGAGAATGCATTAACATGAAGGAGCCTGATTTCAAATAACTAAATGAGTATATTTATTGGGAGGTGAAATTCTTGAGTCACTCAGTATTGGTACATGACACACTTATGGACATTTTTTTACTCTTTAGCTATTGCTAGTGTGAATTAATGGCCTACATAGTTAGAAGTTATGCATTGGAAAAGCTAGAGAAGTTAGAACTAGTGAAAAGAAAATCAAATAAATTATATGATCCTAGTGTCATGAAATTTGGTCAGCCTTGTGCACAAGGGAACAGGGTAACTAATGCCGCTGAACTGTATGCTTCCCTGTCTGCGAAGAAGGAAATGCCTACTGAAATGAAAGCGATCTGGTTGCTATAGTAAAAACTTTGATTCCAAATACCTTCACACGACAAGCTCCAAGCAAAAAACACATCCAAGTGGCTCATGAAGCAAAATAGTACATTCTAAAACAAATTTAGGGATGGAAAACAATTTAGAGTGGAACTTGAGTTCGAGTAGCCTGAATAGATGACGAGTGAGCTCAGGTACAACATTAGCAAGTTGAAGGAAATAGAATAACATGCCCAACAGGGATCCCAAGGGCACAACATCAAGTAACATGGTCCCTAGAAGGAACTCTGGAAGCTCATATTCTGTGTTCCACCACCAGAAATATTACACAATAAGTCAGTTCTTTTTGTTACACAGCTCATGACATCTCTTATTGAAAACTACAAGTTTATTTCCAAATAACATTTCAAAATGAAAATATGTACCTGTATCAAAAAAGCCAATTCTATGACCAACTTACTAAGTAATCTAAAACTAGCTTAACAACACCCTTGGCTATAGAAGAGGAACTGACGTTGATGCCAAGCTATAAAAGTGAAATGAAAAAGTTCAAATAAGATGAGGGGTCAAGTACAAACCATGTTTCACCTAAAGTCAAGTGAAAACTTTTTAATACACTAAAAGAATGCTTACAAATTTTTATGATCGATCTATCTATCTTGTGTGTATTTTTAGTAACCAATAAACTATAGGTGCTAAGGGGGACCACTTAATGGGTGAGTTCTGCTAAAACTGCAGCTTTAAAATGCATTTCAGCATCCTATTTGGATTTCTCCCACAGTGTCTACCTTAGGAAGAATTTCAAATACCTACCTCAAGATAATTGCTTCCCCCAAAATAATTTATCTCTAGTGCTTGAAACACCAAGCATGCATTCTTTCATACACTTTGTTTCACAATCCAGGAGCCCTGCAGAACAGAAAAACAATTTTGGGTGTTGGACTAATTCACCGAATAGAAAACTTTTTACAAATATAGTTTAAACAAAAGGTTCCTAACACCCTTGATTTGTCTACTTTAGCAATATAGGGAATGAGCTTGAATCATTAATTGTGATAAGAATCATTTACTTTGAAAAACCTTTTTAGCGAAGGAACAGTTTCAATGGGGCAATCCATCATATAGTATAAGGAAAGATTATATGTTGTCGCACTGGAACCTAGTAATCACAGACCATAGATGGTAGAGATCATAAGTTCCCCGACACAAACACATTTACCATGTGACTATAGTATGTTCGATATGCTCACCTGTCAACAACAAAAAATCCTTGTAGCTACCCTCAGTTGCTTTCTTTTACTAGCAGAAGAAACAACTTTTGTTAGGCATCATATATGAGTACTAAAATCAGAATAATTTAATACAGTAAGTACAACCTTCGTCTAAAATAATTGGGATCATTTACCACGACTACAGGAGAAAACTTGCAAAGAAGAACCCTTCTATCTTGCAGCAAGATCACAGGAAGAGAAAATTAAAGAAAAATGATCTTCCTAAATTTACCCGAATGCCAACTAGCAAAGGAGTAAGCAACTTTATATACCGTATTCTCCTTCTAATATATAAAACTCAAAATACCACATCTCTAGAATCTATTACTCATCAAAATATACCTCATAGACCTGTTGAGACTCAAAATTCGATTTGAAAATGGTTTCTGTTTCCTTAGAAATTCATGTTAAAGCAATTCTCAACAAATTATCAAGCTAACCCACAAAACAAGGATAAATATGTATCAAACGAAAAGTTCATGCCTGGCATTATCTGACATGAATAGTAGAACCTTCATCAATTACTGCTACCATACAGATCTTCATTTGGAACATTACAATGTCAACTTTTACTAAGTGCGTGTGATATGTTGCAAAGGAATTATGATATTGAAATTAAAACTTCACACATCTAAACAAAAACAGCCATCATATGATCAAAAGCTGAGGTACAACATTACATATGCATATATATATTGATATATTAGTATAACGTAAATTAAATAATTTGTTTGTCCCCACAAAGGAGTCTCATATGCCAAGTACCAGTGTTAATCTAATCCGTTCATAATAACAATACTTTGCATCTGAAAAACCTAACGTAGCTATTGATGTAAAAGACCATCTTAAGCCACAAGTGACGTGTACCTGAATAAAGCTTCCATGGTGACCAACAAGATTATCTTCTTGCTTGTTATATCTGAGCCAGTCTGCTGCAACCATAGGCATCAACGTACCTTTTGCCTTAATCTGAAGAGCGGAAATATAATTAACTCTCTAAATTAGAAGGATATTCCAGGGAACAAACTTTGAGTTTTAATGGTGATTAATACAGAAGATGTAAGTCTGCAACTCTATGATAAACAGTAAAAAATGAATATTTATCATATAATATGCATAAAAATCCATACTCCATTAATTTTGAATAGATTGTAGACAAAAATCCTGCAGTTCTAAATAATAAGAACTATTACTCAACATCGTACAAATGGGCTCACAATAGTAATACCTTTTTACGATGTTTCAAATATTTTTTTCCCCAGATTAAATTAAAGGTAGCTGGATCTGCCGTGGACCAGTTGTTTGGTAATGTACAAGCAGAGTTTTTTTGGAGTGTTTCTTTGTAGCTGAGAAAATCTGTAGCATCCTTTAGTAGAACATCCACTTGTTATCATTTCTGACTCGCTGTGAGAATATATCAACCATTAGCAGCTCCCATCAGCCACATTTAAAATCATTTCCATATAAAGCCTAAAGAAAAAAGCATACACTCTTTACTACAATCTAAAGTACAGAGTCTAATTAACACTTAAATATCATATCTCTAATTTAGCACCTAAAATGTTGTGTATCTAATGTGAAAGATATCAATGATACCTGCAAAAGCCAGATCATGCAAGCACTTGACAATAACTGTAGTTTTTGACATCCTTTGCTGACCTCCAAGCTGGACCAAATGAGTGAAAACAGAATTTCACAAATACAATAATCAAAGAGTTATGAACAGGTGATGAAAATAAAATCTAAATATACTTCTTCAAAACACGTAGGGATTACCAGAAGGGACTGTAATAATGGTGAATGTAGAGGGCCTCTCTTAAACAATCGATAAGGAAAGATACTAAGCAAGAGAATGAAAGTATAGCTCCACCAAACCATCATCCGTTTCCATCGACTACAGAAGAAGCTTCCAATGTGTGGAATCCATCAGAATGGGAGAAATCAGATTGCGAAGGGGCAAGATTGTTAAAATCGGCGGTAGACGGATAGGAGGCCATTCCAATAAAATTTCAATAACTTAAGTAACACATTTAAGTGTCAATTTTTCTCACTCAAAACATGTTTTAAGACAGAAATCAGGGAGGAAACATTAGCTTTTATGATTTTGTTTTTAGATTCAAGGTATAGACGCAATGTATTATGTCTACTGATTAAAACCTGATGTATATTGTGAGCATTTCAGAGCTTAAAGGGTCACATGTAGAACCAAGTAGCAAAAAATTCATTACTTCATAGCTGATAGTCTATATCCGTAGAAAGAATAAACAAAGAACACTTGGACCAGCCCCTTTTCTACAAAATGAAACACAATAGAAAATCATGTCTACACCTGTCAAAAGATAGATTGGAGAGTCATGATTGATTTCCAAACCAGTAAGGGTTGGTATTGAACCTAATCAAGATCTCACAATAAATTGTTTGAATTGCGAGTGCTAAATCATTGCAAGATATTCTAAAATGAAAATATGGGAATAATTCAAGCATGTCAATATGTTTTAAATAAAACTGAGTTTGGATTTAACAATAGAAACATGTTCATAAAAATGTTTAAAGAACGTAAGTAACACATTCAAGTGTCAATATTCCCTATTCAAAACATGTTTTAAGAGAAGGAACCGGGAAGTAAACATGACATTTTATGAGTTTGTTTTCAAATTCATAGTAGAGTAGCAGCATAGAATGTCTAATGATTAAAAAATGATACTTATTGCCAGCATTAGGGAGCTTAAAGTGTCACAAGTAGAACCAAAAAAGTAGTAGAAGAGACATTAGTTCAAAACTTATAGTCTATATCCACAAAATCGATAAAAAGAAACCTTGGACCATCCTTTTGGCGACAAAATGAAACACGATAGAGATCATTCTTGGACCCTTAAAAAGATAGATTTAAGAGCCATCTTTGATTTCCAAACCAGCAAGATTTGGTTTTGAACCTAATCAGCATCCAACAACAAACTGTTTGAATTGGGATTACAAAATCATAGCAAACCATTCTAAACTGAAAATATGGGAATAATTCCAACATGTCAATATGTCTTCCTATTAATCATTGAAACATACACGATAAAATAAATAAAGAAAATACTTTTAACAAAGAACGAAAACACCTAAAATGAAGCATTATCATTTTCCCAGCCTATTTTGAAATGACAGATGTAGGATAGGGAAAAAGAATTCATCAAATCCCAACTATTTTTTCAAAAATTGGCATGTTCAGTGAACTATTTAACTAAATGCCAACAACTGTTTGTATAAATTCTAGAAAGAAATATGTGTACAGGGGATATGGTTATTGCACAATATGCACAAGAACTCTTTTTTCTCATGTTTTTCCTTAAAGCAATCCAGGCCCTGAGCCCATAGTCCCTCCATGCATTTTTTCAAACAGTTTAAATCCAAACTTGTTCCAATACTTTCGTAAAACATCTCACATGCATTGTTTTGTTCACAATTTTTACGAAGCATTTAGTGAAATAGTTAACACCCAAACTTATTCTAAGCATTATGTCAAACATTTTGCATGTGGTGTTTTCATTGATGCATTTAATCAGACAAAGTGCATACCCAACAAAATATTCCCACAAGTAAAATCTCTTTGAAACCTAAAATCTTGACAAAAACACTCTTGTGCATTGTCTTGAAGCTCCCTATTCAACACATGCATAGAATACACTTGCAAAAGACATATGCATGCAAAATAAACCCCAATTGCATTTATTAAATCAAAAGCCAAAAATAAAAACATCCACTCAAATGCTAAAGAAATGTCAATGCCTAAAAAAAGAACAAGAAAGTAGTAAAAACGAACCTCAACAACAAGAGCAGTCTAGTTCAAAATAAAAAATCCAGAGAAACTTAGGGAAAGACATATGTATACAGATCAGGATACCCATACATAATGAGAAAAATCCAAAGCTAAAATGGAAATAGATTACCAGCAAGAGGAAGTGGTCACATCCACATAGGCTGAGTTGAACTTTGTAAAGCCAAACCGAGTCAGAGTGTGGCGAGTTGGGAAAATAAGTGCCGAGCTAGTTTCAAATCCAAAAATTGTGCACTCATAAGCGATCTATCACAACATTGATGATCCGTGGAAAAAGAAAGTACGAGCCAACAATTCCAAGCTCCAACAAAGCAAACCCAGAGCTATTTTTTTTGTACAACCAATGGACAAGGAGCTCAACCCAGAAAATATATGACTGAGTCTCGTCTAAGGATAAATGAAACAGAGCAAGAGCATGGAAGATATACTCCCAAATGGGAACCAATATAGTAAATCCATGGCGAACGAACCAGAACAAATACCCAGTAAAGGAAGCTAGGGGCAAATGAAAATCAGATCCAAAGCCTCAGAGTAACTTGACGAAGGAAGTTAAATACAAAGCTTGGATTAGCGGGTATGTCATGATTGGGAGGAGAACCAGATCGACAGCCCATAGAAGGATCTCCTGGGATTGAAGAGGCTCTGGTAGCCATAAATGTAAACCAAGTTCTAATCAGAAGGTTCAACCGCATTGCATGGTTCAGGATGAAGAGGAGGCTCTGCTACACTCGAAGAAGCCAAATCAGTAACCTGCCTTGCTACATCTGAAATATTATCTGCACCTCTAGAGGATCCCCTACCCAACTATCATGCTGAAGCAAGGAGATCTACCTAGTCTTGGACGAATAAAACCTTTTGGACTTATCAAAAACTGGTGCAATTTTCCCCCAATGTAGTAAAGTAAAAGTTAATTTACTATTCAAATTTCAAAATAAAAGAAAGTTAGAGACAAAAATAAATCTTTTGAAACAGAAGTAAACATTTGTCTCTAAATTTTGTCTCAAAATAGGCGCCCATGTAGTAGTGACATCACAGTAAAAAAATTCTCTTCTAATGCCCTGTAACAGATATTTAGGAGGGTCAGTTCATCATAACTTGAAAGTAACCTCTTATCTCTCTTCCATACTAAATATTAGATATATATGTAGTAAGCACCTAATAATATGATTATCCTTAACATGTTATTCATTATAGATTCCAGTTGCCTAGAAAATTTTATATGAATATGTTGTTTTGGAGAGGTGTTTACTTTGTAAATAAAATATATCATAACAGTGAAACTTAATTTTCATTATTCTTCAGATACATAAAAATTATTAATACAACACTTCGAAGACAACAGAAACCCTATTTCCATATTTTTCCCAACAACTAAGGTTTCAAATCCTCATGATTGAAATATAAACAGACAAGAATCTAATTATAACATGCATTCCAAATTATGATTAAAGTTTACCCTATGGATTCCAATTGATGGTTAACCTAGATAGAATGCTAAGGGATCGGATCTTTGACTGTTCACCATTAATTTTTTTTAAGTCCATTTCTTTTGACCATTCATACTTCCAAATCCGAAAAATTTATACTTCTAGCTCCCGTTGACCATTCATACTTCCAACTCTGGAAAACCCATACTTCTAGATCCAGACGATTCATAATTTTAACACTGGATTTTTTTGCATGTGGTTAATTATTATTGTGGACCAATGTTAATACCAAAATTAGTTTAGTTATGAAATCCCCCCATAAATGTTAAAACCTTTATAATAGATTATAGTTTGAAAAGAAAACATAACAACTTTTTAAAAACCAAGACAAACATATATGTTTGAATATTATGCATTCCTCATTTTCATTTAAGTAATACAAGAAGTAATGTATATGACATCCACATGTTAGGACCGAAATACAAGAAAGAAATAAATATATGTTGGAATACATTACCTTTATCATTCTAATTTTTAGGTAATTATACAAGAAGTAATTAATATGACATCCACATAGGGATGAAACAAAAACAATTAAATATAACATAAATGGAGTGGTTAAAAAAGAAAATAGGACAAATCATGTAATTTATCTTGAGAGGTAAAATTCACATCCACCCTAAACATAGGAGACCCAAAACCTAAAAAACAACATACAAGAAAAACCACCAAAACTACAAACACAACATGTCCCGAACAATAAAATTCATGGCCACCCTACACATGACAGTCCCAAATCCATCATGACTATAACATGTTAATATCTAGACTAGTAAAAATAACCCAAATCCTAAACACAACATGTTTGGAGAAGTAAAAATCACAACCTCGCTAAACACAATAGACTCAAACCATGTATTTAATAATTAGTAGGGAATGAAGGTAAGAAGAAACTTTCGTGTTAATAATCGATTCCTTCAAAAGTACTTCCAGCTACTTATAAGGGTATGTTTTGTAACAAAAATTCTGTGACAAGGTAGTTTACATTGTTTCCAGTTATTTCCCTACTATAGTAACCACATGATAAAGTTTGAGAACCACAAAAATTGTAGTTTTTCAGCTTTCTCCCAAAGTATAGCTAGGATTTTAAACCCTCAGTGGTAAAACATAATTTGAAAAAATTATAATCAAATATCATTGATTCCAATTGATAATTAAATGTTACCCAATGCATTCGAAATGATGATTAAACCAACCACAATGATAAGGGGTCAGGTTTGTGTCCCCGCATGATTATTTGTAATTAAACTCCCATAAACAATATTAGAGTTTTTTTTAATTTCCATACTAACATGAAGGCCTAATGGGAAGGTTTCATAATAATTCAAAATTTTGAATTATTTTAGTAAATTATGGTTGGAAAGGATAATTATATGCATGTGGTCAACTTCTGTGTGATGTTAGATGTAATAATTTCTATAGTGTTAATTATGGATATAATTGTACTTGATGATTTTTATATATCTCAATATATATGCACCAAATTTTCTAACATTTTTATAAAAAAAAAGATTTTAAATAACATGCATTTTAATTCAAAAATAAACTTTAACAAACTAAACATTGTTATCCTCTTTGGTGTAATTAACAACTCATGTGATATGTGAATACATTTATTTCTCTTTTTACATACACAACAAATTATAGTTTCTTTATCTGAATCATATTGTTTTACAGATTTGATTTTATCTACTATTTTTTTAATGTTTTTATAGCATTGATGTCTCTTACATTTGTAGAGGATGATCATGTGGAATTTTTCTCAAAAGGTACTAAAGTTACAAATGGTAGAGAATATCCAATTAAAAGGACAATACATTATAGAGATGTGGGAAGATGATTTGTTTTTGTCACTGTTGAAACAATATTCGATAGAAGAATAAAATTACATATTTAATTTGATGAATTTTAAACCTCAGTAGATGTGGAGAATAAAGGATACTACATTACTTTGTTGAGCTATGGAGCTAAATTACTTTGGTTTAACATGCAATTGGAACTTTTTGGAAAATACAGTCATCGACATCGGGTAAAGGGGAACCGACATCGGTCACCCACGACCGACATCGGTCAAACAAAACCGACATTGGTCAGAGAAAGTAGGTACCAGCCATGGTTAAGGCTAACTGGCGTCGGTTACCTATGCGATGATGTTTTAAATAACTCTTGGGAATTAGATCTATTTTTAGCATTAAAATAGATTTATTAAATGTAATTACATGACTAAGTCCCCTAAGTCTAAAAATTACTATATAAGCATAAAGATAGGGTTTAGAAGATGATGATGGATCATTATTACAAGATAATTATGTGAGAGAGAATTCTTGGTGAAAAGAAGAAAAATATTGAGGAAAGAAATTATTGAACATCTGAGATGTGTGGAAGATTGTAGATCTTCATTGTATATCTTGTCGAAGCCTTAGATAATAGATTGGCTTGTTTCTTGGTGGATGTAGCCCACACTGGGTGAACCACATTAAATTTGAGGTCGATTTATGTCTCTTGTTTTGTATATTTCTTCTGGGAGAATATCCACTTTTATTTGCATGTATGCTTAGATCTAATATATAATTTATACAACCGGTGTGGTAACCCCAACAACTGGTATAAAATATTTGTTTGATGGTTTTGTGTGTTGACAGATTTACTCACAGAGGGTGTTATGATTGAGTGGAAGATACAACAATGGTAGAAGAAAATAAATACAAGGTAGAGAAATTTGACGGCCAAAATTATCTATTATGGAAGATGCAGATTGAGGATTATATGTATAAAATAGATTTGTATTTAATGTTGGATGAGATGTCTAAACCTATGAAGATGACTGATGTAGAATGTAATATTCTTGAAAGAAAGGCTCTGGGATCTATAAGATTGAGCTTGGCAACATCCGTGGCTTCAAATATTACAGAAGTGACTTCTACGGTAGAGTTAATTAAATCTATTGCTAATTTATATGAAAAACCTAGTGCTTCGAATAAAGTTTATTTGATGAAGAAAGTATTTATTTCTAAGATGCATGAAGGTGAATCTACATATAATTATTTATATGATTTTAGATCTATAGTAAATCAGTTAAAATTAGTTGTAATACTATTTGATGATGAAGTGAAAGAACTTTTATTCTTATGTTCTTTTCCTGATAGTTGGGATAACTTGGTAATGGTTATTAGTAATACAACATCTACTAATAATGTTTTAAAGTTTGATGATGTGGTTAGTATAATCTTGAATGAATAAATTCACAGGAAGAGTATAGAGGAATCATCATCTGGAAATGCTTTGAATGTAGAAAGCAGGGGCAGGTAGAAGGAGAGATCTAAGAGTAAGAGTAATGGGAAATCAAAATCAAGGGATAGCAGATCTAAGTCCAAAGGTAAGAGAATTACTTGCTGGAAATGTGGAAAGAAAGGACATGCAAAGAAATATTTTTGGTCAAAGGGTAAAGAGAATCAACAACCAGACAAAGGTTAAAAGGTGAATCTTGCTGCATCAGAGGTAATTCAAGATGCTCTTATTCTTTATTTAAATAATAGAATTGAATCATGGGTTTTAGATTTAGGATCTTCTTTCCATGAAACCCCTAATAAGGTTTATTTTATAAATTATGTCTAGGGAAATTTTGGGCATGTTTATTTGGGTGATGATGAACCTTGCAGTATTATTGGTAATGGGGAAGTTCATCTAAAATTGCAGAATGGAAATACGTGGGTATTGAAAGATGTAAGGCATGTGCCAAACCTCAGGAGAAATATTATTTTTGTAGGGCAACTACGTGAATCTGGTTGCATGGTTATCTTTATAGGAGACTCTTGGAAAGTCACCAAGGGTGCTTTTTTTGTGGCAAGAGGTAAGAAAGTAAGAATGTTATATTTATCTACATGTGTTATTGATTCCTTTTCTGCATTATCTACTTCAGATTCAGAAGCAATTATGTGGCATAGTTTGTTGGGCCATATGAGTCAAAGGAATGCAGATCTTAAAGGTTAAAGGTAAGTTATCAGATTTGAAATATTTAGATCTTGATTTCTGTGAGCATTGTATTTTTGCAAAGAAAAAGAGAGTGAGATTTATCAAAGTTGGGGTAACTAAGAAGGAGCATAAATTAAAGCTTGTACAGTCAGATGTATGGGGACTAGCTCAGGTATCTTCTCTTGGAGGATCCCAATATTATGTTACTTTCATTGATGATGCTACAAGAAAGGTATGGGTTTATTATATTAAACATAAATATGATGTTTTTGAAACTTTTAAAATATTGAAACCACTTGTTGAGAATGAATCAAATTCAAAGTTAAAGTTCCTTAGATATGAAAATAGTGGTAAATATTGTAGCAAGGCTTTCAATGATTATTGTTCAGTGAATGGGATATGTAGAGAAAGAATGGTTCTAAGAACACAACAGGAGAATGGTGTTGCAGAAAAAATGAACATGACAGTAATAGAACATGCTAGAAGTATGAGGATACATTGTGGATTGCCCTTACAAGTTTAAGTAGAAGCAGTTGATACAGTGGTATATTTAATTAACCATGGTCCTTCAAGTTCACTAGATGGAGGAATACCAGAGGGATCTTGGACTGGAAAAGAGGTAGATCTTTCTTTTCTTAAATTTTTTGGTTCAGAAGATTTTATACATGTTGATAAGGAAAATAGAAAAATGTTGGATGAAAAATCCAAGAGATGCACTTTTATTGGATATGGATCCAGTGATTTCAGATTTCATTTTTGAGATTTAGAGAATTCTAAGATTTTTAGGAGTCATGATGTTGAATGGAATGAAAAGAGAATTTACAGGGATAAAGTTCTGGTACCCAAGGATGAGAAAATTGAGAAGTTTATTGATGAAAATGAACTCTCGGGTTTAAAAGAAACACCTACATAATTACTAAGTAATCGTGGTTAGTTAGGCCCTGACCATCATTTATTAGATGAAATGGTATCAATTATAGAAGACATCAGTTAGAGGTGACTAGCATCGGTCACTGTCAGATTCAGACACAAATGTTTGAGCCTCCGATACCCTTAACTCCTATGAGAAGATCAAAAAGGGTAAGTAAACCTCCAGAAATATTTATGCCTTCTTTATTTTATTTATTATTGATTAATAATGGTGAACCAATTTTTGTTGAAGAAGCAATACAAGATGAGACCCACGTCTAGTGGGAATATGGCATGGATGAGGAGATGGACTCCTTGGAACATAACCAGACTTGGAATTTAGTTAAGTTGTTAGAAGGTAAGAGGACATTATAGAATAAATGGGTTTACAGAATCAAGGAAGAAGAGGGTGGACAGAAAAGGTACAAGGCAAGACTTGTAGTAAAGGGATTTGCATAAAAAGAAGGTATTGATTTTGGTGAAATATTTTCTCATTTTGTTAAAATGACTTCTATTCATACTGTATTGAGTTTAGTTGCAATATAGGATTTGAATTTGGAGCAACTAGATGTGAAGATGACTTTCCTTCATGGTTATTTAGATGAAGAGATTTATATGCAACAACCAGTTGGGTTTGAAGTCAAGGGTAAGGAGAAATTAGTGTGCAAGTTGAAATAGAGCCTATATGGGCTCAAGAAATCTCCAAGGAAATGGTACACGAGGTTTGATAGTTTTATGCATGAGCATGGTTACTTGAGATGTAAATCTGACCATTGTGATTATTTCAAGAAGCTTTAAAATGGGAGAGATATATTATTTTTTTACTGTATGTGGATGATATGCTTATTGCAGGATCTAGTATGCAAGAAATTGGTGAGATTAAGGGAAATACAGCTCATTGATATCAAGCATTTAGGATCTAAAAAAATAATCCTTGGCATGCAAATACACAGAGACAGGAAAAACAAGAAATTGTATTTGTCTCAAGAAGATTATATCTACAAGGTGTTAGATGGGTTCAAAATGCAAAATGTAAAACCTGTTAGTACACCTATGGCTGGACACTTCAAATTGAGAAAATATTAGTGTCCTACATAACAAGAGGAGGTAAAATACATGAGATGAATGCCATATGCTTCAACAATTAGGAGTCTCACGTATGTTATAGTTTGTACCAAACCAGACATTGCACAAGAAGTGGGAGTTGTGACCAAATATATGGCCAATCCAGGTAAAGAGCATTAGAAAGCAATCCAATGGATACTTAGGTATTTGAGAGGGACATCTAGCATGTAATTATGCTATGGAGGTTCAAATATTTCATTATGTGGCTATGTTGATTTGGATATGGCTGGAGATCTGGATTGTAGGAGGAGCACTACTGGATATATTTTCACAGTATGTGGGATGGAAGTTAGCTAGATTTAGAGAATGCAGAAGGTTTTGCCTTTGTCTACTATAGAGGAATATTATGTTGCAGCTACAGAGGCTAGTAAGGAGATGATATGGATGAGTAGACTCACGGAAGAGTTGGGAAATGAGTAAGATGATTACAAGGTGTTCAGTGATAGTCAACGTGCAATTAATTTGGAAAATAACTCAACATTTCATTTGAGAATGAAACACATTCAATTAAGGTATCAATTCATATGGAAGGTATTAGAGAATGGGAAGTTGAATATGAAAAAGATTCATACGACTGAGAACCTTGTGGATATGCTAACAAAGCTGTTAGCAAAGGAGAATTTGGAGTTACACTCCATTTTCGTTGGTCTTTGAGTTTGAGGCTTAAGGAGTAATAAAAAAATATAAGGAAGATCCAAGAATGATGATAGACAGGTACAGTGCAATAATTAATCTCCAAGTGGGAGATTGTTGAGCTATGGAGATAAATTACTTCAGTTTAGCATGCAAATGGAACTTGCTGGAAAATACAGTGACCGACATCGGTTAAAGGGGAACTGACATCACTCACCCAGGACTGACATCAGTCAGGTAGGACGGAAATCAGTCAAAGCAAGTAGGTACCAGCCACAGTTAAGGCTAATCAGCGTCGGTTACCTGTGCGATGATGTTTTAATTAACTCTCGGGAATTAGATTTATTTTTAGCATTAAAATAGACTTATTAAATGTAATTTCATGGCTAAGTTCCCTAAGTATAAAAATTACTATATAATCATAAATCTAGGGTTTAGAAGATGATGATGGATCATAAATACAAGATAATTATGTGAGAGACAATTCTTGGTGAAAAGAAAAAAAAGCTTGAGGAAAGAAAGTACTGAACATTTGAGAGGTTTGGAAGATTGTAAATCTTCATTGTATATCTTGTCAAAACTTTGGATAATAGATTGGATTATTTCTTGGTGGACGTAGCCCACTCTATGTGAACCACATTAAATCTGGTGTTGATTTATGTCTCTTTTTTTGTATATTTCTTCTGGTAGAATATCCTCTTTTATTTGCATGTATGCTTAAATCTGATCTATTATTTGTACAAACGGTGTGCTAACCCAAATATCTGATTTTATTTGCATGTATGCTTAGATTTGATATATTTAATTTGAAGAATTTGAAACCTCGGTACATGTGGAGAATAAAGGATACTGCATTACTTGTGAAGAAAGTGAATTTTCAAAAAATATTGTTTCATCCATTCTCGTTGTTTACAATTACCACATTTTTAGTGGATCAATGGATACAAATGATACGAGAGATGAAGATTACAATGATGAAAATTAAAGTACCATCAATACATGTCCTAAAGATAGAAGTGTTTTTTTCACATTCATTGTTATTCTCAAACAAAATTGTTCTAGAGGAGGCAATGACATGGCCATGGATTTATAACTCATGTGATAGAAGATCATAAAATTAATGGAGAGAGGTTAGGTCCTTTTAATTTTAGTGTATGTATATAAAATGTGGTAAATTTTTGTTGTGATTTCTTAAATATGCTACTACCCAATAAATTAATAGTTTTTCCAATAAAACATTATATTTTCCATGAAACAAGAAGTAACCTTATGGTTTTAAAGTAACAAAGTGCTCAATTGGACGGTCTACACCTTAAACAAGGTGGTGAACAAAATTCAAATTTCAAGGGAGTTGTCACTAAATTAGTCCATTTCTACTTAGATGTGAGCAACTATGTTATAGAGGGAACAATTAACAATGTACTTAAAGGAAACATCGTACATTTTAAGATATTGGATGCCAATAGATTTGTTGTGCATATTGATATAGTATTCACACCTCCTTTCCAGGGATGATTTCTATCTACATGATCTCTCATATAATGGTTTGTTATGTAATTGGCTTGTTGGTACTCAGTCTTACACCCTCTTAGGCCCTGAAAGTGTATCCAATGGATTGGGGTGCTTTGATTGTGATATACTTTATGGTACGAGTCATTTGCAGCCAAGGGTTTTCCTAACAAAATATTTGGGACTAGGATTTGAAGTTTTTGAATGATAGGTACAAAGGGGATGAACAAGGTGAGAGGACCCAAGGGGTAACCAGAACACAGAGGGAGAGATAAATATTTTATACCTCAAATTATTTAGAACAATAGATCAATCTAGCATAAGCATGGACATAAACACAACACTTTATTTTCAAAAATTGTCACACAAATTGATGTATACAATTATTTCACCAAACGCATGCTACTATAAATAGATGATTTTTGTTTGTATTGCATTTATTTGATAAAGGAAACTAGAATTAAAGGTTCCTTTTACTGATATTTTTAAGTAAAACAATAGAATGATCGACTAAGGAATTTTATTGTTTGATGAAACTAGAACTTTGTTTGTATTTGTAGGGATGGGGGGTTGTAAGATAATGAATCTTTTAATGACACAACTTTCATTATTCACTTAGAAAAATATAACATCTTGGACAAGGAAGAACAATTAATCAATTAGTCACAGTTTCCACTTAAAGGAAGATTTTCATTCATTGATACTCAATTAGTGCAAAGATTCCACACAACCTTTAAAATACCTAGCACAAAGGCTTACGTAATTTTTTTAATTAAGTATTTATTTCTTATGGTCTCATATGCTTAAGATTCACTATAAATCTTACGAAAATCAATCAACAAAATGATTTTAGTAAGGATTTTATAATTGCATTCAATAAAATAAATTAAGTACTCACACCAAAATATTGAACAAATAACCAAAGCTTATTAACTAAGGACAAATACAGTATAATTTAGAGAAGAAATAAATACAAAATTGCAACAAAATATGTAACTCATTAACCAAATGCTCAGTATACAAAATGAAGACAACATAAGCCAATATCATAATCAAACAAATTTAATTTATATCTCAAATTCATCTTATGACTATACATTGTAATCATCTTAACATCAACATTTGAAAGAGTAAAAATTTATAATGTATTTCTTCAAGACAATCAAGCAGTATTAGAACAAGATATATAAATTATTCTTTTTACAAAAAAATATAAGAAAAAAAACCCCTTTTGTATGAGGATAGAACCTTCATAATTATACCAATTCATTTGATTTGATTTGATTTCCGCCAAAAATCTTCCGAAAGGATCCTTTGAAAACTGCTTTAAGTCATTCAAAATATTTCCAAAGTAGAGGAAATATATTTTAACTCAAAATATTCCTTCTTGCTTCCAAATGGGCCAGGTGGAGAAGGAACAAAACCTGGAAGGAATGAAAAGGATATCCATCTTTTCTTAATAAACTTTTTATCCTCTAGAAAACTTTATTTTGTTTGAAGAAATTTTCACTTTAGAATGTATTATCATGAGGGTAAGTTTGTTTTGATATCTTTATTCCTTATCTTTTATTTTTCTAGGTCTGTTCCAGTGGGTTGCTTAACCAAAATTTCTACCACTCTATTTTTGAAAACATCAAACTTCTTAAACATTTTCATGGTAATCGAATGGAAGTGGAAGAATATTTCCTGTTTCATACTTGCTTCATTAAGTCCTATAGAAATAATTGTTTCTTTCTTTATCCTCCTTGATAACTTATCAATTATCAATTCAATTTGTGCCCATTCATGCATGGTATATATACTGAAAGCCCTTGGCTCCCCAGGTTTAACTAAATCAGAATCCTTGAAAAGTATAATTAAATGATTTTTTTTCTCCATTTTGATCCTTTCTTCACTATCCATCCCAATTAAATTTTCTATTAAAAACTGGAGGTCCCCGATATAGTCCATTATTTTGTCTCTTATGTCATTATGGATTTCAACATATTTCATCAGAATATCCACTCTTACTTTTACAACTTTGTAGTATTCCTGTTGATTTCCTATAGACTTGAGAGATACAATTCCTTTCCATAACAACGAATTCATCACCTAAGTGCTTGATATCTTCCTTTTTTTTGCAGCATATCAGTCCACATTAATTTCTCAACCTAACTTTTATCTGTTAGTGCCTTGGTTGTTTCAAATTTTTCAAAAATATGGGAATAACGTTTCAAATATTCCCTAATTATTTCTTCACCTCTAGTGACCAAATCATTTTTCCATTGGATGGTAGCTTCCCCTCTTTCTCCTAGGTCACTCACTCTCCTAATATCGTTGTTGGTAATATTAGGGATTTCAACCTGCCTTTCCTTGTGAGTTCTAGTCAATTTAATAACATAGGTGGATAATGATTCATTCTTGGAATTTAAATCTTTATTTGTTTCTTTTAACTCATCAATATTTTGGAGCACTACTTCAACTACCAAAAAAAAATCATGTTTCATTTCTTTAGTAGAAGGCTTACCTAATGCGATCTTGGAGACCTGTAAATCAATCATAGATGCTTCTCCCTAGGGAACATAAATATTAGGAGTTATAAAATATATGAATATTTCTCATTTCTTATTCAGAGCAACCCTGTAGATAACTCTTTCCTTTTTGGGTGGTCTAGTTGGATTGAGAAGAGTCAAGATTTGTAAATCATCATCATTCAACTATATTTCCACCTTTTTCTTATTTGGGAGAGAACTATCTATCCATTACCTTATGAGAGACTCATTTTCATCAAGTGGTTATAAAACTGGAGTTACAGGAATGACTACAAGGGATTTGGAATATGAAGAAGGCATAAAATTACCTTATGGAGCCGCTTACATTGGTTCTTCTTGAGTATGTGGTTCTATAAGCCCACCCTAATCATCTATTCCATCAATAAACACCGATTTATATGTAAATTATTCAAATCCCAAGGGTTTTTGGTCACCAACCTATTTTCTTACTGGGAGAAGGTACCATCTCACAAAGTTCCTAGAGAATAAATTCAGCTGTGGGAATATTGGATGTTGGACCCTAAATATTTGTTGGGAACTAAGAGGCATGTGCGCATAGGACTAGTGGGAAGAAGGGCACTCAACGGAAATCACACAAGATAAAGGGGTTTAAAAAGGTTTTAAGTGAAACCAGAGTGTGCGCGGGAGTCAGAACATGGGTTTAAAGGACTTAGCCATATTTGGCATTTTAGAGGCACTTGAGGAAAAGCATGAGGACCTGACTAGGTGTGAAGAGTGGATAAGGTACCATCCTGGAACCTTGGAGGTCAAGAAAAGGATATTCCCTTCAGGGAATATTCCTAGAAGACATCATTACAAAGAGTGGAGGGTTTACAAAGGGATAAACATTCATCTATGGAAGACCACATCGACACTTAGCACGTGATATACTGTTAGAAAAGGTATGGTGGTGGGTGCTTATATTATATAAAGAAATGCCCAAGCTAGAGAAAAACACACGGAGAAGAAGATAGGGGGAGACAGACATAGAGAGAATGCATATAGAATGCAGAGAAAGAGAAGGAGAGTATCGAAGTGATGTAGAAATGTTAAGGCCTTATAGTTCATAGTGCTAGGATTTAGATAACTTAGTGCTAAAGGGTTGTAAGGTATTCCATGATCATATGTATGGGTACTAGGATCTGTAACAGGGAATAAAATGGGAAAAAGTATAGTTAGGATCTCATATTGGGAAGGTTTGCAGGAGATAAGTCACTTCCATTTAATAAATATGGTATGAAATGACCCTCTTGACTGTAATGTGGTTACCAGAACTATTTTAAATAAATATATATATGTGGGTTCATTCCATATAACTTGTTTATGGGTGTAAACCCTCGCGTTATATGACTTATCATGGCTCAGATCTAGTTTATTATACTTCTTACAATGTTATTTAGCTTATGTGTAGATTTGTTAGTTGCATCTTCTACCTTTTTATGTCAGTGAATGTACTTTTGATTCTGCAAAGACTCCTCCATTAATGATAGAACCTTCTCACAAAACTCACATTAAATATGGGATCGACGCCTTTTCGTTCCTTGGGTGAGCACCCAGTGCCCGCTGGGTGATGGGCTAATGCGCTTGGGATTAGAAAAAAGTATTAAGGGTAAGTAAAATGACTACATCTTGGTTCCATCATCGGGACCTATTTTCAAAGATGTTGTGAGAATGGTGTGTGATGACAGAGTGATTGACCTTGGAAAGTGTTGAAGCATGGCTTAAAAGCAAAGAGGATGAGTTTTCTCAGAGATTTAGTACCAGATCTGAGTTTGATGCACGTAAATGGGTAGAAGAAAAATTATATCGTGAGTTATATGAGACCTTCTTTTATTGTTTTTCAGTGGAGTTGTACGAATGGATCTCATCGTATGAATCTATATCAATATGGTACTATAGACCTCACATATGGACCCAAAATGAGTGTTAGAGACTGCATGATGCTGATATGAGTTGGACACGTGATGTTGATCATTGGTGGAGTAGAGTGTTGATAAGTTACACCTTGGAGTACGTGATTTCTATGTATTCTTGTCTAGATATTGCTGAGTCTAAGTTCTTGAGGGATCCAAGAGGATCATTCCTGTGTTCTATACCTATAGCTATAAAGATCCTGATCATTATGGTGGGTTTGGAAGTATTTCCTATGGCCGACTAAGCTTCTTCTAAGCTTTGGGTGAGGAAGCTAGAGTAGAGGAGGATGACAGACCTTTCAGATGAAAAGAAGAGGGAAGAGATACGAGTCAAGTATAATGAAGCTCATGAAAGGGAGTTAGATAGAAAACATAAAGTTATAGGAGTCATGGATTTATGGAGGTAGACGTTATGGAAAGGAATTTAGGTTCATGCGAATGATGTGGAGCCTAAGCAGTCTGTGCTACCCCATCTTAGAAAGAGTGGGAGAGAGACCCCTTCAGCTTCTGATGAGATCTCGTCACTTGGAGAAAGGAGAGCCATCAATGCGCATCTGAATCCACATGGTGAGAAACCTCTTCCGCTTAGCTTTCCTAATCCAGAGATAAGTATTACTAACCCATTAGGAATTGGTTGAAGTAATTGATCAACACCTAGGAGGTATAAATTTTCATTTGGGACATCTATGGCTACACAATCATTTCTTGTGTTTGGAGGTATATTTTTTAGAGTGACATTTAGGAAAATTACGGGTACAAAAATATTGGGTATTGCATCCAGAAGTGATGCAGGATACACATCTGGTAGCTGTGTAATATCACAAATTATTAGTGCACAGTTCAACGTGACATTGGGGAAATAAGGAATGACCACTTCAGGACCTTTATCAGCTACGGGAGGTGGATCTCATGGGTCAGGTGGAATAAAAAATAGTGAACCTGGTGGATCTAGAGGATTTCATGGGTTAGGAGGTACATGAACTGTTAGATCTAGTGGATCTAGTGGTGGAGGCAACATCGGATGGAATCTAGGTTCTTGATCAATCGGACAAGGGCCTCAACCACCTCAAAAAGTATTTTTTGAAATTTATTTACATCTACTAGATGATAAATGTGTTGAGGATATTACAGAGCATGTATAAAAATGTGATATTTTATGGTGAGCGAAGGGTGTCACTACCCTGGAACGGAAGGAAAATCAATTTGCAACAATGTTGCAAGGGTGCACACATAGTTGGTAGTGGAAGTATGACCCCCACAAGATAATAACATATTATACTACACTGTGTAATGCCTTCTTAGCTTAATTCCATATTCCTGAGTCTAAACATAAGATAATTAGTGCACTAAAGGAGATTCAACAAGGTATGGAAAAGAGTGTGTGGGAGTATGACGTGAGTTTTAAGACTCTATTTTAAAAATAGTCTTATGATATTCATCCTTCTCAGCATGCTCAATGGTTCATTTAAGGACTAATAATACCTTTCTAGAGAGCTCTTCCGCATAAGAATTTCACAGATTCGCGTGAGGCCTTAGAGGCTACCCTACTCGCGAAGGATCTAGGAAGCATGGATATTGGTATTATTCCTTTTATTAAAGCTCAGATTGTTGTAATGTAAAAGCAGTTGGAGAAGCTATCTACGAACTCGGCCCATGAGACTCACATTGGACTATGGCCATGGGGCATGGATTGTGAGGTAGAGGGACATACAAAGGATAATTATCCTTGGAGATCATTACATTCCATGATGGTAGACTGTGATATTTTCCACGGAGATTGTGATGCAAATAGGTTTCTGCTACTGCAACACGTGATCCGTAAGAATGTGTCTTGCTATTGAAATATTTTCACCTCTACTACTCATGACACCAAGGATTATAGATTAATTGAATAGATAGATGATGTAATTCATATTTGTGTGTCCCAGATGAGCGTTGTAAAAAAGTTGAAGGATGATATCATGGTAGAAGCTTTCTTGAAGGATTTAAAATCCATGGCAATCACAAAGGCGGATGAGGTGAATTCCCTGACAGAAATTTTTATAGTTGTGGGTCCACATAGCATTACAAGTGTGAATGTTCTGACCTGCTACAATACTCATGGTGTGGGGAGAAGCACAAGTATAAGGACTGACCAGAGCTATTCAAACACATGAGCCAACAAAAATGAAAAGAAAAGGGTGTTGGGATGGTAAGCATTAAGAAAGTAGACTCATAGTGGATGCCAAGGGTGGTGCATGAGTCAAAGTTAGAACCTGTACTAGTAAAGATGTGAGTTGATGATGTGCATGCCAGGGAGATACAAAATTAGATACGACTAACTAAAAGATAAGAGGTGATGTATGGGAAGTATCCAAACCCTACCCATCATAAGAAATTATATCAAGAGACCATGGACGTAATCATGATTCTTTAAGGGGAAATTCAATGTCTAAAGGAGAAATCCAGGAAGTTGGGGAAGAATGAAAGTACTGAGGTCCTTCAGTAAAATATATATGATCTCAAAGAGGTGTGTAATATGTTGCGCCAAGAGAATATCATTCCTATGTTAGGATAATGGTTGAGGGATAAGATACCAAGCACTAGAGTAGAGTGAGAGAAACATGTTTTGCATTCTAACCTTCCTCCCCACAGCCTCAACTATGATAAGGATATTACCTTGAATTACGTAGTTGATAGATGGATCCTAAGAAATATTTTGATTAAAATGGGCATGGAAGTCAATTTTCTCTCCCTGGAAACCTGTAATCAAATGGGAAGGCCCCCATTACAACCATATTCAAATGTGTTGTATATGGCCAATAAGACAAAGGCAATGCCCATTGGTGTTTTAAAAGATGCTTCTATCACTATCCAAGGGGAGAAATTCCTTAGAGACTTTGAAGTATTAGTGCTTGTTGAGGTGGAAATATTTCTAATGCTACTTGGGCACCCTTGATACTATAAGAACAATGCTGACTTACATTTCAATAAGGGGTTTATAAATTTTGAGAACAAAGAGGAACGTGTAATCATTCCTTCAATAGATGGGAAGTCAATGCCCTATATTGAGCCTTTAGGAGAAGAAGACCTAGAAAGAATTTACTTGCACACTATCTGGGACCCTGAAGTTGTGAAACTGATAGAGGATGGCATTATTCGGTGGGAAGACGCTTAATCTATAAGTGATACAACTAGTGTGGCATGTGAAAATAAAGCATACAAGACATATGAGTTATTCGGGAGGCCATTACGAGGCTTTATGACAAGAGTAACAAAGGGATGCTCAGTCAAGAACCTAGGAGGAAAAAAATTTCCAAGTTATTCTAGGGGATCAAACCCTAATGTTTTCCTAAAACAAATGGAGACCCAGTGGAGATGTGAGATTGAAAGGAGAAGGATCCTTACATATACCGTACTCGGGACTGAAAAATGTTGGTGGGAAACCCATTGTGATAACCTTCTAGAGTGACACAAAGTGAGAATTACATTCTCTGTTAGGTTTTTGTTGATGTGTAATCACAACAACCCTTATTATTTTTAATTTGAAGGATTGAGACTGGTAGTGTGATTGCATAAAATGGAACTTTTCCCAAAGTGTGAGACTTTAGAATCATGAAATATCTCCATATAAAGGTCGGTTCCTATTCCTCTATTATTATATACACATTCAAATTTTAGAGGATCTACTCTAAAATCAACTCTAACTTTCCAAGGAGAAAAGGTTAAGAAGATTAAAAGAAATAAAACCTAAACTAACATAGGTGATGCACCAAAAGGAATGTTGAACACCTACTTTACAAGGAGATGGAAACCAAAGCTGATTTAAAAGGATGAAAATACACCATAGATAAAACCACTGATGATAATCCACTAACCATTAAACACAAACCATGAAACATGTAATACAATAACCTTGCACAGATATCCAAGATTGTAATGAGAGATCAAAAGAATGAAATTAACACAAGAGAGGGTTGAAATTCATCTGCAGATTTATAATATTGCTCCGCAGATTTGATATAGTGCATTATAATGGAAAAGAGGCACAAACTTATATTACATCTTGAATGCGAGGTTTGAACTCCAAAAATTCACTTACAGACAAGAGAAGAACGAAGGATGAAAAGAAAAATTATCCAACTTTAAAATGAGCCCCTGTTTACAATATATAGGAAGAATGAGAGGAAAAAGGAGAGAAATAATTCAAAATCCTTCTTAAACCACCCAAAAATACATTAAAACCACTTGCAAAAATGATGGTTGCAACTTCAAAACCCATTCCTTCAGGTACTTTTCCTTGCTAGAGAAGAAAGGAAGCCCATACCTCTTTAAGTGGTAGGTGGGAAATCTAGAAAAACCCTTTAAAAATGACGCACCTTACTTCTTCATTTTTAAATACTTAGTCTCACTACTATGTAGAGGACACTAAGATATTTCTGAAAAGTCTAATTTTTGGAAAATCTAAACTTCCAGTCAAAAGTTATGGCCATCTGAAGATGAGGGTGCCATACTATGATAAATGTGAGTAATTAGGCTCTTGTTTTTTGGGCTTTTCAGCCTTTTCAACTTCAAGTGTCCCAGCTGTCCCAAACAATTTTATCCTCCTTATCCAAAATGAAATGACTTTGAACAAATCATCTTTTTAGGCATTTCAGGTACTTTTGTCCCCAATGTCTCAGACACTTTTATCTTCTTTATCTACACTTCATTGGCTGCGGCTATTTTAGATTTTTGGGGCCTGCGGGTACTCTAATCCCAAATGTCCCTCAAATTGCTTGGGAAGTTTTTATCCTCCTAATCCACAATAAATTGGATTCGACCAAACTTTCTTTTCAGGCATTTTAGGTACTTTTTTCCCAGCTATCCCAGACACTTTTATCTTCCTTATCCGCACTTCGCTAGCTACGGCTATTTCAGATTTTTTGGGCCCGACTGTCCTAGAAAAAGTTTTCTTCTTTTTCCACATTCAACTTGCCCATGGTTGTTTCAGAAATTTGGGTCTTTTGTGTACCTATGTCCCAGGTTCATGTGGGATGCTCGGGACCCAATTTTTTCCCATTTCCTCATGTTGACTTGGTCGCTTAGCATTTCGGGATAGATTTAGGTATGGAAAACCCCGGTACAATCCACATTGGTTCCATCCACAGCCTCCAGATGTGATTTGCACTAAAATAGGCCCTTGACTTCATTTTTTAAATTTTTTGTCAAATTTTAACTAAATCGTTGGATTTTCCTTTGGATAGGGAACTTAGAGGAGATCTAAGGGATCCATAAAAACTTGATTTTGGGCCTTAAACCATATTTGTTTGATCAAGCCTGAAGAAATTATGCAAGTTATCAAAATTACCATGGGGGGAATAATTTTAGATAACAGTTTCTCCGGAGAAATGCACCTACTATCATACAAGATTATCATTGGAAGAAACCCACCTTGTTTCATGTCCAATCATGTGAGAAGGCCTAGATGGAAGGCATGTAAGCTTTTCAACCTTCTTTATGGGTGCATAAGTTATACTCCACCTTACAAGGTTACACAACGCACGGTACATTCACTCAGAGATATGCTGTCAGACAAGAAACTAGAAGGAGTTGATGGATAAACTCCTTCAATCTTTCGAATATGAGAGTACGAAGCCATTGGTGGATGAGGAGTTGCAAGTTGTTAAGTGCCTAACTATGGGGGATAGTGTCATGGTGAAGGATAGAATATTGGAATTATTGGGTGAACATAGATTAGAATCATTCTTTGATGAGGAAGAATAAGAGGAGATATAACTTAAGCATGCATGCATGGAAAAAGAGAAAGCAAAATTTGTCTATGCGATCGATGGTGAAGAAGTGGAAACTTTGGATGTTAACCATACTATGGGGACACACAAAGTTATGGATAGTGTTGATGAGCCAGCATGTGCCTACCATGAACCACTGAAAACCAATAAGGTTAACATTGGTTCGGAGGCCGGACCTAAGTAGGCTACTATTGGAGATTACTAGATAGAAAAGGAGGGTTATAAGAGAATTGATATGTTGTGCAAGTTTTAGGAGTTATTTCCACGTGGGTACGATGAGCTTAAAGGAGTTCACAAATCCTTGAGAGAAATGAAAATAAAGTTAAAGGAAGGTGCTCACCCAATTTAAAAGATACCTTATCGATTGAATCTAAATATTCACGTAAAATTCAAGGGGGAGATTGAAAATATGATCACATTAGGCATCAATGAGGCCTTTTAGGAATCATAATGGATAAATCCAATGGTTATCAACATTAAGAAATATGAGAGGATAAGTATTTGTGTTGATTACAGGGATTTGAATGTGGTATGTGTTATTGACCCTTATCCAACTCTTTTCACTGAGAAGATCCTATAAGGAGTAGTTAGGCACGAGATCCATTCTTTCACATACGGATTCTCATGATATCATCAGGTTAGTATTTCAAATGAGGACCAAGAAACGTCAACGTTCGCCACTGAGTGGGGAATATTTTCCTACACAATCATTCCTTTTAGACTAAATAACATGTATTCTATATTTTCACACATTTTGGTGCACGTATTTAAAGACTTCATCAATAAGTTGTTGTTCAAAAAAATAAGCTCACACTTATTTTTGGGTCAACTAACACCATTTTTACCCTTTTTTGATTCAATCAATTTTTTTAGATATTATAATTACTTAAGGATTCTTGGAATAATTCCCATCACATAGGAAATTTCTTCCCCTTTCCAAAGATATAAAGAATTCCTTCTAACTCCTCATATTTTGCAAGTTATGGGCCGGAGGGCCTTGGAAGGATTTTTTGCCAAAAGCGGGTCGATGGGCCTAGGGAAGACTTTTTGCCAAGGGGAAGATTGCAGACCGGTGGGCCTGGGAAGATACTTTAGCATTTAGTACTTTAAAAAAAAAAAATAGTTTATAATTGCGGGCCCTTGAGCCCGCAGAGAAATGAAAAAGAGAAAAATGCCTAAGGCCCGTAAAGGACACAGCCATGTTTCAAGTCAAAGCGGGAAGGCGAGTTACTAGAGGAACTTGGAATTTTTATTTTTTTATTCAAAAAAGTGTAAAAGTTTAAAAATAAGTCATACCTCCACTGATGCCCAGAGAAGCCACATGTCGAGCCAAAATTTACATGTAGGGAGGCGGGTCGTCGGTGGATTTTTTGATTTTTTGCAACTTTTACAAATGATGTAGTTTGCAAGTGTGGGCCTGTGAGCCCACAGATGTTTTTTCAATAAACGTAAAATTGAAAATTTTCGGGGCTGTGGAGAGTTTTTCACCCAAGTGAATTTTCGGGCCCGTGGGGTTTTTTAGCGCAAAGCGAATTTTGGGCCCATAGAGGTTTTGGGGAAAAAAGTGATTTTGAGATGGAGGGTTTTTTGGGAAAAGGTAAATTTTTTAGCCTGTTGAGATGCAGGAGATTTTTTTATTTTTGAAAATTTTCAGTAAAAGCATAGGTTGTGATTTCGGGCCCACACATCCACTTTGCAAAGATTGCATTTTCACCATTTTTGCACAGTGTCGATGCAAAATCTTTAGACGACCATATATTTTGACTCAAAGCTTGGATTTGAGCGAGAGAAGACTTTTTGGAAAAGGGATCAACCTCTTCTATGGCATGGAAGCATTAAATATTATTTTCAGCAGGCTTTGGTGGGTGAGAAATGGGAAAACATCTTTCACGCCATTAATATGTGATCTGATTGCTTCAACTACCCAGATCTGATCTGATTTTTCATCCTTCCTTCTTGAACACGCCAAACAAACATGGAGAACCATGCTTGAAAGATTGCCGGTGGATTTTTAGGGATTGATTGTTGCTGGTTGATCTTTCAAATCAGATTTCCCTCCTTTTCTTCTTCTTTTCTCTTCACTTGATCTATAAATTTAAGAGCTTGTCTCATTTCAAGGTTGTTGATCATTTTGCCTCTTTTCCCCCCTCTCTCTTTCTTCCCTAGGGTCCAATGTGGAGTTTAAACCTCCTCCCTCTGCTCTGTAATGGAATTTTATTTCCTCTTTCCTGCTAATGATGTAATGTGTGAACTCCTGGAAGAATAAAATATTTTTTTTGATGCATTTTATCCATCATTGGCTCATTTTATTGTGTTTTCTTGCATCTCACCATTGCAGGGTATTCTGTGCATATCTTTGATGTCCATTGCAAGTTTTAGGAGCTATGTTTAAGGGATATTGCAGTGGTGTTTTGTGTGTACTTTATCTTTGGTCTGTGATGCATCTTGTCCATCCTCTCCATTTCTCACCACTCTCCATTTCAGGTAATTGGATCTATGATCAGCACTTTCCTTTTCTAGTGTATCACTACTTTATTGTAGGCTTTGTTTTCTTGCTTTCTCTCTCTCCCTATCTCCTTAGAAGGTTAGATTAGGCTAAGATAGTTTTCCTACATTAGAGTGACAGGTAGTTTAGGAATAAGACCAGTTTTCTCTGGAGGATCATCTCAAGTTCACAAGTCCCACAGATTGAGAGATGATCCAATGTTATGCAAATTACACCTAATGCCCCATCCAGAATCAGGCCATTGAGGGGTACTATAATTTTGCGCTAACATTTTTGGCACTCCCAGGGGGACAATTTTGAATAACCACACCACTTCATTTCATAAGGTTGATTTGTTCTTGGTGAGATTCATCCTTTATAGGCACATGCAAAGCACATCTAGAGACTCCATCTGGTCAAAAATGCATTATCTAAGTTGTAGAGTTTCCTTCCATCCATTTCCACCCATTTTTCTTTCCACATCTTCCATTTTATCCCATTCTATGAGGTTTTGAAATCATGGCGTTATTCCCATAGTGGAATACACACTTGCAGCGACAAAAATGTAGTCTACCTCTAGTGTATTTCCCTAATTCTCTAGATCAACATTATGAGGAGAATTAAAATCACTATGGCTACCCCTATGAGCAATGTCAAAACCACTATGGCTATGGAGTTTATCAAGAAAAAGGGTATGCATATAACAATACTAGTCAAATGGAGAAAACTAATCTGCTACAGAAGTTTCAAAGGATGGAGGTTGGCATGGTTCAGTCAAGGGCTACAATGCATATGAAATCTTTAGGAACTAGTTACAAGGCACCTTGTCCATGGGAAGGCCCTTTTCCAAGACACTACAACCTATAGGAGAAGCTTGACTTCATGGTTGAAATGTTGACTCAACTTGCATAGTGGACCAAGGAGATTGATGCTTATGAGTTGGATAAGAGAAAACCTTATCAATGGGTAAGTCCACCACCTCATAGATTTTCCTTTCCTCTTTCTCAATCAATATCACTTTAGCAGTGTCATGAATCTAGTTTCTCACATATTGCCCCAAGCGTTGATTTCCCTTCTGTATCTTCTAGTTTTCCATCCCACCTTAATTCCCCCACCCTTTTCTCTTCCAAATCCAAGTCCCCTCCACAAGAGACAAAAAAATACCTTCCCCTCCACAAGAGACAAAAAAATACCTTCCCCTCCACCAAATACAATATCAGAACTGGTTGAATCCCAACCTACCCCTCCTCTTACATTCCCAATTCCATGTGGTGAAGAAATCCCAAAAAAAAATCACGGAGAGCAGTAAGGAGAAGAGCCATAAAAAGAAGAAATGATCAAAATCTTGGTAATCTTGGCTCTTATATTTTGGATAACTAAGATTCCCTTGATGGTTAAACCTTTAGAGGAGGTCAAATTTGAAGAACTAGTGGTGGCTAAAACTGAGTTTGTAGTAGAAGAAGAACATGAACAAGGAGAAGAAGATCAACAATCTATTTTCTCTGAATGCAATGTCTATAATGGCACTTTGTCTGAAGAGGATGCTGATCTAATCCAAGATGCACAACCAATCATCAAAGAGGAAGAACAATAAGCTCCATGGCCTATTGAAGAGGAGAAACTAGAAGAGATCAAATCAGAGTTGAAAATATTAGATCAAGGATGCATTATTGAAGATTGATGAATCCATCAGGGAAGAAGAAGCTACTCCAAATCAAAAAGATGAGTTTATTCAAGCTACGAAGGATAACTATATCGTTTCAAAGTCTTCAAATACAGAGTAGGCCACAGAATAACCTTTAGTTCTTCCTACCACTTCATCCCCTTTGAGCTCTAATGTTGAAGAATAGTTTTTCTTTCAAACTTCATGTTTGAGGATGAGGGGAACCATGGTGATAAAGTTGCATATCAAAATTACACCATGGAGGAGGTTGAGCCAATGCAGCAGGGAAATGAGGAGGCAGATTATCTGTGTGACTTGGAGGATTTCTTTGACGGAGAGGATCCTGTTGAGACCACATCATTTTCTCCTCCCTCATCCACCTTCCAAGCACAAGAGCCCACTACCATGGAGGAGAGAATTCAAGTACAACATCATGTATTTCAAAACAACCCTCTAAAACCAAGGTTGTATGATATGAATCTTCCATGTTCTTCAGAAGAGAAGGTAGGGAAATGGCAAGAGAACTTCATCATCTCTTCCACACCATTCACCGAAGAAAGTCCATAGAAAGAATCCATTCTTGGAGTTGAATTTCAGAGCAATGGGCATATCCATCAGATCATACCTTTCCCGATTAGGTACTTGGTTTCATTGAAGCCAAGGGAGAAGAAAAAACTAGTCATGTTTGCCTCTAAGCATGAGGATGAGTATCAAAGTACCAAGGATTAGCTGTAATATTGTTATCACCGAATCACAGGACCCCTATGCATATACCTGAACTCACAGTGTGATTGGATAACATGGGTACTATCTCCAAGTTGTGGGACTTGCTACTTGAGATAGACCTCCAGAGAAAGCTGGTTCTTGTTCCTAAACTACCTGCCACAATCTACTCTAATGCAGGGATAAGCTAACTGTTCTAATCTAAATTTCCAAGGGACCAGGGAGAGAGAATACATAAAATGAAAGCCTACACTAAAGCGGTGATACACCAGAAAAGGAGGGTGTGAGAGTAATCTCCAAATGTGTGAAATACAGAGGCAAAGTGCACACTAGAAGAGGTGATGACAGTTCTCCATAATCTAGCAAAATGCATTCACAACAATATTCCAAGCATACACAATGATAATGAATCCCTGCAAGAACATAATAAATAGACACAATATCTTATAGAAAGATTAAATGGGCAAGAAGAATGCAAGAAAAAACACAGCAGGGGAAGATACATCCACAAACTAGTACTTTATTGCTTCATGATATGCACAGTTCAATCTATTACAAGATAAGGGCCTGGATCACCATGCAAGCAGTCCACTACAAGGGCCTACAACACACTGGCTTCACAAAGCAATTTTGGCAGAGCTTTGCTACCCAAAAACTCTCTCTTTTACAATGAGCCCAACACTCCAATTTATAGAAAAATGAGAAGGAAAAGAGAAGGGAAAATGGAAATCCCGAAATCTGTCCTTCAACCACCTGTAAGAGGAATTTAATTGAGTGAAATGATTGTATATTACTTGCAAAAGGCTCCCCATACTGTCCCATGTGCTGCAGCAGAGAAAGATTGATGACCATGCCTCTTGATTGCACTCCCAACTACCAAATAAAACACTGTTCTGAACCCGGCCACGTTTTCTTAAAAGAATCAATAAATTTCTGATAAAATCCAGAATTTCTTGATTGCTGTACATCAGGCTTGGAACCAAGATTCCAACGGTACCAATTTTGTGCGATTTCGTTGAGAAATGCAAAAGTTATGGCCTTCTGAGTGCAGGCAGCTATTTTGGGCCTGGCAGGCGTTTTCTGTCACTTGACGGGAATGAGCATTGACTGACTGGAGCCGAAAATCGGAGCTCAGAGTCAAAAGTTATGGCCGTTTGAAGTTCCACGGGTCAAATATTGACTTTTATCCTCTGCCTTCGGCCGCTTTGGCTTTTCGCGTCCCACGCCTCCCTTTGTCCCAAATGTCCCAGTGCTGCGCGGGACAAATTCTTCCGAACCGCCCGAAATGGGCTTCCATGTCCCTTTTCTACCGGTGACACGTGGCGTGATCTGATTGGCTTTCAGCTCCTTTGGCTATCCGCATCACGCGCGTCCCTTTGTCCCACTTTGCATAGTGCTAAAATTTCCCATTTCGGTCGAACCGGCCGGTTCGCGTACTTTCGGCCCAGATGTCCCAGGACAAAAGTTCTCATTTCGGCCGATCCAGCTGGTTCGCGTACTTTTGGCCCAGATGTCCCAAACTGCCTGTTTCAACAGTTAGTCAAATTTTCAACTTTTTTCGGCCAGTTCGGATTTCCACGTCCCGCGTGTCCCTTTGTCCCGAATGTCCCAAATGCTGCGCAAACCGCCTAGCGGCCTTTCGGCTGGTTCGCGTCCAGATGTCCCTCATGTCCCGAATATTGCGAGGACTAGGACTTAGCCATTTTTCGCAATTTTTTCTGGCTCGAGCTTGTTTTTTGCAATTTTTTCACATTTTCTCAGAACTTGCTCTCTTCCTTTTGGACAGGGGAGTTAGAAAAATATGAGGGGACCCTAGAAACATGACTTTTTGCTTGGACTCAATATAATTTCTTGGGACAAAAGAATTCGATGCATGTTATCAAAATTACCTTGAGGGGTGAATTTTGGATAACAAATACCTCTTCAATCCAAATACAGATCAACTAAAAGAGGTATTTAATTTGTTTCTAGTTGACATCTTGATGATTTTGGTGGAGGATCAGCCTCTTATCAGTTTTTCACTCTTACAAGAAGCCATATTCAGTGTCAATTCATTCGTATGGCTGCCAACTGTAAGGAGGGGAAGCTACTTCTCCCTACCAGTTACAGGATTTGTTTTAGTTCCCTTTTCTTCTGGTTAGCATAGAGTAGGTAGGTTTGATTTCAGTAGAATAATTTCTTGTGCACACTCTGCATATCTCACTTAGGATGTGTATGATTTAAAATTTTGTACATAGTGTGTTGTGGTGTTTTATTGCTCATGCAAATTTCATTGGAAGTAACATTTGGTGAGATCAAATCCGGTTCAAGTAGTGTTCCAAGTGGCTCAAGGATCAGATTTCATATTTTTAGATCAGTATCAGGCTATCATTCATGACTCCATGCCCAATGGATGCTTCAAGGTAACTGATCATTACACCTAGCAAGCAGGTGATCCCCTTGAGTCGCCAAATTATTGACCAAAATAAGCTCACACTTATTTTTGGGTCAACTAGCATCATTTTTTCCACTTTTGTGCTTTAATCCAATGTTTCATATATTCTAATTACTTAAGGATTCCTGGAAGCATTCCCATCAAATAGGAAATTTCTTCCCCTTTCCAAAAATATAAATAAGTCTTTTCAACTCCTCATATTTTGTAAGTTACAGACCGATGGGCCATGAAAAGAATTTTTGCCAAAAGCAGGTCGGCGAGCCTAGGGAATAATTTTCGCCAAGGGGAAGATTGCGGACCTGCAGGCTTAGGGAGATACTTTGGAATTTTCTACTTTTTACAAAAAATGAAGTTTACAATTGTGGGCCCGCGAGCCCGCTGAGAAACAAAAAGGAAAAAATGCCTAAGGCCCGCAAAGGACATGTGGCCATGTTTCAAGTCAAAGTGGGAAGGCAAGTCACCAGAGGAACTTTGAATTTATTGATTTTTTGTTGAAAAAGCGTAAAAGTGTAAAAATAATCTCCACCTCCGCCGATGCCCAGAGAATCCATGTGTCAAGCAAAAAGTTACATGCAAGGAGGTGAGCCGTCGAGGGAACTTTTGATTTTTTGAAACTTTTACAAATGGTGTACTTTGTAAGTGTGGGCCAATGAGCCCACAGAGGGTTTTTTGCTAAATGAAAAATTGAAAAGTTGCAGGGCCATGGAGATTTTTTCACCCAAGTGAATTTTCGGGTCTGCGGGGTTTTTTAGCGCAAAGTGAATTTTTGGGCCACTGAGGTTTTGGGGAAAAAAGTGATTTTCGAGCCGGAGGATTTTTTGGGAAAAGTCGAACTTTTGAGCCTGTGAAGCTGCGGCATATTTTTTTATTTTTGTAACTTTTCGCAAAAATCATAGGTTGTGATTTTGGGCCCACGCATCTGCTTTGAAAAGATTGCATTTGGACCATTTTTTCACATTGTCAATGCAAAATATTTAGACAACCATATATTTTGACTAGAAGCTCATATTTGACTGAGAGAAGACTTTTTGGAAAAGGACTCAACATCCTCTACACCATGGAAGTATAAAATATTATTTTTAGCAAGCTTTGGTGGGTGAGAAATAGGAAAACATCTTTCACGCCATTAATACGTGATTTGATTTCTTCAACTACCCAGATCTGATCTAATTTTTCATCCTTCCTTTCCAAGAATGCAAACAGACATGGAGAATCGCGCTTTGACAGATTACAGGAAGATATTTAGGGATTGATTGTTGTTGGTTGATCTTTCAAATCATATTTCCCTCCTCTTCTTCTCTTCTCTTTTCTAGATCTATAAATGTAAGATCTTGGCTCATTTCAAGGTTATGGATCATTTTTCCTCTCTACCCCCCTCTCTCTTTCTTCCCGAGGGTTGAATGTGGAGTTTAAACCTCCTCCCTCTTCTCTGTAATGGCATTTTGTTGCCTCTTTCCCGCTAATGATGTATTGTGTGAACTCCTAGAGAAATAAAATCTATTTCTTGATTCATTTTGTCCATCCTTGGCTCATTTTATCATCTCTTCTCGCCTCTAACCATTATAGGGTATTTTGTGCATATCTCTGATGTTAGTTGCATGTTTTGGGAGTTGTGTTTAAGGGGTTTTGAAGTGGCGTTTTGTGTGAACTCTATCTTTGTTTTGTGATGCATCTTTTGCATCCTCTCCATTTCTCACCTCTCTCCATTTCAGGAAGTTGGATCTATGATCAACACTTTCCTTTCCTGGTGTATCACTGCTTTAGTGTAGGCTCTATTGTCTTGCTTTCTCTCTCTCCATGTCTCCTTAGAAGGTTAGATTAGGCTTAGATAGTTTTCCTACATTCTTTGGAGGATCATATCAAGTTCATACGTCCCACATCTTGAGAGATGATCCAATGTTATGTAGATTACACCGAATGCCCCTCCTAAAACCAAGCCATTCAGGGGTGCTATAAATTTACACTAACAATTCCTTCAAGTCTACCTTGATGATTGGACAATATATGGATTAGTAAGGGATCATTATGAGAATATGAATCTCATTTTTGAAATATGTCAGCAGTTGAGGATATCCCTCAACATTAAGAAATGTGTTTTCACTACTCCATTTTGAACCCATTTGGGGCATATCATATATAAGGAAGACTTGCTTGGGGATCCTGCCAAATTTATCGTTATTGTGGGATTGGGGGATCTTACCAGCTAGAGTGCAATGCACATATTCCTTAGGCATACGGGATATTACGGGAAATTTTTTAAGGGGTATACCAAGATTTCCGTGCCATTGAAAAAGTTTCTAAAACATAAAATTGGATTTCACTAGGGAGAGGCGCAACGAATTGTGTTTGATACAATGAATAATAAGCTTATCACTGTGCCCATATTATAATTTCCTTCTTGGGATAAGGCATTCCATGTACATGTTGATGCTTCAGAGATGCCGATTAGGGCAATCTTAGCAAAACCTAGAGAGGGAGTTATTGACCACCGCTTGTGTTTTTCTAGTAGAAAGCTAACCCTAGCAGAACATAACTATAATACTATTGAGCGTGAAGAATTTTCAATGATCTACATGCTACAAAATTTAGGTAGTATCTTTTTGAAATAGCCTTTAAATTCTACAAGGATCACATGACATTGAATTACTTTGTAAATAAGCCCTTTTTACAAGGGTGCATATGCTAGTGGGTCATGTTGTTTTAAGAATTTGATTTTTTCAGTGGGTAAGAGTCATTTGGGACCTAACAATTTATCAAGGACTGAATCAGGAGAGGATGCACAGAGGATTGAGGATACATTTGCAGATGCGTAATTGTTTAGATTGTGGTACATGCCCTCAGGCATGGAGGATATTGTTGTGTTTCTCAAAATCGGTACGACACTGAAAGGAATGATTTTTTTTTAAAGGAAGCAGTTAGCCATATGTGATATGGCCTACATGTTAATTAGTTTATAATTATACAAGCTAGGCCACGATGAGTTTTTACATCAGTGCGTGTTACAACATGAAGGCATTGTAATCATGGAGGAATCACATGGTGGAATTGCAGGAGGACACTATGTAGGGAATTGAACTGCGCACAAGATATTTGTAGCATTTTTTTAGGGGAAAATTGTTTACAAGGATTGTATCGAGTATTTTAAGGCATGTGACCCCTACCAGTTCCTTTGTAAATCAGGGAAAAGAGATGAAATGTCATTAAGACCAATTTCCAGTGTAAAACCATTTGAGAAATGAGAAATTGAATTCGTAGGACCTATTTCCCAAGCTACATGAAGGACAATTTTTCGCTATATCATTACATGCACAAATTATCTTACAAGGTGGGAAGAAACGGTGCCTATAAGGGATTGCATAGTGATAAAAACAACTAGGTTCTTGTGGGAAAACATAATTAGAAGATATAGATGTCTGTTGAGTTTAAAAAGTGATAGGGGTACTCACTTATTGAATTTCATGATTAGGATTTTGTTGGCGGAATTCATGGTAGCCCACCACAAGATGAACCCATATCACCCACAAGATAATGGGAATACTGAGGTGTTTAACAAAATTTTGAATCACACGTTAACAAATATTTTTGATGTGGGAAGAAAGGATTGGGTTGATAAAGTTTCTGTTGTGTTATGGTCATATCAAACTAATAAAATACTGAACAAGGCCACACCTTTTTCAATTGGTATTTGGCATGGAATCAGTGTTACCCAAGGAATTCATGTTAACATCACTGCAAAAATTGCACGTAGGAGGATTAGATGATGAACAACAACTTGAGGAGAGGATTGATAAGTAAATGAAGTAAGATGAGATGCGTACTATTTCTCGGTGGAGTCAGAAAATAGAAAAAGTGAGGAAAAAGGCATGGCATGATAGAAACATCAAAAACAAATAATTTTAGGTTGGGCAGATGGTTCTAATGTATGATTCCAAGTTTCTCCGCCATCCTGGGAAATTCAAAGTCCATTAGATGGGCCCATACATTTTATCATATATACTTGATTCCAGCACTTCCCATTTACAAGTGCTAGATGGAACATGGTTACCAAGCCATTTCAATGGGAGAAAGTTGAAGCCCTACTATAAATAATTCTTCTTTGTGTTTGTAAATAAGGTAGTATTTCCATTTAGCCTAGGGTTTGATTTGTCATAGTTTTCTTTCTTTGTGTTTCCCTTTCTTGTTTCTTTGTGTTGTACACGTTTGTGTAATGGTAGCCACTTATTATTTGTAAAAAAATTCAATGTGCAGAGGACTGCGTATATGTTTTTGTGTGGGGTGAAGTAATGCGAAAAGTACTTGAATCTAGTATTGGAATATTTTTTTCGATGGCCCGGGTTGAAGGATTAAAAGTACGTATTTTGGAAGAGTGCACATAGATAAGGTTAACATGAGGAGTTTGGTGTCAGAAAGGCTTTACAAAAACCACGTACAAGGGTGAGAACCACAAGAACAACATGAGGTAGGTGATGTCAAAAATTAGGATAAGGACAGAAGAAGTGATTTCAGACCTAAAATCACGTGCATAAATATCTTGTATCAGTAAGAGTTTTTCTGCATCAGAAGGTTGTAGAAGTTTTCATGCAGGATTGGACTCGGGGGTAAAAGCACAGAAGGTTGGTAGTAGGAAAAAATTTCGGTTAATATAAGAGTACATTGGTAGGTGGCATGGAATTTATTACAGAGAAAAACAAAAGCTATGAGTATAAGGTCATGGTGCATTATTATTTACCTTGTATTTATGTTATCGAAGAGGTTGCGCAAACTAGGGCATCCTTGAAAAAAAGTTGTGCCAAAAAGGGTTGTGAAGATTTATGTGCATAGCTAGTTCAATCATCAAACCAGAGTGGAAAAAGAGTAAACGGGTGTGAGTGGAAAGGGTTGTGTGGAAGAATCCCATGGGTGATTACACCATCTTGTGGAGAATGGGTTTTCTAGGTTAGGGTTTCATAGCTAGGGCAAAATATTGAGGGGATTTTTGTAAAGCAGTAGAGCCACGGATTTGAGCAGAGATAGGATCAAGAGAAAGAAAGAACTTTTAGTGACCCAAAAGGTAAATGACACCAAGGAAAGCAAAAAACGTTTCACAGAAGAAGGGAAAGGGAAAGGGGAAACAAGTCATTTCCACAAGTTAAGAATGGTATGCAATGTAATATCCAGATGACGTATTTATTGGAAAATAATGGGTGTCTCATGATAGAAAGATGACTGTGAGTAACTACAGCCATTAGATGAGAAAATGGAATGCCTATCTATGATGATGACGTAAAGGTGAAAATGGAGAAGTCTAGGTTATTGCAACTCTATGAGTTTCCCTATTTTGGCAAGCCTGAGGGACTATACAAGTGGTTAATGTCAAGCGTACATGAAGACCACTTCTACTTTGCAGTACTAAGGATGCGAATAACTACCAAAACAATTTCTAAGATTACTAGTCTTATTTGTGAAGGTGAATCATTCGACAATGATTTGGAAGATAAAGAGGCCATCAAGAAGATTGTTGAAGCTTATGACTACAAGAAGGTGTTATCCAAATTAATCCCATGCTTATTTTAGTTAACTTACCTCCATTTCCTTCTTCTTTTTACTTTAATCTCAAATTTCACATATTTCAAGAACTCAAAATTTTCTTGAAATGGATTCATCAGATGGGAAATTTCTTCCCCTTTCCAGAAAGGTAAAGAAGTCCTCCTAACTCGTATTTTTCAAGTTATGGGTCGGTGGGCCTTAGGAGGAATATTTTCCTAAGGTGGGTTGGCAGACTCAGGGAATAAATTTTGCCAAGGAAAATTGGCGGATTGGCGGGGCCATAAAGGAAACTTTAACTCTTAACCTCTTTTTGGATAAAAAGTTAAAGTTAATCGCTGGCCCATGATCCCGCGAAGGAGGAAGTTTTTGGCCGCATCCAATAAGGAGATGCCACGTGGCCAAGGTGGGCCACGTGTTGAGAGTAGTAGAGGAAGATGGACCGTCAGGGAGAATTTTTATTTTTTCCAAATCCGTGAATGGGTGCAAAAGTGAAAATCAAATTGCATCTCCTTAACCAATCAGAAGAAGACACGTGTCATTTCTGAGACACGTCATCAATGCAAAAGGTGGGTCGTCAGGAGAATTTGGAAATGTTTGTACTTTTTTTCTGAAAGGGTAAAATATTGGATTTAACCCACCACCAATCAGAAGGTGACATGTGTCACAATGGATCTGCAGACCTGTGGAGGTTTCTATATTTTTTACAAATTTGTGGAAAACATGAGAAAAGAAAATTTTCGGGCCATGAACCCAATTTTGGCCCTAATTTTTCTCTAAATCTTCATAGGGGCATATATTTTGAACCAGATATCAGTTTTCATCGATTTTGGTATCATTGGAAAGCTTTTAACACCCTCTACACTATAGAAGCTTTAAGTTTTTAATTTTGGTGGGGTATGTTAGGATAAAAATTGAAAATTGTCTCTTACATGGGAAAAGACGAAGAACCGACATCCAACCACCATATTTTAATGTGGCATGGCACCCATTCTCCTCCAGCATGGTCGAAAACATTGGAAAATGGATTTTTGATGGTTCCCTTACCATTTTAATGAATCTTGTTGGGTGGTTGAACCTTAAAATTAAATCTCTTGCTTTTCTCTCTCCTATGTTCTGTGTTTCACTAATATATGCCATTTTTGGATCATTTGTAAAGGGTTGGACAATTTTCATGTTTTTAAGGATCCCCACTTCGCTTTGGTAAGTGAATTCATGGTGTTTATCAGACCTTCCATTAAAATTACATGTGATTTCGGTATTTTGTCCATTTGTATTGTGTTGTATCAAAATTTTTAGGGCAATAATATATGTCTGTGGGTGATTTTCCACCCTTTTTCTTGTCTTCATTTCTCTTATTTGATCTTCCATCACAAAATTGGTTTTCTTTATTCGGTAATTACATAAAAAATTATGGTTTGTTTCTATTAGCTAAACAAATTTTGATGACTCTTTGGTGTATTACCTCGTTAGCTTAGTTTTGTTTCATTTTGCATCATTTAACTTTGTCTCCTTGGAAATTAAAGTATGATTTAGTATTGTACCTATGAAAATTCATCCATACACCTAAACAGAGGAGTAGGAACCAACCTCAATCTGGAGAGTTTTCCCATTTTCAAAGTCCCACACCTTGGGAAAGACTCAATGTTGTGCAATCACACCAAATGACCAATTCTCAAATGCATATCTGAGAGGTCAATTTGGGGGTGCTGTGATTATGGACTAACAGATTTGGCATGCCTGGTGGGATCAAGAGGTATTCACTTTCATTGCAACAAGATAGATGTGTGTTTTTTGCAAATTTCTATCTTGTATGAAGTTTTAATTACACATTTGGTGACTCCAAAAGGTGAAAAATCCATTAGTTGTAGTAGTTTAAGTTTGGAAAATTCATGAGAAGAATCTAGAAAATATCAAGAACTAGATAAGAGGGATTGTTTGTTTATATACATTTGTCCGCAAAAGGAACAAGAAGAGGAAGAAGAGTTTAAAGATCTCCATCTCCACTAAATAGAAGTCTTTCAACTCCTCCACCTGGAATTCCTTTCATCCAATCAACAAGGGTTCTTAGACCAATCATAATGGCACAAAAAAATCCTTATGTCAACTTCACTTGCAGTAGCCCACTTGCCCTCAATGCATGAAATCTAGTTCCAATTGCAACATTGAAGAGCATCCCAGCTTTTACTTGAGAAACTCAGTCCACTCTTGGTGACCATGTCGAAGACATTGCTAATTTTTGTGCAATCCATGAAATTATTGAAATCGATATTGTTGTTAAGTTTTTGGCCTCCTCTTTCAAAGGTAAAGCCCTACAATGGTTTAGAAATTTGAAATCAGGCTCTATCACAAGTTGGGACAATCTATGTATATCCCTCCATAACCAATTTGGATTAAAAAGGGATAACTTGTCTCTATTGGAACAACTAATAACCATCAAGAGAGCTCCAAATGAGTAACTAACTAACTTCAACTTTAGATTTCAAAGAACCTACGATAGAATCCCATTGGCCGTGAGACCAACAATTGAAGGTGATTTTTTATACTTTCTCAAAGCTTTAAATTTTGATATTGCAATATTGATTCAATCCATGGGAAGTGTAAAATTACCTAAAACCTATAATTTTTCTATAATAGCTGAGAATTGTTTAACCTAGGCTTGTAAACTTGCACCTAGACCATGAATGCCTCTATATACAGAATTGGGGAATCCAAGTACTAGATAAGCACCTAATTTAGCTCCCATTCAAATCCAAGAAATAAAAGTTCAGGTGAAGCTTCTACCTCATCTTCAAGTACCTAAAATGAACTCCAAGAGGTTATGAAGCAATTGAAAAATTTGGGTAATGACTTGGTAACACTTAAGAGGTATCAAGCTCAAAATTTTAGACCTTCTTATCAGCCTCAAACTTAACCCAACATACCACCATATTAGCCTAATAGGCCACTGAACCCAACTACAAATCAGAATCAAGTCAGGCCTTCTGCCAATTGACCATTCCATCTCTATAATCCTAATGTTACATCTACATCTAGAGCCTTGGTGCCAGTGAAAAATAACATGGCTCAAGAATATGATTGGTGGTTCCCATGAAATTAACCTCAGAAAAAATCAATGTGCTTCAATGGTTCTTTGAATCAAGATTTAATGGTGACAATGAATGGTGTAGAGAAAGAAGCAAATCAAGGAGCAAACCAGCAACAAGGAACATCTCAATAGGAGGAAACTCCGAATGAGACCACACTTATGAATTGGTAGGATGAATATGTTTGTGGAAAGAACCAAACACCTACTCAAAGTGTAGCAGCTAATACATGGTCAAAGAAGAGGAACATTGGAGAAGGGAAATCATCAAATTCAAGTGATTCAAAACCCTCCATTACTCCAAAAGGTGTTAGCAAGAAAATTGTAAACCCTAATGTGTACGGACAGCCCAAGCCACCTCCTAGACCAGCTCAAATGCCAGCTGTAATAGCCCATGTGCAAGAAAATAATGTGTAGAAAAAAGGGCAACAAAGAGACAACTCTTTCCCTTTCAACATCATTGAGAAAATGAAGAAGAAAAATATGAACATATCAATGTGGGAATCATTGTCTATCTCAGGACAAAGGGATTTATTTCAGGCTGTTATGGAAAATTGGTTAGTATCAAATCAGCTATCCAAAGATCAAGAAAAGGTTCTCACCAATGCATCTCATCCTAAAGGGAATCATGGAGAACAACAAGGTAAAATTTGAAGCCCCCTTCATTCTATGTCTCATTGATAATTGGGGATAAATTGTTACATAATCACATGATTGATTCTAGGGCAAGTAGTTCTATAATGCCAAATAAAATAGCTAATTAGTTGGGCCTTCAGTATGAATTTATCTCCAAATGTGTGGTGCAATTAGATGGGACAACAGTAACAACACTTGGGGTGGTAAAATATTTTATCCTTACCTTGCATGCATGCCCCAATGTCACCATCTTACAGGATGTGTCAGTAATAGATTTTCCACCACTCTTTTCCCTATGTTTGTCATGAGACGTCACTGCCAAAATTACGGGCTATTTGTCTGTTGATTGGTAACACATGTTGTTTAGGACAAGATCTGGAGCTAAGGATACAATAATATTTGATCCAATTACAAATTTTCATATTGAACCTCACACACCAAGCCCAATCAATGCAAATGATTCATATTTTGATCAAGAGGATTATTCAAGTACTCATGAAGCTGATACTAAGGCTGGATGCATTCCAGATTTGACTCTTGATGAATGAGAAAGCAAGGTGCATGCTTTTTACCCATACAAGGAAATAGAAGAATCTGAGCTAGGAGTCTATTGCTTGCATGAATAAAATGATCCTCTCCCTAGCATCACCATGTCAGACCACAAAGATGAAAATGAGGTATGGAAGTTGTTTTTTGGTGGCTAAAGAAGTAGACAAGGTGTAGGAGGAGGAGCCATGCTTGTTTCACCTCAAGGAATTAAGTATTACTCAGCTTTCAGATTTAGTTTGCATGCTCAAAAAACACTGCTGAATATGAGGCTTTGATCCATACGCTTCATCAGGCAAGGAAGAGAGGAATTAGAAACTTTCAATTCTTTGGTAAGAGTGAGCTGATTATTAATCAAGTAAGAGGATAGCATGCTGCAAAGAATGACTTTCTCAAAAGATACAAAAATAGGGTATGGGATCTCATTGAGGATTTTGAAGCTTTTAGCATCAATTCCATCCCTACAAAAGAGAACCAAGTTGTTGATAGGATTGCAGAATTCGGAGAAACTTTTGATGTTGTTGAGAGTATCAAAAGAGAAAAAATGCAACCACACATCCATGTAATTGTGAGGCTAGCTGTCCCAGACAATAACACAAGTTGGAAGTTCTTTGAAAGTGATCAACAAGTCATTAATTTCTTGCAAGAGCAAGCTGAGTTATCAGCTAGAAATCAAGACAAATTGGAGCAGCATTATGGTGATCAAGTGGTGCAACTAAAAACAAAAAAATTGCCAAAAGTTCTTGTGACTTTGGAATCTATCTTCAATCCTAATGATCGGTTTAGGAAGGAAAAAAATAACATCTAAGTCAAAGGAGAATATTAAGATCCTATCTCTGTTTGAGAGGGAAAAACACTTCAAATTGGCAAAGTGGTCACCGAGCAAGAAAGGTATGAATTCATACAATTTTTCCAAGAGTTCCCAGATGTATTTTCTTGGAGCTATGAGGACCTAAGAGGTTTCAATCCCAAGCTAGCACAACACAAAATTGAACTTGATCCAGATGCTAAGCCCATTAGGAAAAAGAAGAGAGTAGTCAACCCACCCATTGAGCCTCTTATGAGGAAGGAGCTGAATAAGTTGATAGAGGCAAGTATTATTTTTCCAATCAAGCATTCAAGATGGGTTAAAATTTGGTCCCAGTCAGGAAGAAGAGTGGAGAAATTAGACTGAGTGTGGATTTTCGAGACTTGAACAGAGCATCCCTCAAGGATCACTACCCACTCCCTTCAATGGAGCATATTTTGCAAGTTGTAGCTGGATCTGAGATGTTTTCATTGCTAGATGGTTACTTAGGGTATAATCAGATAATGGTGAAAGAAGATGATCAGTTCAAAAAAACTTTCACCACCAAATGGGGAACCTATGCCTACAGGAAAATTCCATTTGGATTGTCTAATGTTGGAGCCACTTTCCAAAGGGAAATGGATATGGAATTCAAGGGATTGATCAATAAAATAGTTATTTTTTACCTTGATGATATCACTTTATTCTCTAAAAATGCAGCAAACCATATATTTCATTTGAGACAAGTGTTTCAAAGATGTATAAGATTTGGGGTATCTCTGAATCCCAAAAAATGCATATTCTTATCCCACGAAGGTAAACTTCTAGGCCATATTGTTTCCAAAGAAGGTTTATTAAATGACACAGAAAGGGTTGAAGCAATTAGAGAATTTCCCTTGCCAAGCCATAAGAAGGCTCTTCAAATCTTCTTAGGAAGAATCAATTTCATTCGAAGGTTTGTTCCAAACCTTATAGCCCTTGTCAAGCCAATAATGTTGGTGTTAAAGAAGAGTACGGCATTCAAATGGACATATGAAGGAAAGGAAAGTTTTGAAGTAATCAAAGAGGCTATTTCATGGGCTCCAACTCTCATAAACCCATATTTCACCAAGGATTTCATCCTCTATGCCTTCGGTGGTGGTGACATAATTTCTACAATTTTTGTACAACAGAACAAAGAAAACACAGAGCAGCCAATCACCCTCTTCAGCCAAATCCTGATAGATTACAAAGTAATATATTATTTTATTAAAAAACACATCCTTGTAGTGATTAGAAGTTTAAAGAAGTTCAAGCACCTAGTTGTAAACAATAAGATCCAGCTGCTAGTCTCTCATGCGGGAGTTAAATACTTCCTTCTCAACAAGGACCTGAACGAAAAGCATGCAAGATGGATAACCTACATCATGGAGTATGACATTGAGATCAAAGACACTAAGCTGGTCCATGGGAAGGGTCAATGCGATAAATTAATCATGGGTCGACAAGTCAAAGAAAACAATGAAGTAGAAGTTGTTTTGAACTTGCAGAATGGGCAAGAAGAAGAGAATGATGACGTGCCCACTCCTTAGTAGACCCAAAGTATAATACATTTCCTATAGATAGGCCTTTTCCCTCCAGAAATGAGTAAGGTAAAGAGGAGGTATTTTAGATTGTAGGCCATTCCATATGTGCTATTTGATGGTGTTCTATTCAGAAATGATACCAAGGGCATTTTGCTGAGGTGTATTGGGACATATCAAATGGAGAAATTATTACAAGAATTCCACGATGAAGTAGCTGGAGGAAATTTTCTCCACGTGTAATAGCTCTCAAGATCATGAGGGCAGGTTATTATTGGCCCAAGGTATTTAGTGGCTGCTATGCATGGATCAAGAAGTGCAAAAAATGTGCATTTTTCATAGGTAAAGAAAGGTTAGTAACATTTCCATTGAATCAAATTTAATTTTACCAATAATTTATGCAATGGGGATTGGTCTTCATTGAATTCATCAATCCAAACTCAAGCCAAGGGCACAAATGGATTCTAACAGCAGCAAATTACTTCACTAAGTGGACTGAGGTAGTAACACTCAAAGAAGCCATTGAATCTAGCATTCTAGACTTCTATGAGGGGATAATAACTAGATTTGGTATACCATCCACCATCATATCAGAAAATGCATTGGCATTCATAGGTTCTAAGATCACCGAATGGGTTGTTAAGAATGGAATATATTTGAGCACTTCATCAAACTATAACCCTCGAGGTAATGTCATAGCTGAGTCCACAAACAACAATTTATTGTGGATTACCATAAGGAATCTTGATGAAAATCATAGAAATTGGCATACTAAGCCCAAATCAGCTCTAGGGGTTGATAGAATAACTCCCAAGCGGTCTACAGGCAACTCTCCATTCAAGCTTATCTATGGGAAAGAGGCAGTGTTGCCTATATCGTTTGAGTTGTCAGCATTAAAAATCATGAAGCAGCTGAAATTTTAAGAGTTTGAACCCATGGAAGTTAGAATGTGCAGAGTTGATGGAACTCCAAGAAATTAGAGAGCATGCATTCTAAGCAATAGAAAAATATCAAGCATTGATAAGAAAGCTAAGGCCATAACTTTCCAAGTTGGGGACTTAGTATTGAAATGGGATGCAGACCGTGCAAAACCAGGAAGACATTCAAAATTTGATGCCATTTGGAGTGGCCCGTACATGGTTACAGGATGAAAAAGTAGCAATTCCTTCCAATTGTATACATAGGATGGTGAAGAATTTCATATTCTAGTCAATGGGATCTACCTCAAACATTGCTACTAAAAGGAAAGAGTCTCACCCTGGTACATATTAGTTTAGATTTCCATTCATCCAAGTGCTTGTGCACATTTTCTTGTTGTAGTTTAGGTTGCATTATTCCTAAGTGCTTTGCACACTCTGAATGTTCTACTTGGAACATATATTATTTCTATTTTGTACATTGTTTTTTTGTGGAGATTTGTTGCTCTCATGCAGTATCTTGGACTTGGCATTTGGTCAGAATCAGTCACAGCTCTAAAGGGTTTCTAAGTGACCAAGGGGTCAGTTTTCAAAGTTTAGATCATTTTTTAGGCTATCACTCATGACTCCATGCCCAATGGATGCTTCAAGTCATTTGGTTACTTCATCTTGCAAGTAGTTGAACCCTCTGAGTCACCAAAATTGTTATCCAAAATAAACCCATGCTTATTTTGGTTAACTTATCTCCATTTCCTTCTTCCTTGTGATTCAATCTAAAATTTAACACATTTTAGGAATTTAAATTTTTTTGGAAATGGTTTCATCAGATGGTAAATTTCTTCCCTTTCCAGAAAGGTAAAGAAGTCCTCCTAACTCCTTGTATTTTTCAAGTTATGGGCCGGCGGGCCTTAGGAGGAATATTTTCCCAAGGCGGGTTGGTAGACTCAGGGAAGAAATTTTACCAAGGAAAATTGGTATTAACAAGACCACGGAGGAAACTTTAGCACTTAGCCTTGTTTTGGCTAAAAATTTAAAGTAAATCGCTATCCCGTGAGCCTGCTAAGGAGGAATTTTTTGGCCGTATCCAATCAGGAGATGCCAGGTGGCCAAGGAGGGACACATGTCTACAGTAGCAGCGGAAGACAGGTCATCAAGGAGAATTTTAATTTTTTCCAAATCTGTGAAGGGGTGCAAAAGTGAAAATTGAACCACATCTTCTTATCTAATCAGAAAAAGACAAGTGTCATTTCTTAGACATGCCATCAACGCAAAAGGCGGGCCATCAGGAGACTTATGAAATGTTTGCACTTTTGTTCTGAAAGGGTAAAATATTGTTTTCAAAAACCCGCCAATAATAAGGTGACATGTTTCATAATGGAGCTATGGGCCCAAAAAGGTTTCTGGATATTTTTTGAATTTGTGGGAAAAGGGAGAAAAGGAAAATTTTTGCCCGCGAACCTGATTTTGTCCCTAATTTTGCCCTCAATCTTCGAAGGGGTATATCTTTCAAACCAAAGGTCAATTTTCATCAATTTTTGTATTATTGGAAATCTATTAAAACCCTCTACACCATGGAAGCTTCAATTTTCAATTTTTGTGGGGTCTGGTAGGAAAAAAATTGAAAAACGTGTCTCATGTAGAAAAAGACGTAGAACCGACATCCAACCACGAGATTTTAATGTGGCATGGCACCCATTCTTCTCCAACATGGTGAAAAAAATTTCAAAATGGATTTTTGAGGGTGCCCTTGCTATTTTAATGAATCTTTTTGGGTGGTTGAACCTTTAAATCAAAGTTCCCATGTTTCTCTCTCCTCTTTTCTGTGTTTCACCGATATATGCCATTTTTGACTCATTTGTAAAGGGTTGGAATTTTTTTCTTGTTTTGCAGTCTCCCCTCTTCCATTTGGCAAGTGAATTCATGGAGTTTATGAGACCTTCCATTAAAATTGCATGTTATTTTTTTCTTTTGGTCATTTGTAATGCGTTGTATCAAAATCTGCAGGGCAATAATATACATCTAGTTGTGAATTTCCACCCTTTTATTGTCTTCATTGCTCTTATTTGATCTTCCATCCAAAATTAGTTGTCTATATTTGGTAATTACATATAAAATTTTTGGTTTGTTTTTATCAGCAAAACAAACGTTCATCACTCCTTTGGTGTATCAGCTCGTTAGCTTAGTTTTGTTTCATTTTGCATCATTTAACTCTATCTCCTTAGAAATTAGAGTAGGATTTAGAATTATACCTCTACAAATTCATGCATACTCCTAAATAGAGGAGTAGGAACCAACCTCAATCTATATATTTTTCCCATTTGCAAAGTCCCGCACCTTAGGGAAGACTCAATGTTGTGAAATCACACCAAATGACCAATTCTCAAATGCAGATCTAAGAGGTCAATTTGGGGGTGATGTGATTCTGTACTAACAGAAGGGTTTACGGTAATTCGACGTTTCTGTGATTTCCATCCCTGTAATGAATATGGCCACACACTTGGTCACAAAGTTAAATGGGTAGGAGAGATGGACATAGATCAACAAGGCTTGGTTGAATGTTTTGGTGATGCGTAATCACAACACCCCTGAATGTCTACAACTCAATGGGTTGAAACTATCAATTTTATTACATAACATGGAGCTTTTCCCAAAGTGTGGGAATTTGTAATAAGGAAATCTCTCTGGATCAATACTACTTCCTATTCCTCTATTCAGATGCACACATTCCAATTTTAGAGGGTCTACTCTAAAACCTAATTTAACATGCCAAGGAGACAGGGTTAAAAATATGCAAGAAATTAAATCTAAAATAAAAAAGGTAATGCACCAAAGGAATGTTGAACACCTTTTTAGACATTAAACACAAACCATTAAACCTTGTAATATAACCAACATGCACAAATACCCAGTGTTTTGATTAAATATCAGAAGGATGCAATGAACATAAGAGGGGGTTGAAAATCACCCACAAACTTGTATTATTGCTCCACAAATTTTATACAATACATTACAATGGCCAAGAGGCAAAAAATTGCATTCCAACTTGAATGGGAGGTTTGAAATCCATGAATCCAATTATAGACAAGAGAAGAAGGGAGGGTGCAAAGAAAAAATTTCCAACCTTTTGAAGAATTCTCCTCCTTACAATATATATAGAGAAAGATAGAAGAAAGAGAGAGAAATTCAAATTCTTTCTTCAACCACCCTAGAATGCATTTAATTCGCCTGCAAAATGATGGGTTCTACTGAAAAACCCCATACCTCCATGTTCCATTACTTTTTGGGAAAGAAAGGAAGACCATACCTCATTTTGGTGGTAGGTGAGAAACCTGGGACACCCTCTAAAAATGGTGGACTAGATTTCTTCATTTTGACTTACTTAGTCTCACTTATTTTAAGATATTCAGTCATAGTTTAGTAGAAGACCCTGTAATATTTCAAAAAATTCCTTTCTTGCATAAATCTAAGTTTCCATTCGAAATTTATGGCCATCTGAAGACCTCGAGGTAACATTCTGCAAAAATAGCGAGTTGTTGGCTATGTCATTTTCGGAGTCTGAAATTCATGCAACCTCTGAAATACTGAAATTTAGATCTTCGGAGATTATTGTTTCAGAGATGGAAACACTTTTCATCCCCAAAATGCTTGAGATTTTTGAAACTCCGAAGTCTAAAAGTCCAAAATTTTGGAATTTCAAGTTTCAGAGTTTCAGAAGTTGAGGAGTGATTTTTATGTTTTGGGGCTTGAGACTTCCAAAACTCTGAATTCTCTAACCCTGAAAGTATGAAGTTCGAAAATCAAAAAATTTTGACTTTAGAATTTTGAAGTTTCAGAAATTTCCTTTTCTTTTTTCATTTTTCTTGCCGAAGACTCTAAAAATCTTATTTTCGAAACCATGAAATTCCGAAGTCCAAAATTTTAGACGTTAAGACTTCGAGATTTTAGACTTTGTTGCTATGTTTTTAGCACAATTCCCAAAATCCCCGAAACCTAGAATTTCTGAATTTTCAAACTTTCAGATATCTGGATTTCATAATTTTAGGGCCATTTTTCCAATTTTGCGCCTGAGAATTTTGAAACCCCAAAACCTGAAAGTCTGAAATTTTAGAATTTCATAATTTTGGGTTTCAGACATTAATGACCATTTTGCCCCCTGCTTTTCTCCGAAGTGCCAAAAAATGCAAAGTATGAAAACTTTAAGCCTTTGTGGATTCTTCTTCCTCTTGAGATCTGATCTTCTTCGACATTCACATTGGACATTGATTTTCTGACCTTGCATTTCATTGATGTTCCCATCTACAACCTAAGTTTCGAAATCGGATGTGATCTCTCATGGCTGAATGGTCCCATTCAATTTTTCCTGTTCAAGTTCAGGTTTCATCCAATTTTCTGAAGGGGAAAAAATAGATAACACATTTACCGTAAGATCTCAGAGGGGACCATCTATAACCTATTGGCTTTCATAGTAGAAGAAATCATCAATGTCACATGTGATGGAGAAAAGATCATGTTTGGTAATGCTCTCTGTACCATCATCTTTTTGAAGATTGGACTGCCTAATGGGATAGATACATTTATTTAGGAATAACCAAATGAGAACCCTTCCCCCACAAAAATATTTGAGAACTACACTTGTGACACCATGAAAACCACCCACAAGGTATTCCTAGAAATATGGTATAAAAATATGTGTGATGCATTCAGTGTTGAATGGAGAATACCTGAGTAGTTACCAATTCTACTGCAAGGAGATGTTTAATTTTCCATGTACCAACATTTTTGTATTTCCAAGTTTACTCTAGAAGATGGCGCCAAGGGTCCTTGGTGTAAATTTTTGTTCTCCTTATCAACACAATACTTCCAAGTCGGGGTGAACCTATTTAGTGAGGAAAAGAAGCTAATTTTTGACCTCATCATGATACACAAATATTACTGTGAGCTACGCATAACATTGATATATCCAAAGAAGTGTGCCTATGTGGAGAAGTTGTCTCCCATGACATATATATGTTGAAACCAGTGACATTACCTTTTGCTGGGAGGACCACAATAAGGGTATATGTATGTGTAAGGCATAAGTATGAGAAAGGAACTTACGTTAAAAATGATGTCTTTATCCTAGAATACCCCACCGTAAGGAAGAAGGACGTGCCAAGGAAAAGGGAGAGAGAGGAGGCCCCAGAGAGGAGGCCCCTGATAAAAAAGCACCAAGTACACATACAATGTAGTTTGTAGGCATGCATGAGTCGGGGAAAAAACCAAGCACCTATACATGGAGGAAGAATTCCCCTATAGAAGAGAAAGATAATACACCTGAGGAACATGCACCAGAGAAAGAGAAGTCCCTTGCAAAAGAAAAATTGTCGATAAGAAAGGAATCGCATAGGGAAGAATAAAAAGAAAAGTTTCCTATATTGGAATCACTAGTTAGGAAGAAGCAAAGAGTAACAGAAAAGGTGGACTTAAAGGGAACATAGAGCATGGAGGCTGACAAGGGAGATGAGGAAAATGAAGAGAAAGATGAGGATCAGAACCATCCTGTGTATAATGTACACAAGTTAGAGGAAGATGGAAATGAAGAGAAGGATGAGGACGAAGGAGGAACTCATAGAAATGGGGGAAGTGAAGAAGTAAACATGAAGGATCAAAAGACTCTAAGCCTGACTAAGGAGTAGATATAGGATGTCGTGGAAAGAGAGGTACCAGGGATTACAAATGACTTAGTGGATCAAGAGGTGGAGTGCAGTACTAAAGAATTACTAAAGGATATAGAGGAAAGATGAAATGTGGGAAAGGAGTATGGAATCATGGGTGGAGACCCCAGCTTAGCAGTAAGCTTCCAAAAGGAAACATGCATAGGTGGAAATGGCGTAGTAATGGGGTAGGAACAAGAAATGACTTACATTAATTATCTAAATAAGGTACTACGCATACGTTTCTAAACTGCCATGCCTTCAAACCAAATCCTTGCATGGTAATCTTTTGATGAAGAGGGTGCATACCCACACATGAGGAAAATTCTATCTTGGGGTTTTGATTCCCATGTTGATGAACCTAAATTCGAGGTCAATTGAGATGCATTGTTGAAGATACCAGATACTAATGGAATAAACCCTCTTCTTAATTCCCAACAACTGTTGAGTAAGTTTGCAACACACTGAATAAAGTATCATTGTAATTTAAGGTGAGGCTCTTTGGGAGAAATGACAGAATGAGGGTCTTTGAGGAAGAACTTGAGAAGAAAAATGAAGAGATTAATGAAAGATACAAGGAAATAAAAGAGAAGGAATTGATCAATTCACAATTAAGGCGCAAAATAAGGGATTAAAAGGAAAGGGTTAGTGAGATACATAAGAATATATAAATTATTTCAAATTCCATAATCTTGAAACATCTTAATCTGGCCCCGCCTAAGTGGAAATATGAGTCAACCATGTAGTACTTGGAAGACATGACCCACATCCTCACCATGGAAAGGTGGCCACTCACATTGGAGTTTGTGGAAGAGGTGATGGCACACTAGAAGTTGGAAGAAAAACTAAATATTAGGGAGACAGTTACTTGGTATTCTAAGCTTCTTATCACTGTGAAGACTGTTGCATAAATGACAGAGGATATATATGACAATTGTGCTGACAGAGACAAGGTAGCAAGCATATGGTTGCTCCAGATGAGGCAGATTTAAAGGAATTTCAAGAAAAGAAAAAAGGTAACAGAGAGGAACATGATAAGATCCTAGCCAAGGTTGAGAAAAATTTGGAAGCAATCAAAACCTTACGGGGTTCGATTAAGAATCGGCTCAAGGATTTATATCCCCAGGTTACTCATAGAATGGACACACTGGACGATCTTAGCTAGAAACTAGAAGGTATTGTAGATATACTAAATTTATGAGTGACGAATTAAGTTTTGATGGAGTGCTCTAGTAGGTGACCTACTTCAGTAGGAATAGGGAGAGGTATATTCCTAGGAAAATATTGAGGTAACTGTGAAGAAGGAATTCCCACTCCTCCTACAAAAGTAGAAGATTCTTCTATTCTTTCATTCTTTATTTAGATTTTCCTAGCTCCAATATTGTTTATTCTTTGAAGAAGCATGATTTTTCTGAGGATGGAGAACACTCATAGTGTGGGGTGATGTTGGACCCTAAATATTGGCTAAGTACCAAGAGGTGCATGGGCACAGGACCAATGAGGAAAATGGCGCACAAAGGAAAGAACATAGGACAAAGGTGTTTAAGAAGGGTTTAAGTAAAACTAGGGTGTACACGAGAGGTAGAACATGGGTTTAAAGGACTTATCCATATTTGGAATTCTAGAGGAACTTGATGAAAAACGTGATGACCGAACTAGGCTTGATGAGTGGTTAAGGTGCCAACCTGGAACCTTTAAGGTCAAGAAAAGGATATTCCCCATAAGGAATATTCCTATAAGACATCATTACAAAGAGTGGAGGGTTTACAAAGGGATAAGCATTCATCTATGGAGGACCACATCGACACTTGGCACGTGATATATGCTTAGAGAAGCCATGGTGGTGGGTTTTGATATTATATAAAGAAATGATCAAGCCAGAGAAAAACACACAGACAAGTAGATAGGGAGAGACAACAACAGATAGAATGCATAGAGAATGTGGAGAAAGAGAAGGAGAGTACCGAAGTGATGTGGAAATGCTAAGGGCTTAGAGTTCATACTGCTATGGTGTAGATAACTTAGGCCTAGAGGGTTGTAAGGGATGCCATGAGTATATGTATGGGTAATGGGATCTGTAACAAGGAATAAAAAGGGAAAAATTATAGTTAGGATCTCATATCAGGTAGGTTTGTAGGAGATAAGTCTTTGTCATTTAATATATATGGTATGAAATGACCCATTTGAATGTAATTTGGTTACCATAACTTTTTAAAATCAATATATATGTGGGTTCGTTCTATATAACTTGTTTACGGGTGTAAAAACTCATGCTATATGACTTATCATGGCTCATATATAGTTTATTATACTTCTTACAATGTTATTTAGCTTTTGTGATGCATTAATGTGTAGATATGTTAGTTGCATCTTCTACCTTTTTAATTAAGTGAATATACTTCTTCTTCTTCAAATAATCCTCCCTTATTGGCAGAACCTTCTCACAAAGATCACCTAAAAGAGGGAATTGACACCTGTGCGTGCCTCAGGTAAGCACCCAGCACCCGTTGGGTGATGGGCCGATGCAATTAGGGTTTGAAAGAAGTATTAAGGGTAAGTAGAATTACTACATGGGCTTCAATAATTTTTGCAACCACCTCAGTTTCCTGAGGAGTTACTGGAACTATGAAACCCAAATTTTCTCCCTATACTATTAGTACTAGAATCCTATGTGTGTGAGGTTGTACTTCATGTTCAATAATTTTATCCTCTTCTGCCCCAAAACTGCTTGGATTTTTCTTTGGGGTGATGTCAATATGTTGTATTAGAAGAGTAAAGACATTAGGTGAAGGATCATCCATAATGGATTTTTCCTTGATGGGTGAATCAATTAGAGCTATTATTAAAACAAGGGTAGACATCACATGTATTATTTTCTCAATGAATACGATTGCAGAAGACTGGGTGATAACAAATAAAAGGATAGGGAAATCAAGAAATAATGAATGTTCATTGGTCTGTACCTCCTCTAAATCAAACCACTTGGACAGCTTAGCTCAATTTATTCTCTTAAGATGTACTTTTTCCTCCTCTTATGATTCTTTTTGACCAGTCTCTGGTGTCTAAATTTAATGAGGTATTTTAGATAAAATTCCTTCGTTAAGCTTCCTGGGAGCTGATTCCATCACTTTCTCCTTTCCTTTGGATCTATAAATAGATGCTAGAACAACCTGCAGGGGGTTAGCATGAAAAATAGGGATCTCAACCATACCTCACTAGAGAATTTCTCCAATTTTTATTTTGGTTTGAGGAAAGGATGTTAAAGTTATGTTAGCCTAGGTACTAACATCATATATTACTGACACAAATGCCAACTTCTTAAAAGAAATATTAATCTTTTGTCTCCATGAAACATCCCTAGTGGCATAACCCTTCCAATATGGGGGAAAAACATCATAAATAAGCTTACCAACCCTATACTACCTTGTATTTTAGTGACTTATATTCACTCCCTTTGAGAATAACCACTTTAATGAAAGTCTAATGATATTTGTCGTTCTTTCCTAATCATTTTTTTATCACTAGCCTCCCAATTGACTGGAGGAAAATGCTGAGAGGCAATATCCTCCTAGATGTAATCTTCACTAATAACATTACCATCATCTTATAACCCTTCAGGGGTTTGGATAACCCTAAAATGAATCATCTAGGACAATTTCATTCTTGAATGTTCTCTTCATCTAACTTCCCTCTCATCTTCATAATTCATCCAAAAATCCTTGTAATGAGGTTTGTGATCTATCTGAGTGGGTGTAATACTATGTAAAATATGATTTATATCACAATTATTCCTTTCCTCAAATTCATCTAACATGCATCTATTCATTTCTCCTTCCAATTTTTTTACTTTCTTGATATTTGGGAAAGATTAATTCCCGATGATCTTAGGGAACTTGATAGGGAATGCTAGATTTATGTTAGAGATGATCTGGTTTACTGATAACAATTTTTATACTAATTACATCAGTTCCCACTTATCACTCGCACATCTGGGGAGAAAATAGGGGCTCTCATCAAAACCGCTAACCCTGATATATGATTAGATTTTGAATTGGATGAACTAACATCTATATTGAGCAATGAATCATTTGGCATCTAGGGAAAATATCCCAATCTCCAAATATGGGTGGTATAAACAAATTATGGGTGCAAAGAAGTGATTAGCAATATTTATGTACTGTATTTCATAGTTTTCTAGATTTAACTAATAGAAGACATCATACACCATGTCACTGTTAAGATTGCCATCTATCAGTAATTCTAGAAAAACCATATGAAAAATAATTTTATAAACCAAGTAAGAAGTCATGAAAATTTCTTCCATGTTGGCCTTTTCTCCTCTCGCAATGTGAGTAACTCCCATCATTTTTTCATGAATGCATTTACTTATTATCTCAGCCCAAGGGAGAGGTTTTTTGTTTGTGAGTATTACATGAATGAACTAAAACATCCATTCCTGGAAAAAAGTAGTAAATTTTATACCTATTACTTGGTTAAACAATATAATCACATCTACAACTTCCTAAATGAATTCAGTTTTGTCCAACTTCTTTGTCATTCTGGGAGTGTAAGTTTATGGATTGGTCAACCAATGAGTATTCGTAAAAATTTTCCATTTCTTTGAATGCAAATTTTAGTGCTTCTACGATGAATCCTTTGTAATATCCCCTTCTTCCCTTGTGGGAGGAAAACCCAATATTCTGTCAAAAGCCTGCTCCTAGAAAGATAAAACCAAATCCCCCTTCCCGTCCCACACTTCTCTAGTTATAGTATTATAACACTTAGGGCACACCCATAAAATCTCCAGGAATGGCGTAGTGGTAGGGAAAGGAGAAGCGAGGTCAATATAAATATTAGCTACATGGGCCATGCTGACACTTATTTAAAGAGAATATAACCTTTGCCTAAAATCTTCTAGATTAGTAGATGTAAGGTTAAAATATGTAATTATTTCTATAGGGGAACTAAGATTAGAAATTATTTTTAGAGTATATGAAACTTTATGATTCTGACACATTTGTACTCAAACCTCTTCTTACTAAACACCATACCTTTTAAACTGATTCTCAAAATATCACAAAAAATATGGGAACTGATAAACTTACCTTTAGCAAAACTCTAGTTTCTTCTCTGAATTTAACTCAACATCAATGCAAATAAATTATGTTATTTGGGGCTAACTCTTGATTCAAATTTGTTTCAATGACGCTTGAATACTATTTAGAGAATTAAACCTTTTAAGTAGTAGAAATAAATTTATAATAGGCTATCTCATTAATTAATCATGGATTCATGCATTAATGTCAAATATTGCATTCGTGGCAAATTTTTGTAATTCTCATATTTTTCCTCTTTTCAACCATTGCAATTATTTGCATCCTATTATCTATGTATCTTCATTACATGAGTCATACACATTAGTGGGGTTACTCCCGTATCGATATTACATTAATGAGCCCCTTTTTTATGTTAACGGGCTAAAAAATAATTTTGCAAAAATGATACCCATACTGCCTTTGTAACATACAAGATGCATTTATTCTTCCATTCTCAAGTATGCCATATGCTTGGTCTATGTACCTAAGTCGTCGAGCATTAGGTTTGTGTTTACCAATTGCATGTCTTAAAAAATCATGAGACTTTGTTCCTTTTTTGTCCGGCTTCCTGACTTGTTGTTTTCACACATTGCTTCATAAGGACTTCAATCCCATGACCCATCTTGTACTTTTATCCTCATTATGTGGTCATTTTTCCATGGAAATCTCATCCTTAGAGAATTATTTATTATGGACTTTGGGATCAAATTTCATCCTTTGGCATTAAAAATTCTATCATATCCATCATTGACACAAAGATTCAAAGCCATTTTGAGGTAAATAATTCTTTCATCTCATTGGTTTGTCGAGAAAAATAATACTTCTGACCGTGCTTAGGAATACAAGATGAATAAATAATAATTAATTATCTTTAATGGATCCTCATTCTAATTTAAAATAAATCCCGAATGATACAAGAAATAAAATTAGGAACAGATCAAGATCAATGAAATAGACTATACAAAAGTTCATAGATATAATAGGACCAAATACGGCTACCAACATGGCCAACATAAATAGTTCTCAGATGGATATTAGATTGAGAGAAGTTCTAAAAGAGGATGAGGTCATCACATGGGATACATTAGAATAATGATAACCTAAGTTTGGTTATCCAATTTATATTTATGCCAATAATTACAATCATTCCAAGAAATAGATAATAAGAACTTACAATGCTATAAAATATAAAAAATTGATTTCCCCTATAGCCAATCAACCAAATTGAAAATATGATGAGGATATAAAATGGTCAATATCTTTAGACGAAGTTAAAAATATAAAATTTCATTGCTGCAAATCTAATCGTCTCCAAAAGTTACCTCTTACTTCAGTTAGAGTTCAAAATATGTGGCACAAAACTAGATCCTCGAATAAAGCTAACAAAAAGAATTTTTTGTTTGATACATTAACACTAAATGTCATTTTAAATGTGGGAAACCAATCTACGGAGTTACATTGAATGAAATTTGATGTGATGGATGTTTTTTAGAATACATGGTGTAAATTTTAGAGGTACAAAAGGAGCTCCTTCTATAATAATAAATTTTATTGGATAAATGGTAGTAGGGATGCAGTGAATGGTAACACTAGAAAAGAGAAACAAAGGTCAAATACCACCACAAAAAATTCTTGCATATCGATAAATTTTGATATAAATTTAGATATCTCTCTGCATCTAATTCAACCTATAGGATAAGATGGAGAAAAATTTCTTCATAGGTTTATTTTTTCATTCTTAAGTGTGACGAGAAGATTGACTTATTTATACTTCCTCTTATGTCGTAAAAAAAATTCAACAACATAATGAAAAAAATATTTCAACACGTTTCTATTGCAAAAAATTACCTATTTTCGAAGTTTTATGAGTGTTGAGATTTGTACAACAAATGTAGATCTGCCACATGCCCAGAAGCACTCTCAAAAATTTAAGAGGAACAAACATGGAACAATGTTCATATATTCAAAGTTTTCATGCAACATACTATTCCCATAGATTTCAATAAGAATAACATCCTCATGGATTGTTCAGCATTTTGCATGATAAAATAGACAAAATAAATACCTCGATATGAAGGATGGGAAAATAAACAAAGTCAATAACTAGTATTATGAACCTACCCATTACTTTATCTAGTATACTCACACATGGACACAAAACAGGTGGTTTTAGACACTTTTTCCTACCATTTTTTTAGTGTGGAACAAACTACAGAGTCACATGATTATATTTGTGTCTCAGGAAGCTCAAAGGACCCGCAATTAATGATTATGGAGATTTATTGTACCATTTTGGATCATCCAAATAACCATTACATGATTCACTATTACAAAATGATGTGCAAAAAAAATGTAAAGGGTATAAGGAAATACTTTACAATTAAAAATCTTGGTTAGTGTTGCTAGGAAATATTTTACTTGTAATTGGATAATACTTTGAGTGATAGCAAGAATCGTACCTTATTTTGATTTTCATCAATGTTGATAGCACAAAATGTATTCAACATTGTGTATCTAAGATTTCATCTAGTGGGACTTACTCATAATTATATAAATGGGAATTTTGTAAGATTAACAACATTGTTACATAAAGTAGACACGTTTTCTTTGCCACATATTGTGGACTCTTACTAAACATGCCAAGAAGGGTCAAGTATATTCTATACTTACATCATTGAGGAATTATAAAACTTCAAGGACTCTGTGGAACCATTCTTATTGGATGGAATCCATAAGATTGTGGGTATCAATAGACCTATAATGTTTAGATTTCATGTCATGGATGGCATACCAATGATGGATTATAAAACTAAAATAAATGATTTAAATTGGTTTAGTCCAATCCAAATATGCCATACAAAGGATCATGGTGAACCAAACTTATCAAAACAAAAACCTCCTTTGGAATATTTTTTAAAAATTAAATAAATGGTAGATGAAAAAAATGGAATAAAATCATATATTGAACATTGGGGGAAAAGTGTAATAGGTGAAGGTAGTCAGTATTGGCTTCCAAAGAAAATTTATTGGGAAAATGTTTTCCATTTTTTGAATAGACCATCTGTAAATTATAACACGAGGTCAAATGTTTATTTTTGGCCACAAATAGTAGAGGAAAATACATATATGACCAAATAAAATGAGCCATACATATTCACATAGAAGAATACATTAGTCAACATATCTCAAGTAGTAATGATATTTACATCGAAGGATGTGTTCAAGGGACACAAAATTCTTATATGATCATGAAGATAAAGTGAAAATATATGGATGGGGAGAGAATGGGGATGTTGTCCTTAAACAGGAAGGAAATCATGTAAATAAAAAGGTGAGAGTTTAATATTGGAAACCTACAGGGAGAGGAGAATGTGCAAGATTGTATAAGGATTTTTTAAGGGAAAATTAAACATGGACCATTTCAGACGAACTTAAATAAAATATTTATATCGATAACATCATTTGGTAATGGACAACAAATAGAATTAGGAAAACTGGCTTCATAAAGATAGTTGATAAAGGACATGAGGCCATTAAATCATAACTTGAACTACTTGAATATAGTAATGAATGTTAACTTGGAGAAACTATTGAAGATAAAAAAATTGTATGTGAAATCACCTTTAACCAAGATGTGCATTTTAAAAAAATATATATTCCAAAGCATGCTCCAATACAACTTTATAGTTATACTATTATTTGATATTTAAATGAAATATTGAGTGTAAACTAATGAATATTTTTACATATAATTCTATAAAACATCGTGTCATTTATGGAAGTTGAATTTTATTAATGAATTATTTATTTATTATTCATAAATGGTATTTGTGGAGGGACCATAACCTAATAGAAAGACGACTCAAAAAATATATTCACAAAGAAACATCAGTGGTATTTTGACTAGTGGGGACCATACCCCAGATAAAAAGGGCCTAAAATACAAATAAAGTAGTTAGGAAGAAAATAAGGGAGCATCCTACCGGAAGCAAGCATGAAAATAACAAGACTACATCACCATTGCAACTCAAAAATAACATGAAACCAAGAAAAACATAAAAAACAACATAAAAATAGATAAGCATTAGAGCTCAAGATCAAGATACCCTTTGTACCCTCTCCTAGTGATCCACATTATTTTTTTAATCTTTTTATATCGCACTGTCTTCCACCCATCATCCAAATCTTCAATCACTCCACCACCAGATGTCGATTTGACATATTCACGATAAAACTCTCCCTCCCAGAAGTCTAGGATCTTAAGTGAATTGGGATCAATCTGGGAATGATTCAACTTCTTAATACGTAAAACTACTTCTATCTTTCCCTTTAGAGATTCCTCAACAATACACTTCCATCACGCTTCTTCGAAATATACCTCTAGCCTCTCTTTCCTATTCAATGCAGTAGACACTACTTGGTCCACTCAATCAGAGACATTTAAGGTTTTTGTTTACTTATCATGTAAAGTGGAAGGTGGCACAATGCTACATGACCACCCATTAGGCCCCAAAAATTCATGTGTTACCTATCACCGTGATATCATGTCATGAAGCTTGGACTGAACCATCACCCAACTAATTAGCATCCTCCTCCAAGCCTTATGCAAGATCTTCTGAATATTCCTCTAACCTATCATCAACATCTAATTCCTCCTCTAATCTATCTTCGCAATCATCATGAGAATGCCCCAAATTTGAGTCCTTTTCAGGGAACCCCTATCCTTCAACTAGAGCGACGCCGTCAACAGTAATAGGTACCATTATGGTTTCCACCTGAGAACACCCAACTTCAATAGGTATATATGAGTTCGTATTAACATGTAACGCAATTTTGATAGGATTCGTAGGACTCGCCTTGCATGCCTTGTTATGGGTTTTTCCTGGGAGCACTTAATGTACCAGATTAGTTTAAATATTCTACATGTAGTCATCCTATGACAAAATGAGAAACAGTTGGATCAAAATACATAAGAACCTTCATAAATGATCTTCTGGATTCTGGTACCTGCTGAAGAGGTAAGGAAAATAGATTGAGGGAGGGATTTTTCCTAGTTCATACTGACACAAAAATTAGCACACACCATTTTGGATCTTTCCAATGTCGTTGGATCAAAGGTCAAAAAAATTCCACAATATTTAGAAATCCTCGGGATTACATCTTGGTTCCAAAAATCTATAGGAAGGGCAGGAAGATGAACCCAAACTAGCCAACAGGTAATCCCAATAAGGCAAACGACAGAGGTTATTAGTTCTTCGAGGCCCCATGTATTACCTCCAAGCTCTTAGCCAAAAATGAATAGAAATGTTTCATTACATGCAATGTTTTATTAATTTAGTAATCGACCATGCAATTAATTTAATTCGTAAAAAACATAATAATTCCTTTATTATGCTAGTAATTTTATAGGGAGCTAGTTGTGATTTACAGGGAATTTGGTATGATTTACAAGGAATTCGTTTCAATATGTCATTTTTTTGGTTTTTTAAGGGAATTTTCCATGATTTATGATATCATTACAACCACAAAGTTAAATGGTCAAATTTAGTGCATAAACCATAACCTATTAATTAATCTTCGACACTAATAAATCTAATAATACACAAATCGACGATACTTATCATTTTAAAAACACCGATCACGCTCCTACCATTCAATGATGTATTATACTTGGTGAATTGAAAATTATTATGTGTGCATATTACACATGCTTCCCTCCATCTCAATCCTTTTTGTAAAAATATTCATAAGTTACTTGATTAGAATGGGAAAATGTCCATTTTAAATTAACTTATTTTTTATTGTTATAAAAACTTTATAAAGTGCAGACCTTTCAAGTCTAGATACTTGACTATGTGTCATTAGCTTTGGTTTTACAGAGAATTGGTTATGGTTTATTATTTCATTACATCAACTAAATTATATTCTTTGAATCCTTTAATTCTTGGATTAAGAACTATAAACTTTATATGCATAATTACCCATTAATTAAGTTTGGATACTGAATAACCTTAATAAATGAAGTCACATAACCTTTTAATGAAAAATGATCTTAAGTTACTTGTTTAGAATGTGAAAATGCTCATTTTAAGTTACCTTAGATAATATTTTTCTAATATTATCTCTATAGAGTGCAAACCTTTGAAGTATTAATATAATTTCGACCATGCAATTAATTTAATTCGTAAAAAACATAATAATTCCTTTATTATGCTAGTAATTTTATAGGGAGCTAGTTGTAGATTTTAGAAATAGGATTTAAAGAAATTATGGTTTATTCCTTGAGTTTAAAATGGTGTGCAAAAAGAAATTGTCACATGGTGCTAAAGAACTAGTGACCTTGAGTAAAAGAATAGAAAACATGCATTTACAAGGAATTCGTTTCAATATGTCATTTTTTTGGTTTTTTAAGGGAATTTTCCATGATTTATGATATCATTACAACCACAAAGTTAAATGGTCTTTGCTAAATTTAGATGGTAGAGAATCTCATATTAGAAAACCAACCAAATCAAAATCATTATAACTTAACTTGAATAATGAAAGGAAAAATAGACCATTGCAAGCAACCATAACTTATGTGAATAACCTATTAATTAATCTTCGACACTAATAAATCTAATAATACACAAATCGACGATACTTATCATTTTAAAAACACCGATCACGCTCCTAGAAGATGCGTGGCAATTTTTGTGCCCGTAGGAAAAACACCGATCACGCTCCTACCATTCAATGATGTATTATACTTGGTGAATTGAAAATTATTATGTGTGCATATTACACATGCTTCCCTCCATCTCAATCCTTTTTGTAAAAATATTCATAAGTTACTTGATTAGCTTTTGAAGAAAGGATGCTTCGAGCATTAGAAGGAAAGAAGAATGGGATTAGAATGGGAAAATGTCCATTTTAAATTAACTTATTTTTTATTGTTATAAAAACTTTATAAAGTGCAGACCTTTCAAGTCTAGATACTTGACTATGTGTCAACAACTTTGGTTTTACAGAGAATTGGTTATGGTTTATTATTTCATTACATCAACTAAATTATATTCTTTGAATCCTTTAATTCTTGGATTAAGAACTATAAACTTTATATGCATAATTACCCATTAATTAAGTTTGGATACTAAATAACCTTAGGAGGAAAGGTATAAATGAAGTCATGAAGTCACATAACCTTTTAATGAAAAATGATCTTAAGTTACTTGTTTAGAATGTGAAAATGCTCATTTTAAGTTACCTTAGATAATATTTTTCTAATATTATCTCTATAGAGTGCAAACCTTTCAAGGGTATAATGGGATGATTTTGTTGGTGATAAATAGAGTTTTCTGATTACTTTTACATAGTGTAAATATTGGAATATGATATTACACTACTTAAAATCCAATAATAAGAATATTGGAATCTGATATCCACTTAGATAAAAACCAATAATAGAAATATCATAATCCAATATCAATAATTATAAATCCATAATTGATGCGACTATAAGTCTAGATTCTTAGAAATATGTCACGATTTAAAGAAATTATGGTTTATTCCTTGAGGTAAAAGGATAAAATGGTGTGCAAAAAGAAATAAAAATGTCACATGGTGCTAAAGAACTAGTGACCTTGAGTAAAAGAATAGAAAAAATGCAAGAAATGCACAATAGAAAGTGAATAAGTGAAAAACGTTTGCCACAAGAGCACTAGGTTGATGTGGAATATTTAGTAATACAAATTTTCAATGTTGTGAAGTAGGGAACAAATCCTATGATGGTCTTCACATGGATGATGAGAAGAGCAAGAATAATAGTGCACACATTATGTAAGTAGAATAAAGTGATTTGGCACTCAACTACAGTTCAGTATGTAAGTAGAATAAAGTGATGAGATAAAAGAAGAATGGGAGAATGGAAATTTATTGACGATATAAAATAAGGTCTTGAAGGTTATGGAAGAATAATATGAGTTATGACATGAGACACAACACATGGTTTATATAAGGTGCAACACTAGGGGGAAATGACGAACATTATTAGCCGATAGAAGAAGTAGTTATAATTTGGAATTTTTTGAGATGGTAGAGAATCTCAGATTGGAAAACCAACCAAATCAAAATCATTATAACTTAACTTGAATAATGAAAGGAAGTTTTCGACACGTTTTCATGAAAGGAAAAATAAACATTGCAAGCAACAATATGAGGTTGAGATGATGAAGGAAAAATTCATGAAAAAAATTCAGTGTGATGTCTTCTTGATGCATGCATGTGTTATATTATTGCGAATGTCTTTGCAATTTGACAGGGGGTGCTATATTATGGAGGAAGAAATACTTTGAGAGTGTAGAAGGAAGCATGGAATAACATTTTGAATATTCTCAGGGATGATGAAGAGGGAATTCCTCATAACCGCATGGTGCACAAGGCTATTGAATATGGAACATGTATAGAAGTGTTAAATGTTTATATAACATACACACCGATTGAGAGGAAGTGGATGAAAGGAGAATATGGAGTTACTAGGGAGACATGCATGATAGTGTGGGGAGATATTGTATATATTGGAAAATGTTAGCAGGGGATTTTTTATCTGTAAGGAGTGAGAAGAGATATTGTGTTGAGGAAGAAACTATGGAGAAAGAAAAATGTAGGATACAAAAAGGTAAGATATCATCTTAAATTTGATATGAAGCAACACATGGATGAATTAAAACAAATTTGGAAGATTTGGATGGTTTTCCTCCCAATTTTTTCATACAATTCGAAGATGGGTACTCCTTACTTGTAAGAAGGAACCCCATGTCATTAATTGAAGGATAAAAGGGTGGTTTTACCACTTATCCTATGAAATTGAGCACCACGTTCACATTTTGTATTACATTAGGTGTATTATAAAGGAGCATATGGGATGATAGGTGATCTTGTATAAAAAAAAATATTTTAGAAATATTAGAGTTACTCTTGCTTACATTTTGTGTTATTGGTGGGATATGTAGTCAAATACTGTGTTAAATTCTTACCATACAATAACACTTTTGTATTTTTTTTTGTTTTCTAGGTTGTGTGTAAATCCATTGCACAATGTCATTATTGCATATATTTCAATTAAACAATATTTTGTTATCACATATGTTGTGAAAATATGCGGAGCCATTAAATAAGAGTGGGAGAATATAAATTTGTTTAACAGGAGTAAACCATTTGAAAAATATCAATTGAAATTGTGAATTGTGAGAAGGTTTATTGTGTCAAATAATGGATGCCTTAGTTTGTACTAGTTTCTTTTTATCTATAATATCATAATAGGTAGACGTCTTGTTTATGGCATTAGATTCAACTACATAAAAAATCCCAATTTCTTGAGGGAGGTAGCTCTTAGTTCTTCCTTTATTAGCATATAGAAAAGTGGATGTGAGCTTAAGATTCAAAGAATAATGCCTTTGAGTTGGAATTTTCTTCCATGTAGCGACTTATATGCAATTTTAGCGAAGGGACTGGGTTGTTGAGTAATATATATCCTACGAGCATTATTGTGAGTTGTAAGACTATATCGTTGGGAAAAGTAAATTCCACCCAAAGTAGGAGCTTGTTATCCCTTTCTTACAATACCAGAAAGTCTTGCACCCACCGGAAGAACAAAAATATTATGTTGTGAACATATTGACACCCATGTTCGTAGATTACCCAAATGCATGTTTCATATAAGAAAAAAGAAATGTAAATCCTTTTATTGATGATTTAAATTACATCCATTTGTACTCCGTGAGGATTTTAGGAAGATTTAAACCAATCCTATAACATGCTCTCTCAGGGGATTCAACCAAAGCAATAACCTAGGACTAATGTGAAATTCTCTAACCTTAATTGGTGGGTTCAGTATCGGTAGATGTAATCACTATATGGTCTATGTTGCTCAATATATTTCGCGGGGAGGAGTTTTAGAGACCAACTCCCACTATTTCTTGCACTATAAAGATTGAACCTAGAGTCGAGGGATGATTCTCGAACACTGCACTTTCCCTTGGCCAGCTTAAACAATGGACTCTTCTAGTTCAGGAAAACTAGGTAAAAATAACCAAGTACATGCAAATTGAAGGTATTATGTTGTGGACAAAATTATTAATTCAACTTGAAATCGTATTTTAATGGAAGCATTGTTCTTTATTAATAAACCAATCAGTAGAAATTATGAATTGGGTCTTAGAAACAATAATCATCTAAACAATAAAATAAACCACCCATATGTGAGAAACCTAACTTTAAAATACCCCAATAAATACATGTTGTTACATCTTACTACATAATTGTTTCAAAGCTAGAAATAACCAAGACTGCTTTATGTCTTTCAATAACCTTCCTAAATATTTTTATATTTGAATGTCGAGATAAAAAATGTCTAAGGGAATGCAAATTACTTAATGTCATTTTGATGGTCTGATAAAATAGCTAGAGATTTAATAAAAATGTTTTCTATTAAATGAAACTATAAATAGTGTGTCCCACAACCAAAAAACATCTCGGACGGGTGTCAAATCTCATCTCTTGTAGGAGAAATCTTAAAACACAAAAAAAGTAATACCAAAAAGGAAATAGTGTTGAATCATTTAATAATCTCATGGAATCATCACGTAGCACTCTCTCTTTCGTTTGATACAATCATGCCCATTGAATTTGGCTATCATAGAAAGGTAGATATAGATATTCCCATCTAAAACAAATAATGTACCCGATTTGATTGTATGGTTTCAATTCTTAAGGATATTCCGTGACGGCTTAGGATAAATACAAAGCTTCCTCATCTCCAAGTTGTGGTGGGATGGGGATCTTCAGATTCTTCCTCTAATTTTTCCACTTCCTCGCTTGATGTTTCCTCATATTCCTCCTCATCACCGGTCCCTTCAATGTAAAACACTTTTTTCTTAGCATATTTATGATCTGGTCCATATTTTCTATTACAGTTTAAACATAACCCTTTTGCTATTTTTTCTTCAATTTTTTTAGGTTTCATTCAAACTAGCCGACGGTATGATGGAGGTAAGGTGTTATGATCTTTTATGTTATTGAAGGTCTACCTTCTGCTCGAAAGAAAATTTTCCTCTTCCCTACGTGCCATGATAATAGAATAAGAAAGCTTGAGTGGATTAAACATGCACACCTCATGCTCAATGTGGTCCTTAAGACCCCCAAGAAATACGTCATTCAGATACTCTTTTGTAATACCCTCTATAAGCAAAGAAAGATTTTGGAATTGATGGACATGCTCCTTTACTGAACTTGTTTATTGTAAATTTACTAATTGGCTGAAGTAATTCTCTGACACACTAGAACTATAGTGTAATTGAAACTCTTCAGTGAAAAATTTCCATGTGACACTTAGACCATTATTATGCCTTTAAGCACATAACCATCGATACCGTATGAATTGGTTAGGTTCTAGATATAAGGATGACATAGTCACCTTTTGTCTCGATGGGATCTGATGGACATCAAAGAAATTATCCATTTGGGTAATCCAATTGAGTTGATCATTTCCATTGACTTTATGCATTTCCACTTTTGGAATAATGCCCCGCCATTGGTGAGGAGATCATCCTTAATGTGTAAAGGATCCTCCTGGATTCAAGTGTTTTGGACCTGTGTGAGTATTACTAAAGGAACCCATATGACTAGAATTCAGATTTTTTTTTTGAAAGAGTGAGAAACATCTCATGCTTCATTGATTGAAAATTCATTTGAAGTTCACCACTAAGGCTACCTTTTAGATGAAGAACTTCATTGTTGAGGTCATCCTTACTCACGATATTATTTACACTTTCCTGAAGTTGGATAGCTACCTCAGATCCTCACAAACCATAAGATTCTAAATTCATATCTTTCTTATTTGGATTCATTCATGGAGTTTCTTTACCTTTCCCTTGGCCTCGAGTTGATCTACCGGTCATGTTGTAGAGTTTGGGGCACGGGTTAGACAAAATAGGGAAAAAAATTAGGGTTTGGGGTTCCGAAAATTTATTGGCTGTATAGAGGAAAGAATAAAGAAGAAAGCCTAAATAATTTTTAGAAATATTTCCTTAAATATAAAAAGATTAGAAAATTTCCAAAAAATTCACCCTAATTAGCCGAATTATGAAAAAACATGAAACTGTTATAATTTTTGCAAAAAAAGTGAACAATGTTTAAAATTTGGAGAGGATCTTACTTGACTATTTCGTCACAAAAAAAAAAATTACAAAAAAATGCACTACCAATTTTGAGATATAGCCAAATCTTCTTAATTAGGATTTGACATAGCACCAGTTGAGATCAGGCTTTGATACCACTTGTAATGACATTACTTGTATAAACTTGAATATCAACAACAATAGAACACCAAATAACACAATATTGTAGATAAATGATAAAAATATGGAAGAATAATAGCTTAGCCTCTTCAAGGGGGCAACCTCCAAACCATAAAATAAGACTCAAATGCCTAATATGATGATTAACTTCTCCTCACTACTACCTATATATATCAATCCTATGTTATGGCCAACACCAAGGCCAACCTACTAAACATATGAAATCATAAATGAATAACATATGACAATAAGAGAGATTATGTAAGCCACAAGTCGACACTACATATCCAATATAAGCTATGGGACTAAGGGTGTAACATGAATTGATTCATGAGCAAAGAAATTAATGAGTTTTGTACTTCCCGAAAACTTGAATGAAAAATGGTAAAGAGAAAAATATATTGGTAATATTATAAATAAAATCAATTTACGGGGTGCCATAGGAAACAAGTGTAGTGGCATCATTATTAGTAGCCAGGATTGGTGAGTTTAATATATTAAAACATGGAATCATAAAAACATAATCAATTTGGAGAAGACATTAGCATACAACTAATTTGTTTTATAATTTATTTATTTTTAGTTTTCCTCATTGTAATTACTTATCTAGATTGGAGAGAGATTTCCCATGATAGATATACTTTTATGATAATAATATCAAATTCTTGATCAAAAGTGTTAGATATGTGACAACAAAGATAAACATTGGATCCTTTATGCCGCGGTTTGTACCTCGCTTCCTTAAGGAGGGGTATGATGGGGCCTTCCACCCACTATTGTCGATGGGGGATCACCCCCTAGTGGGGGTTTGGGGGGAGGCCCTGAAGCAAAAATTAAGGAGTCAATCACCTATTTTTAGAATTAGTCTTTAGACTAATTCTATTTTCAGGAAGCAAAATCCAAATGTCATTGCCTTCATGGACATTATCATGTTCGTAACAAGGACGGAGGCCTAATTCCATCTACATTTCTCCAGTAGCATGTCCTATTCCGATCTTTGATCTCCATGAGTTATCAAAACTAGGTCAGGATCAAAAACCCCAGTTGCTATGAATCCTAAGATTGAATCCTGCAAGTTAAGTAAATTATTTCATCCAAGTGGTACTGTAGATTTTCCAAATTCTGGTATTATCTAACTCTTACACAGGTATTCCCACGGGTGGGACTTCCCATGGTTCTGGGTACGACATAGGAAGAATTTTCTCAGATAAGGCACTAATGCTGGATTTTTTATGGGATGCCTTTTTCATTGGATTCATTAAAGGACTGTCATCCTCGTTTTCACGAGCTAGATCAAGGATCTTCAAACATTTTACATACTTAGAGATTTGCATGTTTGTCTGATTATACAGGTTTGGTATTTTGTATATTTCTTTTATCTCTACTTTTAAAGGACTCAATACTTTGTTCTTAATCACAATTTTTTCTGGGGAATCATACGCATACCAGAAAATCCTTTAACCTTTATCGAATGTCACCTAGCCACCTTTGAGAAGGCAATGCCATTATATTTATTATGGACTCATAGCTTCTAATTTATTCTTATCAACCAATACCATTGATATCACATGTCATCTCAAGATAGTGGTAAACATCAGATGATGTCCCTAGCATAAGGAGTGACCAAGTACTGACTCAAGAAATGTAGGAAATATTCAGAGATAGTCATTGAACCCCAGAAATGTATTTTTAGGCTATTCTATAATTATTGGGTGAACATTATTTCAATGAATTGGTTATCACAATTTGAAAAACAAATGTCTAACAACCATCTTCTCCCTCTCATTGGAGACTGATATTCAATTGCAATGACTCTTGTGAGTCAGGGATTGGTAATGAAATTTCATATATGGAATTCATTTTCTGATGCTTTAGGTGTAGATTATTGTCCATGTAGCTATCACCAACGCTAATTGAAGCTTCTATTGCTTCGTCAAAATAGTGTGACTTTCGTAAGGCAATTCCATTCCACCAAGTTCCCAAAGCTTGCAATAGCCCAATGCCAACACTTCATCTTCATCATAGGCTAAAATATGTCTTATCAATGGCAATGAACCTATCTCATTTTTACATCCTTTTAATCATTTGACTGCAACTTATCGTGGCTTTTGTTTGATCAAGTACCAAGGACTCACCCTTGTCACTACCCATATTTTGTTTGAAACAGTTAAAACTAGTGTCCTCAAACAAATTCTTAAACCTAACAACAATGTAGCTGGAAATTCAGTCTTTGGAATAGAAGACACATCTTTACACATTAAATCCAGATAATTTCTTCATTAAACTGTCAAAGGTTATGTGACCTTTGGCTTGAGGAAATTGGCTTTTCATGATGTCAGGCTTAGCTCCAGTAATCTCTTGGAATTAGTTTAAACTAACCATCACTCAGCTCCAAACTCTCATCAATCTTTATTTCCATATACCTTCATAGATTTTCAGCAGATTTGAAGAACATAAGCCAAGGAGCTCTAGTTCAAAGAAAAATCTCACATTCACTGCAAGGCTTTGGAACAACATGCAGAGTAGGTGATAATTCAATTCTGAAAAATTAATCATTTGGTCTCCAGATGAACTCCTTAAGATTGAAAGCCTCCCATGGATTCAAAGGGACTTGTGTTACATCTTTTTCCTAGAGACAATCTAGTTGATAAAGAAATTAATGTGCCCTTCTTTGGAACATATCAAAAAATTATGGTTCAACACTCCATAAATACTTATGTTAAGTGTCCTTGCAAGAAAGCTTAATATGCTCCAGCTGTTTTTGAAATTGCATATGCTGACATTTGTGACATTATTGTTGTTTCACATAGGAACCAACAAGCCAATTCTGGTGGATAGACATGGTCCGATTTAATTTAAGTTATACAGTTGCGTTACTATGCCTATCTTTAGGATGCCTAATACTTTACAGAAATATTTTCATTTTTTTTAAAAACAGTGAAAAATTACTAACTTTTGTAAGACTAGCCATTTCATTTTGACCTTAACAGACTTTGTCAACTCTTGATTCAAGGTGGAGCATAAGTGGCCCACTCCACCAAGAAACAAGACACTTTATTCTATTGGATAGCGAAAATATATCCTCACAATTTGTGTAAATTTGTTAACTAGTAGTTCTATACTTTTGAGTGTTAAATGCAAAACTCTGTTATAACATTATTTATCCCTGCAGGATTTTCTTGACGCATGTTGTGCAATTATGTTCCTCAAACAAAAAAACATCTCTAAGTGTGTTTATTACCAGCAGTGCATTTCATGGCCCAGATCGCAGCTCTGTACCACTTGTAATGAAATTACTTGTATAATTCAGATTATGAGAAACAATAGAACACCAAATAACACAATATTTCAGAATAATGATCTCAATATGCAATTAGAATAGCTTCGCCACTTCGAGGGGGCAACCTCTAAACCATATAATAAGACTCAAATGCTCAAATGATAATGAAATACTACCTACAATCCCCTATATATACTATTCATATGCTATGGCCATCACCAAGGCCGACCTATTAAGCATGAGAAAGTATAAATGATATAATAAAATGATACATGGTAACCACAAGTCAGCTACTCATATCCTAATACAAGCAATAGGTTAAGGGCGTAGCATGCCCTTCCCCTTCAAACCAATGTTGTCCTCAACATTGAATAATCTTGGATGTTGCTATAGAAAACCTTCATCCTCTCAGGTTGCATCTTCTATGCTCAAATTCTTCCACTTGATCAGATATTCCTTAATGTCTCTAGTTCTCAGCCTCTTAGTATGTGTTTGCAGAATCTTCTCTGGCTCCAAAATGATTCTTCCTTCCTCATCAATTTATTGTAACTCTATCTGGGCTTCAAATTTTTGTCCAATAACCTTCTTTAGGCATGAAACATGGAATACTGGGTGTATGTGTGAAGATGGAGGCAACTCTAGTTTATAAGCAACACTACCAATTTTCTGTAGAACCTGATAAGGGCCATAATATTTAGGAGCAAGTTTGTTTTCCTTTTTCTGTTTCTTTAGGGACATCTATTTGTAAGGTTGGAGACATACAAAAACTTAGTCACCAATTTCAAAATTTCTTTCACTACGGTGTTGATCTACTTGTTGTTTCATCCTGTTTTGTGCTAATGCTAAATTCTCCTTCAAACTAGCCAAAACCTGTTGTTGATGTTGAATGTGTTCCTCAACATCTCTGACCTTAGTTTACACCCTCAAGGAGGAAGTGATAGAAGGTGGATGGTAACCATATAATGCTAAAAATGGGGTCATTTGAGAAGAGGTATGAAAAGATGTGTTATACCACCATTCTACAAGTGGTAGCCATTTAATCCACCTTTCCTGCTTATCTGATACAAAACAACGTAGATACCCCTCTAAGCATTTGTTGACCACTTCTATTTTCCCATCAGTTTGAGGATGATAAGATGAACTGTGAGCTAGCTGAGTACCCAAACATGAAAATAATTCCATCCAAAAATTACTTGTGAAAATAGGATCACGATCACTTACAATTATCTTTGGGGTTCCATGTAGCCTTTGAACTGTCTCCAAAAAAATAGCTGCGACTGTACTGACTGCAAATGGATGTGATAGAGGCACAAAAATGGGAATATTTTTGTGAGCCTATCCACAATCATGAAAATAACATTCTTACCCTCTGAACAAGGCAATCCGGTGATGAAATCCATGGAGACCTCCTCCCATCTCTGGCTAGGAATTGGTAAGGGTTGCAACAGACTTGGTGTCTTAATTGTTTCCCCTTTGTTCTATTGGCACACTAAACACTCTGATACAAAATTTTGTACATCCCCCTTGAGTCCTTCCTAAAAGGATTCTATTTTTATTCTATGATATGTCTTCAAAAACCCAGATTGTCCACCAACAGGTGAGGCATGTAGCTCTGCAAGAATCTTATGCTTCAACTCAAAATATTTACTCAAGTATAACCTGTCCTTGTACCATAGGGCATTACCTTTCCACTCAAATTTGTTAGATGTCATAGATCCTTGCTTGATATTGTGTATTAGAGATTGTGTATCCTTGTCTTGATCCCATTCCAATCTTGCTTCATCCACCCAATCAGCTGTCAACATGGACATTCCACATAGTAAGGCATTTGCAGATGTATCCCTTCTGGACAACACATCAACTACTACATTTTCTTTACCCTTTTTGTATATGATTTCAAAATCATAACGCATCATTTTTGTTACCCCACTTTTGTTGTTCCTCAGATGATAACCTTCACTCCAAAAAGTAATTTTAGACTATCATGATAAGTTTTTACCTTGAAGTGTCTACCCATGAGATAGGGCCTCCATTGCTTGACCACATGAAGAATAGCCATCATTTGTTTCTCATAGACAGGTTTGAGAAGATATTTTCCTTTCAATTGGTGACTCTAAAATGAAATTGGTCTTCCTTCCTGCATTAGAAATGCTCCTAATCCTGATCCTGAAGCGTCATATTCAACAATGAACGTTTTTAAGAAGTTGGGAGTATCCAAAACTGGGGTGCTACACACGGATTCCTTCAGTTGCTCAAAGGATTTAGTGGCTACGTTTTTCTAATGGGAGGCATCCTTCTTTATCAATGTAGTAAGTGGGGTTGTTATTCTACCATATCCCCGCATAAATCTTTTGTAGTACCTTGTTAGTCCTAGGAACCCATGAAATTTTTTGAGATTTTTGGGCCTTGACCATTCCACCATAGCTTTGATCTTCTGAGGATTGACTTTAACGCCTTCATGGGACATAATATCACCCAATTACTCTACCTCTTGTACACCAAAAGAACATTAGGATGGATTTGCATACAGATTATGTTTCTCCAAAAATTCTAACACTTTATTTACATATTGTAAGTGTTCTTCCCATGTCTTACTATAAATCAATATGTAATCAAATAAAACTAATACAAATTTCCTTTAAAATGGCCTAAAAATAGTGTTCATCAAGCTTTGAAAGGTTGAGGGCACATTTGTAAGAATAAAAGGCATTACCAAAAACTCATAATGGCCCTCATGATTGCTGAAAGCTGTTTTATGAACATCTTCCTCTTTTATCCTAATTTGATGGTACCCCGAATGAAGATCTAATTTTGTGAAATAAACAACACCATGCAATTCATCAAGTAAATCATGAATTACTGGAATAGGAAACTTATCTTTTATGGTGTACTTGTTGAGTTCTTGGTAATCTAGACACGTCCTCCATGTTTCATCCTTCTTATGTACCATGACCACTGGTGAAGAATATGCACTCTAACTATGCCTGATGATACCTGCCTTCAACATTTCCTCCACCATTTTCTCGATCTCACTATTATGGGAATATGGGTCTCTGTATGGTCTGATGTTAGGTTTTTGGCTCCCTAAAATCAATAGAATGGCATGATCGTGATCCCTAATTGGTGGTAGTCCCTTTTGTAATTACATCAAAAAATATGAGTGAGCATATACAATCTTTAGAAGATCGGGTGGCATTCAAGACTCTATATTTTGTACTTCTATGGAAAATAGCTTTGCTATAAATCCATCCACTCCTTTTCTAAGAACCTTCTGCATCTTATGAGAGCCAATAATTTGTGGATACTTATCTACCATCCCATTCAATTTTATTGTCCTTCCATCTCGAATGAAATTACATGAACAATTCTTGGAAATTCATCTCTATAGTACCTAAGGTTGTGAGCCACAGGACACCCAAAGCATTATCTACCCCTCCCATAGAAATAGAAAACATAGGTAAGTCTAACATGTAGTATCCCATGGAAAGCTTGATACTATGGCACTTTCCTGTACACTTGACTATCCCACCATCTGCAATCATAACTTGCATTTGTGTAGCTGGGTAAATAAAACAATTGAGGTGGGAAGCTAACTTATTATTTATGAAGTTATGAGTACTCCCTGAGTCAATCAACACCATCACCTTGTATTTTTTGAGATAGCTAATAACCTTGAGTGTTTGAATAGTACTAATACCTGATAATTCATGGAAAGAAATTGTAGGTTGGTGATCCTCTACTTCATATTCCTCATCCTCTCCTATAATTTCAGATTCCTCATCATCCTCATTACCTCCGTCAATATAGAACTTCTTCTTCTCAGCACATTTATGTCCCGGTCCATATTTTCTATCACAGTTAAAACATAATCCTTTTGCTCTCTTTTCTTCCATTTTTTGAGGTGTCAGTCTAATTGGCCTAGAAAACGAAAGGGAAGAGATACTACAGTCCCTGATGTTAATGAAAGGTGGCCTCCTACTACAAATAACTTTTTCCTCTACATGGCATGCCATGATAATAGAATCAAAAATCTTGAGTGGATTAAACATATGTATCTCATGCTCAATGTGGTCCTTAAGACCCCCAAGAAATAGGTCATTCAGATTCTCTTCTGGAATATTCTCTACCCTTAAGGATAGGTATTGGAATTGATGCACATAATCTTTGACTGATCATATTTTCTGTAAATTTGCTAATTGACTAAAGTAGTTCTCTAAAACACTAGAACTATAGTGTAACTACAACTCCTCGATAAAAACTGTCCAAGTGACACCTAGACCATTCTTCTGCCTCTAAGTACATAACCATCAATACCAAACAAATTGGTCGTGTTCAAGATATAGGGATGCCAATGTCACCTTTTTTCCTGATGGTGTTTGATGTAACTCAGAGAAGTTATACCCATTTGATTTATCCAATTCAGGGGATCCTTACCATATAATTTTCACATATCCACTTTCGGCATCATGTTTCGTGGTTGCAAATAAGTTTGATTTTGATTGGACTGGAAAAGTGATCTAATATGGTTAGTTTGTCCATGATTTTGAACTAAAGGTCCTCCTTGGTTGATATGGGTTGGATTTGGTCCATACTAATTACCCTTTACATGTTGCATGATATCATCCAACCGATGATAGATTTGGGCTATGTCTCCTTTAGAGGCCATCTCAGATTGTACATTTCGCAGCTCATACTCAAGTTGGCTCACCTTATGATCAACTAAGGTAAACCCTAGTGCTGAGGAATCTATATTTATCCCTTTTGACTCCATCTCTTCAATCACTACCCCATATTTATCTGAGGTTTTACCCAAAGTAACCGAATTCTTTTTTGCTCTTTTGGAAGGCCCCGCCATGATGTCAAACCTTAGGGTTTAGGGTTTCGATACAATTTTGGCTAAAAAGGAAAAAACACAAAGAAGATACTAATACTATTTTTTTTTGAGATCTTTCCGAAAATTTAAAGAACTTGAAAATTTTAAAAAATTTGCACCCTAGGGAGCGATTTTATGAAAAACCCTAAATTTGTAATAATTTTTGCAAAATAAATTAAAAAAAGCCTGAAATTTTCAAGGAACCTTACTTGAAAGTTTTCACAAATCTGGTAAACATATATCCTACCAATTTGCTTTGGTTTAAAATATGTGGCAGAAACAAAAAATTAGGTTTTTACCCTAATTTTGGCCCAGATCGCAGCTCTGATACCACTTGTAATCAAATTACTTGTATAATTCAAATTAAGAGCAACAATAGAACACCAAATAAAACAATATTTTAGAATAATTATTTCAATATGCAATTAGAATAGCTTCGTCACTTCGAGGGGGCAACCTCCAAACCATATAGTAAGACTCAAATGATCAAATGATAATGAAATACTACCTATAATCCCCTATATATACTATTCATATCCTATGGCCATCACCAAGGCCGACCTATTAAGCATGAGAAAGTATAAATGATATAATAAAATGATATGGTAAGCCAAAATTCGGCTACTCATATCCTAATACAAGCAATAGGTTAAGGGCATAGCATGATGCCCATGAAACTACACATGTTCCAAAGTGAAAATCATAGTCGGATGTTCTCTTTTTATCATCAATACTTCCGGTACTGTAACTCTCTATGTAACCTATGAGTTTGAACTCATCTGACGTTGAATAAAAAATTCCATGATCCTTAGTTCCACATACATACCTCAAATGTATGGTGTGATAAGGATAACACCATACATAATACCCAACCTCGTGGTCGTCAAATACATGAGACTTCCAACTAGTCTTTTGAAAAATGTTAGATCTACAATTAATCCGTTCTCATCTTTTCTTAAATTCAAACCTATTGCAACTAGTGTTGGTGTTGGTTTTCAATTCAACATGTTAAATCTCTTCAAAAAACCATTGACATATCTTTCTTGTGAAATAAAAACTCCAACTTCTGATTGCTAAACTTCTATACCCAAAAAGTAGTGCATGAGGCCTAGATCTGTCGTCTCAAATTATTTCTTCATAGATGATTTAAATGAATCTGTAGATAGATTTCCAGTGATGATTAAATCATCCACATATAAAAAAACAATCAAAATTTTACCATGTTCATTGATCTTGATGTATAAGGTAGGATCATTGCCGCTTTTACTGAAACCATTATGTATCAAATAAGAATCAATTGTGTTGTACTAAGCTCTAGATGCTTGCTTGAGACCATATATCTCTTTTTAAAACATGTATACCTTTTCTTCATGACCATCAATCTCATTACTTTCTGGCTGATTTACATAAACTTCTTCTTCAAGAAAATCATTCAAGAATGTTGATTTTACATCCATCTGATAAATAGGCTATTTTTTTAGCTGCAATTACTAAAACCATTCTTACCATGTGCAAACATGGTATAGGTGCAAACATATCATTGTAATATACTCCATATTGCTGTAAAAAACCTCTAGAAACCAACCTTGCTTTATGTTTCTGTACTTTACCATCATAAGTATATTTGGTCTTATAGACCCACTTCACTCCTATCACGTCCTTTCCTTCTAGAAGATCTACCAATTTCCATGTATGATTCTTCTCTATGGAATTTATCTCATCATCCATGGCTTGAATTTAAAACTTCATTTTCTATACCCTCTTCAAAGTATACGGGATCTGCAACTTGAGAGAAAAATGAAAAAACTGAAAAAATATTATTTGTATCAACATTATAAATCTCACTAAGACTCCTTTTTTTCTACTGGAAAGGGATATCTGATGATAGATAGTTTTTTACTGAAGGAGTAACTTCTAGTGTTCTTTGTGGTGTCTGCTGCAGTGTTGAAGATGAATGAAATCTTGGAGACCTCCTAAATGTATATGGAGTGTAGCTTGTGCTACAAATTTTGGTCCATGTCCAAGATTCGAAGAAGATACAATACCTTGTTGCTCAATGCTTTCATCTGTCATATCATCATGAGGAATATCTACTGATACAATGACTCTTTTCTCAATACTTCCATCCCATGCCTCAATTTCAAAAAATTGTACATATTTTCTGATTATGACCTTTCTAGTAACTGGATTGAGCAAGTTTTAATCTTTTTTATTCTCTGAATATCCAAAAAATATGCATTTTTCTCCTTTTTTGTCTAAGTTCTTCCTTAGCTCATCAAGTACATGGGCGTATGTGACACAACCCAAGATTCTAAAATGATAAACATTGTGTTTCCTCTTAGTCCAAGCTTGTTGAGGAACCATGTTTTGAACAATTTTCATTGGACACTTGTTTATGATGTAAAAAAAAATTGCTAATGCTTCTTACCAATAATAATTTGAAATATGTTTTGTCTTCATCATACTTCTCGCCATCTCCATGATGGTTCTATTCTTTCTCTTGCCACACTGTTCTGCTGTGGTGTATACCTGCAAGTAAAATGCTTGTGTATACCATGATATTTGTAAAAATTTAGAAAAGCATCAGATACATACTCACCTCCTATGTCTTTCCTTAGAAATTTGATGTAGTATACACTTTAGTTTTCCACTAAATCCTTGAACTTTTGAAATAAATCAAAAACATTCTTATTTGTGTCTCAAAAATTACACCCATGTTCTTACTTGTATAGTTATCAATGAATGTCATAAATTATGAGAAACCTCCAATATAAATTGTTTACATCGGTCGACATAAATCTGAGTGAAAAATTTCAAGTGCTTGCACTTGTTGTTCTTATTTTGCCAACTAGGAAAGATTCTCTCTTGTTGCTTCCCTAAAATACAACCTTAAAAAACACTATCTGGTTTCTGAATCAAAGGAAAACCTTTTTCCATTTTTTTTTTGTGTAATAAATTCAAACCACCAAAATTTAAATGAACAAACATGAGATGCCATAGCCACAATTCATCTTTTTTAACTGACTAAAAAGATTATTCAATCTCCTTAGCTTCAGACTGATCTATACTGTGATCCTTGGATGTGGCTGGTATAATCTTCAAAGGAAACATTTTGTTTCTTGTCATCTTCACTTTAGCAATCACCTGTGTACTTGGATCTTTATCGACAATCACGCATTCATTGTCTTCAATGTAAACTTTATATCCCTTTTATACCAATTGACCAATGCTCATAAGATTGTGATTCAAACCCGCGACATAATAAACATCCTGTTTAATCTTCTTCTCCCCCCTTTTTAGTTAGAATGTTAATTGTTCCTTTTCCTTTTACCAGTTCAGTATATTATTATTCCCAGAGGTAACTTCTGACTTTACTGACTCATCTAAATTAGAAAATCAATCTGAGTTATCTGACATGTGATTACTTCAACCAGAATCCAAATACCACACATCAGTAGGACTCTCTTGGGATATATTACACTAAATAGGTGATGCTTCGGAAATTCTTTTTCATGCAACAAATATGGAGCTTAGAGTAGAGATTCCAACCAGATTTTGATTTTGTTTGTTCTGATCATATTGTTTTTTCTTTCATTCAAAAGCATAATGCCCATATATCTTGAAATAGTGACATTGCACATGTGGTTTATCCTCTCTTTGACTTGAAAAATGATTATGATTGTGCTTTTGACTATGTCCTCTTCCACTTGAGTTTCATGGATCACTTTTGCGTCCTCTAGATAAAATTCTTCCTCTGCCTCTAAGGCTGAAATTTCCTCTTCCTCTTCAACGATTTCATGATACATGTGATGAAAAAATATTGATCTACAAATGTGTATTTTATCTATTTAACCTTTGTTCATTATTTATCAATGATATCATGCAACTCATCAATTGAAAACTGACTTAGATCCTTAGTTTCTTCAATAGAAACTACCAAAGGATCAAATTTTGCTGAAAAAAACTCTTAAGAAACTTTTTCAATAATCCTTCTATCTTCAATAGTTTCAGGATGAGATTTGATTTTATTGACTAAACCAACTACAAAATAAAATAATGATTCTACGGAATCTAAATATTTCATTGACATATTTTCAAAATCTCTACAAAGTAAATGTAGCTTGGTGGTTTTTACTTTCTCTTTACCTTGATACGCAACTTTAAGAGTTTCCCACACAATTTGTGCTTCACTGGTTGATGCCACTCTAGGTAGGATGCTTTCATGCATGGCTTGATGAATGAGCAAAAGATATTTTCCATCTTTCTTGCTTAATTCCTTCTAAGTGTCTTTCTCTACATGTGAGAGCCCATTCGTTATATGTTGTTGCATCTAATCAGGCTTTGTATACCCATTCTCTATGATTTCTCACACATCCTAGATCTAAATAGTTCCTTCATGGTTAATGTCCAATACTCATAATTATTTCCTGTAAATTTTGGTGTCTGCAGACCGGATATGGAAGCCATAACCTATTTTCAATTAGAAACCTACTGAAAAAATCCACGCTCTCATACCAATCCGTAGAAATTATGTACATAAAATAACCACTAACATAAATAAAGTAAATAATTGTAAATAAAACATGTTATTGCAAACTTGAATCAAAACTTTTGTGCATATATTTCTTCTTCCTTGTCAGAGCTTCTTCTCAATACAATTTCTCTAAATGTGTTTGATATGAAAACACTTACAATTGCCTCTAATAAATAGATGGCCTTATCTAACAATAAAACACTCAACACTCCTAAAAATAGAACTAGAAAACACATGCTTTTGTGCAATACAAAGATTTTGATTTATTTGCTTTATAAGTTTTTCCAAAAACTAGGAATCTAAAACTAAATCATCTAATATTAAAAGCATGTAAAAAGCAAACTGATTTTTGCTTTCCTTGAGGCAAAATTACTCTTTTTCTAACAGATCATTTTCATCAAAAATCTTATTGCTCGTGATGGGTTTGGTATTTTTCTGATTCAAAGAAGATGGTTGGTGTATTATTTTAAAAAGAAAAAATGTATTTATGATACTAAGTCAACATATCAACTCTGCTAGATTATGAATTTGAATCCCAAGGGCCTATCCATTACATATTTGGAATATTGACCAAATAATCAAAAAGTTCACTTTTTTGAATAATTTAATTATTTTTTCATTATCCAAAAATTTAATTTGTCAGATTATTATTTTTTTATTATCCAACAATTTAACTTGCATATGTGAGATTTAAGTAAAACCGTTTGTATCTGTTTGAGTGATCTAAAAAAAAAAGTATGATTAAACTGACCAGGATTATTGATAATAAGTTTTAATTTTTCATGCTTTTACTGATCTATGATATTCTTCACATGTGGAGCAACCGTATATATCAGGATTATTGATAATAAGTTTTAATTTTTTATGCTTTTACTAATCTATGATATTCTTTAGATGTGGAGCAACCGTATATATCATAGTTCTTTTCCAACTTGATAATAAAAACTTTTAGATGAGAAACATCCAGAATACTACAAACTGACACTTTTCCTGGAGTTTGAGAAACATGGGAGAGATCACAAACTTACAAGCATAGGTCCTCCTAAGAGGTTCGAGAAAGAAACTTGTTCGTAAGGAAATTACATTGTGGCATCTTCCAATATTTATATATGTGAATATTTTATGTCTTTAGTTTAGATATATTTGATCCTTGACTTTATGGTGTGTTAAGTAGTTTTGCAGTGATCTTCAAAATGAGATAGACATCATGTGGAATATCATTTATTTCTTTAACCTTGTTTTATCTATTATGTATTACAAGTGTAAGCTATGAATCATACCTAATATAAAATTGTGTGCCTCGTGTGAAATATTTTGGGGTGTGATTTCTCCAACATTTTTTTGATGCGAAATTCAATGTATTTTTTTTTTATCAAATCAATATAAAAGTATGTTTCAATAAAAAAAAGTTATATTTTTTGGAGAATTATTTGGTCTTTTAAGGAATCGTCGTATTATTTATTAAAACGAAGTATAGATGTTTCTTTTTATAATTTCAAAGGTGGGATCTTTTAAACGACACATCATTTCAGAAATATCAACTCTTCTAAGAAATATTTTGTACAAATTATTTAGTCGAGAATTGCATTTAAATGTTTTCATGTGCACAAAAAAATATTATAAATCTTATGACACCACAATTGCGAATTTATCTAAGGCGTAATTTTTTATACATATGCGTAACATCTTATTTTAAACTAGATTTAAAGTATTGTAATATGACGATGGTCATCATTGTTATGCAAAATATGCTAAATGAATAAATGGCAATGAATACTTCTCTAGAATTCTAATAATGAGGTAACGTAAAGATTTGTTTGTTCCCAATATAATTTTGTTCTATTATTTATTATATTTTTTATTATTGCTTCACTAATTCTAGGACATCTGTTGCGCGCGCGGGCGCGCACACACACACATTTTCTCATTTCAAGTTTCACACTTAATTGTAGTGCTTACAAGGCTAATTTTAATTCAATTTGTAAATCCATTCACCAACCAATAACATTGCACCTCCTTCGTACTTACATTTACACGATGTATGTAATTCAACTTTTAGTAGCATTTGTAACAAATAATTTGTATTTTTTTTAGCTTCATTGATTAAGTCAAATCATGAATTCATCGGCTTTACCCAACAATATATCCATATGGATTTGAATTTTGACATTTGATGTATGAGTTGATCTTCTAATTTCTCATTATGACGTAATTGTTTAACTTCCTTGTAAATTAACTCAAATTTACAGTAGCTGAATTGTCTTTACATAATTTCATACTCTTAATCTAAGTTTAATATTATTCTTTATGAGGTTAAATTCATCGTAGCTTCTCTCAAATTTATGGTAATTGGTTATTCCTTAGATAATCTCTAAAAATTAATCTAAGTTACATCTAATTGTTTAGGTCATTAATTTTCTTTCACTTTATTCACTATTTATAATCATTTTTTTAATAAGGTATATAGGTATGGGTTTTTAAATGAAACCATAACCTTGTACAAAAAGAGATGTATACAAAGAAAAATATCAAATTAAATAGATATATAAAAGGATCCAGCCACTAAGAACCTAGATACAAACCTACCAGACCAACATGAAAATTCAGAAAAAAAAATTTAGTAAAAATACCCAAAATCGAATAGAATAAATCACTAGATTTACCTCAATGTTTTCGTTTTTACTTCATTATTTGTTAACCGATTTCCACCCAAGGATATGTTGTGACTAACTAAAAACTTGAGGGATGTGTAGTGACTAACTAAAACTTTGAGGTATCTTCCCCTCATTCAGGTCATCTTGGTTTAGGCAAAACCAAAAGTAGAAGGGATTAGCTATCCCTTTTGTGAGGTGCATTCCTGGTCATTCCTAGAACTTGGTCTCACGAGAATGTGTGGATACAATCCCCATCTAGCAACGAAATTTCCTTTTAGATCCACCATCCATTCTCGAAGCTTCGCTTCCTAGTCCTCAGGATGTAATATTGGGAACCATCATAATAACTTAAACAAATTTGATGAGATTATTAAATTATTTAACACTATTTCTTGTTTGGAACTACTTTCCTTTAACTTCTAGGACTTCATGAGACCATGAAAATGACGTCCATGAATATTAGTCAAATGTCATTTTTATTGTACAAGTGTATAAAGTTTTGCATTAGCTACCATAGTTGTATTACAACTGGAACTCATGTTACAACTTGTTACCACTGAGAGTCATGTTACTCATATTAATTCAGAACTAGTAGATTAACAAAACATCTATAATTACCGTTTTTTTGTTTATGAATAATATTTTTTGTGTAGAGGTTGGTGAAAATTTAGATCAAAATATTTTCGTAGGATAGGCATTCTCCCTTTTATGATCCTAACACTAGCAGAAGCTCCGTGATTTTATCCTTGTATGCAGGGCCGAATTAAAGGTTGGGAGCACCCTACGCAATAGTTTGAGTGGGCGCCCTCATAAAAAATTTACTTAATATTTTTCTTCATAAAGTAAATAAATAATATATATCAATATTTTTGTATTTTTAAATTTACATCATGGTCATAATAAATAAATATAAAAATATGGAGCTTAGAGTAGAGCTTCCAAACCGGATTTTGATTTTGTTTGTTCTGATCATATTGTTTTTTTCTTTCATTCAAAAGCATAATGCCCATATATCTTGAAATAGTGTCATTGCACATGTGGTTTATCCTCTCTTTGCACCTCGAAAAATGATTATGATTGTGCTTTTGACTATGTCTTCTTCCACTTGAGTTTGATGGATCACTGTTGCGTCATCTAGATGAAATTCTTCCTCTGCCCTCTACGGCTGAATTTCCTTTCCTCTTCAACGATTTATGATACCTGTGATGAAAAATAGTGATCTACAAATTGATTTGATCTATTCCACCTTTTTTAATGATTTATTAATGATGCATGCAACTCATCAATTGAAAAATGACTAGATCCTTAGTTTTTCAATAGAAACTACAAAGGATCCAAATTTTTGCTGAAAAAATCTTAAGAAAAATATTTCAATAATCCTCTATCTTCAATAGTTCAGCATGAGATTTGAATTTATTGACTAAACCAACTACAAAATCACATAATGATTCTACGGAATCTAAAATTTCATTGACAAATTTCAAAAATCTCTACGAAGTAAATGTAGATTGGTGGTTTTTACTTTATCTTTCCCTGATACGCAACTTTAAGAGTTCCACACAATTTGGCTGCACTGGTTGATGACACTCTAGGTAGATGCTTTCATGCATGGCTTGATGAATGAGCAAAAGATATTTTGTCCATTCTTCTTGCTTAATTCCTTCTAGTGTCTTTCTTACATGAGAGGGCGTTTATGTGGCCTGCATCTGCAGGACTCGTATACCATTCTTATGATTTCTCAACACATCCTAGATCTAATAGTTCTTCATGGTTAATGACCAATACTACTAATTATTTCCTGTAAATTTTGGTGTCTGGTAAACCGGATATGGAAGCCATAACCTATTTGATAATAGAAACACTACTGAAAAAGCACGCTCCATAACAACCGTAGAAATTATGTACATAAAATAAACCAATAACATAAATAAAGTAAATAATTGTAATAAACCATGTTATTGCAAACTCGAATCAAAACTTCTGGCTAATTTCTTCTTCCTTGTAAGAGCGTCTTCTCAATACAATGTATTACATGTGTTTGATATGACACACACTACAATTGCCTCTAATAAATAGATGCCTTATCTAAACACTAAAACACTCAACACTCCAAAAATAGGAATAGACAACCCAGCTTTTGCAATACAAAGATTTTGATTTATTTGCTGTATAAGTTTTTCAAAAACATGGAATCTAAAACTAAAATCAATCTAATATTAAAAGCATGTAAAGCAAAACTTGATTTTGGTTTCCTTGAGGAAATTTAATCCTCTTACTAGCATCATTTTCCATCAAAAAATCTTATTGCTCGTGATGGGTTTGGTATTTTTCTGATTCAAATAAGGATGGTTGGTGTATTATTTTAAAAGAAAAAATGTATTTATGATACTAAGTCAACATATAAACGCGCTAGATATGAGTTTGAATCCCAGGCCTATCCATTACATATTTGGAATATTGACCAACTAATCAAAAAAAAGTTCCGTTTTCAATATTTAATTAATTTTTCATTATCCACCAAATTAATTTGTAGATTATATTTTTACTATCCAACAATTTAACTTGAATAGTGTGAGATTTTAAGTAAAACCGTTTGTATCTGTTTGAGTGTCTCAAAACAAAAGTATTATTAAACTGAAACGGATATTGATAATAAGTTTGAATGTTCATGCTTACTGATCTATGATATTCTTCACATGTGGAGCAACCGTATATATCAGGATTATTGATAATAAGTTTAATTTTTTTATGCTTTTACTAATATATGATATTCTTAGATGTGGAGCAACCGTATATTTCATAGTCTTTTCCAACTTGATAATAAAAACTTTTGAGAGAAACATCCAAATACTACAAACCAACACTTTCCTGGGGGGAGTTTGAAACACGGGAGAGATAAACGGACTTACAAGCATAGGTCCTCCGAAGAGGTTCGAGAAAGAAACTTGTTCGTAAGGAAAATTACACCCCCCCCCAATACCCCCCCCCCCCCCACCCCCCCCACCCCCGTTGTGGCATCTTCACAATATTTTGATATGGAATTATTTTATGTCTCTGATTGATATATTTGATCCTTGACTTTATGGTGTGTTAAGTAGTTTGCAGTGATAGTAAAAAGGAGAGATAGACATCATGGGAATATCATTTATTTCTTTAACTTTTTTATTATTATGTATTACAAGTGTAAGCTATGAATCATACCGAATATAAAAATTGTTGTGCCTCGGTGAAATATTTTGGGGTGTGAGTCTCCAACATTTTTTGATGCGAAAGTCATGTATTTTTTATTTATCCAAATCAATATAAAAGTAGTTTCAATAAAAAAAAAGTTATATTTTTGGAGAATTATGTGGGCTTTAAGGGAATTCGTCGTATTATTTATTAAAACGAAGTATAGATGTTTTTTTTATAAATTTCAAAGGTGGGATCTTTTAAACGAACATCATTCAGAAATATCAACTCTCAAGAAATATTTTGTACAATTATTTAGTCGAGAATTGCATTTAAATGTTTCATGTGCACAAAAAAAAGATTATAAATCTTATGACACCAAATTGCGGAATTTATTAGGGGTAATTTTTTATTACATATGGAACATGTATTAAACTAGATTTAAAGTATTGTAATATGACGATGGTCATCATTGTATGCAAAAATATGCTAATGAATAAATGGCAAATGAATACTTCTCTAGAATCTAATAATGAGGTAAAGTTAAAGAGTGTTGTTTCCCAATATAATTTTGTTTTCCTTATTGATTATATTTTGATTATTGCTTATAATTCTAGGACATCTGTTGCGTGCACGCTGCGCACACACACATTTTCTCATTTCAAGTCCAACTTAAGTTGTAGTGCTTAGCAAGGCTTAATTTAATCAATTTGTAAATCCATCACCAATAAATAAATTGAACCTCCTTCGGACTACTTTACACGATGTTATGATCAAACTTTTAGTCGAATTTGTACCAAATAATTTGTATTTTTGCAGCTTCATTGATAAGCAAATCATGAATGGATTCATCGGCATTTACCATACAATAATCCTATGATTGAATTTTGCTTTGATGTATGAGTTGATCTTCTAAGTTCTATTATGACCGTAATGTTTAAACCTTCCTTGGACATACTCAAATTTACAAGTGATTTGTCTTAAGAATTTCATACTCTATCCAAGTTTAACTATTGTTCTTATGAGGTTAAATTCACGTAGTTTCCTACAATTTATGGTAATTGGTCAATTCCGTAGATAATCTCTAAAAATTATGTAGTTACATCTAACGCTAAAGGGTCATAATTTTCTTTCACTTTATTCATATTCAGATCATTTTTTTAATAAGGTATAAGGTATGGGTTTTTAAACGAAACCAACACTTGTACAAAAAGAGCTTATAAAAGAAAAATATCAAATAAATAGATCTCTAAAAGGACCGCCACTAAGAACATAGATACAAATTACAAAACAACATGAAATTCAGAAAAAAAACATTTAGTAAAGTAATTACAAATACCCAAACAAATCAATAGAATAAACACGGATTACACTCAATGTTTTCGTTTTTATTCAGTATTTGAAACTGATTACCACCCAAGGATATCTTTGTGGCGACTAAAAACTGGGAATGTGTTAGTGGACTAACTAAAACTTGAGGATCTTACCCTCATTCAGGTATCTTGTTTAGGCAAAACCAAAAGTAGAAGGGATAGCTATCCTTTTGTGCGGTGCTTTGGTCCATTCCTAGTAGAACTTGGTCTCAGAGAAGGTGGGATACATCCACATCTAGGCCAACGGAAATTTCCTTTTAGATCCACATTCCATTCTCGAAGTTCGTTCTAGCATCATGTTTTCGTGGGTGCAAATAAGTTTGATTTTGATTGTGGACTGGAAAAATGATTAATATGGTTAGTTTTGTCCATGATTTTGAACTAAAGGTCCTCCTTGGTTGATGATGGGTTGGATTTGGTCCATACTAATTACCCTTTACATGTTGATGATATCATCCAACCGCGATGATAGATTTGGGCTATGTCTTCTTAGAGGGACATCTAAGATTGTTACATTTCGCAGACTCATATCAAGTTGGCCACCTTATATCAACTAAGTAAACCCTTAGTGTGAGGAATCTAGATTGTATCCCTTGTGACTCCATCTCTTCAATCACTACCCCCCCAATTAAAAATTTATCTGGGGGGGGGGGGTGGTTTTACCCCCAGTAACCGAATTCTTTTTGCTCTTGTGGAAGGGCCCCGCCAGGATGCAAACTTAGGGTTTAGGGTTTTTCGATACAATTTGGCTAAAAAGGAAAAAAAAACACAAAGAAGATACTAATACTATTTTTTTTTAGATCTTTTCCGAAAATTTAAACGGAACTTGAAAATTTTAAAAAAAATTGCCCTGAGGGATGCGATTTATGAAAAACCCTAATTTGTTAATAATTTTTGAAAAATAAATTAAAAAAAGCCTGAAATTTCAAGGACCCTTACTTGTTGAAGTCTTTCACAAATCTGGTAAACATAGATCCTACCAATTTGCTTTGGTTTTAAAATATGTGGCAAGAACAAAAAAATTAGGTTTTTACCTATTTTGGCCAGATCGCAGCTCTGATAACACTTGTAATCAAGTCTTGTATAATCAAATTAAGAGGCAACAATTAGAAACACCAAATTAAACAATATTTTAGATATTATTTCAATATGCAATTAGAATAGCTTCGTCACTTCGAGGGGGCAACATCAAACATATAGTCAGACTCCAAATGATCAAATGATAATGAAATACCCTATAATCCCCTATATTATACTATTATAATCCTATGGGCCATCACCAAGGGCGACCTATTAAGCATGAGAAGAAAGTATCAATGATATAATAAAATGATATGGTAAGCCAAAATTCGGCGACTCAGCTCTATACAGAATGGTTATAGGGCATAGCATGATGACAATGTGAAAACTACACATGTTCCAAAGTGAAAAAATCTCATTAGCGGATGTTCTCTTTTATACTCAATTACTTCCGGTACTGTAATTCTATGTAACCTATGAGTTGTGAACTCATTGACGTTGAATAAAAATTCAATGATCCTAGTTTCCACACTACATACATCAAATGTATGGTGTGGTAAGGATTAACACCAAATATACCCAAACCTCGTGGTCAGTCAAATACATGAGAACTTCCCACTAGTTTTTGAAAAATGTTAGATCTACATTAATCCGGTTCTCATCTTTTCTAAATTCTAACCTATTGCAACTAGTGTTGGTGTTGGTTTTCAATTCCAACATGTTAAATCTCTTCAAAAAACCATTGACATATTTTTCTGGTGATGAAATAAAAACTCCAACTTCTGATTGCTAAACTTCTATACCCACAAAAGTAAGGCATGAGGCCTAGATCTGTCGTCTCAAATTATTTCTTCATAACTGATTTGAATGAATCTGTAGATAGATTTCCAGTGATGATTAAAATCATCCACATATAAATAAAAAATCAAAATTTCACCTTTCTCGTTGATCTTGATGTAGAAGGTAGGTTCACTGCTGCTCCTACTAAAATCATTATGTATCAAATAAGAATCAATCATGTTGTACCAAGCTCTAGATGCTTGCTTGAGACCATAGAGTGTTTTTTTAAAACCTGTATACCTTTCCTTCATGACCATTCAAACTCATAACCTTCTAGCTGATTCACATAAAGTTCTTCTTCAAGAAAACCATTCAAGAATGCTGATTTTACATCCATATGATAAATAGTCTATTTATTTTGAGATGCATTTGCTAAAACCATTCTTACGCATGTGCTAAACGTGCTACAGGTGCAAACATGTCTTGTTGTAATGTACTCCATATTATTATGAAAAACCTCTTGCAACCAAACTTGCTTTCTGTTTCTCTACTTTATCATCAGAAGTATATTTAGTCTTGTAGACCCACTTCACTCCTATCATGTCCTTTCCTTCTGGAAGATCTACCAATTCCCATTTTTGATTCTTCTCTATGGCGTCTATCTCATCATCCATGGCTTGAACCCAAACTTCATTATTCTATAGCCTTTTCAAAGTATATTGGATTTGCAGCTTGAGAAAAAATTGCCAAAACTGAAAAAATTGTTAGATGTATCAACATTATAAATCTCACTAAGAATCCTTATTTTCCTACTGCAAAGGGGTATCTGATTGATGGACATTTTTGTATTGAGAGGAGTATGCTTTTGGTGTTATTTGTGGTGTCTGTTGCAGTGGTTGAAGATGACTGAAATCTTGGAGATATCCTAGATGTAGATGAAGGTGTAGCTTGTGCTAGAACTTATTGGTGCATGTCCAAGATTCGAAGAAGATACAATACCTTACTGCTCTATGATTTTTTCTGTCATAGCATCATAAGGAATAATCTGCTGTTACACTGACTGGATTTTCTAAATAATTCCATCTCATGCCTCATTTTCAACAAACTATACATCTATTCTGATTATGACCTTTCTGGTAACTGGAATAAACAAATTTTAACCTTTTGTATTCTCTGTATATCGAATAAATATGCACTTTTCTTCTTTGTTTTCTAACTTCTTCCTTAGCTTATCAAGCACACGTGCATATGCCACACAAATGAAGATTATAAAATGAGAAACATTGTGTTTTCTCTTAGTCTAAGCTTGTTGAGGAACCATGTTTCGAACAATTTTCGTTGGACACCTGTTTATGATGTAAACAAACAGTTGTTACTTCTTCTGCCTAATAGTCATTTGAAAGATGCTTTTCCTTCATCATAATTCTCACCATCTCCATGATGGTTCTATTCTTCCTCTCTGCCACACCATTCTGTTGTGGTATACCTGGAAGTAAATTGCTTGTGTATACCAAGATATTTGCAAAAATTCATAAAAGCATAAATGGAAACATACTCACACTCCTCTGTATGTCCTCAGAAACTTTGATGTAGTACCCCACTTTACTTTTCCAATAAAGCCTTGAACTATTGAAATATATCAAAAACATCTTATTTGTGTCTCAAAAATTACACCCATGTCTTACTTGTATAGTTATCAATGAATGTCATAAAATATGAGCAACCCCCAATAGAATTTGTTTGCATCGTTCCACATAAATCTAAATGAACAATTTCAAGTGGTGCACTTGTTTTTTTTTGTTTTGCCAACTAGGAAGGACTCTCTTTGTTGCTTCCCCTAAAATACAACCTTCACAAACTCTATCTGGTTTCTAAATCGAAGGAAAACCTTTCACCATATTTTTTTCGTGTAAGAAATTCAAACCACCAAAGTTTAAATGACCAAACCTGAGATTCCATAGCCACGAATCATATTTTTCAGCTGACTGAAATGCTGATTCAATCTTCGTAGCTTCTTGACTGATCTATAACTGTGAACTCCTTGCATGTGGATGGTATAATCTTCAAAGGAAACATTTTGTTTTGGTTTTCATCTTCGCTTTAATAATCACGACACGGGTACTTTGAGCTTTATCAACGATCATGCATTCGTTGTATTAAATGTAAACTTTGTATCCCTTTTGTACAAATTGACCAATGCTCATAAGATTGTGCTTCAAACCCACGAACATAATAAACATCATGCATAATATTCTTCTCCCCCCTTTTTAGTTAGAATGATGATTGTTCCTTTTCCTTTTATAGTCATTGTATTATTATTCCCAAGGGTAAATTCTGACTTTATTGACTCATCCAAATTAGAAAATAAATCTAAGCTACCTGACATGTGATTACTTACAAACCAAAATCCAAATACCACACATCAATAGGACTCTCTTGGGATATATTACACTAAATAGGTGATGCTTCGGAAATATTTTTTCATGCAACAAATATGGAGCTTAGAGTAGAGCTTCCAACCAGATTTTGATTTTGTTTGTTCTGATCATATTGTTTTTTCTTTCATTCAAAAGCATAATGCCCATATATCTTGAAATAGTGACATTGCACATGTGGTTTATCCTCTCTTTGACCTGAAAAATGATTATGATTGTGCTTTTGACTATGTCCTCTTCCACTTGAGTTTGATGGATCGTCCTCTAGATAAAAATTCTTCCTCTGCCTCTAAGGCTGAAATTTCCTCTTCCTCTTCAACGATTTCAAGATACCTGTGATGAAAAATATTGATCTACAAATGGATTTTATCTATTTAACCTTTGTTCATGATTTATCAATGATTCATGCAACTCATCAATTGAAAACTGACTTAGATCCTTAGTTTCTTCAATAGAAACTACCAAAGGATCAAATTTTGCTGAAAAAAATCTAAGAAACTTTTTCAATAATCCTTCTATCTTCAATAGTTTCAGGATGAGATTTGATTTTATTGACTAAACCAACTACAAAATAAAATAATGATTCTACAGAATCTAAATATTTCATTGACATATTTTCAAAATCTCTACAAAGTAAATGTAGCTTGGTGGTTTTTACTTTCTCTTTACCTTGATACGCAACTTTAAGAGTTTCCCACACAATTTGTGCTTCACTGGTTGATGCCACTCTAGGTAGGATGATTTCATGCATGGCTTGATGAATGAGCGAAAGATATTTTCCATCTTTCTTGCTTAATTCCTTCTAAGTGTCTTTCTCTACATGTGAGAGTGCGTTATATGTTGTTGCATCTAAAGGCTCTGTATACCCATTCTCTATGATTTCTCACACATCCTAGATCTAAATAGTTCCTTCATGGTTAATGACCAATACTCATAATTATTTCCTGTAAATTTTGGTGTTTGCAGACCGGATATGGAAGCCATAACCTATTTTCAATTAGAAACCTACTGAAAAAATCCACGCTCTCATACCAATCCGTAGAAATTATGTACATAAAATAACAACTAACATAAATAAAGTAAATAATTGTAAATAAAACATGTTATTGCAAACTTGAATCAAAACTTCTGTGCATATATTTCTTCTTCCTTGTCAGAGCTTCTTCTCAATACAATTTCTCTGAATATGTTTGTTATGAAAACACTTACAATTGCCTCTAATAAATAGATGGCCTTATCTAACAATAAAACACTCAACACTCCTAAAAATATAACTAGAAAACACATGCTTTTGTGCAATACAAAGATTTTGATTTATTTGCTTTATAAGTTTTTCCAAAAACTAGGAATCTAAAACTAAATCATCTAATATTAAAAGCATGTAAAAAGCAAACTGATTTTTGCTTTCCTTGAGGCAAAATTACTCTTTTTCTAACAGATCATTTTCATCAAAAATCTTATTGCTCGTGATGGGGTTTGGTATTTTTCTAATTCCAAATAAGATGGTGGGTGTATTATTTTGAAAAGAAAAAATGTATTTATGATACTAAGTCAACATATCAACTCTGCTAGATTATGAGTTTGAATCCCAAGGGCCTATCCATTACATATTTGGAATATTGACCAACTAATCAAAAAGTTCAGTTTTTTCAATAATTTAATTATTTTTTCATTATCCAATAATTTAATTTGTCAGATTATTATTTTTTTATTATCCAACAATTTAACTTGCATATGTGAGATTTCAGTAAAACTGTTTGTATCTGTTTGAGTGATCTCAAAACAAAAGTATGATTAAAACTGACCAGGATTATTGATAATAAGTTTTAATTTTTGATGCTTTACAAAGGATCTATGATATTCTTCACATGTGGAGCAACCGTATATATCAGGATTATTGATAATAAGTTTTAATTTTTTATTCTTTTACTAATCTATGATATTCTTTAGATGTGGAGCAACCGTATATATCATAGTTATTTTCCAACTTGATAATAAAAACTTGTAGATGAGAAACATCCAGAATACTACAAACCAACACTTTTCATGGAGTTTGAGAAACACGGGAGAGATCACGGACTTACAAGCATAGGTCCTCCGAAGAGGTTCGAGAAAGAAACTTGTTCGTAAGGAAATTACATTGTGGCATCTTCCAATATTTATATATGTGAATATTTTATGTCTTTAGTTTAGATATATTTGATCCTTGACTTTATGGTGTGTTAAGTAGTTTTGCAGTGATCTTCAAAATGAGATAGACATCTTGTGGAATATCATTTATTTCTTTAACCTTGTTTTATCTATTATGTATTACAAGTGTAAGCTATGAATCATACCTAATATAAAATTGTGTGCCTCGTGTGAAATATTTTGGGGTGTGATTTCTCCAACGTTATTTTGATGCCAAATTCAATGTATTTTTTTTTTATCAAATCAATATAAAAGTATGTTTCAATAAAAAAAAGTTATATTTTTTTGGAGAATTATTCTCAGGTCTTTTAAGGAATCGTCGTATTATTTATTAAAATGAAGTATAGATGTTTCTTTTTATAATTTCAAAAGGTGGGATCTTTTAAACGACAACATCATTTCAGAAATATCAACTCTTCTAAGAAATATTTTGTACAAATTATTTAGTTGAGAATTGCATTTAAATGTTTTCATGTGCATACAAAAATATTATAAATCTTATGACACCACAATTGCGAATTTATCTAAGGCGTAATTTGTTATACATATGCGTAACATCTTATTTTAAACTAGATTTAAAGTATTGTAATATGACGATGGTCATCATTGTTATGCAAAATATGCTAAATGAATAAATGGCAATGAATACTCCTTTAGAATTCTAATAATGAGGTAACGTAAAGATTTGTTTGTTCCCAATATAATTTTGTTCTATTATTTATTATATTTTTTTATTATTGCTTCACTAATTCTAGGACATCTGTTGCGCGCGCCAGGGCGCGCACACACACACATTTTCTCATTTCAAGTTTCACACTTAATTGTAGTGCTTACAAGGCTAATTTTAATTCAATTTGTAAATCCATTCACCAATCAATAACATTGCACCTCCTTCAAAGCTTAACGGTATTTACACGATGTATGTAATTCAACTTTTAGTAGCATTGACACACGTAACAAATAATTTGTATTTTTTTCAGCTTCATTGATTAAGTCAAATCATGAATTCATCAGCTTTACCCAACAATATATCCATATGGATTTGAATTTTGACATTTGATGCATGAGTTGATCTTCTAATTTCTCATTATGACGTAATTGTTTATCTTCCTTGTAAATTAACTCAAATTTACATTAGCTGATTTGTCTTTACATAATTTCATACTCTTAATCTAAGTTTAATATTATTCTTTATGAGGTTAAATTCATCGTAGCTTCTCTCAAATTTATGGTAATTGGTTATTCCTTAGATAATATCCAACAATTAATCTAAAGTGTACATCTAATTGTTTAGATCATTAATTTTCTTTCAATTTATTCACTATTTATAATCATTTTTTTAATAAGGTATATAGGTATGGGTTTTGAAATGAAACCATAACCTTGTACAAAAAAAGATGTATACAAAGAAAAATATCAAATTAAATAGATATATAAAAGGATCCAGCCACTAAGAACCTAGATACAAACCTACCAGACCAACATGAAAGTTCAGAAAAAAAAATTTTATTAAAAATACCCAAAATCGTATAGAATAAATCACTAGATTTACCTCAATGTTTTCGTTTTTACTTCATTATTTGTTAACCGATTTCCACCCAAGGATATGTTGTGACTAACTAAAAACTTGAGGGATGTGTAGTGACTAACTAAAACTTTGAGGTATCTTCCCCTCATTCAGGTCATCTTGGTTTAGGCAAAACCAAAAGTAGAAGGGATTAGCTATCCCTTTTGTGAGGTGCTTCCTGGTCATTCCTAGAAATTGGTCTCACGAGAATGTGGGATACATCCCCATCTAGCAACGGAATTTCCTTTAATGTCCACCATCCATTCTCGAAGCTTCGCTTCCTAGTCCTCAGGATGTAATATTGGGAACCATCATAATAACTTAAACAAATTTGATGAGATTATTAAATTATTTAACACTATTTCTTGTTTGGAACTACTTTTCCTTTAACTTCTAGGACTTTCATGAGACCATGAAAATGACGTCCATGAATATTAGTCAAATGTCATTTTTATTGTTACAAGTGTATAAAGTTTGCATTAGCTACCATAGTTGTATTACAACTGGAACTCATGTTACAACTTGTTACCACTGAGAGTCATGTTACTCATATTTAATTCAGAACTAGTAGATTAACAAAACATCTATAATTACCAGTTTTTTTGTTTATGAATAATCTTTTTTGTGTAGAGGTTGGTGAAAATTTAGATCAAAAATATTTTCGTAGGATAGGCATTCTCCCTTTTATGATCCTAACACTAGCAGCAGCTCTAGCGATTTTATCCTTGTATGCAGGGCCGAATTAAAGGTTGGGAGCACCCTACGCAATAGTTTGAGTGGGCGCCCTCCTAAAAAATTTACTTAATAAATTTTTTTCATAAAGTAAATAAATAAAATATATCAATATTTTTGTATTTTTAAATTTACATCATGGTCATAATAAAATAATAATAAAAATATGGAGCTTAGAGTAGAGCTTCCAACCGGATTTTGATTTTTTTTGTTCTGATCATATTGTTTTTTTCTTTCATTCAAAAGCATAATGCCCATATATCTTGAAATAGTGTCATTGCACATGTGGTGTATCCTCTCTTTGACCTGAAAAATGATTATGATTGTGCTTCTGACTATGTCTTCTTCCAGATGAGTTTGATGGATCACTGTTGCGTCCTCTAGATGAAATTCTTCCTCTGCCTCTAAGGCTGAAATTTCCTCTTCCTCTTCAACGATTTCATGATACCTGTGATGAAAAATATTGATCTACAAATGCATTTGATCTATTCAACCTTTGTTGATGATTTATTAATGATGCATGCAACTCATCAATTGAAAACTGACTTAGATCCTTAGTTTCTTCAATAGAAACTACCAAAGGATCAAATTTTGCTGAAAAAAACTCTTAAGAAACTATTTCAATAATCCTTCTATCTTCAATAGTTTCAGCATGAGATTTGAATTTATTGACTAAACCAACTACAAAATAAAATAATGATTCTACGGAATCTAAATATTTCATTGACAAATTTTCAAAATCTCTACGAAGTAAATGTAGCTTGGTGGTTTTTACTTTCTCTTTCCCTTGATACGCAACTTTAAGAGTTTCCCACACAATTTGTGCTTCACTGGTTGATGCCACTCTAGGTAGGATGCTTTCATGCATGGCTTGATGAATGAGCAAAAGATATTTTCCATCTTTCTTGCTTAATTCCTTCTAAGTGTCTTTCTCTACATGTGAGAGTGCGTTATATGTTGCTGCATCTGCAGGCTCTGTATACCCATTCTCTATGATTTCTCACACATCCTAGATCTAAATAGTTCCTTCAAGGTTAATGACCAATACTCATAATTATTTCTTGTAAATTTTGGTGTCTGTAAACCGGATATGGAAGCCATAACCTATTTGTAATTAGAAACCTACTGAAAAAATCCACGCTCTCATACCAATCCGTAGAAATTATGTACATAAAATAACCACTAACATAAATAAAGTAAATAATTGTAAATAAACCATGTTATTGCAAACTCGAATCAAAACTTCTGTGCATATATTTCTTCTTCCTTGTCAGAGCTTCTTCTCAATACAATTTCTCTAAATGTGTTTGATATGAAAACACTTACAATTGCCTCTAATAAATAGATGGCCTTATCTAACAATAAAACACTCAACACTCCTAAAAATAGAACTAGAAAAACACATGCTTTTGTGCAATACAAAGATTTTGATTTATTTGCTTTATAAGTTTTTCCAAAAACTAGGAATCTAAAACTAAATCATCTAATATTAAAAGCATGTAAAAAGCAAACTGATTTTTGGTTTCCTTGAGGCATAATTACTCCTCTTCTACTAGATCATTTTCATCAAAAATCTTATTGCTCGTGATGGGTTTGGTATTTTTCTGATTCAAATAAGATGGTTGGTGTATTATTTTAAAAAGAAAAAATGTATTTATGATACTAAGTCAACATATCAACTCTGCTAGATTATGAGTTTGAATCCCAAGGGCCTATCCATTACATATTTGGAATATTGACCAACTAATCAAAAAGTTCAGTTTTTTCAATAATTTAATTATTTTTTCATTATCCAACAATTTAATTTGTCAGATTATTATTTTTTTACTATCCAACAATTTAACTTGCATATGTGAGATTTAAGTAAAACCGTTTGTATCTGTTTGAGTGATCTCAAAACAAAAGTATGATTAAACTGACCAGGATTATTGATAATAAGTTTTAATTTTTCATGCTTTTACTGATCTATGATATTCTTCACATGTGGAGCAACCGTATATATCAGGATTATTGATAATAAGTTTTAATTTTTTATGCTTTTACTAATCTATGATATTCTTTAGATGTGGAGCAACCGTATATATCATGGTTCTTTTCCAACTTGATAATAAAAACTCGTAGATGAGAAACATCCAGAATGCTACAAACCGACACTTTTCCTGGAGTTTGAGAAACACGGGAGAGATCACGGACTTACAAGCATAGGTTCTCCCGAAGAGGTTTAAGAAAGAGACTTGTTCGTAAGGAAAATTACATTGTGGCATCTTCTAATATTTATATATGTGAATATTTTATGTCTTGAGTTTAGATATATTTGATCCTTGACTTTATGGTGTGTTAAGTAGTTTTGCAGTGATCTTCAAAATGAGATAGACATCGTGTGGAATATCATTTTTTTCTTTAACCTTGTTTTATCTATTATGTATTACAAGTGTAAGCTATGAATCATACCTAATATAAAATTGTGTGCCTCGTGTGAAATATTTTGGGGTGTGATTTCTCCAACATTTTTTTGATGCGAAATTCAATGTATTTTTTCTTTATCAAATCAATATAAAAGTATGTTTCAATAAAAAAAAAGTTATATTTTTTGGAGAATTATTTGGTCTTTTAAGGAATCGTCGTATTATTTATTAAAACGAAGTATAGATGTTTCTTTTTATAATTTCAAAGGTGGGATCTTTTAAACGACACTTCATTTCAGAAATATCAACTCTTCTAAGAAATATTTTGTACAAATTATTTAGTCGAGAATTGCATTTAAATGTTTTTATGTGCACAATTTTTTTTTATAAATCTTATGACACCGCAATTGCGAATTTATCTAAGGCATAATTTTTTATACATATGCGTAACATCTTATTTTAAACTAGATTTAAAGTATTGTAATATGACGATGGTCATCATTGTTATGCAAAATATGCTAAATGAATAAATGGCAATGAATACTTCTCTAGAATTCTAATAATGAGGTAACGTAAAGATTTGTTTGTTCCCAATATAATTTTGTTCTATTATTTATTATATTTTTGATTATTGCTTCATTAATTCTAGGACATCTGTTGCGTGCACGCGCGCACACACACATTTTCTCATTTCAAGTCTCACACTTAGTTGTAGTGCTTACAAGGCTAATTTTAATTCAATTTGTAAATCCATTCACCAATCAATAACATTGCACCTCCTTCGTACTTACATTTACACGATGTATGTAATTCAACTTTTAGTAGCATTTGTAACAAATAATTTGTATTTTTTTTCAGCTTCATTGATTAAGTCAAATCATGAATTCATCGGCTTTACCATACAATATATCCATATGGATTTGAATTTTGACATTTGATGTATGAGTTGATCTTCTAATTTCTCATTATGACGTAATTGTTTAACTTCCTTGTAAATTAACTCAAATTTACAGTAGCTGATTTGTCTTTACATAATTTCATACTCTTAATCTAAGTTTAATATTATTCTTTATGAGGTTAAATTCATCGTAGCTTCTCTCAAATTTATGGTAATTGGTTATTCCTTAGATAATCTCTAACAATTAATCTAAGTTACATCTAATTGTTTAGGTCATTAATTTTCTTTCAATTTATTCACTATTTATAATCATTTTTTTAATAAGGTATATAGGTATGGGTTTTGAAATGAAACCATAACCTTGTACAAAAAAAGATGTATACAAAGAAAAATATCAAATTAAATAGATATATAAAAGGATCCAGCCACTAAGAACCTAGATACAAACCTACCACACCAACATGAAAATTCAAAAAAAAAAATAGTAAAAATACCCAAAATCGAATAGAATAAATCACTAGATTTACCTCAATGTTTTCGTTTTTACTTCATTATTTGTTAACCGATTTCCACCCAAGGATATGTTGTGACTAACTAAAAACTTGAGGGATGTGTAGTGACTAACTAAAACTTTGAGGTATCTCCCCCTCATTCAGGTCATCTTGGTTTAGGCAAAACCAAAAGTAGAAGGGATTAGCTATCCCTTTTGTGAGGTGCTTCCTGGTCATTCCTAGAACTTGGTCTCACGAGAATGTGGGATACATCCCCATCTAGCAACGGAATTTCCTTTTAGATCCACCATCCATTCTCGAAGCTTCGCTTCCTAGTCCTCAGGATGTAATATTGGGAACCATCATAATAACTGAAACAAATTCGATGAGATTATTAAATTATTCAACACTATTTCTTGTTTGGAACTACTTTTCCTTTAACTTCTAGGACTTTCATGAGACCATCAAAATGACGTCCATGAATATTAGTCAAATGTCATTTTTATTGTTGCAAGTGTATAAAGTTTGCATTAGCTACCATAGTTGTATTACAACTGGAACTCATGTTACAACTTGTTACCACTGCGAGTCATGTTACTCATATTTAATTCAGAACTAGTAGATTAACAAAATATCTATAATTACCATTTTTTTGTTTATGAATAATCTTTTTTGTGTAGAGGCTGGTGAAAATTCAGATCAAAAATATTTTCGTAGGATAGGAATTCTCCCTTTTATGATCCTAACACTAGCAGCAGCTCCGTGATTTTATCCTTGTGTGCAGGGCCGAATTAAAGGTTGGGAGCACCCTACGCAATAGTTTGAGTGGGCGCCCTCCTAAAAAATTTACTTAATATTTTTTTTCATAAAGTAAATAAATAATATATATCAATATTTTTGTATTTTTAAATTTACATCATGGTCATAATAAAATAATAATAAAAATATGGAGCTTAGAGTAGAGCTTCCAACCAGATTTTGATTTTGTTTGTTCTGATCATATTATTTTTTCTTGTCATTCAAAAGCATAATTCCCATATATCTTGAAATAGTGTCACTCCACATGTGAATTATCCTGTCTTTGACCTGAAAAATGATTATAATTGTGCACTTGAATATGTCTTCTTCCACTTGATATTGATGGACTACTACTGCATCCTCTAGATGAAATTATTCTTTTGCCTCTAAGGCTGAAATTTCTTGTTCCTCTTCCATGATTTCATGATACCTGTGATGAAAAATATTGATCTACAACTGCATGTGATCTATTCAACCTCTATTCATGATTTATTAGTGATGCATGCAACTCATCAATTGAAAAATGACTTAGATCCTTAGTTTCTTCAATAGCAACTACTAAAGGATCAAATTTTGTAGAAAAACTTCTTAAGAAAATTTTCAGTAATCCTTCTTTCTTCAATAGTTTCTCCATGAGATTTGATTTGATTCGACTAAACCAACTACAAAAGTAAAATAATGATTCTATTGAATCTGAATATTTCGTTGACATATTTTCAAAATCTCTACGAATTAATTGTAGCATTGGTGGTTTATTACTTTCTCTTTCCCTTTGATACGTAACTTTAAGAGTTTCCCATGCAATTTGTGCTTCATTAGATGATAAAACTCTAGGCAGGATGCTTCCATGCATGGCTTGATGAATAAAGAAAATAAATTTTCCATCTTTCTTTCTTAATTCCTTCTAAGTTTCTCTCTCTACTTGTGAGAGTGCCTTATATGTTGCTACATCTACGGGCTTTGTGTACCCATTCTTTATGATTTCTCACACATCCTAGGATCTGAATAATCCCTTCATGGTTAATGACCAATACTCGTAATTATTTCCTATAAATTGTGGTGTTTGCAGACTAGATATAGAAGCTATAACCTGTTTGTAAATTAGAAACCTACTTGAAAACAATGATCTGATACCAATTTGTAGAAATTATGAACATAAAATATACCACAACATAAATAAAATAAGGATATATTGTAAATAAACCATATTATTGCAAACTCGAATCAAGTACTTCTGTGCATATATTTCATCTTCCTTGTCAGAGCTTCTTCTCAATACAATTTCTCTATGTGTTTGATATGAAACCCTTACAATTGCTTCTAATATGTAAATAGATGGCCTTATCTAACAATAAAACACTCAACTCTTAACAGTAAGAACATAGAACTAAAAAATAGCACATTGCTTTTGTGCAATACAAAGATTTTTGATTTATTTGCTTTTAAGTTTTCCCAAAAACTAGGGAATCTAAAACTAAATCAGTAATATTAAAAGCATGTAAAAAGTAACTTGCTTTTAACTTTCCTCTGAAGCATAGCATTAAAGCTCTTCTAGGAAATTATCTATTTCCAACAAAAAGGTCTTATTGCTAACGAAATGGGTTTGGATATTAAAAATCTGATCCCCAAGAAAGATGATAATATTGTATTACCTTAAAAAGAAATGAATGTATTTATGAACTAAAGAAGAGTATCAGACTCTCTATTAGATTTTGAATCCATTCGGCCCTATCCATTACTATTTGGAATATTGACGCAACTAATCAAAAAGTTTTGCAGATTTTAGGTTTCGCACGGACAATTTAACTATTTTTTTCAATATCCAACAATTTCAATTTGCTCAAGCAATTCTTATTTGAAATTGTCTATCCAACAATTTATCTTGCAAATGTGAATTTAAGTAAAACCGTTTGTATCTGTTTGAGTGATCTCAAATGACAAAAGTATGATTGAACTGCACCAGGATTATTGATGGATTTAGTAAGTTTTTAACCTTTGATAGCTTGAAGATGGATCTATGAAAAATCTTCATATGTTGGAGAACCGTATATGATCTGGATTATTGATAATAAGTTTTAATGTAGAAAGTGCTTTTACTAATTAGGAGCATGCAAATGATGTGGAGCAACCGTATATGTGATGGTTCTTTTCCAACTTGATCCAAGTAAAAACTTTAGATAGGAGACATCCTACTACAATGTAACATTTTCCTGAAGTTTGAGCAACACGGTAGAGTTCACGGAAATACTTATGCATAGGTTCTCACATGAGGTTTAAGCAAATATAACTTGCTAATCAAATTATATTATAATTGTAATGTAATATGTGGCTGAGTAACATCCCACGTAAATAGGTTTGTTAATGGTTCTAAAAAAATACTATTTAATTTGGGACTGTATGGTACTTTATAATGTAGCAGATGTGAGGCCTATCAAAATGAAGGAATCTGGTAAATCTGTAAGGAATCCTGGTACGAATGTAAGAGGAGATTCATGAATGAAGAAATTGTATTGATCAGATTAAGGACAACTATGTAGAATCTGACCAAATCCAAAGTTGGTATCAGTCAAGTGTTTGCGAGACCAAGGTTATTCCAAAGGTTGCATAATTTATAATTTAAAAGCAAGCTCTCTTTATATTGCCATGAATGATAAAGTATTTATTCAATATCGAGAAGAGTTTATTGATTGTTGCAGGTGTGCTAGCAATCTGTATGCTTCTTTATTAATCGTGGAGGTAGGAATGAATGATTGAGGAAAGGGAAAGAGACTGATGTGTTTAAATACATTAGATTTAATCAACATATAAACCTGTAATCAAATGATACAAATTCTAGAGTAAGAGAAGTATAAATTGCTTTTGGAGCGTACATACATCCCAGGATAAGATATGTCGTTGGAAAAGGTTTGGTTGTCTATTGCATCTTTATTTTGCATCCATACCTTGCCAACTAGATCAATTTATAAACTCTTGTTTTACTTTGTAATATGCTTGCAGCCCGCCATGACTTGACGTTTTCATTTATATTGAAAATCCAACAACTGTATCAGGTGTTATACTCATGTATGGAACGCCCAATGTCTAAGATGAAGGAAGTGTCTGCTATTATTGCACCCAACAATTATCTTCACTTTCGTTATTAGATATTTTTGTTCATTCTTTCAATGGCTATGACTATGATGAATATGAAACTGTGGTACATCCATTTGAGTAGTGATTTATTTTATTTTTTGTCCAGTGACAGGTACATCCAAGTTAGTCTTTGCATTTCCATATCTGATACTCTCACTTACATATGCTTATCTTCAGAGTCGAAGGTCGACTATAGTTTTATGCTTTCAATCCATATGTAGATGCTGTTCAAGTCGTCGAAGAAGTGTTCCTTACGTCCAATTGCAAAAACATAAATATGTCATAACCACAACAATAATCTTATAACTTCCACTATCTGACGTGTCATGATCGTTTTGACCTCTCCTCAATTATATAACTATGGCCTGCTTCATGAACAAATTTCAATAATAGGCACAATAAAGAAGGCGAAAAGAGCGTTTTGGATAATCACCACGTATATCAAATTTGACAGTTGATTTGCTCGAGGATAAAGTTTATTGTTATGTGTCTTTCAAGAATAGGTTAATAGATTTTTATTTTTATTTTTAATTTGGTTAATATGGTTTTAAGAGTATTTTAATGAGTCATGTAAAAAATAAATGTTTATTTATAGTCGTTATTAACGCTTAAGAGTCTTTAGTACATCTCAATTTAAACATGTGTGTATATTCTTCATTTCTAAAAGGTCCAAATTCAAACTTGTATTTTAACATTTAGAAGGTTTTTGAGTCAAATTGTTGTTATTAAATGTCTCATCATCAAGAAGTTAGTTGTCTTTGTCAAGTCTATTTCATTGTAAAATTTAGATAAAAAAAAAAAAGATAACCAAAAACCAAAAGAATATCCTATTTGAGATCACAGTTTTGGTGTTTACCCGATGTCGTGATAATAAATGATTTGACAAGGTGTATGGGGGATAATAAAAAATGTGAAAGTCATTGAGCGTTGTGATCACATTTATTGAGTAAGTAGCATTTAGTCAACTCGAGGATGTAGGCAAAGGTTTCAACCAGGAAGAAGGACAATCAATGACCTCTTGTTAGGGATCACTATTGATGAGGCCGCGAAACTACATGGTACTGGCACAAAACTTGATACAAAAATACAGCTAAAGATACTGGATTGGTTCCTAGGTAGCAGGAGAAACCATCCCATAACATTTGTTATCAATGTGGTAGTAATATTTTTACCAATTGTGGCTGGCTATAAATGCGAATGATAACATAGTCCTGAAAACTTTTTTTTCTATGATTCCTTATTGTGTATGAATTAATTCAACTATAGAAATGTACCAATTATGTTTGTAATTCAAGTATTTATTCTTGAATGTATTGTGAAATTTCATGGATGTAGATATATAAAAAATAGTTTTATTTCATCTTTAAGGAAAATAATTATAGCGATCCACTTACTAGAGAGATCCTATTTAAACAACGTACTTCATTAGAAGATGGTTGTGTAGTGAATACATTTGGAACTGTTTGGTTGAACTTGACATAAGTTCTCGTATGTAAGTGATCATGTGCCAAGAAGATATAGACATCCATATAGACTATATTTAAGGATGTGTTTGACATATGATTTTCTTTTTAGTTCTCAATCTTCAGAGCTATGTTCATACTAAGAGGGCCGAATTAAAGGTTGGAAGCATTCTAGGTAATAGTTTGAGTGGGCTACATGTGTAAGCAAATATAATTGTTGATAAAATTATATTATCCAGTGTAATGTCAATGTGGGTGAGTAACATCCCACATAAATAGGTTTGTTAGTGGTTTCAACAATATTATATAATTTGGGACATTGTTAAATAGGTAATGCTAATAATTATTAGGAGATGTGACTCACTATAAGGTATGTAAGAAATCTTGTATGGATGTAAGAGGAGTTTATCAATGGAAGAAATGTGGATTTTCCAAATTTTCATGTTAAAACTTTATACCAAGGCTTCTTACATGGTTCATACACTTAAGCCTGTATCAAGTATCTGACATTCAACTGGGGCTATCAATGACTATACATACATCGAGACCTTCCATTATGCATACACACCAAACCATTGAATCTTGGTGTAGAAACCATGGTTTTGCCATAGGAAGGGCCAAGTAAATGCTTTTGGCCTATGGATTCCTCACATGTTAAAGGAAGAGAATTTTTTTTATAGAATGTAAGAATAGATATTTCAAATCCACCAATCAAAATTGGTCCTATAAGTTTGTTCTCACCTTTGATAATAAGAGTGGATATATTAACCTTTTCATAGAACAAATTACACACTTACATAATCTGGAGCTACATTAGAGAATGGGTAACAACACAAAAAAATTATATGCGATATTTTCTTCTACTTGCAAAAATATTACAAAACATTTTTATGTGTATGTGTGAAATTTATGTTACTATACAATAATATCTATAAATGGGTTGATCACTATTAAGTCTTGAGATAAATTATTTTAAAGTTAAATTCTAAAATTAATTAACAAAAAGGAAATTTTTAGATTCAGGCGCCCATGATTGTTGGCGCCCTAATTAACTCCCTAGTTTACCTAAGGCTTAATCCACCTCTACTTGTATGTTCTAAATTGATCTCTTCGGTAATTGTCATACCTTCACCATATATGCATTTAATATTAAGAAAATAAGGGTTTTACTCTTCGTGTCGTGACATCAATGTACTCCTCTATGTACTCTTCGTGTCATCGAGGAAAAGTAGTACCAAAAAGGAAATATTGTTGAATCATTTAATATTTAATAATCTCATCGAATCATCACGTACAACTCTTTCTGTTGATACAATCATGCCCATTGAATTTGTGTATCATAGAACGGTAGATATAGATATTCCCATCTAAAACAAATCAAACACCCGATTTGACTCTATGGTTTGACTGTATGGTTTAAATTTATAATGACATTCCCTGAGGGCTTAGGATAAATCCGAAGCTTCCTCATCTCAAAGTTGATGTGAACGAGACTGCAGTTGCATTTTTGTTTGGTCCCCTCTTATCACGAACCTGCCCCTCCACCAATGGCATCACCACCATAATTAATATGATATCTCCACTTTATACCATTTTAAAATATAAAATTGAGGCTCTCCACCATCCGCAATTATCACATCAAATAATACACTTAGGGGCCAACCGTAAAATTAATAAAGTATTGAAAAGAAATGATTAATCTTTCTCCTCCATCCGTTCGTACTTTAAAATTTCCTTATAAAATTAAATAATTATAAAAATCTTAAATATAACTCTAAAAGATAAAAGCTGCAGTAATATTCTTGAAAGTTACAAAAGTAGACGCTTGAGAATCAACAAGATCACAAGAAATTAGACAATAATTGTTTAAAGTAGAAAATAATTCTTAAAATTAAATTAATATAAACAACATAAATATTATGAACAATTAGAAAAAAACGCAATATAAATTACAATATAATAAGTTATTGTCAAAACATAATTTCCATATTTAAATCAAAATTTAACCCAAAAAAATGAGCATTGTCTTCCTAATTCAAAAATTGATGCAAATAATATTTTTTATAGTAATTTTTATAGTGCCATCTTTATTCATTGTTATGTCCATTTAACCACATATTTAAATAAAACTTTAAATCTAAATTAATTCTTATATTGTAGGTGTTTAAAGCATTAACTTTAAGGAAGAGATTGATAAAATATTATATATTTTTGAAGAAAAAAATGATGTAATAAATGAAACATGGAAATTAAATGAGTTCTTTTTGTCAATATAACAAAATATTAGCATTATATTAATGATGGAACACCCACTAAAAACGTTCACTAGAGACCCAAGAACAACCTAGGTTTAGTTAGAAAAATTATGGAATAATCTTCTTTTGAAAAGCGTGACCACAAACAGGCTATGAAACAACAGTTGTTACAACCAAGTTTCAAAGTCAATTATAAAAAAATTAAAAAATTTCCATTATAACAAATATTAAATCCACATTATAAAATTAATGAGTGAAATAAGTCCAACCATAGTTAAATTTCACTTAGGTGTTAATTTAATAAATAATTAAATTGACACTATAGTTAATTATTCCTTAATTAAAATTTAGAGGGTCAAAGGGGCAAAAACAACTAAATGGCAAAGGCATTTAATTCCACAAGGTCTAAACAATAAGCAAGGTTCCTATTTACATGGGGTTCAAAAACATTCCCTTACCCCATTAGGTGACCCCATAAAAGTCACCCCATACTTTAGAAACAAAGAATTTAAATTAAAAGGGTAATTTAATTTATATTCCATGAACTTAGAATTTCTTGAATTTTTTTCCATTAGATAGGAAATTTCTTCTTCTTTCCAATGATATAAAGAAGTCCTCCTAACTCCTCATATTTCTTACGTTATGGGGTGATGGACCTTGGGATGAGTTTTTCCCCAAAAGCGGGCTTGCGGGCTTGGGAAATAATTTTTTCCCGGAGAAGATCGTGGAACGAAGGAGTGAGGGAGAAAACTAAGCGTTTTTCCCTTCTGGGCGAAAAACTCAATTTACACTCGTGCACCCACGAACCCGTGGCGGGGCTTCGTGTTAAAAGAAGAAAATTAAACCTAAGGCTGCTAGAGACACGTGTCCAAAATTTCAATTCCAAACGGGAAGGTGGGTCACCGGAGGCACTTAAGATTTTTATCTTTTTTTGAAGAAAAACAGAAAAGTTCTAAAAAGAGCCGCCCCTCCACCGATGCCCAGAGAGGCCACGTGTCATTTTGGGATCGGGGGAATGAAATTTTGATCAACCCGCGCCTCCACCGATCCTTACGTGTCAAACTAGTGACATTTTAAAATTTAGTTTTCAAAAGGTGAAGTTTTAAGGTGCAAGCCCGTTGCCCATTGTCCAAAAGCGAAGGAGCGGGGGCCGCAAAGAAATTTCATAATTTTTTGAACTGTAGGGGAAACTTATGGAGCGGCTGGAGGTTTCATGTCTTTTTTGTTTTGTTGGGAAAAAACATAAAAATAATTTTCAGCCCACGAATCCGCTTAGCAATATTTTATTTTTCACAGTTTTTTTTTTTTGGATGTAGTTCATAAAGCTAAAATTTTTATTGGAAGCTTGGAAAAAATGAGGACTTTTTGGAAATCAAACTACAGGAAACATAAATATTTCAAACTTACATGGGTGAATATTTACAAAACTATCTTTCCTACCATTAAAATATGAACTGAACTTTTTCTATTTCCAATCATTTTCCATAGAAAATCACTTGAAATATTTTGGAATAGATTTCATGGGATTAAAAAATTTTGGTTGAGTTTTCAATTCGAGTTTATTTATTACTCTGTTCATTCTCTAGCTCGATTATAATTTACAATGTTGCTTTGAAACTTTTTAATGTTTCTTCAATCAAGTTTGTGCATTTCTCTGCTATTTATTTCAGTGAAAAATGGGAATCATACTTAAACTCAAATAGTTCTATTTTCATTTATTCTAATATAATTTACAATGTTTAACTTTACTTCAATCAACGCGTGAAAACCAGAATGTAGTTTGATATTTCAAAACGTGGTTTTTGAATAACACAGAGGAATGCAATATTTCATAATGCATACATTTCCAGCCTTTAAACAGAGAGTTTGCAAAATAGTATTTTCAACAATAGATTTCAAACAATAGTAACATCATTTTGTAGAAAATAATACAACTTTAATTAAACTAAAATAATTCTCTTTACAACTTGCTTTACATTAATCAAAAGGCAGATTAAAGAATATATCTTTCTCTTTCTTTTCATTCAAATACAACTTTCATAACTAAAACAGAGCATGTTTTCACTACAAATATTATTACAAAGTCTTTCACTTAAAGTGGGAAATTTTTACAATAAAGAACCCCAAAGAGGATTGTGAAATTTGTCTTTACACACAGCTCCCAGAACAACAACACGAGAGATCTTCCATGTTTCATTTGATCACAATCAAAAATGGGGAGAGGCAATGCTCTCCATCCAACCAAGAATTCTAATGAAGAGGAGAATCCATCCTCCTACTTTTTCCCCCGAGCCTCAACCACATTACAATAAGAAATGGATTCAACTAATGGCAACAAATAAGCTTCTACAACACAACCATATTTCACATTCATATCACAGTCCAAAATAATGTAGTTACAGTCACAAGAAGACATCAACAAAATACACGAGGATTCATCATACCAAATCCAAAGGAGTAAGATCTATGGGGAAATATTCTTATACCTCCTAATGGGAAATGGGTGTCCACCTGAAAACCCGCCAATAAAATCATCTCAAAAAACCCCTACATACTCTTATGTCTCCCCCAAGTACCTCTTATGCCTCCCCATTAACTTATACCTTCCCAAAAATCTTATGACTCACCCAAAAATAGATCAAGTAAGAAAATGAAAGAAATTTATTGTCCATGGTGGAACACCCATCTCAATATCCCTCCACAAAATAACTCGTATGCCTCCCCATTCTCTTATGCATCCCCACAAGAAAGATCCCCATAGTCTTCTCCTACACCACACTTAGGAAATCTACCCAACAAACCAACAAACATACCAAAACACTCAAAAACATTCACATATGCATATATAAAACAGAAACATTTTAAAAGAGTCAAGCTCCTACCTCTCCATGATAGAGCTTGATCATAAAGTTTAAAAACAAGATTCTTCCAACCCAAATAGTCCTAAAGCTCCAAAAAATACACAAACATCCAAAATCCTCTAAATCTCTCCAATTACAAGAGCACCAAACAAAATGAAGTGACCCCTAAACAAGTAAAGGAATTCGAATAAATACAAAATGGAGAGAGGAGGATGAGGTGGCTCCATGTCGGATGCCTCATCACTCATCCTCAACTCCACCTCACAAGTCAAACTTCAATCTCCAGAGTACAATTAATAAGTGGGTGAATAAATTACATATTATTTACACACACAATCTAAGCCCACATCCCTTAAGGACTAAAATTAATTACATGTAAGAAAGTGCAATAAAATTTTGCAACTCGTCTTCCCAGAATAAATCATAAGGCATAATTTTTACTCCCCAACCATAAGTAAGGTTGGTGTACAAATTTAATAGGTGTGGGACAAGTTTAACTTGTCCCACGAGCCTTCAAAATAAGCCTCTAAGGACATATCCGAATTTAAAAAGGAAGGTGGAGTGTTTCACACTCCAAGTTACTTACACAATACTTACAACAAGAGCCATCAACTCTAATAACTGCATTCTTTTGAAACATTTAATTAATTTAGCAACATGATTACTCACAAATCTTGACACAAATTAAATAATATTAAAGGGGAAATACATCACTAAATAATTACATACAAAAATTAAACAAGGGAACTAAATAAAAGAATACACATAACCCCTTGGTCACATTTGAAGCTGACTCCCCCCATGGGAATCCCTAACAACAATTCAAACATACACAAATAACAAATACATGTTTCCATGGTGAACCTTTTTTAATTCATCTAGAATTCCAATGTGGTTGGTCTCCAATCCCCCGATGTTTGTTGTGACATGGTTACCTACAAAACAAAAATACCTCCTTCGGCCTCTTTGTCGGCCTCTTGGCTGCATCAAAACATCCAAAATAATATAAAATATAACTTCAAAAATCACCTATATATGAATCAAAACATCATCTAGGCAAGCAACTATATCATTTACAATTTCATCAATAACCACATGACCATAAGATAAGTTCAATTTCCTATGTCTACTCAATATGAAAAAATATCAGATGTATGAAACACATATATATTACCATGTCAATAACATAAAAACATCAATATTAAATTTCTCTAATAATCCACATGCATATTATATGAATCGAAATCAACAACAGTCCTTGGTCTCTAACATCTAACATCATACTAAATCAAAAGCTACAATAATATCCATAAGTATAGTCAATAGTATCATAATCAATATCAAAAGGTGTCAAAGGGAAGTGGGCACTACATCTCCCTCCCCTTAGACTCAACTTCCTCCTAGAAGTCACTAGAATAGGTGTGGAAACTTGAACTAGTAGCAAAGTAGCATCATCCCATGTATCAAAAATCTCATCATATATATACCTACTACACTCGAACCTACTCAATATTTTTTCCTAAAAGGCCCGGGGTCCTGCACTCTATAATGTGGATGAGCTCCACTATCACCTACCCCTAATCCTACACCTACAATGAGGTCGAATCCAACACATGAGAAGGGTTTGCAATATATCTCCTAAGTACTAAAACATGAAACACATCATGGATGTGAGACAATCTACGTGGCAATGTTAGATGGTATGCCAAAGAACTGATATGCTCCAAGATCTAAAAGGGGTCCACAGTATCTAGGATCTAACTTTAGAACATTCTTCCATAACAAATAGGGCTCTTATGTGTCCTGACACGATGGGAAATATTCATGCCCGTATCAAAACTATGGTCGGTCCTATGTTGATCCGCATACTTCTTCTGTCTGTCCTATGCCTCCTACAATCTCTACCTGATCAACACCACTTGTTGCTCCATGTCCTGTAATAAAGTCCTAGTCCAAGAGAAACCTTGTCGTCTAATCCTGTCCCAACTAAGAGGTTTCCTACACTCTCTGTCATACACAGTGCCTGGAAAGGAGCCATGGCTATCGAACTCTGAAATCTATTATCGTAGGAAAACTCCACCAAGTTCAACTACTCCTCCCATCTCGACTGGTGATTCATAATATACATCCTAAGCATGTCCTCTAAGATCTGATTCACCTGCTCAGTCTTTACATCTATCTTAGGGTAATATGTCGTGCTCAAATTTATCTTCATCTCGAGGGAATGCTACATGGTAGTCCAAACATGGGAAGTATATAGAGGATCGCAGTCATAAATGATCATCCACGAAATAATCATGCAATCTGACAATTTCTCATGTAGATATACCTGTGCCACTAACACTAGCTATATAGGTGGTCTTCACCAGAGAAAAATGAGCCACTTTCCTCAATTTATCCACTATGACCATGATAGCATCGTGGTGGTATTTCGACATTGGTAGCCCAATAATGAATTCCATGGAAATGGTGTCCCATTTCCATTCCGATATAGCATGCGAAAAGTGAAGGCCATCAGGGATGCTGATGCTCAGCCTTCACCTTCCTGACACTCTAAACAGCATGAAAAAAAATTTATCCATGTATCTACAAAGTCCCCTCCAATGATAAAAATGTCTCAAAGTGGAGTGCATCTTCTTCACTTCGGGATGGGTTGAATAGGGTGCACGAAGTGTTGTTGTCAATATGTCATGCCTCAAGACTTCATCTCTAGGAACATAAATTCAGCCTTTGTGCCTGAGAAGGCCATCTACCTCTAATAAAAAACGACCAAACTTCCCCTCAAAGGGTCTCTGAGACTCGATCCCCACTCTACCTACAATGTAGAAGCTGTCGTGAGGAAGTTGTGTTAGAAATAATCTAACACTTAATTCAGCATATGTGGATTAATGTGTAATTATAATAAAGTAATTATTTAATTACTTTAGTTAGCTTAGTTGTTAGTGTGTTGTTATCATCCCTTAGATTGTGGAGGATGTTATTAATATTGTTCTCAAATGATTTCATGTAGAAGCTTTTTAGGGGCAATATGTTATTTCTGCATATTTGCTTTGTTCAGGAGATTTGTTCCATGTATTGTGGAAGAGATAGAAGTTGTCCAATATCTATAAATATTGTAGCTCTCTCTTTTGATTGTAATGCTTAAGTTTATATTAATAAAATCACAGCAAGCTCTGCCTTGTTTTTTCAATTTAATCTGGTTTACAGATTTCATTTGGTATCAGAACAGGTGAGTTAAGGCTGTAGATAATTGCTGAGGAAGTGTTAGAATATTTGAGGAAGGAGGACTAGAAGCCTGAGCTAGGAGGAGTCATAAATGCCCCCAGCCTCTTCACAACCCCTGCCCCTTCTCCACACACCCGGTAGTAATAGAACCGGCAAAAGCAACAGTACAGAAACACCTCCAAGATTGGTAACAAAGTGATTGTATCAATTTTTTTAATACTATTCATTGCATATGAAATATATACAATTTTATTTTCTTTTTATTTTTCTCTAATTCAAAGATCCCGTTTAGTGTGATTTAATTTAGTGGACCCCCAATTTTGGAGGCACCACTATTCAGGATTGGTGTGTAGGTTTCTTTTTTAATAAAAAAGAAACATCCACCACCGATCTGCAACCTATATGCAGCTGCGGTATTTGCATATATCTGTTAATTCACCTTGAAGACCTACGGATTTACCTGACAACTTCACACCTCCAAAAGGAAAAAAAATGAGATGGATACTAATCTAGCTATGCATCTTCAATCTGCAAGCAATTCCTGTGTGACCTTGCAGAACAGAGCGTAAGAGAGCCTTTAAGGCGAAAGGGCGGCGAAGGTATCAAGGTTGACAACGGAGGAAACAAAGCTACATGCATGCGTAAGTCAGACCTACGTTTTTGCGTAAAAAAATGTTTTTTAAAAAAATCCATTTTTGGACGATGCGAAAAAAATCAGAAGTATAAAAAAAAAATTCCATTTTTAGAAAGGGGCCCGGAAAAAAATATTTTAAAATGGTCATAATTTTCAACTGGTACCTCGGATTGAGGTGCCATTTTTTTTGAAAGTATATGTTTTTTCGAGTTGTACGCTTTGGTCTAGTCAAAGAGGTCAAAGAGCCCAAAAATAAATTTGTAATTGAAAAGAGGCTAAAGTGCCCAAATATTTAAAAAATTGTGAAAATATTAATCTTTCGTAAACAAGAAAGGGGGTGCAATTTTCTTTTTCTATTTACAAGATGTTTGTAAAAAGGACTGATAGTGCCGAAAAATCATTGTAATAGGCCAAAAAGGAGCCCACACTCAATAAAAATAAATTTTGGGGGGGTGTGTACTGATTTGAGGGGGGATTTGTTTCGTGTTTGATTCCCTATCACTCTTTTCTTTCGTGCAAAAATGGCCAAAAATGTGCCTAAATTCTTTTTTCCCGATTCATAACTCCTACGAGGAGATAATTATGCCACATGGAAAATGAAAATTAAAACTCAACTTGAATTTGAGGACCTAATTGGTGTAGTTGATGGCTCGATAACGAGACCAAAAAATGATATTGCTCAACAATGTGTGTTTGATTGTGCTAATAAAAAGGTAAAACTTCTAATTCTTTTTGGTGTATCTGATGATGTACAACCTTATATTCGTCAAGCGACAACTGCAAAAGACGCATGGGATACACTAGCAACTGTATATGAAGCTAAGAACAAAAATGCTATTTTTCAATTACAAACACAACTCCATTGTCTCAAAATGAATTCTAACGAGTCTATTGAAGGTTTTCTAAAGCATGTTGCTATATTGAGATCATCTCTCCAAGTTTTGGAAGTAGAGGTCACTGATGAATCTCTTGTCCCTATTGTATTGAGAGCTTTACTAGCCTCATACAAAATATTTTTCACAACTATCAACATTATGGGTCTAACTACAAGTTTTGAAGAGTTAGTGAACATGTTACAATAGGAAGAGTCCATGAAAAAACCTGTAGAAGATGAGGAACAATCCCTCTCTTCATTCCATAAGGGAAAGAAACAGATTCATACAACTGGTAAGAAACACAAGCAGCATTCTCAACAGAATACTCAAGGGAACTCTCAGAAAAAGAAATGTCAGATTTGTGGTAGAAAAGGAAATGACTTAAAAGATTGTTGGTATAACACATTTCAGAAGGGTTCATCTAGTGGCAAGAAGCTAAATTTTCAAAAATCTAGTCAGGGTTATCAAAACAAACAACAAGGACAAAGGAAAAGTAATTGGAAAAATAAAACACCGCAACACGACAACATTGCTAAAGAAGAAGATAACTCACTAGATGAGGACTTCTTATTTTCTGCACAATCAACTCAAGAAATAAATTCACCATAGGCAATATGGTATGTTGACTCAGAAGCAATAAGACATATGACTTGGAGAAATGATTGGTTATTAGAGTTAAATAATACACCTAACAAAGACTTTGTTTCTTCGGTTGATGATTCATCGTACAAAGTACAAGGAATTGGAAACATCTCCTTACCTATTGGATCAAGAAAGTGCACAATAATAGATGTTCTATATGTTCCTAGATTGAAAAAGAATTTACTTTCAGTACGTCAGCTTTTGGAGCACAACTTAAAAGTGGATTTTGATTGTACAGATGGAAAGAAGATGTGTTTAATCAAAGATAAGTCTAAAAACTCCAACATTGTTGCATGAGCTTCTGGTGTAGGTCATATGTTTAAGTTAGATTTTGTTCAAACAAAAAATTAGGCCCTTGTAGCTAAGGATATATCATCAACACAATTGTGGCATCGAAGATTTGGCCATGTAAGTATTGGCTATCTTGAAACACTCGAAAAAATAACATGGTAAGAGGACCACCAAATTTCAAGAAGAATACAGACAAGTGTACAAATTGTTTGGCAGGAAAACAACATAGAGCTTCTTTTCAGAAAAGCAGTACATTCAGGGCCCATGGTAAACTTGATTTGGTGCATAACAATCTGTGTGGACCTATGAGACCTAGTCATTCAGGGTTTCAATATTTTATGCTCTTTGTTGATGATTACTCACGAAAAATGTGGGTATACTGCATTCACACCAAATACCAAGCCTTTGAAACTTTCAAGAAATTCAAAGTAGCTTGTGAAAATGCAGCTGGTAAGAAAATAAAAACACTCCACTCAGATCGAAGGGGTGAATACACCAGTAATGAGTTCAAAGATTTTTTGGAAACACATGGAATTCATCGGCAAATGGCACCTCCATATACACCACAACAAAATGGTGTAGTTGAGAGAAGAAAAAAAACTATAATGGATATGGTAAGGTGTATGATCGATGATTCAGGATTGAGTAAAACATATTGGGTAGAAGTAGTTAAAAAAATAGTTTATCTGTTGAATAGAGTTCCCACTTCCACACTTGATGGAATAACACCATAGGAAGCTTGGTCAGTGGAAAAACCATCTATTAAACACCTTAGAGTTTTTGGATGCAAGGTAAGTATGCACATTCCTAAGAAAAATAGAACTAAACTTGATATGAAATCAAAACAACTTATTTTCTTGGGATATAGTGATGAAGCCTTGGGATACATGTTAATGGATCCAAAAAGAAGGAAAAATTTCACAAGTAGAGATGTTGATTTTTTTGAAAATAAAGACGCAGATGCTCCTTCCATAAACTCACAAAACAATCCTACTAAGAAAATAGAAGATGTTCTTGACGAAGATAATGATGATAAGGATAATTCAACTCCTCCATCTATAGGAATAACTAAACATATGCCTAAGTGGTATACTAATCTAATTCGAGATGCTAAGTTGGATAGTGATCCTAACACATCCACTTCAGGACCAAGAACTTGTAGTATGGCCCAAAATGAGGTAAACTTAGCCTTGATGAGAATAGTAATTGAATCAAGTGAGCCCACTACAATTCAGGATTTCAAACAGTCAAAACCTTTGCCAGATGCTATGAATTCAGAATTCAAGTCTTTGATGAAAAATAATACTTGGCAACTTTCAGATCTTCCATTAGGGAAGAAGGCAATAGGTTGCAAATGGATATTTAAAAAAAAGTACAAATCAGATGGAATCATTGATAAATACAAGGAAATATTGGTAGCTAAGGGTTATCCACAAAAAGAAGTCATTGATTATGAAGAAACATTCGCACCAATAGCTAAGATCAAAACAATCAGGATGATATTTGCTCTAGTGGAACAATTTGGTTGGAAAGTTCATCAAATGGATGTAAAAACTACATTTCTCAATGGGGATTTATAGGAAGAAGTCTACATGACTCAACCAGAAGGTTTTGTCATACCAGGTAAAGAAGGAAAGGTATGTAGACTCATAAAGTCACTATACGGTCTCAAACAGGCTCCCAGGGCATGGTACATAAAGATTGATGAGCATCTCATCAAACATGGATTCAAAAGAAGTCCATATGATCCTAATCTCTATCTCAAAAATAAAGGGGGGAGATAGTGATCATATTAGTATATGTCGATGATCTACTCATCACTGGAAGTTCAGTGAAGATGTTGAAACAACTAAGGAAGATATAAATCGATCATTCGACATGAAAGATCTTGGGCTTCTTCATTATTGTCTTGGACTTGAAGTATGGAAAAAGGAAAATCACATCTTTGTTACTCAACTAAAATATGCCAAGACAATGCTCGAGAAATTCATAATGATGGATAGTATACCAATGGCTACACCTATGAAAACAAGGCTTCAATTGTGTCGCACAGATCCATCAGAACAAGTAAATGTTACTCTTTATCAATAGTTGATTAGGAATATCATTTACTTAACTTATTCTAGGCCAGATATAAGCTATGCATTCAGTTATCTTTCTCGATTTATGCAACAACCAAGGGTTTGTCACTGGAAAGCAACAAAGAGGGTACTGAGATACATAAGAGGAACCATGGACTTTGGCCTAGAATACAAGAAGAATGATAACGTCTTCTTGACATCATATACAGATTCAAATCATGTAGGGAACGTTGATGATAGGAAGTCCACTTCAGGATTTGTGTTCTTTTTGGGATCTAGACCTATTTCATGGTGGAGCAAGAAACAAAATTGTGTTTCAAGGTCTTCCACAGAAGCAGAATATCGTGGAGCAGGAGGAGCTATCTGTGAAGTGATTTGGCTCAGAAAGATACTTAAAGGATTGGGAATTCCACAGGATCATCCAACAATCCTACATGTAGACAATGAAGGAGTAATAAAACTTGTTCGAAATCCAATTTTTCATGAACACACCAAACACATTGAGGTGCAGGTACATTTCATTCACGAACAAGTTCAGAATAACAACATTCAGCATCAAAATTTCTCGAGAGAACATCGGCGTGCAGATATCTTCACAAAATCTCTTCCATGTCCTAAATTATAGGCATTCAAAGTATTTCTCTCCTGTTCACTTCAGAATATGATGAATTAAGGGGGGGAATGTTAGAAATAATCTAACACTTAATTCACCATATGTGGATTAATGTGTAATTATAATAAAGTAATTATTTAATTAATTTAGTTAGCTTAGTTGTTAGTGTGTTGTTATCATCCCTTAGATTGTGGAGGATGTTCTTTAGTTAGAATACTTTTCTCGGATGATTTCTTGTAGAAGCGTTTTAGGGGAAATATGCTATTTCTGCATATTTGCTTTGTTTAGGAGATTTGTTCCATGTATTGTGGAAGAGATAGAAGTTGTCGAATATCTATAAATATTGCAAATATCTCTTTTGATTGTAATGCTTCATGTTATATTAATAAAATCACAGCAAGCGTCACCTTGTTTTTGTAATTTAATCTGGTTTATAGGTTTCAAGTTGCTCTACAATACTACTCCATAAATTTTTGCCTACTAAAGTGGCCATAACCACATGTCTCCTTCTAATAAGAGTGTCTACAACCACATTCTCCTTGACCTTCACATGCTCTATCTCCATATCATACTCACAAATAAACTCCGTCCAACACCACTGATGAGCATTGAGATTAGGTTGCGTGAAGAGGTTGTGAAGACTCAAGTGATCAGTCCTGAGTGTTAATCTTCAGTCAAGAAAGAAGTGTCTCCATGGAACCAAGGCATGTACTACTACCAAAAGCTCAAGATCATGAGTTGCATAATTGATATCATTATCTTTGAGTTTTCTAGACTCAAAAGAACTAATTTTCCCTCCTACATCAACACACCTCCAATTGATGCCAAAGAAGTATATATGCATATAAAAATATCACCCTGTGGATATGGCACTGCAAGAATATGCATTGTCATGATGCATTCCTTCAGTTTCCAGAAGACCTACTTGCATATTTCTAAAAAAAAAACTTCTTCCCTTTTCACTGAAGGTAAGTGATGGGGTGCGTAACCTAAGAGAAGTCTTAAACAAATATTTTGTAATAACCTACCAAACCCATGAAGCTACACACCTCAGGAACACTAGTGGGTGCTGACCAATCCATAATAGTTTGAATCTTGGAAGGATCAACTGCGATGCCTTCCCCAGAAATGATGTGACCTAAATACTACACCTCAATTTTAAAAAACACACACTTCTCCAGGTCCAGTTAATCTTATACTCATGGAGGCACTGGAGAACCTGGCAAAGGTGCCCCTCATGTTCCTCACACGTACATGAGTAAATAAAAATATCATCAAGGAAGATGAGCATGAAATGATCCAATAATGTCCTTAACACCACTTTCATCAAGCTCATGAATACTGCGGGGGCATTTTTCAAACCAAAAGGCACCACTGTGAACTTGTAGTGACCATATCTCGTACGAAAGGTGGTCTTATGAATATCTACCTCCATAATCCTCTACTGATGCTAACCTGACTTAAGATCTATCTTAGAGAAAATTTTGGCACCATTCATCTGATCAAATAAATCATTAATGCGCAGAAAGGGGTAATGATTCTTGATCATTACTTTGTTCATCTGGAAGTAATTAATACACAACCACAGATATCCTTCCTTATTCTTTACAAAAATCACTGGTGCACCCCAAGGGGATAAACTAGGATGGATTAGAAATTTCTCCAGAAGGGCCTCTAACTACAGCTTGAGCTCACAGAACTTCGGGCTAGTCATCCGGTAAGTGATCGTGAGATACACTCTTCTCCTAGAACCAAAAATATGTGAAAATATATCTCATGTGGGGGTGGTAACCCCGATATCTCTCCTGGAAAGACATCAGATAACTCTCTTAAGATAGGATACTCATCAAGCAATGGTCCACTACACTCATCCTCCGATCTATCACTAACCGTGAAAGCATACATCTGGCAACCCTGTCACACACACCACTTAAGATGCATAGTGGAAATGGTGCAAATGGAAATGGGTATCCTAACCCTTGCAATCACTAACTCAACTCCTAGATCATATGCATAAGATATATTCTTACGGTAACAATCCACCATGGCTCTATGTGTAGACAACCAGTCCATGCCCAAGATGACTCCATACGAACCCAACCGAAGGATACGAAGATTCGAGGTAGTGGTGAAGGGTCCCAAATCCACTACACAGTCCTTAACTAAGGAGTCTACAGAGATTTTGTCTCCAGAAGCCATCTCGATTTCCCAACTAAGACCCTACCTAATTGCCACCAGCCTGCATCGCTCTACTAAAGATGTTGTAATAAAATAATCAGAAGAACAAAAATAAAACAAAATTGAGGTAGGAATACCACTAATGTTACCTGTCATATTAATCACGGTACTCTATTACTCAGCCTGGCGGTTCATGACTGCTACATAAATCCAATGACTACACCCCATGTCACTAACAGTAGGCTCAAAAATCTACGTCTTACCCTTATTACTAGGGTTTTGTGGGCACTATCTCTAAAAATTTCCAGCAACACCACAACCATAACAACTTCTCGGGCCTCTCCCATGGTAGCAGCTCTAGTTGGTACTCTAGGGGTCTATGCTATGGATCCTAAATATCTTTCTACGGACTACTGAGGTCTCTACTAGTGAGCTTCTGTTGATTGAGCTCTTAGTGCACCATGTGTCCTAATGAGACCCCTAGAAGGAGGCCCCATACTCTGCCACCTCTGTGTATTGAATCTCTATGGAGGTCTGTAAGGTGGGTGGCTTTACTGCTACTGCTGTTGTGGTGGCCTAAAAGATGACTATGTTGAACCCTATCCACCACGAGGAGAAGGAGATAAACCCCTCGATTTGTTGTTTTGCATCTACTTGATGTGGCTCCAAAATTTTTCTCTGGCCTGTTGTGTCTTTCCTCGAGTCTCCTATGCTATATAGGCCTTCTCCACAGCCTCAGCTAATGTCTGTGGATAATGGATACACACCGCACCTCCCAAATCTAAATTCAGGCCCTTGATGAACCTGTGGATCCATACCTTCTCATCCGGCATATAGTTGACATACTGGAGTAGGTCCAAAAATTGATTCTCATACTCAGCTACTGTCACAGATAACTACCGAAGGTCATAAAACTCATCTATCCTCTTCTGTGTGAACCTATGAGATAAGTACCTACCCTTGAACCACTTCTCAAAGAGATCCTAGGTAACCGTCTCTAAATCAACGTGGAGCTTTTGCTCCTTGTTCCTCCACCAGACTCCTACTTCATACCTCAGAAGATGGATTGTAACACGAGCTTTCATTTTTCTAGTACAAGGGTAGAGCTTGAAGCACCCACTCAAATTCACCAACTAGGACTCTACCTAAAATCCACATGTGTCGCCAAAATAATGATATGGTAATAGCTTTAGGATCTCCCTGATATGGTCTGTAACTTTAATCTTGCGACCCCTAAGCCTAGGGCTCCAAGACCTATCACTATGTCTTGGAATCCAGTCTCTCTCTCTACTCTACGGTGACTCTTCTCATGCTGACTCCACATGGGAGTTCTCTAATCTATGCTCCTTGTTGTGTCGAGGAGATGTATAAGCCTCAATGGATGGATCCCTATCATGTCTGACTGAACATCCTCCTACGGAACCTCTGCGTAAAGTAACATTGACCACATGAAGCATCTGTAAAATATGTGGTAGGATGGCTACTACAATATGATCCAGAGGTGGCAAGTCTAATTCTATGTGAAAGGACACCTCGTTTGGTCCATGCCTCTTGTGAAGAGCAATGTGAGAGTTAGCTCATTATTCTGGGTTTTATTGAGTTTTCCATGGTTACTAAAATATGCAATTTTCAAACAAAGTTATTTTCTAGATTTAAAAGTGTGCTAGGTTTAATATTTCACAAGGTTTCATGTTCATGTCTCAAGTTTTCTAATGTTGCCAAGGGTCCAAGATTTGAACCCATGGCTCTGATACCAAGTTTAACACCCGCTAAAAATTCCCACTCGAGACCCAAGAACAACCTAGGTTTAGTTAGAAAAATTATGGAATTTTTTTTTTGAAAAGAGTGACCACAAATAGGATATGAAACAACAGTTTTTACAGCCAAGTTTCAAATTCAATTATAAAATAATTAAAATTTTCCCGTTATAAAAAATATTTAATCCACATTATAAAATTAATGAGTGATATAATTCCAATCAGAGTTAAATTTCCCTTAGGTGTTAATTTAATAAATAATTAAATTGACACTATAGTTAATTATTCCTTAATTAAAATTTAGAGGGTCAAAGGGGAAAAAACAATTAAATACCCAACACATTTAATTCCACAAGGTCTAAACAATAAACAAGTTCCTATTTACATGGGGTTGAAAGACATTCCCTTACCCCATAAGGTGACCCCATAAAAGTCACCCCATGCTTTAGAAATAAAGACTTTAAATTAAAAGGGTAATTTAATTTATATTCTGTGCACTTAAAATTTACTGAAAAACATTTCCATTAGATAGAAAATTTCTTCCCCTTTCCAATGATATAAAGAATTCCTCCTAACTCCTTATATTTCTCAAGTTATAGGACAACGGACCTTGGGATGATGTTTTCCCCAAAAGCGGGCCTTTGGTCTTGGGGAAGAATTTTCACCCAGAAAAGATCGCGGACTGGCAGAGTGGGGGAGAAAACTAAGCACTTTTCCCATCTGGGTGAAAAGTGAAATTTACACCCACGCACCCGCGAACCTGTGGCTGGGCTTCACACCAAAAGAAGAAAATTAAACCTAAGGCCGTAAGGTACACGTGTCAAAAATTACAATTCCAAGCAGGAAGGAGGGTCGCTGGAGGCACTTAAGATTTTTATCTTTTTTTGCAGAAAAAATGAAAAGTTCTTAAAAGAGCCATGCCTCTTCCGACGCCCAGAGAGGCCACATCTCATGCCCAAAATTTACGAGCGGGGAAGCATACCGTCAGGGGAACTTTGAAAATTTTGACTTTTGAAGAAAAAATGTTAAGGGTTAAAAGTAACCCACACCTTTGCCAATGCCTAAGGATGTCACATGTCAAACCAATAGTGACATGCGGGAAGGCGGGGCGTCAGGGAGATTTAGGAAATTTATCCAATTTTCAAAAGGTGAAGTTTGAAGGTGTGGGGCAGTGTGCATGTGGATTTTTTTGTAAAAAGTGAAGGTTTTCAAACTTAGAAACTTCTTCCGATGAAAGGGAAAATTTGGGCCTGTGGAGCGGCAGGAGGTTTCGTGTATTTATCTTTTTTTGGAAAAAAGTGCAAAAGTAATTTTCGGCCCACAAATCCGCTTATTAATATTTTATTATTATTTTTTTGAGAGTTAGTTTTTTTAAGAAACAAAAACAAAGTAAAAACTTCATAAGGCCATAACTTTTGATTGGAAGCTCAAATTTGAGAAAATGAGGACTTCTTTGAAAGGGCTCAAACTCCCCTTTGCAAAGGAAGCATAAATTGTTTTTTTAACAAATTTAGGGGGGTTAATTTTATGAAAACAACTTTCCATCCATTAAAATGTGAACTGAACATTTTCAAGTACCATAAATGATCCAATCCACCATTCTTTCTTCTTCAACACACCCAAAGGCATGGAGAAAAGCATTTTAAATATTTTTGAACCTATTTAAAGGGATTAAAATATTTTGGTTGATTTTTCAATTCAAGTTTAATTCTCCTTTACACTGTAAATGTGTTTTTTTGTCTCTAGCTTGATTAATGAATTTCTATATAAATTTCTTAAGAAGTAAAACTATTTTGGGATGTGTTTTGATCTTCCTTAACTCATTTTAATGTTTCTAACTTGTTTCCCATTGTTGCAGGTTAATTTGTGCATTTCTCTGCTATTTATTTCAAAAAAATTTACAATGAATGTAAAGGGGAATCATACGTAAAATCAAATTAATCTATTTTCATTTTCCATACTCTAAATATTTAAGTTCATTCCAATCTAATTTACAATGTTAAGCTTTACTTCAATCAATGCGTGAAAAACAAGAATGTAGTTCAATTTTTCAAAACATGCTTTTCGAATAACACAGAGGAATGTAATATTTCATAATACATATTTTTCCAGCCTTCAAATAGAGAGTTTAAAAAATAGTATTTCCAACAACATATTTCAAACAATACTAACACCATTTTGTAGAAAATAATACAACTTCTATTAAATTGAAATAATTTTCTTTACAACTTCCTTTACATTCATCAAAAGGAAGATTACATAATATATCTTTCTCTTTCTTTTCATTCAAATACAAATTTAATATCTAAAATAGAGCATCTTTTCACTACAAATATTATTACAAGGTCATCCACTTAAATTGGGAAATATTCACAATAAGGAACCCCAAAGAGGAATGCAAAATTTGTCTTCACAGACAGCTCCCAATATAGCAACAAGAGAGATCTACCATGTTTCATTTGATCACAATGAAAAAGGGGGAGAGGAAACACTCTCCACCCAGCCAAAAATTTCAATGAAGAGGATAATACGTCCTCCTCATTGGCCCCCGAGCCCGAACCACATTACAATAGGAAATGGATTCAACTAATGGAAACAAACAAGCTTCCACAACATAAATCAATATTTCACATTCATATCATAGTCCAAAATAATGCAGTTACAGTCATAAGAAGACAAAAAAATATACACAAGGCTTCATCATACAAAATCCAAATGAGTAAGATCTATGGGGAAAGATGATTATACCTCCCAATGGGAAATGGGTGTCCACATAAAAACCTACCAGTAAAATCATCTCAAAAAACCCCTACATGCTCTTATGCCTACCCCAAGTAGCTCTTATTCCTCCCCATTCTCTTATGCCTCCCCAAAACTCTTATGGATCCCACAAAAATAAATCAAGTAAGAAAATGCATGCAATTTCTTGTCCAAGGTGGAACACCCATCCCAAACTCCCTCCACAAAATAACTCTTATGCCTCCCCATTCTCTTATCCCTCCCAAAAATAAATATCCCCATAGTCTTCTCCTACACCACACTTAGAAAATCTAACCAACAAAAAGACAAACATACCAAAACACTCAACAACATTCACATATGCATTTATAAAAAAAGAAACATTTTAAAAGAATCAAGCTCCTACCTCTCCATGATAGAGCTTGATCCAAAAGTTCAATAACAAGTTTATTCCAATCCAAACAGTCATAAAGCTCCAACAAATCCATAAGCATAAAAAATCCTCTAAATCTCTCCAACTACAAGAGCACCAAACAAAATGAAGTAAACCCCAAACAAGTAAAAGAATCTGAGTAAATAGAAAAGGAAGAGATGAGGATGAGGTGGCTCATTGTAGGATGCCACATTACTCATCCTCAAATCCACCTCACAAGTCAAACTTCAATATCCAAAGTATAATTAATAAGTGGGTGAATAAATGACATATTACTTACACACACAATCCAAACCCACACCCCTTAAGGACTAAAAATTAATTACTTGTAAGAAAGTGCAATAAATATTTACAAATTTTGTTCCCAAAATACATCATAAGGCCTAATTTTGACTCCCCAACCATAGGTAAGGTTGATGTACAAATTTAAGAGGTGTGGGACAAGTTTAACTTGTCCCACAAACCCCAAAATCAGCCCCTAAGGACAAATCCGAATTTCAAAAGGAAGGTGGAGTGTCTCACACTCCAAGTTACTTACAAAAAACTTACAACACATAAACCAAGAGCCGTCATATCTAATAAATGCATTCTTCTGACCCATTTAATTAATTTATCAACATGATTACTCACAAATCTTGACACAAATTAAATAATAATAAAGGGGAAATACATCACTAAATGATCACATACAAAAATTAAACGAAGGAACTAAATAAAATAATACACATAACCCCTTGGTCACATTTGAAGGTGATTCCCCCCCATGGTAATCCCTAACAACAATTCGAACATACAAAAATAATAAATACATGTTTCCATGGTGACCCTCATTGAATTCATCTAGAATTCCAATGTGGTTGGTCTTGAATCCCTCGATGTTTATTATGACATGTTTACGTGCAAAAAAAAAATACCTCCTTCGTCCTCGTGGCCACATCAAAAAATTGAAAATAATATAAAATATAACTTCCAAAATCATCTATATATGAATCAAAACATCATCTAGGAAAGTAACTATATGATTTAAAATTTCATCAATAACCACATGATCATAAGATTAGTTCAATTTCTTAGGTCTGATCAATATGATAAAATATCACATGTCTAAAACACACAAACACACACACAGATATATATATATATATATATATATATATATATATATATATATATATATATATATATATATATATATATATATATAACCATGTCAACAACATACAAAAATCAGTATAAAATGTCTCTAATAATCCACATGCATAATATATGAATCGAAACCAACAACAGTCCATGGTCTCTAACATCTAACATCATGCGAAATCAAACGCTGCAATAATATCCATAAGTATATTCAACAGTATCATAATCAATATCAAAAGGTGTCTAAGGGAAGTGGGCACTACAAATGATCACTTTATCATGTAGATTAATTCAATAACATAAATATTTGTCCCTCTACTACAACTAGAAGTATATTAAAAGTGTGTGCATTTTATTGTATTTATTTAGCTACTCCTACCAATGGAATTACCATATGCATAAATATATTACATGTTAGAAATTAATCCCAACTAATCCATTAATTTGATATCATATTCATCCTGTAGAGTCTTCTTTTCTCAACATGGCCTCCTTGTTCCAAATTTAATTGACATTGACATCTCTTAAATCTCTATAGAAAGTATTCAGTTTGAAGGTATGGTCAAACATGTTTTGAGTAAGAATTTTTAATGATTAATTATTTTATCATTGACTCCTTTTAGACATGGTTTTTTAATGTGTGGAAGTAGCAAAATGTTTTCAGTGTGTAAAAATAAGAAGCTAGATTTTTGTTTGGTATGCAAGGAAAAATAAACTCTATTTCTTAGTTTTTATGTGAGTGTAAGAGCAACAACTCTGGATTTTAAAAAATATGTATTGACTCTCACTCAAGAGGGAAGAAAAAGTTTTAATGTATGCTTGCAGCATATTTAATGGTCTCATATGTTTGAATTATCTCTAAATTTATTTTTTTTTAAATTTTTATTTGTCTGTCAAAGAGCCAAAGATCTATTTTTTGTTTTAATGCAATAATATTCTTTATCACCTCCTTCAACTGGTATCAGAGCAAAGACATTATCAGAGCTGGTCATCAAGATAAAGTTTTTTTTAGAAATTTCTTCAAGGATCCAAGGTATACATAGTCAACAATGGAAACATCAAGCACAATATTGACAAATCCTCAAATCCCTTAGTTCAATGGGAAAAATTATCATTACTAGTCCATAACAATGAAGGTTTTTTTTTACTCTCAAGATATATGTTTACTTGTAGAGAATGGTTTTTAAGAGCCAACTAATGCAGAAACATACAATGCTTTATCTCAAGCAGGGAAGAATTTACTTAAGGATACAAAGAAGGACTCAAAAGCTATCTTCTACATATTTCAAGTAGTACATGAGAGCATTTTCCCAAGAATTGGAATAGAAAAATGTCCAAAAATGCATAAGGTATCCTCTAAAAAGCATACCAAAGAATGTCAAAGGTGAAAACAACAAAGCTACAAATCCTAAGAAGGTATTTTGAAACAATCTTCATGAAGGATTCAAATTCAATAGACTCTTTCTTCACACAAGTGATGGGTTTAATTAATCAAATTAGATCTCATGGTGAGACACTTGAAGATATAAGAATTGTTGAAAATATTTTAAAGAGTTTACCTGCAAGGTTTGAATCTATAGTTTTTTCCATAGAAGAGTCAAAGAATCTCTTACAATTTTTAGTCGATGAGCTCCATGCATCTCTCATTTCTCATCCCTATTCATCATCCTTGAGAAGATTCAGAATATGATTCCAACCTTCCTTCTACACTCTCAAAGTATTTTTTCCTCCATAATATAGCACCCCCTATTAGATTTCCAAGGCTTACACAATAATATAGTGCATGGATGGATAAAGAAGACATCACACTGAATTGTTTTCATGAATTTTTCCTTCATCGTCTCAACCTCATATTGTTGCTTCAAAATGTCTATTTTTCCTTCCAGTAGCAAAGTTAAGCTATCTTGATTTTGATTTGGTTTGTTTTCCAATCCCAAATTCTCTACCATCTCAGAATATTCCAAATTATAACTACTTCTTCTATTGGTTATGTTGTATATATCTCCCCCCGGGGTAAATATAGTCAAGAGAAGAAGAATATGGAAATCAAGGAAAATCGAAATGCTTCATTTCGGGTTTTGAAAGTGCATTGCATGGTCGAAAACCTGACATTTATTACGTCATAAAGCGCCTCTAGCACACATCAGAAGGTGTCGACATGCGAAAATTTGTGCCCTGGTGCAGGTTGAGGGCACACATTAGAAGGTGTCGACATGTGAAAATTCATGACCTGGCACAGGTTGGGGGCGCACATAAGAAGGTGTCGACATGCAAAAATTTGTGCCCTAGCATAGGTTGGGGTGCACATCAAAAGGTGTCGACATGTGAAAATTTGCATCCTGGTGCAAGTTGGGGACGTACATCAGAAGGTGTCAACATGTGAAAATTTGCGCCCTGGTGTAAGTTGGGGCGCAAAGCACAAAACTTCAACACCACATTTTCAGTTCCTATGGAGCACTTAAGAGTATGTTGACATGAGGATAGTTGTGCCAAGGTACATCTTCAGGAGGCGCAACATTTTGAGTGTTGACACCCCGAACTCGACATAAAGCAAACCCTGGCGCATATATTCAAATGGCCATAACTTTTCACAGGGAGCTCGGATTCATGCAAGGTTGGACTTTTCGAAAATCTTACGAGGTTATTAAAAAATGAAAAATATAATTCACCATTTTTTGGGTTTTCTAAGGTTCTCACCTACCGCCATAATGAGATGAATTAAATGCAACCTGGAGGTGGTTGGGGTAGATTTGGAATTCCTCTCTCTTTTCTCTCTCATTCTTCCTATAAATTGTAAGGAGAGGCTTCTTTCTAAAGGTTGGACATTCTTGTTTTTCCCCTCCCTTCTTCTCGTTGGCAGGTGAATTTGTGGAGTACAAACCTCTCATCTAAAAATGTAATGCAACTTTGCATCTTGGCATTTTGTAGTGTATTGTATCAATCTTTGTAGTAAATAATACATGTATGTGGATGATTCTCAACCCTCTCTGTGTTTATTTACATCGTCCTGATCTTTCACTGCAAATCTGGTTATCTGTGCATGATCTTGCATTGCATTTTAATGGTTTGTGTTTATTTGCAAGACAGGTGTTTCTTCATTCCTCGGTGCATCACCTTTTTTAGTTTAGGATTATTTTTATGCATCTTCTTACCCTGTCTCCTTGGCAAGTTAGATTAGGTTTTTTAGTAAACCCTCTACATTTTTATGTGTGCATCTGAACAGAGGAATAAGAATCGGCCTTCATCCGGAGAGCTTTCCCGATTCACAAGGTCCCACACTTGGGAAAATATCCATGTCATGCAATCGAACTGATAGTCTCAACCCATCGAGTTACAAACATTAAGGGGTGTTGTGATTCGCCATCAACAGGTTAATAATTTTCATCATTTACCCCTAGTGTTTCACCTTATGAAAAACATGTGTTTTGTCTCATGTCATAATTCATATTACTCTTCCATAACCTTTAAGACCTTATTTTATACCATCAAGAAATTTCCTTTCTCTCGTTCTTCTTTTATCTCGTCACTTTTTTCTAGTTCCACCATGTGTGCACTATTATTCTTCCTCTTCTCATCATCCATGTGAAAACCATCATAGGATTTGTTCCCTACTTCACAACATTGAAAAGGTGTCTCACTAAATATTCCACATCAATCCATTACTATGGTGAAATTAGTTTTTCACTTATTCAATTCGTTTTGTGCACTGCTTACACACTTTCTATTCTTTAACTCAGGTGTTGCTAGTTCTTTAGCACCATGTGAAATTTTTATTTCTTTTTGCATACCATTTTATCCTTTTACATCAAGGAATACACCATAATTTCTTTAAATCATGACATATTTCCAAGAATTTAAACTAGACTTATAGTATCATCAGTTATGGATTTATAATTGTTTAGATTGGATTTTGACATTTTAATTATTGGTTTTTATCTACTTTGATATTGGATTCCAATATTTTTATTATTGGTTTTTAAGTAGTGTAATATCAGATTCAAATATTTACACTATGTACAAGCAATTAGAAATCTCTTTTTATCATAAAAAAAAATCATCGCATTGTACCCATGAAAGGTTTGCACTCTATAGAGATAATATTAGAACAATATTATCTAAGCTAATTTAAAATGGGAATTTGCACATTCTAAACAATTAACTTAATAATATTTTTCATTGAAAGGTTATGTGGATTCATTTATTAAGGTTTTTCAGTATCCAAACTTAATTAATGGGTAATTATGCATATAAATTTAATAGTTCTTAATCTAAGAATTAAGGGATTTAAAGAATATAATTTAAATTTGATGTACTGAAATAATAAACCATAACCAATTCTCTATAAAACCAAAGTTTTTTTATCTAGACTTGAAAGGTTTGCAATTTATAAACTCCTTATAACAATAAAAAAATAAATTAATTTAGAATGGGCATTTTCCCATTCTAAAGAAGTAACTTAGGAATATTTTTAAAAGAAGGATTGAGATGGAGTGCAACATATGTAATATGCACACTTACTAATGTTCAATTAACCAAGTCTAATACTTCATTAAATGGTAAGAACGTGGTTGGTGTTTTTAAAATCATAAGTTTCATGGCTTCATTTAGTATTAGATTTATTAGTGTTGAAGCTTAATTAATATGTTATGCACATAAATTTAGGAAAAGTGCATTTAATTTTGTGGTTGTAAAGAAATCATAAATCTTGGAAAATTCCATAAAAACAAAAAATATGAAATATTGAAATAAATTCCTTTTAAATCATACCCAATTTCCTATAAATAACAACCAACTCCCTTTAAAATTATTGGCATAATAAAGGAATTATTATGTTTTTTTTACGAATTAAATTAATTTCATGGTGGAAATTATATTTTATAAGAAATTAATAAAACATTTCCCTCGCTAATGAAACATTTTTATTCATTTTTGGATTAGAGCTTGATCTTCTAGAGGTGTTACAGGGGGCCTTGGATTTTTGGAAAAACCATCATTAACCTCTGTCATTCGAATCTAGGAGAGGTAATCCTGAGGATTGTTTAATATTGTGGATAGTTTCTAACCTTTGATCTAACTACACAAGAAAGATCCAGAATGGTGTGTACTAGGTTTTTTGTATGTATGAACCAGGAAAAATCCTTCCTCAATCCATTTTCCTTACCTCTTAAGTTACCAGAATCTAGAAGATCATTTATGAAGGATCTTATGTCTTTTACTCCAAATGTTTCTTAGCTGGCCATAGAATGGTTGCATACCGGATATATGAACTTATATGGAAGGTTAAGTGCTCCTAGGAAAAACCCATAACAAGGAATGTAGAGGTGAGACATGAGAATCTTATCACAATTGGGTTGGATGTGAATACAAACTCATATATTCCTATTCAATTTGGGCAGTATTAGGTTGAAACAACAATGATTGTCATTATTACTGAGGGTTTCGATCTAGTTGGAGGAAAGGGGTGCTTTGAAAAGGAGTCAAATTTTTGGAATTCTCACGATGATTACGAAGATAGCTTGGAGGAGGAAGTAGACGTTGATTATGGGTTAGAGGTATATTCAAAAGATCTTAAATAAGGCTTAGAGGAGGATGCTAAGGAGTTGGGTGGAGAGTTAGTCCCAACTTTAGGATAGGATATTGTAGTAATAGAGGATGTAGCACATGCCTTTATGGGGCCTAACTAGGGGTTGTGTAGCATAGTGCCACCATACACTTTGTATGATATGAAAATATAAAACTTAAATGGATCTGATTAGATGGAGAAGTCAGTTTCTATTGCATTAAATGCATATTTTGAATAAATACGATGGAGGTGGACTGTCGAGCACTCTCCAAAGGGAAAGATAGAAGTAGTTTATATTTTAATAATATAAATAATTCCTAGATTGATACACATTTGCTTAATATCCTAAACTTATGGGAGGGCGAGTGTTATCGGTAATATGTCAACTTGAGTTTTGGTGGTGGAGTGACTCAAGATTAGGATGATGGCTCAAACACAATGTTATATAAAATAGATAAAAGAAATAATTTGGTTCCTCTCTCTAGTAGAATCACTAGGATTAGGTACAAAGGGTATCTTTATCTTGAGCTCCCATGATTCTCTATTTTCTAGTTTTTTGTGTGTTTTTGATTGTTTTGTGTTGTTTTGGAGCTGCAATGGTGATACAGTGTTTTTATTTTCATGCTTCCTTCTAGTAGGATCCTCCCTGTTTTTGTTCCTAACTTATTTCTTTGGATTTTAGGCCCTTTTTTTTTGGGTGTGGTCCCCACTAGTAAAAAAACCACTGATGTTTCTTTTTAAATCTAATTTTATGATCATCTTTCTATTAGGGTATGGTCGCTCCCAAGAGAAAATTTACCAATAATAAAAAAATAAAACATTAATAAGATTGAACTTCCATAAATGACATGATGTTTCACATAATTATAAGTAAAAATATTTGTTACTTTACACTCAATCTTCCACTTAAATATTAAATAATAATACAACTATAAATTTTTATTGAAGCATTCTTTGGAATATATTTGTTTTTAAAACGCACATCTTGGGCCAAGATAATTTCACATACAAATTTATTATTTTAAGTAGTTTTTCCAAGTTAACCTTCATTACCTTATTCAAGTAGTTCCCATTATGATTTAATGGCCTCATGTCCTTTATCTGGTATCTTTATGAAGACATTTTTCCTAAAAAAAATTTTTTTCCATTCCCAAATGATGCTATCGATATCAATATCTTATTTAAGTTATTTTGATATGGTCCATGTTTTATTTGGCCTTAAACAAGATCCTGATAAAATCTTGCACCTTCTCCTCTCCCCATAGGTTTCCAATATTGAACTCTCACATTTTTATCTACATGATTTCCTTCCTGCTTAAGGAAAACATCCCCATCTTCTCTCCCCATTCATATATTTTCACTGTAACTTCATGATCATATAAGAATCTTGTGTCCCTTGAACACATCCTTCAGTGTATTGAATTATTATTTAGTTATTCCTAAAGCATGCCAAATGTAAATGTCATTATTACTTGAGATATGTTTACTAATTTATTTTTCTTTGTGGATATATGTGGCTCATGTTATTTGGTCATATATATCTTTTTTCTCTACTATTTTGTTTTCCAAAAACAAGCATCTGACCTAATGTTATAATTTATATAGTTGGATGGTCTATAAAAATAATGGAAATCATTTTCCCAATAAATCATCTTTGGAGTCAAATACTCACTACCTTCACAAGTTATGTTTTTCCCACAATGTTCAATATATAATTTTATTCCATTTTTAGATCTTCCATTTCTTTGAGTTCTTTGAAAGATTTCAAAGGAGGTTGTCCTTTCAGCAAGTTTGGTTTACCATGATCTGTTTTACGCCATATTTGGATTGGAATAGACTAATGTAAATCCTTTATTGTAGTTTTATAATCCATCATTTGTATGCCATCCACAACATGAAATATGAACATTTTAGGTTTACTGATACAAATGATCTTATGGTTTCTATCAAACAAGAATGACTCCACAAAGTCCTTGAAGTTTTACACTTCCTGAATGAGGTAAGGATTTAATATACTTGACCCTTATTGGCATGTTCAGGAGGAGTCCACACTAAGTGGAGAATAAAACATGTCTACTTTATTTAAAGATGTTGTTAATCTTCCAAAAGTACCATTTATATCCTTATGAGTGCATGTAGTGCCCACTTCCCTTCAACACCTATTGCTTTTGATTTTGATATTGTTGGATATACGTATGGACATTATAGTATCATTTTTGACTTAGCTTGATGTTAGATGATTGAGCTACTTGGATTATGGTTGGAATTTTATTTATAATATTATCTATGTGTGAATTATTAGAGATATGTTGTATTGATGATGATGATTGTCGACTGGGTTATATATTATGACATTCATGTTTTCGCTATATTAACTATACCTTAGCAGTTGAAATCATCTTGTGATTTTATAATATTGATAAAATGTAGAATTGAGATGTGTTGGAAATTGAAATTATTTAGATTATAATTTAATTTAAATTATCTATGGATTCTTGTTGATTTATATTGTATATTTTATCTTTGATGTTTTGATGTGGCCATGAGGCCGAAGGAGGTGTTATGTGTTTTACAGGTTAAAATGTCACAACAAGCATCAAGGGGATTGAAGACCAACCACATTGGAATCCTAGCTGAATTCAACAAGGGTCACCATGGCAACATGTATTTTGTTTTGTGTGTGTTTGAATTTTTTTAAGGGGGTACCCATGGGGGGGGAGTCACCTCCAATTGTGACCAAGGGGTTATGTGTTAGTTTTTCATTTAGTTTCCTTTTATTTAATTTTAGTATGTGATTTGATAGTGATGTATTCTCCTTTAATTAATTACTTGATTTATGTTCAGATTAGTAAATTAATTATTTAACTAAACTAAATTATAAAAGGGTCAAAGGAATTCATTTATTAGATTAGATGACTCTTCGATTATGTGTTGTAAGTTGAGTGCTTTTGAAATTTAATGTTGTACACTCTACACCTTCATGAAAATTCGGATTTTTACTTAAGGGCAAATTTTGGAGGCTTATGGGTCAAATTAAACTTGTCCCACAACTCTTAAAACGCTATACCAACCCTACCTATGGGTTGGGGGGTAAAAATTAGACCCCATTATGTGTTTTGGGAATACAAATTGTAAGTTTTTATTGCACTTTCCTTCTTGACATTAAATTTTTTCCTTAGGGGGTGTGGGCTTGAGTTGTGTGTGTAAATAAAATGTCATTTCTTCACCCACTTAAAAATTGTGCTTTGGAGTTTGAGATTTGACTTATTAGGTGGAGTTGAGGATGATTGATGTGGCATACTACATGGAGCCACCTCAACCTCCTCTCTCTCTTTTCTATTTATTCATGTTATTTTGCTTGTTTCGGGGTTACTTCATTTCTTTGTACTCTTGAATTTTTTTGGAGTTAGAGGATTTTGGAATACTTTTGGATTTGTTGTAACTTTTGGTCATTGTTTGGGCTTGAATAAGCTTGGTGTGGAACTCTTGGATCAAGCTCTACCATGGAAAGGTAGGAGCTATACTCTTGTGAAATGTTTTCCTCTTTAAACGGTGTATATGTGCATGGTTTTGAATGTTTTGGTATGATTTTTGGTTGCTTGGATAGAATTATTAAGTGTGGTGTAGGAGGGGACTATGGGGATATTTCATGTAGGGAGGAATAAGAGTTATTTCCATGTTTTGGAGGGATTTGGGTTCTATGCCCAACCTTGAGCAAGAAATTACTTTCATTTCTTACTTGGTCTATTTTATGAGGGAGCCATAAAAGATTTTTAGGGAGGAATAAGAGAATGTGGGAGGTATAAGAGGTACTTGAGGGAGGCATAAGAGTGTGTAGGGGTTTTGAGATGTTTTTTGGAGGGTTTGTAGGTGGGCACCCATTTCCCATTGGGAGGCATAAGTGATTTCCCCATAGATCTTACTCCTTTTTCTTTTGCATGTTGAAGCCTTGTGTATTTTGTTGCTTTCCCTTCTTGTGATTGTAGCTGTATCACTTGGATTTTGGTATGGTTGTAGAATCTTATATTGTGATGTGAAAGTTTGTTTTGTTTCTATGAGTTGAATCCATTTTTCATTGTGATGTGGTTGGGGCTCAGGGCCCAATGAGGAGGATGGCTTCTCCTCCTCATTGGAATTCTTTGTTGGGTGGAGAGTGTTGCCTCTCCCAAATTTTTGTTGTGATCAAATGAAGCATGGTGGATCTCTCTTGTTGTTGTTGAAATTTTGGAGCTTGGTTGAAGATTTTATTTTGGAGCTATAATTGAAGACAAATTGTATTTCTTTTTAGCATTCATTCTTGTAAAATTTCCCAATTTAAGTGGAAGATATTGTATTAATATTTGTTAAATAAAATTCTCTTGATTGTTGGATATCAAAGTTGTGTTGTATGTTGAAAAGGGGAAAGAAAGAATTGTTTTTGTAATTTTAGTTTAGTTGTAAAATGGAAATAAAATTGAAGGAAAAAAAACTTATTCCTCCTTTTCACTTGGCTTGTAACTTCATGTAAATGTGTTGATCTTATTTCAAAGTTAGTAGTTATTACTATAAGAATTAAAAAAAAATGTTATATTTGTTTGTGAGAATGCTTGGAAATGGAATTTTGTAAAAAGGAAAGGAATAACTACCTCTTTTGTCTTCCATGAAATTTATAAAATAGTAGAAATAACTTATATTTGTTCATTCTCTTATAATCCTTGAAAGCAATTTTAAACTTACTCAAGTAGATGGAAAGAACTCAAGTTTTAATTGTTATCTACTTGGTCAACAAATAGCTAATTCCTAGATCTAGTGGAGTAAAGAAATTTTTTATTTGCAACTTAGGCCTTAGCCTCACTTGAACATGGAAACTTATTATTAAAGCCATTTAAAAATTACATATAAAATCAATGAAAATTAATATAATAACTAGTGAATTGGGCTTGATTTTATTTAACCCTCTTATCAAACGCTATCAAATTTTAAATGAAATTTTAAAGTAAGATTAAGACTAGTCCTTTGCATGCTATTTACATAATTCTACCAAATATTAAAGAAAATTTGTAATGCAAGAATAAATTTGACTTATAAAAATAATACTATGAATATTAATTTCTACCTATAATAGCCAAATATTAATATAATATTATATGTTGGCCTTAATCATGCTTTTGATATTTTCAATACACTTTAAAACACACACACACACACACACACACACACACACACACACACACACACACACACACACACACACACACACAACTTCATATTATAAAAACGCAACTTTCTTAACAAAAAAAAATTAATAAAAGAAATTTATATCACTAAAGTTATGGCTGCACTTTTCTTGTAAAGTGAAAGGGGTAGGGGGGAGGGTCACTGATGCCACCCCCACCCCCACCCCATTAATAAACTGGGTGGGATTGGTGACCCTCCCCCCCAAAATTTTTGTGGTCCTAAAGTTTTTTAAAAATATGCTCCAAACCCAATCAGGTTTATAGGTAACCACCGTAAAACCTAACAACGCCACGATCGAGCTTATTCACTGCGTAGTCTGCGCATCTCCAAAAATGTGGTTTTTTCAATGATATATATATATATATATATATATATATATATATATATATATCAATAAAGAAAAAATTGGGTTTGTAGTAAAATAAAAATCTCAATAAGGATTTGAATTAAAACCAATATATATATATATATATATATATATATATATATATGTATGTATGTATATTTATCCTTTCCCAAAGAGCATTCAAACAACATTTTAAACCATTTTCTCTATAATAGGGTAAATACCCACAAGCCCATTTGGGAAAATATTATTGAAATGTAATATACTAAAATATTCAAATACTTTTAAGACCCTAATGAGGGTATAAAAAACAAGAAATTAATGGAGCATGTTAATCCCTCCCAAGAGATTAAAGGGCATCCAATGGCTTCCCTTCCTCCTCCAACAACCTGCAAAACAAAAGAGAAAATTATGAACCTAATGAAAAGAGAAAAGAGCCTTCATAATCATACTTTAGGGTTAGTTTCCCTTTTTCCTCATCAAGGGTCCTACTTGAATACATATAAGGGATGAGATTCATCCCTACAAAAAGTAGGTGCAGAGTGGGTGAGTGAAAATTACCTTTTTAATATAAATGTTTTAATTTTCAAATACATGGGTTGACTTTTAAGGGGTTACTTTTGGGGTAGTAATATGTTTATTAATTCTAACCCCATGAAAATTTTGTACATTGTTAATGGTTTAAAACCTTGTGGGATTAATTAACTTTAGTTTTATTTATAATTATCCCCCTTTACCCTTGAGACTTAATTTTGGGTCATTCAACTATCGTAGGAATTAAATTGATTATTAAGTTAACACTTAGGGAAATTAAACATGCTTAGTCAAATCAAATGTATTAAAGTATATTGTACATTTTAAATATTGCGTTATCATGGGAAATTATTTATTAAAAAACATTTCCCTAGAAACATTAATGTCGCAACTATTTTTTTGAAACTTTTGCGGGCATGATTTCGAAAAAAAAAAATTCCATAATTTTTCTAGCTAACACTAGGTTGTTCTTGGGTCTCGTGAGGGTGTTTTTTTAGTAGGCGTTGTAATTTGTATCAGAGCCATGGGTTCAAAACTTGGACCCTGGGCCACCTTGAAACTTGTAAACCAATTAATAGAAATTTGAACTGCCATATTAAATAATAATAAAATATTAAAGTTATTTGAATTATTGTACTCACCTAGTTGCGTTTTGTCGAACCTGGGTAACTGTAAATATGGAACAAGATTGTTATTTTAGTGAAATTATGGTGTACTAGGAATTTATATCTCTTGCTAAGATGTTTCTTAATGAGCCTTAACTATGTCTTTGGTCGTATGTTGCGATAAACCCTTGAGAATCTTCCGCATTGGAATGATAAATTTTATGGTATGATTCTTGTGGTTACATGAGTTAGTTTTAGTTGCCACCTTGGTGAATTAATCCCCATATGAGTAAGTGGGATATTAGGTATTGGTGTTAATTTTGATCCAGCTTTGCGTATGCATCCTTAGAACTGATCTCAAGCCATAGTACCCCTTTTGGCGGCCATGAAGGGTTGCGAAGTGAACGTGGTGTTATGGTTTTGTATTTTTACATTTGTAAATTGGTGTTATTTTATCAAGGACCAGAATCTTATTTTATGATTGGATTGAGAAGCTCTGAGACTCTTTTAGTTATTTATACTTTGCAAGAATTTTCAGACATTACAATGTGGCTACTTAGCCACTTTTCTTGATTGCTGATATTTCTTGGCTTTTACTTTGATTGGTGACTCAGAGCTCATTTATCTGTTTCCCACTTAGCTAAATGTTAGGTGATTATTTCTTACATATTATTAAGCTGGTTATTTTTTTTTTGCATTGTGACATTTCATTATATGAGGGTACACCCTAAGTACCTTCAATGTCTTCTTAGGTTCTTTAAGTTATGCCTTGGTTTTGGAAAGACAGAACCTTGAGTGTGTCTAAAATCTTGGAAAGTTCGTTGTGTAGTGAGGTCTAGTTGGAACGGTTAACAATGGTGGTGATGCTCTTGCAATATGGTAAGAGATTTTATCCTCGTCAAAGTAGATGTCTTGGTTATGGGTTTATGGATTATGTTAAGGATCAGATTGAACTCTGGTTGACTGTGGATGTTAGTGGAAAATTGTTTGTTTGGTAGTGGATTTTCATCGATGGCATACTAAGCTTTATCATGATTTCCTTGGTTCGTTATAAACATTATTGACTTGTGGATTGTAGGTATCTTTGTAATTATGATTAGATTTAAGCCCATTTGGGAAATGTGTTTAATTAAGTGTTCTTATTTTGCTCTCCTTGACCTATAAATAAGTCTACCCTTGTCTTAACCTTTTAGATTGTTATGAATACAAATTTAAGACCTATTAATCTTTGGGTTATGTGGAGACACTTATGGATGCTTCTAGGTCTTTTAGACCTTGCTATTAGAAATTTAGTTTGGTATATCTTGATATTTTAATCTCGATGGTGATTATATTATGCTTTTTCTTTTAAAACTATAACTCTTGGTCATAAAGTCCATGTTTTGGTAGACTAGTTGGTTGTCCTATTACATTTGATACCTTCTAATGGGAATGTGGTGTCCTTGGTGTAAAATTTTTATTTTCATTTTGTTTATTTGTTGGTGGTGTCTTGTGGAAGTGTGAGTGTTGTTTGTAAACTCACCTTGTCTTTTATATGAGTGAAATGTTTGAGCCTAAACAACAAACATTGTTAAACCTCTTAAATTCATAAAAGTAAATATACCTCTTTAATGGTTTTTTGTTTATAACTTCTTTTGAGACTTGTGGAGACCTAGTAGGAGTGTTTAATGATTCTTGTAATTCCTTGATGACCCCTTAAATCTTGGTGTGTTACATGTTGGTTGATTGATCACTATCTCTTAAAAATATAATGATGTGTTTGCCATGGTTAATGTCTCTTGTTCCTTTATAATTTAAAATGTGATGTGTTGATTCATCTCTCGCTCCCATGAAAGTAATAATGAGATGTGACCTTGAAACTTGACAAGTAAAACTGGAACATTAGAAGAAGGAAAATTGTCTTTTCTATCACCTTAGTAGCTTAATAGAAGAAACAAAATTGTGGGAAATATAAAGGAAACCCTGTCCATATACCTTAGCTAGGAGTAAAATAAATATTTACAACACCTTTACTGAAGGGAGAGATATCATGCCAACCCTAGTGGTGCTCCTTATAACACAAACTTGTGATGTCATAATAGGAGGAAGTTTTAATTAAGAAAACACATAAGGAATGTGGTTAGAAAGAGAAACTATAACTTCTGACTTAATAATTTATTTATAACATGATTAAGATTTATGTATTGAGTGAAATGTATAGTTGAACCTTTAGTTCTTACACCTACCCAAAATTGTGAAACACCTTGTTGATAGTGATGTGTTCTAATAACGTATTAATCCCTTGTTCATAGGCATATGTGATTTTTCCTTGTAGGATTTTGGGTCATCGTACCCTTGTTGCCTTCTAGCTCGACGAGTGTGAGTTCTATTCTTCTAGGATTGGGTATTATCTCTTGGTTTTTGTAAGAAAAGAAACCTCCTTGTATCCGGATTTAGTCCTTGGGGACCTAGGTTTTTGAAATTTTAAGGCAACATATGTTAAGGATATGAAATTTTTTTGGGAAGTCATATTTTCTCCTCAAATTTCTAATGACACCTTGTTGATATTTTCCCCTTTTGTCATTAGGAAAGGAAAGTAGAATTTGTTTTCGTAATATTGTACTTTCTTTTGATACAATGCACCTTTGGATTGTAGTTGGACCCCCCCTTGTTAGTTGTTCTTATCCCTAGCTACCTTGAGTGCTCTTTGGTGCTATGATTTATGCATGTTCTCTCTTTATGGTTATTCTGAGCTTGAGCAGGAAATAAGATAAATGCATCCCATTCTGTTATAGTGAATGGTGTTTCTTATATTGATATGTTAGTTGCTAGTGGAGATATTTTTGGTAAATGTTTGACATCTCTATATTTGGTTAGTGTGGTGTGTTCGATTCTTTAAAAAATAAAGGGGTGTAAAATCAGACTATAGGAAACCTTTTGGTCATGACTTTACTTAGTATTACCATGTAAATTGGATTGTACCCTCTCGAGTTGTGTAAGTGCTTCCCATTAATAGTTTTTCTTGACTGTAAATTTTTTGCTAATTTAAGGGTCATTACTTCTTGTCAAACCTCATCTTGTGTGATCTCAAAATTTTGATACCTTTGAGTAGTCATCTCTCTCAAACAAATTTTGGTCATGCTTGTTTTTGCTAGCCTTGTCTAAATAATGAACATTGAAGCGTAACTCAACCTTAGTGGAAACTGTGGTCATCTCGAGTTCATGGAATTCTCCCTATTATTCCTCTACTTGGTGGTTATTCTTGAGAATCCTTTGACATCTTCATGTTATAATGTTATGTGTTGTATATTTTTTGATCATGTAAAGTTACTCTTTAGAATTAAATTTTCGTAACCTTCCATGAAGAAAGTTTAGAAATCATCCCTTACAATCTCCTTTCTTCTTGTTGAATTACATTGGACCAAATTTGGGTTCTATAGACCCATACTTGTTTGAACAAAAATGATTCCAAAAAGGGTGTGATCCTTTTTTTTCTGTTGCATTGTTTCCTACCTCTCTCTCTGTAACTTTCGGGAAGAAGTCAAGTCGACGGGGAGGGGGATGTAGTGCCCACTTACCTTCGACACCTAATTCTTTTGATTTTGATATTGTTGGCTATACGTATGGACATTATAGTACCATTTTTGACTTAGCTTGATGTTAGATGATTGAGCTACTTGGATTCTGCTTGGAATTTGATTTATAGTATTATGTGTGTGTGAATTATTAGAGATATGTTGTATTTATGATGATGGATTTTGGATAGGGTTATATATTCTGACATTCATGTTTTCGTTACATTGAAAAGACATTAGCAGTTGAACTAATCTTGTGACTTTATAATATTGATAAAATGTAGAATTAAGATGTGTTGGAAATTGAAATTAGTAACGTCAATTATGTAGTTGATAATTTAATTTAAATTATATATAGATTCTTGTTGATTTATATTGTAGATTTTATCTTGTATTTTTTGATGCGGCCATGAGGCATAATGAGGGGTTATGTATTTTGCAGGTAAACATATCAAAACAAACATAGGGGGGATTGGAGAACAACCACATTGGAATGCTAGTTGAATTCAACAAGGGTCACCATGGCAACATGTATTTTTTTATGTGTGTGTGTTTGAATTATTGTTTGGCAGTTCCCATGGGGGGAAATCACCTCCAATTGTGACTAAGGGGTTATGTGTTATTCTTTCATTTAGTTTAATTTATTTAATTTTAGTATGTGATTTTATAGTAATGTATTCTCCTTTTATTAATTACTTGATTTATGTCGAGATTAGTAAATTAATTATTTAACTAAAATAAATTATAAAAGGGTCAAAAGAATTAATTTATTAGATTATGTGTTGTAAGTTGAGTGTTTTTTACCTTGAGTGTTGTACACTCTACCCCTTCATGAAAATTCGGATTTTTCCTTAAGAGCAAATTTTGGAGGCTTGCGGGACAAGTTAAACTTTTCTCACACCTCTTAAATTACTATACCAACCATACCTATGGATTAGGGGGTAAAAATTAGACCCCATTATGTGTTTTGGGAAGAAAAATGGTAATTTTTTATTGCACTTTCATTTTTGAAGTTAAAGTTTGTCCTTAGGGGGTGTGGGCTGGATTGTGTGTGTAAGTAAAATGTCAATTCTTCACCTACTAATTAATTGTGCTTTGGAGTTTGAGATTTTAATTGTGATCTAGATTTGAGGATGAGTTATGTGGCATAATAAATGTATCCAATTTACTCTCCTCTCTCCCTTTTCTATTTATTCATGTTCTTTTCCTTGTTTTGGGTTACTTCATTTCTTAGTGCTCTTGCATTTTTTTTTTCAGAGTTAGAGGATTTGGGAATGATTGTGGATTTTTTGGAGCTATTGGTGATTGTTTGGGATTGAAGAAGCTTTGTGTCCAACTCTTAGATCAAGCTCTACCATGGAAAGGTAGGAGTTATACTCTTGTAAAATGTTTTCTTTTTTATATGGTGTACATATGCATATTTTTGAGTGTTTTGGTATGGTTGTTGGTTGCTTGGGTAGATTTTTTGAGTTTGATGTAGGAGTGTACTACTGGGATATTTCATGTAGGGAGGAATAAGATTTCTTTCCATGTTTTGGATGGATTTGGGTTGGGTGCCCCACCTTAGAAAATAAATTTCTTGCATTTCTTACATGGTCTATTTTATGAGGGAGTCATAAGAGATTTGTAGGGAGACATAAGAGAATGCATGGGAGGTATAAGACATACTTGAGGGAGGCATAAGAGTGTGTAGGGGTTTTGAGATGTTTTTTGAAGGGTTTTTAGGTGGGCACCCATTTCCCATTGGGAGGCATAAGTGACTTCCCCATAGATCTTACTACTTTTGCTTTTACACGTTGAAGCCTTGTGTATTTTGTTGGTTTCCCTTCTTGTGATTGTAGTTATATTGCTTGGATTTTGGCATGGTTGTAGACTCTTGTATTGTGATGTGGAAGTTCTTTTGTTTGCGATAAGTTGAATCCATTTTTCATTGCAATGTGGTTAGGGCTCAGGGGCCAATGAGGATGATTACTTCTCCTCCTCATTGGAATTCTTTGTTGGGTGGAGAGTTTTGCCTCTCACCCATTTTTTTGTGATCAAATGAATCATGGTGGATCTCTCTTGTTATTGTTGAAAATTTGGAGCTTGGTTGAAGAGTAGGGAAAAATTTAGTGGAATTTTTTTTTAATCTCGTGAATATTATGAATTTTGGAAATTAGAAATGGCTAATTTTCAGTAGTCGGCTCCCACCCAATTCGCCTAAAATTTCCACCGATAAGTAATTTTTATGGGTGAATTCACCTACTATTTATATGATAAATTAATGTATGCATGTATTTCGCCAACCTTTCTTATCATTGTATCTCATAAAAGAAAAATTTTCCCTCACAAATCACCTTTACCACGATTTGTTTTTAAGAAATTCGTCATCGATTCGAAAGTAATTTTTTTTAGATTCACCACGCATTATAAACTATTAATTTGGAGGGGGGGTCTTAAAATGGACCCTGCTGAAGAGTTTATTTTTGAGCTATACTTGAAGAAAACATGTATTTCATTTTAGCCTTCATTCTTTTAAAATTTCCCACTCGTAATATTTGTGAATTAAAATTGTCTTGATTGTTGCATATCGAAGTTGTGTTGTATGTTGAAAAGTGGAAAATAAGATTTTTTTTTTGTAAAATCTGTTTTGTTGTAAAATGGAAATAAAATTGAAAGAAAAATAACTTATTATTTCTTTTCACTTGGCTTGTAACCTCATGTAAGTATTTTGATCTTCTTAGAAAGTTAGTAGTTCTTACTCTAAAAATTAAATAAAAATGTGTTATATTTGTTTGTGAGAAAGGTTGGAAATGGAATTTTGTAAAAAGGAAAGGAATATCTACCTCTTTTGTGTTCCATGAAATTTATAAAGTAGTGGAAACAAATTATATTTTTTCATTCTCTTCCAATCGTTGAACGAAATTTTAAACTTACTAAAGTAGATGGAAATAACTCAAGTTTTAATTGTTATCTAGTTGCTCAACAAATAGCTAATTCCTAGATCTAGTGGAGTAAAGAAATTTTTTATTTTCAACTTAGGCCTTAGCCTCACTTGAGCATGGAAAATTATTATTAAAGCCATTACAAACTTACATATTAAATAAACGTAAATTAATATAATAACTAGTGAATTGGGCTGGATTTTTTTAACCCTCTTATCAAATGCTATCAAATTGTAAATGAAATTTTAAAGTAAGATTAAGACTAGTTCCTTTGCATGCTATTTAAAGAATTCTATCAAATATTAAAGAATTTTTTTAATGCAAGAATAAATTTGACTTATACAAATAATACTATGAATATTAATTGCTACCTATAATAGCCTAATATTAATATAATATTAAATATTGGCCTTAATCATGATTTTGATATTTTCAATACACTTCCACATATATAAATAATATATATATAAATTCATATTATAAAAAGGCACCTTTCTTAATAAAAAAAAATTACGAAAAGAAATTTATATCATGAAAGCTATGGCTGCACTTTTCTTTTAAAGGGAAAGGGGTAGGGGAGAGGGTGTATATATATATATATATATATATATATATAGAAGTAACCTTTCTTAATAAAAAAAATAATAAAATAAATTTATATCACTAAAGCTACGGCTGCACTTTTCTTTTAAAGGGAAAGGGGTAGGGGGAGGGTCACCGAAACCACCCCCCAACGCCCACCCCATTAATAAATGGGATGGAGGGTGGGGTTGGTGACCCTCACCCCCAAAATTTTTGTGGCCCCAACAAACTTATAAAATATGCTCCAAACCCAATTGGGTTAATAGGTAACCACCGTAAAACCTAACAAGGCCACAACCGAGCATATTCACTACGCAGTTTGTGTATCTCCAAAATTTTGGGTTTTGCAATGATTTATATATATATATATATATATAAAGAAAGAAAAAATTGGGTTTGTAGTAAAATGAAAATCTTAATAATGGTTTGCATCAAAATGAAAATTTATATATATATATATTATGCATATAGATGCAAATTTATCCTTTCCCAAAGAGCATTCAAACAAAATTTTAAACCATTATCTCTATCATAGGGTAAATACCCACAAGCCCATTTGGGCAAATATTATTGAAATGTAATATACTAAAATATACAAATACTTTTAAAACCCTAATGAGGGTATAAACAAACCAGAAATTAATTGAGCATGTTAATCCCTCCCAAGAGCTTAAAGGGCCTTCAATGTCTTCCCTTCCTTCTCCAAAAACCTGCAAAACAAAAGAGAAAATAATGAACCTAAGGAAAAGATAAAGGATCCTTCATAAGCATGCTTTAGGGTTAGTTGCCCTTTTTCTTTGTCAAGGGTCCTAATTGAATCTATCCAAGGGATGAGATTCATTCCTACAAAAAATAGGTGGAGAGTGGGTGAGTGGAAATTTCCTTTTTAATTTAAATGTTTTAATTTTCAAATACATGGGTTGGCTTTTAAGGGGTTACTTTTAGGGTATTAATGTGTTTATTAATTCTAACCCCATGACAAATGGGTACATTGTTAATGGATTAAAACCTTGTGGGATTAATTAACTTTATTTTTATTTATAATTAGCCCCCTTTACAATTGAGACTTAATTGTGGGTCATTTAACTATAGTAGGAATTAAATTGGTTATTAAGTTAACACTTAGGGAGATCAAAATTGCTTAGTCAAATAAAATGTATTAAAGTATAAGTTAGATTTTAAATATTGTGTTATCGTGGGAAATTATTTATTAAAAATTATTTCCCTAGAAACATTAATGTGGCAACTATATTTTTCGAAGCTTTTGTGGGCATCCTTTTCAAAAAAAAAAATCCATAATTTTTCTATCTAACACTAGGTTGTTCTTGGGACTCGTGTGGGTGTTTTTTTTAGCGGGCATTACAGTTTGTCTCACTAGATGGGATCTTAGATACAAAATTTTTAATATCTTTTGTGATGTCAACATTGATGAAAATTAAAATAAGGTACGGTTATTTCTATCACTAATATCATTATCCAATTCAAAGTAAATGATCAATGGTTACCTTTTATATGAATTATTTTTACTAACAACACTAACGATGATTTTTAATGGTAAAATATTTCCTTATAGCCTTTAAATTTTTCATGCTCTAAATTTTGTAATAGTACATCATGTAATGGTTGTTTGAATGATTCAAAACTGTACAATAAATTTCCATACTCATTAATTACATGTCCTTCAAGCTTCATGAGATATAAAGATAATTAGATGACTCATTATTTTTTTCCATGTTCAAAAAATTGTATGCCAAAGTGTCCAAAACCCCGTCTTATGTCCATGTGTGAGTGTATCAGTCAAAGTAATGAGTGGGTTCATAACATTACTTATTGACTTTGTTTATTTTCCCATCCTTAGTATGGATGTTTTTATTTTTAATATTTTATCATGCATAATGCTCAAGAATCCATGAGGATGTTATTCTAATTGCAATATATGGGAATAGTATGTTGCATGAAAACTTTGAATATATGAACATTATTCCATGCTTGTTCCTCTTAAATGTTTGAGAATGTTTTTGGGCATGTGGTGGCTCTAACTTTGTTGTACAAATATGGGCACTCATAAAACTTGGAAAATAGGTCATTTTTAAAAATAAAAACATGTTGAAATTCTTTTTCATTATGTTTTTGAATTTTGATTGTGAGATAGGAGGAATTATCAATAATTCAAGTTCGTCGTTACACTCTTTTTGTAATATATTTTGTGTATAGAATGAAGGAAAAAACCTATGAGGAAACTTTTCTCCATCTTATCCTATAGAAAAATTCAAATGCACAAAGATATTTGAGTTTATCTAAAAAATTCTGTATATTGAAGCCATTTTTGCGGTGGTATTTAACCTTTATTTCTCCATTCCAGTGTTACCATTCACTACATCCTTTTCATCACTTATCCAGCTAGATTTATGATTATAGAAGGAACTCCTTCAGTACCATTAAAATTTTCACCATACAGTCTGAAAAACATCCATCACATCAAATTTCATTCAGTGTAACTCCATAGACTGGTTTCCCACATTGAATATGGCATTTATTGTTAATGTATCAGACACAATTTTTTTTTGTCAATTTCATTTAGGGATCTAGGTTTGCACCACATATTTTGAACTCTAACTAAAGAAAGACGTAATTTTTAGAAACAATAAGATTTGTAACAATGAAATTTTACATTTTCTACTTCATCTATAAATATTAACAATTTTATATCCTCATCATATTTTTAATTTGATGGATTGGCTAGAGGGGAAACAAATTTTTGGTGTTTTTTAGAATTGTAAGTTCTTCTTATCACTTTTTTTGAATGATTGTAATTATAGACATCAATATAAATTGGATAAAAAAACTTAGGTTATCATTATTCTAATGTATCCCACACGGTGACCTCAACCTATTTTAGGACTTCTTTAAATCTAATATCCATCTTAGAAGTGTTTATGTTATCCAATTACCTACCAGGATATTATACGAAAAACCCTTTAGAAAGCTATCATCCTTCTCAAGGAGGGTTGAATAATCTATAAATATGCACAACAAATATATTGACATCCAATCTCTCCTTCAAGTACATTAGTAATTGTTCCCTTTATAACATGGTTTCTCGCATCTGAGTAGAAATGGACTAATTTAGTGACAACTTCCTTGAACTTTAAATTGTGTTCACCATGTTTTACAAGGTATATACCATCCAATTTATCACTCCCTTACTTAACCATAAGAGTACTTCTTGTTTCATGGAAAATATAATGTTTTATTGGATAAACTATTAATTTATTGGGTAGTATAATATTTAAGTAATCCGAACACAAATTTACCAAATTTTCTATGCATACACTAAAATTAAAAGGACCCAAACCCTCTCCATAAATTTTATGATCTTATATGACATGAGTTATAAACCCATGGCCATGTCATTGCCTCTTCTAGAACATTTTTGTCTGAGAATGACATTTACTATGAAAAAATTACTTGTATCCTTAGGACATTTATTTATGGTGCTTTCTGTGTCATCACTGTAATCTCCATCTCTCGTATCATTGTTATCCACTGAGCCACTATAAATGTGATCACTATAAACAACGAGAATGGAAAAAACTGCACGCTTTAACAATTCTCTTTCCTCCCAAGTAATGTAGTATCCTTTATTATCAACATTTACCAAGGTTTCAAATTCACAAACTAAAATACATAATTTTACTCTTCAAGCCAATATTGTGTCAACACTAAAAAAAAACAAAACATCTTCCCACATATCTATAATGTAGTGTCCTCTTACTTGGATATACTCTTCCATCTATAACTTTAGTACCTTTTGAGAAAAAGTCCACATGATCACCCTCTAAAAATGTAAGATACATCAATGTTGTAAAAACATTAAAAAAAAAATTCACTAGATGAAATGAAATATGTAAAACCATATGATTTAGATAAATAAAATATAAATCGTTGTGTATGTAAAACCAAAAAAAATGTATACACATAACACATGAGTTGTAAATTATGCCTAAGAGGATAACAATGTTAAGTTTGTTAAAAAAAAAAATTGAAGTTAAATGTATATTATTTGAAATAGTTTTTTTATAAAAATGTTAGAATTTTTTTTTTGCATATGTATTGAGATATAGATAAATCATCAAGTAAAATCATATCCATAATTAACAATATAGAAATTAATACATCTAACATCATGAAGAAGTTGAAAACACACACATAGTGATAAATTGTAACAATAATATACTAAAATAATTAAGAATTTTGAAGTATTATCAAGCCTTCCCATTAGGCCTTCATGTTACCATAGAAATAAAACACAAACAAAGCTTACTATAATATTATTTATGGGATTTTAATTACAAATAATCATGCAGAAAAAAAAAAAGTTACCCCTTATCATTATAGCCGGTTTAATAATCATTTGGAATCCATTGGGTAAAATTTAATCATCATTTGGAATCAAGGATATATTGTTTAAATTTTTTTCAAGTTATGTTTTACCCATGAGGGTTTAAAACCCTAGTTTTACTTTGGGAGAAATTTGAAAAAATGTACTTTTATTTGTCATCAAACTTTTTCACATGGTTACGATGGTACGAGATAAATTGAAATAGTTTAAATTACCTTTTCATATAAGTTTTGTTACAAGCCTTACCCTTATAAGTGGTTGGAAGTCCTTTTAAGGAAGTGATTATTAACATGAAATTTTCTTCTTACCTTCATTCCCTACTAATTATTAAATATAGGGTTTGACACTCTTGCGTTTAGTGAGGTTGTGACTTTTACTTCTCCAAAAATTATGTTTAGAATTTGGGTTATTTTAACTGCTCCAAATATTTACATTTTATAGTCATGTCGGGTTTGGGACTGTTATGTTTAGGGTAGCCATGAATTTAATTGTTCTAAACATGTTATGTTTATAGTTTTGTTGATTTTTCTTGTATGTATTTTTAGGGTTTGTATCTCCTGTGTTTAGGGTGGATGTGAATTTTACCGCTCGAGCTAAATTATATGATTTGTCCTATTTTAGTATTTTACTGCTCCATCTATGTTATATCTTATTGTTTGTGTTATGTCCCTATGTGGATGTCATATTTATTCCTTCTTGTATAATAACTTAACAAATAGAATGATAAAGGCACTGTATTCCAGCATATATGTCTTTCTGTATTGTGTTTTGGTCCTAACACATGGATGTCATATATATTACTTCTTGTACTACTTAAATGAAAATGAGGAACGCATAATATTCTAACATATATGTTTGTCTTTGTTTTTTTAATCTGTTATGCTTTCTTTTCCAACTATAATCTATAATAAAGGTTTTCAAAGTTATGGGGAGATTTCATATCTAACATAAATTTGGTATTAACATTGGTCCACAATAATAATTAACCACATGCAAAAAAAATCCAGAGATAGGGGTATGAATGGTCCAGAGCTGGAAATATGGGGTGTACAGAGATGTCAATGAGAGCTATAAGTATAAATTTTTCAAAGATGGAAGTATGAATGTTCCAAAGCAAAAGTATGGACTTAAAATAAAATAATGGTGAAGATTCAAAAACCTGATCGCTTAACATTGTGTCTAGGTTAACCATCATTTGGAATCCATGTTATAGTTAGATTCTTGTCAGTTTATATTTTAATCATGAGGATGTGAAACCTTATTTATTGGGAGAAATATGAATAAATGATTTTGGTTTCCTTCAAAGTGTTTTGTTAATAATTTTATGTATCTGAAGAATAACGAAAATTAAGTTTGACCATTATGATATATTTTTGTTACAAAGCAAAAACCTCTCCAAAATTACATATTCATATAAACTTTTCTAGGCAAAGGGAATCTATAATGAACAATGTATTAAGCATAATCACATTATTAAGTGTTTAATACCCACACAGACATATATATATATATATATATAATATTTAGTATGGAAGAGAGATAAAAAGTTACTTTCTAATTGCAATGAACTGACCATCCTAAATATATGTTACATGGCATTAGAAGAGAATTGTTTTACTGTTAAGGGAAATAAATTTGACTTGATCTAACCATACAAATATAATGAAGGTTTTTATAGCCCTTACACATGTACCAGTGTGTTGTAAGAGTATGAATATATAACCATCTTCAAATGAAAAAAGATAAACGATAATGAATACACATGACTTGTAAAGAGACTATCAATCTACTTGTATTTGATCATGGTGATATTGGGGGAAAAATTTAACACTCGAGAATGTATCAATAAGAATACAACATGTGAATGGAAGGAGGTATTATTCAATTAAAATCATTATTCATTCATATGTTGAGTTTTTTTCATTGACATGATAATATATTATCAATAAAACAATAAATATTTATATATAATAACACATCATATATATATATATATATATATATATATATATATATATATATATATATATATATATATATATCAAAAAATAAATTAATCATGTTATTAAGGATATATCCTATAAGGGTTGTTAAAATGGTCAAATATAAAAAATTAAAATGAAATTCAAATTATGTTATGTTAAATATTATTATGTTTAAGTAATTTTACATATAATTTCAAGAATTTGTTTCTAGTGAAATATCAGGTTAAATAAGAAGTCATATCCTAAATCGATTGAGGAATTATTAAAAGAGGGGGAAACAATATTTATTTTGTAAGATACTTGGGTTTCTAGGGTTTTTGAATAAATTTAAGGGTTATAACTTGCAATTGGTAGATGAATTTTCTATGAATCTTCAAACTTACCATATTATTTTCAAAGGAGTAGAAATACCTCTAACTTTTAATATTATTGCAAAAATCTCTTAAACTTCAAATTCACAGGCATATTTTTTCAATAGAAAAATACCATACTCATCTCTTTAGAGCATTTTTCAGCACACAATGAAAAAGTACAGATAATATATGACCAACAAGGTAAGAAAAATTGTATCAAAAGAGAATATCTACCTAAACCTTGGGACATGGTGGCCATTTGACCCATGAGGTATTTATCCTGTGATGGTTAGTTTGGGACTATATTAGGGAGGTCCAGGAAAATGATTATCCATTTTAAAAAGTGGAAACAACATCCTTTTAGCGTCCCTCCTATTTTGTATTAATCTCTTCATTTTATATCTCAAAGGTATCAGAAATATTTAAAAACATCACGAGATGATATAATTGATTTTCATGCACCATTTTATACAACATAAGAAGGGAAATATTAAATTGGGGTGGTTTCTTATAGAAAATTATGAACTCACTCATCTAAGTATGTTTGCTAAGGACCCTACATAACAAAGTGAGAAAGAAATCTTAGATGATTCTACTAACAGAAGAAAAAAAAATGAAAAAAAAGTTAAACCATTTGTTCCTTTAGTTATTTATGAAGGATATTATGAGGAGGAAAATCCTTGAATATAAATAACAACAACAAGAAGAAGGCTAGTCGTTTCTCATGAGGAATCCATTGAACATGAACAAATGGTAGATAAAATATTAGAGAGCATGAGAGATGAGAAAAAGGTGAGGAATATCATTTTACCCAAATAATGGGAAGAGGTTATTCATGATATATCAATGAGGGATATGAGGAAAGCTAAAGGGAAGGCCTTGTTGAACCTTGGTCATTTTTGTCATCATTAATGTCATGTGGCATTAATGAAAAGTAGTGAAAGGATGGTATAGGTCATTACAAGACCATGAGAGTATGAAAGTAGCCTAGTAATTTTTTTCAGGGCATATTTGATAAAAAATAAAGCCTATTCTAAGTCCTGAAGGAAAAATTCAAAATTTACCAAAAAATTGCCCCTGGGAACTCAGTTTTTTCTTATATGCAAATGAGATTGGTTAGATCTTCAAAGGAAAACTTTGGGCTAACCACTATATGGAAGGTGTAGAGGGATGTCTTGTTATGCTCCATGTCAAATTTCATCAGATTATATAATGGGATTTCTGAGTTATTCAAGATTTACTAAAATAACTTTCTTGATAAGTTCATCAAGAGCTTCCTGGCTTCTTCAGGGTAAAGAAATATTATGGGGACTCCTTTGAATAAATCATCGAAATAGTTTTTCTAATAAATTTTCCTATATAATCATGCACGTAAAAAGTGGTTTGTTAAAAGGAGTTGTATTTGAAAAGATATGAACATTTTTCAAAGGTGTTTCTTCTTCATTATGTCATGTATTTTGAACTTCAAGGCTCAATATGAGTTTTCTACCTCTAAATCACTTGTAAAAAAATTGTAAACTTCTCTGAGGTGAAAAATTCTAGTCAAATAAAAATTGTTAGAATAATTCCTTACAGAATTGATCGTTCTTAAGATTCTCCTCATGATGTAGTTCTTCTAGATATGGATAAAGGGAAAGTGATCATTAAGATATGCTAAACCTAGACCTAATTGTGTCATTGCACTAGAAAATATTTCTTCAAGCTTGTATTTTCATACTTTATGGGATGTGTTTTACCTAAATAATAATCTGCAAAAGTTGTTCTAAATGTCATATCAAAGGAAATAGTAGTTAGATCTCAGTGTGTATATCGAAGGTGTCCAAAGTATAGCTCTGAGTAAAATGGAAACTTTTACTTTTCTCCTGATCTTACTAAAGTGAAATACAAGAATACTAATACTCATTCATTCTCATTGCATGTTGATCAGCATTAATGGATTACTCATGTGGTTTAATTGAAAGAAGTAACTATAGAAGAGTTGGACCGATCCAATGGTAAGCTTAAAACTCTCAAGACATTCACTTCTTGCACTGAAGGAAAAATTTGTATGCACTAATAAAGAATTCACCAGGTTCAAGTGGTTCCAAAATTTAATTAGAATACTTATCTTGTTACCATTTTCAAAATTCTCTTGTCTCTAAAATTCACTGTCAAGAGTTGTATTACTCTGTGATCTGAAATTCCTAACTTCTGGGATTGTTTAATTGTGTTTTCATCTTGGGTGGTGATTTGAGTAGATGGAGATGACTATAATAATCCTACAGAACCTTGAAATCTTGAGCCCCATTCAAATTTGAAGGAGAAATAGTTTTCATATCTTTTTCTGCTGTATATAGTGCCTCTAACCCTATCCCTAGGGTTTACAACGAAGTTTTGATCTAATCTCATAGAATATCCAACCAAAAATATTGAAATGTTGAAGAAGTGTTTGTGAACAAACCAAGTGTCATTTTAAATTTTTTTGGAGTGAATCCATTGAGATTCGAAGGATAATTTCATTAGAGAATGTTCACAAAGTCATTTTTTTATAGTTAGTTTGAGTTTCTTGCACTTATGAGAAAAATAAATCAAATCTCTTATCATAACTAGTTTTAAAGGATACATCAAGGTAGTTGAAGGGTTTCTTAAGAATTTCAATTGTCTTTCTCTAGTTACAAAGTGAAAAGTTTGACTTCCAAGTTCAAATTTTTTAAATAGACAGTTACATATGAAGGGTGAGCTCGAGAAGGTGTCATATAGAAAGTAAGTAGAAAGGTTAGAAAAGAAATATGAACTCAAATTGAATATGAAGAGAAAAAAAAGACAAAAATGAAGTTGAGTGATAGGTATTGATGTGGAAAGGTCTATTTTCTAATAAGAACATTGAATATGACAAATTCAAAGATGAAAGGATGCAAGATTGAACTGTGGCTGTAAAAATAGAAAGTGTAGGAAGGTATGAAGTTTCTGGAAATTATAAGTTAGAGGAATATGTGATAAAAGGAATGAAATATTAAGAAAAACTCAAAATGTAAGTGTAAAAAATGGAGGCTTGTTTGATGCTCATGAAATAATGAATTGATAGATAGAGGTAGGGTGAAAATTTAGTTGCATATGTATGACTGATACAAACAACAATATCAAATTTGGATTTGAGCAAGGTGCCATACAAATATAAGGAAGAAAAATGTTGTCATATAAATAGTAGAGTGAATTTGAGGTAGGAGCAGCGATATCCATTCTTGAGATAAATAGGTGAATATAGGAAATGAATTTAAGATCAAGTAAAGTTTTACAAATCAGAGAAATAGATGAATGTTGTTGTGGTGAATGAAGAGCTAGAAAGGGATAATGATCAGTTGAGTAAGCAACATGTAACTTTATAGTTGAGTAAGAAACATTAAACTTTACAGTGTAAGAGCCAGAAAGGGATCATGATCAAGTTGTAATATTGTTATTGTGTTTTTTTCCTAAGTGGTTACTTGGGTTACAGTGGTAGGAGCTCCTTGTAAGTTGTAGCTTTCTAAATCCATCTAGTGGGTGCTAGGAAAAAAAAAAATTAGGTGCTTCATAGTTTGAGTAGGTGCTTAAGAACATTGAGATCATTGTAAAACTTTGGAATGGATGTTCCTAAATAGAAATTTTGATTTCAGTGGGTTTTCTCCCTCTATGGGTTTCCCAACATAAGTTTGGTGTCTTGTGTACTTATCTTATTGCATGCAATCTGATTTATTCATGATTTGATTTTGGTTATAATTAATAATATTTAAAGGTTAAAAAATTGATCTACACTTATTCACCCCCTCTCAGTGCTTTTGATTTCCAAGAACTAGTATAAGAGTCTGGTGCTTCTATGTTATTCCTAACAGCTTGAAGGTGATCCTGATAACACAAACATAGGCTCTTTGGATGAATCAATATTGAAGAGAGAATATGACATTGATAAATTCATGATAGAAGGCTTGAAGAATGAGATTAAGCACATGGAATCTCACCATTGTGAAGAATAAAAGGAAGTAGCTACTCTTGTGAAAAATGTTTCAAGTGCTCTGAAAGGAAAAGAGAATGACTACCTGCTACTGGAAGAGGAAGTAAAGAAAACAAAAACTAAACTGATTCAAGTCACAAATTAGTTACAAAGCCTTTCAGATGAAATAGAGCATAAGTCTTGCTAAGAATCCATCAAAGAAAAGACTGAAAAGTGTGAGAAATTGAGGGTAGATCTATATATTATCAAAGAAGAAGTGGCACAAGAAAATAAAAGAGATTTGAACCCTTAATCAATTCATTCAGAGAACAAGGAAAATGAATAGGGTGATCCCAAAAAGAAAACAAACAAGAAATAGAAAAATATAGGAAGAGCCAAGTCAATTAGAAACGAAAGTGCTTCCAGGTATGAGAGGAAATTTAATGGCTATTATTTCTCATGTCTTGAATTTGGACATAGAGCTACAGAGTGTATGAAAAAATATGACAAAAAACACCCATGGAGATCTCTTGCTATTGAATATGAACGAAATATAATGTGTTTAAATTATAGAAAATAAAGGTCATATAGTCAGGCATTTCCTATAAGAATCTCTAGGAAATTTTAGCAATGACATTCATCAATCAAGAAAAAGGATAAATCAAGCCATATGTTTTGCATGTCATGAAGTTAGAAATGTTTCAAAGCACTACTATAACTCTAGAAAACCCAAACCTCAAGTATCTCCTAAAAAGAATAAAATGAATTGGTATACATAATTAAGGAAGAATAGTCAAAATTTGAGAAAGAAAATACTGAAAAGAAGTTGCCATAACAAGATAAAATTTTATGAACAAAGGATGAAAAAGGAAAGAAATGATTAAGCAAATTTAGAGCTAAGGATAAGTAATTTCTTCCTCAGGAAATGGTAGATAAGGTGTATAAAGTGCAAAATCTATGTTTATCAGGTACATAAATAAATTATTAGAGCTTAGTTAATGAGGAGGTTATCACTCCTAGAGATGTAACTAATAAGGTTAATAAAAGTGTGAAAACAAGGAAAGGGAATGGATTCATCATATTCTTTTGATGACTTCTTACATTTCTTCCAAAGTTCATCATGAAAAGAGTGTCTTCTCTATGCTTCTAGAACACATACTCTTTTGGATGGAGTAGTAGATTGGTTAGGACTAAAGAAATAATCCTCAAGTGCTGATAAGAAACCTTTTACAAATATATCAGAAGTCAAGATTATCAGAAGACTTTAAGAAGATAGATGTAAGGTTCAGTCAAGCTCAAAATATCAACACAACTTGAAGGACAACACAAGTCTGAATGGCTAAAAATTATTCAAATACAAATTTTAGGACTGTATTTGAGTAACAAAGATTTATGATCATGCTAATTTATGTAATGTTGAGCTTTAAGTTTGTTCTATTTGAGTGGTCTTGATTGAAAAATCATGATCTCAGTTATGGGGTCTTAAGTAGCTCATTTGGATGTCTATGTTAGTCTTTTCATGATATTGTTACCTATCTAAGAAAGTAGTAGATGTGTCTCATGCTCTATAAGGAGTATGAAGTTTCTGAAGTTGTATTTAAAGTGTGTGAATATCATGTTGAGTCCATATGAACTCAATATTCCTAAGAAGTATTGTAATGTAAGGGTATGTTCAAAGGTTCTGGACAACATATATTCTTTGAATTTCTTAATAGGTCTATCATGAATCTTTTAGGGCTTTCTAAACGAAAATCCATAAATGAATTGGTCATTTAAGCACATAACCATTTCAGAAATAAATATATCTCAGAAGCTTGGCTTGGTGTCTTCAAGTGTATAATGATTCTAAGTTGTATTTAAGAGACAAAAGTAAAATGTGTGGTCTTTATTCAGAATTTTGTGGTGTTGTTAGGGTCAATATGTTTCTTCAACAAGTCATTCATGTTCTTGTATATGTTTGAATGGTGTCATCAATGTCAACAAAGGTTATATCAAGGAATTATGTCATATATCAAACCCAAAAGTGAATATTCTTATTAAATAATACAAATATATTCAATTCAAGCTGTCATGATGATTCTTTCTCATGTAAAAGTGTTTAAGACCTGATTCAAGGATTACACTTTTCTAAAGAAGTATACAAATTCTATGGAGGTTACAAGATGGTAAATTTCTTAAAGTTATCAAAGGTACAGTTCTAAAGTATGCATATTGAGTGAAAGAAATGACTATCCAACAATGATTGTGTTTCTCTCAGAGTGTCATCTTGGTTTACTTTGTAAACATGGTGCATAAGGCCTATAATATTAGAAATTAAGTATCTCAGTATATATAAGTCTTCACGAGTGTTCAAATTGTGAATTGAAGTCTGAATCAGCGTTTGAAATTGTATTCTTTATTATCTAAATAGATGGAATAGGCAAAAATAAAGTGTTCTACAGGTAAATGAAAACTTGAAGCTGATCAAGTATTGTACATTCTCTTTAATCCATGCCAGTGTTGTAAAGTTGACTTTGGAGACTAGAGACCTAATTTGTGATAGATTTCCTTATGTGATTTGGACATGATCCATTTTATAAGAGTTCTCATGGTTTGAAGGATTGATTGGTTGATCAAATTGGTATCTACAACAGGTAAGAATTTTTCGAAGTTATATGTAGATCAAAATTTGGGTCTGGACTATGTATTTCCCTTGGTTAGAATACTATGATAGTGTGTTCTTTGGTTTGAAGAAGACATAGGGTAATCTTGATGTAATCTATGGATTTTGTTGATATATGGTGATTTCTTGAAGTTTAATTATCAATATTATATGAGAAAGAATACAAATAAGGAAGTTCATACCTTGTATGAATATCATTCCTTGACAGTAATGAAGAAAGTTTGTGAAAGATACAAGTTCAGTGTATTGAGAGTGAGAAAAGGATCCCGCTGATATGGGAATTAGAGAAATTTTATTCCTCGAGGTATAAAGTTTGATATACATCTTTTATGTTATATCCTAATCCTCAAATACATGAACTTACATCTTAATATAGTGAAAATTTATTGTCTTAGTGAGTTAAATTAGAATGCTGCAAATCATGATTGTAAAACCAATTCATAGTTGACATGATACAACATGAGTTGTTCTTGCGAGTAGCTTGATAAAAATGCAAGTAGTTGCATGGAAAGATTGATCACATTGATCTCGGTCTAGAGAGTAAGTACCTACAGGTATGTACATTGACCTCTAGAGTTTTAGATGAAATATGATATCATGGAAAGATGAAAAACATATACATTAAGGTGTTATGATGTCATGAAGTCATGAAATGTGATTTCAAGATGATTTTGTTTATCTATGAGGATTAGTAGTTAGTTTCAATAATAGTCCATCAAAGAAACAAAGTGCTACTGTAATTGTTATAAGAAAAAATGTATGAAATATGAGAATTCATATGTGATTTATGTATCATGAAGTATGTGTCAAGTCTATTAGGGCAAAGGAACTCCATTTGTGAGGTTTCATGACCAAAAAAGGTGAAAAATATGGTGAACAAGTTGTATGTCAAATTGATAAGTCCCTGAGATTGTTCCAAAGCTTATTAATTACTTCAGTGGTTATCCATAAGACTTAAGGTCTTCATTAATGAGTCCCAAGGAAATATTTATGGTAAATAAGGTTATCTAGATCCATAAAAATATAGTTGAAGAAGTGGAAATCAATAGAAAAAAACATGATGACAGAGCATGGAGATTAAGGGTCTGGGAAGAGAAATAAGGTGACTGAGATTATAGTCAATAAAGATTAAGGAGATCTGAATGAGATATTACAGGTGTATTGAAATGACTAAAAGGTTAAGTAACATCTCTTAGTGATTTTGAGGCCATGGATAAGTTCTTCCCTAAGTACTATCTCAGGTTTTTATTCAAGGTGGCTACAAGTATAGAAAGGTTTTTATCATTCTTCATGATGATCATAATATGGGAAAAAACATACGAGTATTCGTCAAATATTGCATCTCAATTAGATGACTATGATCATGAGTAGTACACTGTGTTTAGAAGTCAGTGATTACAAGAGATAGTAAAATGCATCAATGGTATGTAAGCTTGATAAGTTCATTCATTTTTTAGCATTGTGATAATAATCCCTATGCTTGGTATGAGAAATCCAGAGCCTTGAAAACATAAATAGGCATGGTGATGGTCAATAGAAACTTGAAATGCATTAATAGGAGTAATGTGTGACTGAGAATGTAAGAAAATAGTGTATTCATATTGTAGAAACCTATTGGAACAGGAGAATCTCAGTAGAATTTCATGGATCTCTACATGTTGCTCATGGTAAGATAGGACAATTATCTACAAAGGAAGAGTTTATGTGTTTAGGGGGAGTTCAAGGCAGGTACAAGAGTCAGGAAAGTGGAATAACATCCAAGGGGGAGCTTGTGGACATGAGTAATTAATTTCTCATGTTTTATTTTCCTCAACTATCATTAGTTCATGTCAAGTTGTCAATAAACCTTTTTCAATGATGTCAATGGGGGAGAAATATGAATTATGCAGCCAGAAACTAGGTATGTAAGTTTTTTCCATCAAATATTATAGGCTTATGTGTAGGCTGCCATCAATGACAAATGGGAAGTTTGTTGAACCTTGGTCATTGGTATTGTCATTGAAATCAAGTTACATTAATGGAAAATTATTTAAAGCATGGTAAAGGTCATGAAAATACCATGAGATCATGAAAACATCCTATTAATGTTGTTTAGGGCATGCTTGATAAAAATTAAAACCTATTCTAGGTCCTGAAGGAAAAATTAAAAAGTTACCAAAAACTGCCCCTGGGAACCTAGTTGCTTCTTACATGAAAATGGGATTGGTTAGAGCTTAGAAGGAAAACTTGGGGCTAACCACCACACTTTAGGTGTAGAGGGGTGTCTTTTAATTCTCCATGTCAAATTTCATCAGATTCTGTAATGGGATTTTATAGTTATTCAAGATTTACTAAAATAACCTTCTTGACAAGTTCATCTAGAGTTGTCTAGATTCTTAAGTGTCAAAATAAATTATGGAGACTCCTTCGAATAAATAATATAAGGAATTTTTGGAGTAAATTTTTCTATAAATAATGTGCAAAAAGTGATTTTTCAAAACAAGGTGTAATTGAAAAGATTTGAATGTTTTTTAGAGGGTTTTCTTCTTCATTCTAGCATGTATTTTGAATTTTAAGGCTCAATATGAGTTTTCTACCTGTAAATAACTTTTGCAACATTTTAAAACTTCTCTGAGGTTAAAAATTATAGTCAAATAAAAATGGTTACAATAATTCCTTACAGAAGTGATGGTTCTTAAGCGTCTCCTCAAGATGTAGTTCTCCTACAAATGGATAAAATGCAAGTGAGCATTAATATATGCTAAACCCAAACCTAATTGTGTCATTGCAATAGAAAGTACTTCTTCAAGATTGTATTTTCATACTGTATGGGATGTGTTTTACCTAAATAATAATCCCTTAGAAAATTTCTAAATGTCATATCATAGGAAATAGTAGTTAGAGATCAGTGTGTATATTGAAGGTGTCCAGGGTATAGCTCTAAGTGAAATGGAAAATTTTTCTTCCCTCCTGATATTAGTGAAGTGAAATATAAGACTAAAATATTCATTCATTCTCAGTGGATGTTGATCATCATTAATGGATTACTGCTATGGTAAAATGGAAAGAAGTAACTGTAGAAGTGTTGGATTGATCCAATGCTAACCTTCAAACTCTCAAGACATCCACTTCTTGCACTGAAGAAACAAGTTATATGCACTAATATATAGTTCACTAGGTTCAAATGGTTCCAAAATTGAATTAGAAGACTTATCTTGTTACCCTTTTCAAAATTATTTTGTCTCTAAAATTTAATGTCAAGAATTTTATTACTTTGTGCTCTTAAATTCCTTATTTCTGGGATTGTTATAATGTGTTTTCATCTTGGGTGGTTATTTGAGTAGATGTAGATGACTATCATAATCCTATAGAACCTTGAAACCTCAAGCTCCATTCAAATTTGAAGGATATTTTTTTTTCTTTTTTGTTTCTAATGTATGCAATGCCTCTAACCTTGTCCCTAGGGTTTACAACATAGTTTTGATCTAATCTTGCAGAATATCCAACCAAATATCACGAAATGCTGTAGAAGTGTCTGTGAAAGAACCACGAGTCATTTGAAAAAATATTTATTGAATAAATTGATATTTGAAGGATAATTTCATTGCTTAATGTTCACACATTCATTTTTTTACATCCAGTTTGAGTTTCTTACACTTATGAGAAAATTCATTCAATTTTTTTGTCATAACTAGTTTCAAAGGATGCATCAAGCTAGTTGAAGGATTTTGTAATAATTTCACATGTATTTATCTAGTTACAAAGCCAAAATTTTTACTTCCAAGTTTTAATTCCTTGAATATATAGTTATATATGAAGGGTGAGCTCGAGAAGGTGTCATATAGAAATTATGTTGAAATGTGTGAAAAGAAATATGAGCTCAAAGTGAAGATGAAGAGTTTCATAAAAATAAAAAAATGAAATTGAGAAATAGGTCTTGATGTGTAAAGGTATATTATCTAACAAGGATATTGAATATGATAAGTTGGAAGATGAAAGGATGCAATATTTAATTGTGTCTGTAAAAAGACTAAGTGTAGGAAGGTAAGAAGTGTCTTCAACTTCTTAGTTAGAGGAATATGTGAGAGAAGGAGCGAAATATAAATAAAAAATAAAAATTTATGTGCAAAAAAGTGATACTTAGTTTATGCTCATCAAATAATTAATTGATATACAGAGGGAGGGTAAAAAATTAGTTATAGCTAGATGACTGATACAAACAAGAATATCCAACTTGGATTTAAGAAAGGTGTCATAAAAAGAATAGGAAGAAAAAGGTTGCAATACAACTAGAAGAGTGAATTTGTGGTAGGAGTAGAGATATGCATTATTGAGAGAAACAAGTTAATATTACAGATGAATTTAAGATCAAGTAAAGAATTACAAATTAGAGAAATAGGTGAATTTTGTTATGGTGAATGAAGATCCAGGAAGGGATCATGATCACTTGAGTAAGAAAGATGAAACTAAATGATCAAGTTCTTATATTTTTATTGTGTTTGTTTCCTGAGTGGGTGCTTAGGATATAGGGGTAGGATCTCCATTCAAGTAATAGCTTGCTAAATCAGTCTAGTGGGTGTTAGGTAAAACATAGAAGTGGGCTTTGCATAGTATGAGTAGGTTCTCAAAAAAATTGATATCATTTTAAGACATTGGAATAGGTGTTTCTAAATAGAGATTTTGATTTCAGTGGGTTTTCTCACTCTAAGGGTTTCCAACCATAAATTTTGTGTCTTATGTACTTATCTCCTTGCATGCACTCTGATTTTTTCATGGTTTTATTTTAGTTATTTTTTAAGAATATTTAAAGGTTGAAAAAAATTCTACACTGATTCACCCCCCCTCTCAATGCTTGTGATTTCCATCAGAACCGAGTATAAGAATAAATTTTGGAACTACTACCTCTACTAATTAAGACTAGAGAATTAAACTATCCATTATATTTTTCACATGCTAAAAGTATTATTTGAGAATATATGAGATAAATACTTCTCCTAGAGAAAGAAATAAAGGAGAAGGATGAGACCATTCAAGCACTCTAAAAGTTATATATTATAGAGGTAGTCACTCAATTAAATGAAAATCCACCATGCACCAAACATGAAGTTTTAGATATAGAATACTTTATAACACATTTCAGTCCATCAAATGTTGATTCAGAGTAAAATGTTGAAGATCCTGATCAAGCAACAAAACATACACCTATTCCACATAAGGATTCTACATAAGTAGTCCCTCAGATAGACATGATTCAACCTTATAATTTGATAAGATGTTTAAATATAGAATATGTAATCCAAGAAAAATAATATAAATAGCATAAAAAATATATCCAAATTTTAAAGAGAAATTGAAGAAATCATAAAAGAAAAGTAAATTTATGAGACAAACAGAAAAAACTTGAAAAGAGGATCCTAGATGCATGTTCTATGGGAAATATTTCGTTGGCTTGTATAAAACCATCTGCACATTACAATATGTTTATTATAGAAAAATATTTTAGGTTGGTGCTATTAAATATATCTTGTGACCTTCGTTATGATATGGAAGATGGGAAAGAATTTGTAGAGGCTTTTATGATAGAAACCGAGGAAAAGAAAAACCTCCTTTGTGAATTCTTTGTATATGGTCTCTTACTACCCAATGACACCACTTTCATGACAAATATTTATGTTATAGAAGTCTATTTGATATATTTTACATCCCTATTAGAAAATTAAATCCAAAGGGATGCTCACTCAAAATAATTTGAGTATAAGGATAACTCTAAGACCTGACTCTATCTTCACCGCAAGTATCAAAAAACATATTCTTTTCTTATATAATTTAGAAGGTGGGTATATTCTATAGACCTTGTAGAAATATATGATGAAATCTTGCTGACTTGCTTCCGAAAATACACAAACTTATTCTCCAAAAATTTAGATTTGGACATAAAATCTAGTAACCATAGAAGGGAATCCTTGTCTTATTTGTTGGTTCCTTATTATATCTTATTATTAATCATGACACATTTTGTATCCTCCCCTGAGAAGTTTTCATTCTTTGTACCTTTCCAATTGAATATATGACCTTTCAAATATGGATGGTGTTTCCCCAAGCTTCAAATTGACTAAACCATGCCATGTTCCTAGTCAGTTGTTTGCGTTTTAATAATGAATTAACAATTCATATGTTTCTTTTTGATCAAATGATTTATAGGTTTGAGGGTCATGGGCGATGTTATTACAACATTAGTAGCACGATTTATCCTTCTTAATAAGGCCCTTTTCCTTTGGAATTTAGATTTAGGAAATTAGTTAAGCTTGCATTTCCTACAAGTTTACAACATATAATGTCAAACATAAGGTGTGACAAAAGGAATTTTCTAAACATATAGGTGTATGCGGGTCATAAGCATAACTTTTCATTGTTTACAAAGTTTTAAAGTGTAGTTATAACTAAGAGCCTCGGAAAAGGAAAATATTTGTAATATTTTTCCCTTCGTTTACCCTTATGAAAAATCCAATTCGACATGGATATGCAGCTTGCAAAGTCTCCCCTTGAGGCCTGATAAAGAGAATATTCAGAAAATCTTGAGGATATGAGGTGGAATAGTTTTGCAGTCTTGTAGTTTCCAACTTCAAAGTTGTTGCAAGGTTAAAATTTGTAGTCCCATCCCTCAAGCACAATGACATGGGACACATAGCACATTTTGGTGGTTGTTGGCCAAAGGAACATCCTCACAGTTCAGAAGTTGACAATTTTGTAGTTTTTGCAATATTATGAGCTACATTGCCTTTTTTGCGGCCCGATAGAAAAGAAAGATGATGATGTATGATGAAACCTAAAGGAAGAACATTCGATGTAACCTTCTAGTTTTCATATTCACATTTTATACAATTTTTCTAACCACTCTCTTACCCCTTCCAACACAGAAAAATGGACACATGTCACCATTTCACAACATATGAGAAACAAAGTAGTTTATAGACCATGTATGAAAATTTTAAAGATTTGGATCATTGAGAAAGTAACATGTTATTTTAGTGAATCTGACAAGGAAAATGTGTCCACATGTAAGGCCAATATTCAAACTTGAGTTATAAAATTAATGGATGTAAATACGAATAAGTTGGGAATATGTCCATCATTAATGAATACATGCAATGAACTATATTGTTTAAAAATTAGTGTGTCTCACACTTTGTATTTGAATTCAAAGTTTTTGATTGTTGCGGATCCATAGAATGAGTTAAAATCCCTAATTACTATGAATAATATTGTTTAAATTATATTCATTTAGGTTTGATACTTTATTTTATAAAAATGAATATTTATCTTAATTTTCAAAGTGATGGTTTGTTGGAATTGGGGTTTTCCTACTCTGGGAGAACAATATTATCTTATGCCCGTCTATTTTTTAATCAAAGTATTGGGTTCATTATTGTTCCATTTTGGGTTTATGATAAAGTGGTTGTAGTTTTACAACCATTAGAAGGATTCGAGAGCATATTTACATGTCTCCCTTGTCTCCTTTTTCAAATTAAATCACAGATTGATGCTTCCATGTATAATTTTGTTGTTTCTTGTTGTAGATAGATTTGATATCAATAAAAAATTTCTTCCCTTTGCAATTATAAATTTTTTCATGTCAAATAACCATAGGGAAGAATTATGTAGTTGATTTTTTACTAGGCATTGAGGGACGAGTGTTTTGTAATGTTACCTAACATAATTTACTTCAGATGTAAAATTGTCTCAACAATAAACCTAAATGAATATATTATTTCGTAGCGTTTCCTTTTATTTTAGGGATTTGATGTGGTGAATGCATGAAACTTTATTCGCATGTGTCTGTGGTAAATTTTCAAGGGGTAATTTGCATTTTTTTCCTTACTTGGGTTTCCATGAGGGTAAACAAACCTTGGTAAGATCAATGTTATTTGGTTTTGGGTTTGAATGCAACAAGATGTATCAAAAAAATATTGTCAATTGATTTTATTAATCCCATCAGGATCCAATTTTCTCCTATCAACACCAAATTTCATCTTCACCATCAATTCTTCTATCCTACCCCTCTGCAAATTTCATCACCATTGCATATCATGTATGATATCTACTCAAAAATACCACATAACCTTCCATATTTTGAGTTTTTTTCCCTAATTTATGGATATTAAAATCCCAAGAATCATTAAACATAAAATTTTCAACACTTTCTTTGGAATTGGTTATTGTGATCACATTTTAAATATCGCTCTAATATCCTATGTCTTATTTACCAAGTGTTAGTGTTGCATCTTTGACCTATCTCTTAAGTGGGAACTACATTTCGTGGCTTCTCTTTGTATCAAGTTTACATTCCCAATAAGTTTTAGGGATTGAATTATTACATATCCCTCTCTTATTAAGGATACATCTTGGGTCCTCTCACCAAGGTTTGGGTAAAGCCAAAACTAGGAGGTGAAAATTCGAACCCTTAGTCAAGTGCCTCCCTATCATTCCTAGAAGGCTTAGTCAAGTGAGTGAATATATACCCCATATTTGAATACAAAATGAAACATAAAAGGGTTTGTATTTCCTCCTCATCCACTCATTCATCTAAATAATTTTTGAGGGTGTTATATTGGTAACGAACACTATAGTTTCACTCCTTTTAAGTACTTGATTGTCTCAGCTTAGTTCTGACTTTCAGGGTTTTAAGTATAATTAAACCAAGATTTATTAGTCTGTAGTGTGTTAAATAAACCATATCAATATTTCAACATATCCAACACTCTAGTGGCACTGCTTCTGGGAACTTGATTATCTCATCTCAATTTTGATACTATTGTCAAGGTTTTAAGTATAATTCAAACAAGCTTTATTATCCTACAGAAAGTTAAAGAAACCATATCAGTCCGTCAATGTCTCCAACACTTCATTGCACCATTTTCAGGGAATTGATTGTCTTAGATCAGTGATGAGAACATTTTCGGGGTTTTAACTATAATTCAAACAAATATTTTTTAGCCTGTAGTGGGTTAAAGATACCATATCATTCTGTTAACATATCCAACACTCTAGTGGTTTCGTTTTCAGATTCTTATTTGTCTCATTTAATTTAGGTACCCTTGTCGGAGTTATTATTGAAATTTTATCATTTAGTTGTGTTCTTACATGCTCTATTTTATTGTCAACACCACCAACACTATTTTGTGAGTGAAGTTCAAGGTCACTCAAGGTTTTTTTATAATCATCGTTTTCTTTATGTAAGTTTTAGTATAGGTTATTATCATATTTACACATAATTATCAGGTTATATTTATTGGAAATAAAAAGAGTTATTTTTTTTCAAGGTTCATAGGTTTTAAAAGGGTTGAACAATGAGCCCTTATATTCTATTATTTAAGGTTTATCAATATATGTAAAACAATATACTCATTTCTCTTTTCACAAGGATATTACATTGTTTTTCTAGTCTAATATACAATTTCTAGAGTACAAACTATAGTGGTGTAGCACCCACACATGAAGGACTAAAAGAAAAGAAAAAATAAACCAGGATAATTTATTTTCTCTCACTTACTATTATAAGACACCACTTAGTGTCTCTTAGAATAACAAAAAATAACACTACACTCTTACACCCACATCAACCCACACATACAACAAGATAACATAACATGTACAATAATGACACATTTCCTCAAATGAATGATTATAAATCTAAGAACCAACCATAATATGACCTTGACATAGGGATGTTCCACAACACATTTATTTTCATGTTTTACATATTTTTTATAATTAAGTTCCCATTTCATAGCCTTATAGGCTCAAAGAACATTAAACATGTAAGGGCATCAATTCTCATTTTTTCATAACTTCATATAATTTATTTTACATAACATTTATCTTAAGATTAGTAAAACCATATGGTTCATTCTTGAATTTCCATAGCTCAATTTTTAGTTAAAATCATTTTAAACACATGTGTGTCTACTAATACTCATTCTTACACTAAGGGTTTGTTTCTTATAAATTATTCTTACTTTAAATTTTCCTTAACCTTCATTGTGAAAGGGGGAAATTTGCATGAATATAAAGGGGAGAATATTAGTTCCAAGAGTGTAAGATTCCCATTTTTCCATCTTTGTGATAATTTTTAACACAAAGAATACACACCGTTCATTTAAAGTATTATTATAACATCTATGTAATTAACTATTTAGATGTATCATTCATAATATGCATGTAAGTCACAAATCAGCTTGTTCCCAATTAGTATTCCATATTTTCAAACCTATGTTAAACATGTAACAAATCATTTAACTTTATATTAACAATAACAAAAATATATTACATAAATAAAGGGGAATGATCAAAATTTCGACTTAATTTTACGCTAAAGGGGAGAATATTAATGTTTTCCTTATACTTGTGGTACATCAAGAAGACATAATTTGTAGGTAGTATTTATAAATATGTATGAGTCACATAAAAATTGTGTTTGATCAAGATTTAGTGTTATCGGTTTACATTTCCCAACAAGGAACCATTCATCTAATTGATAATAACATGAAGAGGATTCACAATGAGTTTAAGGGGATGAGAATCTAAGTTTTCCTTTCTTCTAGCCAACATATTAATAATTAAATATTTATAACTAAAATTTACTTACAAATTTTTGTTCACAAGATTAACCTATTATTGTTCATGTTATAGCAAGACAACTTGACAGGTAGAAATTAAAGGTAATCTTCATCCATAATCAATATTATAATAAGGATTTTCAATAAAAATATCTCCTATTTGAGTCAATCTATACCTCAAAAAAACTCATATACTAGAACTCAAAAAAATCATTTAATTTTAGTCATGATTCTGTTAGAGGTAAAAATGTGAGGGAGTCACCGTACTTTATAGTTTACCAAAGTTTGTTTGATAACATTGCAAAGATCTAAAAAAATTACATTCCCTAATTTCCCTTATGGTCCCATATAGTTACATTATTTAACCCTTGCATTGACACTTAGTTTATAATACACCCATCTAATTGTGTTGTAATAATCATTTCTTAAAGGGTAATAATCCACAAGATCATTTTATTAGGGTCTTTCAGATAAATTTTAAAGTAACTTGCTAATATTTGTTAAACCATAACCATTCCTATATAAGGTGGTTTTTTTTCTTTTATCGCTAAGCAAACATGTTTACAAGGTAGCTATAAATTGGTGATCTTATCTCCTCCAAGGCAGGAGGCACCAACAAGTATAAAACAATAACTAGGATCATCCTTTAAATTTCAATTTTCTAAGTTATGAAGGTTATCACACATAAGCGAAACCCACACTAAACATTTATTAATAGGTCATCCTTTAGATCTGGTTCTTTTCTTCTAAGTTCCCCAAGTTTTTAGAAAAGTACACAAGAATATATATTCATTACATTCAGATAGGAGCACCTTATAAAATGGTAATTTCATTTCAAATTAATACGTACATCAACACCATTAGAAACATATAAATATGTATTCAAAATCACTCCCAGAAAATAATGCCCATTTTTCTACTACACCAATATGAAAAATTTCATACTCATCATAGAAATCAATAAATAAAATTCATGTTTATAAAAATAGTGTTGATTTATCCATTTACAATTACATGTGTTTTAAAGATAACACATTAATACAAAAGATAAGTAATTCTATATTTTATTATTTTCTTGGGTACTTGTAATACCAACATGGTGAACCTAAAGATGGCATGGAATCTTCCTATACTATAACACAATTAAATGATTTCATAATTTTTAATTCATAAGGAAAAAAATCCTTTACTCAAGTTTTGGAGAGAGTCAGAAATACAAATGCAATTTAATTTCATTTTCAAAGATAAAGAGAGAGATAGAGAGATGAGAGAGAAGACACCATATTTCACAAAATTAATTTTCTCAATAAAATAAAGCAAAGGAGGTTTCATACAGTCATATGTTAGTGTTTACAAGTTTCTCGATAGATATTTTACTTTAAGAAAGTCCTACAACTTTTTTCACCATTTTGCTACAAGTTTAAAAAAATAATAAAATCTGGTGAAGTGGCTCAAAAATAAGCATTCAAAAATAGAGACTAAACACACACAAAGAGTCAAATTACCTCCTACTCCACTACATCTAGGGAAACCCTCAAATATGATAAAACTTAAAATTGGCAGACCAAGTTCAGCTAAGGACCACGCTTTTAGAGCTACCCATCGTCATTGGACCAGAATGACCTTGTCACCCAATTAGTATAGGCATACAAAACCCACGTATTAAATTATCTTTCCAAGTTATTTTATAATAACTAAGGATTGATAGTTATTTTAATGGATAAATACTACAGGTATGCAGAGGTTGAATTCCATTTGTCCACCTTGGGCCTTTAAACTACAAGCCAACATGAAAGTGAACTTGTAACTTTTAGGAGTTGTTTCAAAGTCGTGAAATGGTCTATAGGGATCATAAATACATGATGATAAATGGTCAAAAAACATTCAAATTCATTCCATGCTTCATTTTAACACTACAAGTGACAAGGAACACATTCAAAGGTTGACTTTCCATTACGGGATCTATAAAGACATTGTGTGTGTCATTAAAAACATATTCTATTAACATTTTGAAAGGGTCGTCAAGAGGTAAGTTTAAAATAAAATATAAGTTCAACTCGCCAACCATGTGGCCTCACTATCCATTACTATTATAATTTTTTAAAAAACATTTCAAGAGGTAGTTTCAGAGTTGGGTTTATGTTAAAAGTAACTTTTCTAGTTTCTCATAAAAAGGGATAAATTTGTTATTAAGTAATATATCTCATTTAATTCACCAAAATTTAATCTTCTTTGATTTTATTTTCAACACCATTACAAATATGAAAAATAGAAATTCTATATCATGAAAGAAAGAGGTAAGATAACCATTATTGTTATAGAATCGAAGTGATATGAGGGCCTCCAATTCAGTTGAACATACAAAAATTATTAGTTTACCACAAGAATAGCCATTAAGTAGTTCACGCGCATATCATGAGTTTCCCAATTCTTACATCTAATCAAAATTTCTACTTTCAAACATACCTTTTTGTGGATCTTTAACCTACTCAAAAGATTTGTGATTAACTAAAATATGAATATTTTAAGTTTAATCTGAGAAGTATAGAAGTAAAGTAAATGTCTAAATTTAATGAGGAAAGTGACCCAAGAAACTAAGTAAAACAAATGTGAAACCCCAATTAATAAGTAAGGTTGGAAAGAACTTAGTTGATTCGAAAAAATTTCTTGACTATTTCGTGGAGATGGATGGAGAAACAAGAGGAGGAAAAAACTATGTTTAGGCTTATAAAAGTGAATATATGATCAATATGATTGGACTGGGGAACCTGGGAGAGGATCAGGAGACCTCTGGGTTGCCTAGTCTGATTTCTGAGTGACCTGGTCTATACAGGAGGTCCACACACCATATTTTCATGGTTTCAAGGTGATGTGAATCCTTCACTTCCCGTCATGTGTATTTCGATACACTATGTTGGAATTTTCTAATAATCAGTGATGAAGGAGATAATTGTAAACCCCAAGCCAAACATCAAAAATATAAAAAAATAAATATGTAAATGAAGGGGTCAGACTATCCTCAGTGGCCACAATGGTGGAATTACTAACTGAATGATGTACTAAATTTCATACCCAAATGTAATTATGAGTGTGTATGTGAATTTCGTACCCTAGGTTCTCTTGTGCCATTCACACTTTGTGAAGTAGCTAGCTATAACTAGATGTAGAAATGTAATAATATGGTGGATGAAATAGAATAAATTTTCCTCCTATGCCATGTGATCCAGATGAACTAGAATTTTTCCTCATGATGGAGCTATATGGACGTAAATGGAGCCTTAGATGGATGCAAGCTTAGGTGATGATAATAGTGTCTAGTTTTTGGTCCCTAATTATGGTCTCATAACTTTATATTTATATGGTTCTTGTTGACAATTTTTAAACTTGTGCAAAAATTGGCAACTCAAAACTTCGTTATGATGGATAGCATTAGTGAAGTATACCTGAGCTAGGGGAGTTTCTTTCAGAAAATATTGTTACTGCGGAATTGATTAATGATTACATGAAATATGTAGCTATGTGTGCTGTTACAAAATGTAACAAATCACATAGTCTACAATTTCTTGACTATCATCAATAAAAGAACACAAGGCCCTAAAGGACAGATGTGTTGTCTTGATGAGGATTTCAAATTGCAAAATAGGTGATATGTTGAGTCTTGGAATAACAAACATAATTGTAGTTTACAGAAATCAGAGTTCATTACTGGATGTTATAGGTATTCTTAATGGTCTTTCCTTCATGATTAAGACATTCAATTATATTAGTGAGTTGTTTAGTTCGTTATACAATCCATACAGAAAACTGAAATGTAGAAAGAAATACGCAACTCAATTTCAGAATTCAATGTTTTATTCATAAGGAGTAGAAAATTTTCCCATACAAGTCATGGCATGTAACTAAAAAGTAAAGTACAGCTACTAAAATAAGAGATACACAGGCATGAAAGCTGGATGTTATAGGTATTCTTAATGGTCTTTCCTTCATGATTAAGACATTCAATTATATTAGTGAGTTGTTTAGTTCATTATACAATCTATCGTGGGATGTAACTAAAAAGTAAAGTACAGCTACTGAAATAAGAGATACACAGGCATGAAAGAGATAATAAAGGAGTATGAGGGAACCCATCATTACCTTAGATCTTCTTTTTTGGTTGATGTGTCTTCATCTTTAGCATTGGAAAGAACTATACCTGAAAATAAGAAAAAAGAAATGATCAGTTACGAGCTCAAGGTTGATCCATATTCCTACATTGTCCTAATTTGTGCATATGAATCTCTTAACAAAAAGAGATGTAGATTACTTGAAGATCATACTTTATACATGATTTACTCTTTCAGAAAGAAGAGGAAGAGAATAGAAAAGAAAACCATGGACATAAGAGAGGCCAAAAATCCTAAATATTTTCTAACTATTTTCTTAAGTGTGCAATTACAGGTTGCAACCAAGAAAAATAAATCAAGTCATTTAGGCCTCATTATTGTTTTAGATTGCAGTTTTCAATTATTTCTATCCTATGGTACATGAAGCATATTGAAAAGGGAATGCAACTCAAGGTTCAACAATTATTCTAGAGAGAGAAAAGATTTGTAGACAAAGTGCATATTTCAGTTTGCAACTAAAGAAGAAAGAATTATGGGAAAATTTTGATAGGGCTTTGCCATGTAAAATTAACATTTCAAATTTTCCAACATGCTAGAAATAATACTATCAAAGAAATAAAGTATCTAAGTAAAATAAACAAGATTATAGTATTTCAACAAAACATTTGAATCAAGGCTTATGCCTGAGAATGGTATTACATAAATTAATAACTGCTTACAGATTCCAGAAGGCCACATACATAAGTAAAAAAAATCATGAATCAAGAATAGATTGTAGAATAAAAAAGAGTAAAGAATCCTAAGGACCCATGAAAAAGGAAGATACCCAAATCTGGGTTGTACTATCTCAAACCACAGATTAAAAAAAACATGGGTATATAAAAATTTTGGTAAAAATAACTCACTTATGTAGGACATTTAAAATCCATCTATAGTTTTGTTGTAATATAACTCAAAGGAGCAAATTTAGTTGTAAGTATACAAAATAAAATGCATATCCTAGCTTTGATTGAAAAATGATTGAATGGGTATCCAAAATAGTAGAGAATATGCCTCTATTACAGTTGGGAAATCAAATAAATAGAGCTTAAGAACCTAAAAAATTGTGGCCTTCCTTTTTATGCAAGCCAAAGTTTTCAAACAAACAGAGCTTAAAAAATGAAAATACCCACAATATATCTAAGTGTATCTCATGACAGGCTAAAATTTCAAAGAAAAGAATGATACCCATGATGCAAAAATGTCAGATCTAAAGCATTGATTCGAAAATTAAAAGGGTGAGCTAAATATTGATCAAATAAGCAATATACAGTTGGGATATTACATAAAAACACAAAGCCACGACTACCCTTGTCAAAATAATGGGGTTACATGTGTAAATCAAAGCAACAGATGGTCATTTTGAAGAACGAGATCAAGCTCACAAACCTCATTAATGGTAGCCATTGAATCTTCGCAGAGCTCATAAAGACCCAATTTTCGAAGAAAAGCTCTAACTCAAACCAATCTAGCTGGAAAATCGATCAAATCTTGTAGTATAGGCTAGACCCAGAACTCGAAATGATTAAAATGGTGGCCATTGATAATAGAGAAGAAAAATTCAAGCTCACATAGAACAAGGAAAAATTGTGGCAAGATATGAATAAACACAAAATCCATTGATTCTCCAACAGAATGCTCCAAACAATTCAAAATGAACGTGATCTGGTATGAGAGTCGAGTTCAAAAAAATTCATCAATGGCGGCCATTAAATTTTTTGTAGAGTTCATTTAGCTCTACTAGAGCTCAAAAGTGAAATGTGAAAAGATTAGGGTTCAAGTGTTTAACTCACAGAGGATAAAGTGGCATGCATTCACAAAGTTCAGGAAAAGAGAAATCAGCAAAAAGTGGAGTCTGCATGCATAGGATAGAAACTTGCTAAGCAAGAAAAGATTATTTTTATCAAATCATCCATTTATGAGTTTTCTTGAAAATAGACATGCTTTTCTTTAAAATAGAATAATCAACTGCAGTTGAATAATTGTTACCAATGGATATTAATTCCTCTTTGTATTTGGATGCTTTATTTTGATTCCTTTATTTATTAATAGATGAAGGATAAAAATAGGATGCATGGGCGAGTACAAGATTTAGTCTATTTTTAGGAAGAGTGGGTAGATCAAATTTGCTATATATTGTGTGCCTTTGGAAAGCAGAAGAAAGAATTTTTGGATATAGGAGTACCGAAGAAATTTTTTCTAGTTTTTCCCTTTGAATGTGAAGTATTTTCTGCATTTCCAATTATTTGTAGTCTTGTGTATGGTTCCATTAATCTCGTGAATGTGAATTACCTGTTTAATTATCTTACCCTGTTACAAATTTAGTAATATTTACATGATATTAATGTGCATGTTTAGCTTAGGAGTATTATTGTGATACTTTCGCTCAATACCTCCAAGTATTTTTCCCTTACTATTCTGTAGAAAACTATTGGTTCGTGCATCAATAATCCTTTCACATATCAATTGTGCATATAATCAGTCAAAGCCCTCATATAAATTTGGTGTATCACCTCATTTTTAAAAATTTTACAGTCATCTTTTACCCTTAACCCCATAAACTCAATTTAGGATACATCAATTAGGAACCATTCTTGATATAGAGACTCACCTCAAAATAGGTATACCCACAGACTTGAGATGTTTCCATTGTATCTATGAAAGAGAGAGATAAATTTTGCAAGTTTAGAACACTTGCAACCATCTCTCTACAAGGTGCACTTTTGAGAGATAGTAGTTCTCTTGTTCTAATTTTGTAATAAATCCCAAAAGGATGACCACTAAAAATACAGAAATCTCAAATGGCTAGAAAGTTTCCAAAAGATGGAGGTAAAGTGGGAAAAGGATCAGGGTGCCATGACTGGGACCAAGGCACCTGTGGTAACCCTAGTACCAGCTTGGTTGCCCCATTCAAGTGTATAAAAATGCATAATGTTCCAAAAAGGATGTGCCAGCATGCACTGAAGTTTGGGAATGACTACAAAAAGTAAAGTAAATTTTCTGAAAGATGGGGGTTAATTATTACTTTCTTTACTCAAAAACTGTATGAATAGTTGTATGAGACTAGTAATAAATAATACCCAAAGTGCATGATTTATTGTTTACATTTCCCCCCACTTTATGTTGGTGATTTGAATTCTCAATAACATAAAATAGATAGATATGTGTACCTAATGTCCATGTAGAGTGATGTATAAAACATGATAAAGGACTAGATAAAAGCGTAGAGTGAAAAAAAATATGGACTATGGAAGCTAAATATGCAAAAGATTAAAAAAAAGTGATGAGAGTGAACCTAGGGAAGAAACACATATGTAGTTGCTGATGTGTGTTATGTGCATGCATGTTAGTATGAGGTGTGTGCTGCCATAGAATATATTTGGTTGTTTGATGTCTTCACTGTTGTTGTTGTTTGGGTGATCGTGCACCACTGGCTGAAGTAGTTTTAATAATGAACCATAAACAAGAGTGCGTCATTGGGAAATGGTCGAACTGTGTGTTGTGTCTAATGCACTGTGATGATTGCGTATGTCTAGTGATGATATGCAACATATAGATGATGTGTACATGAGCCTTATAGCTGAAGAGAATATCATGACAAGATGATTATAGGGAATGGTGATGTATCATAAAGTGTATACCACTACCATATGAGTAGAGGAAGCGGTGATGTATCCTAAAGTGTATACCATAAAAAGATCAAATAATAGGTGACCATTTATCCTATAACATATGTCACTAACCTATGATTTTTTCATGATGGAAGGTCGAATGATGAACTTGTGAGTATGATAAAGTCCATTTGATGTGAAAACCCTTGGCAGTCGAGTATGGACAGAGGAACTAGAGTGCATCATAGGGTGGTTAGTGCAGCACGTAAAAGTAAATATAGGATATGCGATGAAAATAGATTACTATATTATGTGTAAAATGTGTAATTATGTAGCATATAGTATGTAATGCAATATAAGAATATATAATAAGCACATGCTATGTAATATGTAAGATGAATAAGATGTAATGCAGATAATAAAAGTGTGACATATTTTTGATGAAGACTAGTATGATGTATGATGTGTAGATCTGCACTATAGACTAAAGTGTAAAATAGAGAATGTCAGACATGTACTATGTGAATAGACATAGTATGTAGTAAGTATTGTAAAATGTGTGAGGTTCATGTAAAGTATTCCCTCAAGCGTCAAGTGTGAACCAAAGAACATGAGTGTGTCATCAGGCAATGACAACATTAATACATGTGATGATTATGTGTATTCTAAGATATTGATGTAAGATAATGAAAATATGATTATGCTAGGATGGGGGAGGGGGAGATATGGATTCCATGCCGCCGAAGTGTGTGAATGATGAAGGTTTAGTCAAAATACACTAAGTGGATCCATGTAGGGAGTAGTTTCCTTAAAAAAAGTGATGGGACGCTGAGGTAGTAATGTTGCTGACAACTTGAGTGGAGGGGTAGTTTCTTTAAAACAATAGTGGGAAACATAAGTGGAGAGGGATAACTAGAAATATTGAATAGTGGAAGCTTTGGTGGCATTGAAAATGCTACCAAAGACATGATAAGAGAAGAGGATGATTGATTTTGAGAGGTATTTGTATACTTTGACTTGGTAGTGTTGGAGATGTGATAAGAGGAGGAGGTGATATATTGATTTTGAGAGATGGTTTCTTAGATGGTGCTTGAATTTCAGTATAATCAACTATACAAATAAAATTCTGAATTATTACACCTTTTGTCTATTGTTTTCTTTGGTGTTGAGCCCAAACTTCTTACTAGTAGTGTGAGACTGAGAAAGGAGGAAATAATCCTTACTCGGCTACATTTTTATTCAGTTTTGACCGCTTTCCTCTTACTGGTGGCAAGGGGAAAACATGTAGGGAGTCTTTTCAAATAAAATCAAATAAAATCAATCCTTCAGAAAATGTGAATAAAAGTTTCTTAATTATATGCATCCCAAGAATTTATTTAGTTTCTCATGTTAAGATAGACAACAAGTCCTTCAACCAGATATTTTCAATTAGTAGACCATAAATGGATCTAAATTTATAATGATCTTGGAATCAATCATATAATCTGGACTGGATATGAGTCCCATTTTCCCGAATGCATCATTGTTACACCTTGTGACCTTTGTATCCATTATCTTCATTTTTATATCAGTATCTCCTTTATCTCAAGTCCTTCTTAACTCTCGTTGTTGAGCCCTCACATATTACTAGTTGCATAGAGTCAAGAGTGGATTTAGACATCCCATCACTATACCATCTACATTCTACCAATAGAATGAAATATTTAGTCCTCTCATTTTACTAGTTACATGGAGTCAAGAGTCTATTTAGACATCATATCACTATACCATCTACATTCTACTAATGGAATGAAATAGTTAAATTTATTTGAACATGAGTCTAGATAGTGTACTCTTTACTGAGTCAAAAAAACCACAAAAAAAAAAAAAAATGAAATGTCAAAATATATTTTAATCCAAAACTCAAAATAACAAATAATCACGCAACTCAAAATAATAAAAAAACTCAAACAATAAAATATTTACACAAATCAAAAAATAAAATAATCACATAAGTCAAACAATTAATTAATCAAAATCCAAAACATTCAAATAGTCACAAACTTCTACAAATATTAAAAAATATCCAAAAAATAAACACAACTCAACAAAATCAAACATTGAACTCATATCCTAGTGATCGTTCCAACTATCAAACATAAATAATATTATGCCTCACATTTATCCTTTCTTTAAGGAAAGTAAAATCAATCATCTCCCTTACATGCATCATTTTTGGGGGAAAGACACATAAAAATTATCCCTTGCATGTATCCTTGCTTGGGGAAACCCTAGTTCCGATTTTCTCCTTTACACGCATCCTTGGTTAGGGGGAATGAATTGTTCAATATAAGACTAATCTTCAATGTGGATCCAAAAAGAGTGTTATTAGGAGTCACTTGACTCCTATCTTTAGACTTATCCAATCCCATTGCATGAATCCTTTCTTGGGGGCATCAAAATATGCTTAATCATCACTGTGGAACACATTAGGAGCATAATTCATTATGTTTATTTACAGTTATGTTACATTGTTGCTATTATTTTTTGAAAAATTATAAGTAATATTTTCTCATCATTTCTTATTTATAATCATGGTGCAGACATTTTCTTTTTACATTAGGTTTTTTTACGTTTTTTTGTGTGTGTTTGTTTATGCTCATAATAGGTTACACATCACAATTATTTAATAGTCATGGTGGAAAATCTATTTTGCAACAAAAAAACAAGGCTTCTTTAAATATCACTATCTTAATGGAATCTCATGTTAAGATAAAATTCCCTCCCATCATCCTTTTACTCCTTGAATCCTCCACCTTCTCCTCCTCCTATTAAGCAGATTTCCACCACTTTGTTGCGTTAGCCGTCTACTTGAGTGGGAAATACCTCAACATCATCCATATAAGTTGGGGCATCCAAATGCTTCAATTTGGTAAGTTAAGAAGGCCCACCACACCATACACCCTTTTTATTTACATGTGTTTAATATATTTGTAATGGTATTACTTCACAATAAAACTTTAAAGAGGGGAAAATGTAGATACCCTGAAAATACATACTTATATCTAATCACTCTCATTACCATCACAATGTTCTAAATTATATTTAGAAATCATCTTAGATGATTACCCTCTTACATTCCATTATAAATCACCCACATCCTTTAAGATTTAATTTAACTAATTCTATCATTTTGAAAATATACACTCACACCCCTTGTCTAACATAATTAGATTTTTTAATAAATAAATAACTAATTATCCACTCACCCTCCACTCAAATCCACTTCACCATCCTAATCACTTAAGTTTAACTCACCCACACCACTCAAGTTATATAACCCTACAAAGGTGGAAGAAAGATATTTATGTGCAATAACCTATTGAAATAAAATCAAAAACCAGCTAAATATTCATTACCCCTTTAATGAATATTCAAAATACCCAAATGTGTTATGAAATAAGGGATAAAATATGTGGAATAAACCCTTACAGAATCCAACAGTAGAAACTAATATGGAATAAATATTATAGATCTAAAATAAAAGGGAAGAATAAAATAACACAACACAAAGAGACATATTTAACGTGGTTCACCCAATTTCGGCTACGTCCACCAAGAATCACTTGCTTAGATTTTATTACAAGCCACCACTCTCTCAATACAATACCCATATCTGTTTGGAGCTATGCTCAACAAACTCTATAGAATTCACACCCGAATTCATACACATCTGCAATGTTACATCAAACCCTACCATATGTACAAAACCACATAAGTAGGAAACTGCATAAGTAGTTTTACAAAACTGTGGGTATCAAAACGATGGGCCAAAACTCTCCCATAAACCTATGGGTTAAAAATATGGCCCATATGAGAAAATTGTGTTTCATGGTATAAAGGGCACGTTTAAAGGCCAAAACAACGTGGAAAGTGTACAATGCTCTTAGTATACAGTCTTCAACACTTTCTCACATAAAAACAGGCTCCACAACCTAACAATCTCCCACTTGGAGACTAGTTTTTCTCTGAGAAATCTTCTCAACCCTTCACTACTTTCCATGAAGACCAACCAAGGCTGAACAAAGCTTCAGTTTTTCGCTTGTGACCGCCTTGGTCATCATGTCTACAAGATTCTGACTAGTATGAATCTTCTTCAACTTAAACTTCTCTTCCTCCAAAGTTGTCCTGATTAAATGATACCTTAACTATATATGCTTCATTGTAGAGTGGAAAGCAGAGTTCTGAGCTAGGTGTATAGCACTCTGGCTATCACTACATAGATTTCCTTCCTCCTGCTTATTACCCAACTCCTCAAGCAATTGTTGTAACCAAATCATTTCTTTACTTGCCTCTGTGGTAGCAACATACTCAACCTCCATGGTTGACAAAGCCACCAACTTCTGTAGTCATGAAATCCAACTCACTACTGTCCCACCTACATTGTAAATATAACCTGTAATGCTCCTACTGTTGTCTACATCTCCAGCCATATCTGAATCTACATAACCACTCAAAGTGGTGTTTGTTCCACTGTAGCAAAAAATTGTCCCCATGGTCCATCTCAAATACCGAAGGATCCAATTTACTACCGATCAATGATCTCTACCTGTATCACTCATAAATCTACTCACCAATCCCACTCCATAGGCAATATCAGGCCTGGTGCATACCATGGCATACATCAAACTGCCAACTGCTGATGAGTAAGGTACCTTGGATATCTTCTTTCTCTCCTGCTCTGTCTGGGGACACTGCTTCTTTGATAACTTGAAATAGCATGCCAAAGGAGTCCCAACCAGTTTAGCATCCTACATATTAAACCTCTCCAAGACCTTCTTAATGTACTCTTCTTGAGATAAATTCATCTTTCATTCTTTCCTATCCCGAGATATCCTCATACCAAGGATTTGTTTGGCTGCCCCCAAATCCTTCATATAAAAGGATTCACTTAGCTGCTTCTTGAGTACTTTTATTTCCTACATGTTTTTACTTACAACCAACATGTCATCCACATATAGACATAGGATAAAATAACCACCATTCTCAAATTTCTTTGTATACATGCAATGGTCAGAATGGCATCTAATATAACCTTGCTCCATCATAAAGATACTAAATGTATTATACCATTAATGTGGAGATTGTCTCAAGCCATACAAGCTCTTCTTCATTTTTCACACAATCTCCTCTTTACCTTTGACCTCATAGCACTCTGGTTGCTACATATATAGATCCTCCTCCAAATCACCATGGAGAAATGTAGTTGTTATCACCGAATCACAGCACCCTTATGTTCATACAAGTGCATATACATGAACTCAGAGTGTGATTGGATAACATGGGTACTATCTCCAAGTTGTGGGACTTGCTACTTGAGATAGACCTCCAGAGAAAGCTGGTTCTTGCTCCTAAACTACCTGCCACAATCTACTCTAATGCAGGGGAAACTAACTATTCTAAATTAAATTTTCAAGGGACCAGGTAGAGAGAATACATAAAATGAAAGCCTACACTAAAGCGGTGATACACCAGAAAAGGAGGGTGTGAGAGTAGTCTCCAAATGCATGAAATACAGAAGCAAGGTGCACACTAGAAGAGGTGATGACAGTTCTCCATAATCTAGCAAAATGCATTCTCAACAATATTCCAAGCATACACAATGATAATGGATCCCTGCAAGAACATAATAATAGACAAAATATTCTTTTAGAAAGATTAAAGGGGCGAGAAGAATTCAAGAAAACACAGCAGGGGAAGATAAATCCACAAACTGATATTTTATTGCTTCATGATATGCACAGTTCAATTTATTACAAGTTAAGGGCCTGGATCACCATGCAAGGAGTCCACTATAAGGGCCTACAACAAATTTTCTTCACAAATAAATTTTTACAGAGCTTTGCTATCTGAAAACTCCCCCCCTTACAATGAGCCCAACACTCCAATTTATAGAAAAAATGAGAAGAGAAAGAGAAGGGAAAAATGAAAATCCCGAAATATTTCCTTCAACCACTTGTAAGAGGCATTAAATGGAGTAAAATGATTATACATTACTTGAAAATGGCTCCCCATAATGTCCCATGTGTTGCAGTAGAGAAAGAATGATGACCATGCCTCTTAATTGCACTCCCAACTACCAAATAAAACACTGTTATGAACTCGGCCATGTTTAATAAAAAATCTACATCTATCTCTCACCAAATCTGGAATTTATTCATTTCTATACATTGGGCTTAGATCCATGATTCCAATGGTACCAATTTTGTGTGATTTTGTTGAGAAATGCAAAAGTTATGGCCTTCTGAGTGCGGGCAGCTATTTTGGGTCTGGCAGACGTTTTCTGTCATTTGACGGGAATGAGCATTAAATGACTGGAGCTGAATATGTTTCTCTTAATTAAATATATCTACCCTCATTAAATGAGTGTAGAGGGCATTGTGCTCATTCCATAAAGTCCAATTTTGTGAAAATCGGAGCTCGGAGTCAAAAGTTATGGCCGTTTGAAGTTTCACGGGTCAAACATTGTCTTTTCTTCTCTGCCTTCAGCCGATTCGGCTTTTCGCATCCCGCGCGTACCTTTGTCCCAGATGTCCCTAATGAAAAACTCTTGCTTCGGCTGATTCGGGCTTCCTTGTTCCCATTTGAGGTGAAGACACGTGGCAAGATTCCATTCGTTGGCGGCTCTTTCGGCTTTCCACGTCCCATGCGTATTTTTGTCCCAACTGTCCCGGATGAAAGTCCCATGTTTCGGCCGAATCGGCTGGTTCGTGTCCTCCGCGTACTTTTGGCCCGGATGTCCCAAACTGTGTGAAACAAGACTTAGGTAATTTTCTTCATTTTTTCGGCCGGTTCGGCTTTTCACACCCCGTGCGTCCCGATGTCCCAACTGCTGCGTGGACCGCCTGGCGGCTTTTCAGCCGATTCGTGCCCCGTCGTCCCAACTGTCCCAGACTGCCTGGACTAGGACTTAGCTGATTTTCTTCATTTTTTCAGCCGGTTCGGCTTTTGCAATTTTTTCACATTTTTAAAACTTGCTGGGTTTTCTTCTTGGACAGGAGAGTTAGAAAGAAGCCGAGGGGTCCCCAGAAACATGATTTTTTGCCTTAAATCAATCTATTTTCTTGGGACTAAAGAATTTGATGCTGTTACATTTTTATCCTTCCTTTTAAGGAAAGTAAAAAATTTCAATTCTACTTCCCTTACATTGCCCATCAATTTTTGGGGGGAAAAAAGAAAGACCACATAAAAAAAAAAAAAATTTATCCCTTATGCAGTTATCCTTCGCCTTGGGGGAAAAAAACCCTAGTTTACGAATTTTTTACTAACCTTTTACAAAGCATTCCTGGTTAGGGGCGGGGAATGGAATTGTTCAATATAAGGGGGACTAATTTCTTTCAATGTGGAATCCCAAAAAAGAGTGTTATTAGAGTTCACTTGACCTCCTATCTTTAGACTTAATTCCAATCCAATTTGAGAATCCTTTCTTGGGGGGCATTCAAAAATATGCGGCCCTTAATCATCCAACAGGGAAAAAAAACCATTAGGAGCATAATTCATTATGTTTATTTTACAGGTTTATGTTACATTGTTTGTTTATGTTTGGAAAAAAAAATTATAAAGTTTAAATATTTTCTCATCAATTTATCTTTAATCTTATAAACATGGTTTGCAAAGGACATTTCTTTTTAACATTAGGTTTTTTTACGTTTTTTTGTGGTGTGTTTGGTTTATTGCTCTAAATAAAGGTTACACATCAACAATTATTTAAAAATAGATTCATGGTGCGGAAAAAAAATTATTGGCAAACAAAAAAAAAAAAAAACAAAGGGGGCGATTCTTTTTTAAATAATTCACTATTCTTAATGGAATCTCATGTTAGAATAAAAAAAATTCCCTCCCCATCATCCTTTTTACTCCTTGAAATCCTCCAAACCCTTTACTACTCCTCTATTAAGCAGATTTCACCAACTTTGTTGCAGTTAGCCGTCTACTTGAGTGGGGAAAAAGACTCAAAACATCAGCCATAAAGTTGGGGGGGCATCCAAATGCTTTCAATTTGCGTTATAAGTTACAGAAGGCCCCCACCACACCATACACCTTTTTTTTTACATGTGTTTAATATATTTGTTTAATTGGTATTTTACTTTCACAATAAAAAAACTTTAAAAAAGGGGGAAAAATGTAGATACCCTTGAAAAATTACATTTAATTAACTAATCACTCTTCCTTACATCAACAACTGTTTCTTAAAATTATTATTTTTAAGGAAAATTCATCTTAGATGATTACCCTCTACTTACATTCCATTATTGAAAATCAACCCCAAATCCTTAAGAATTTAATTTAAAACGAATTCTATTTCCATTTTGAAAAAAATATTTACACCTCCCAAACACCCCTTTGGGTTTTTGCTTATAAAACATTAATTGATTTTTTAATAAAAATAAAATAAACTTAATTAATTCCAAACTGAACCCTCCACTCAAAATTTCCCACTTACACCATCCTAATCACTTAAGTTTAACTTCACCCACAACCCACTACAAAGTTTGTATATAAAAAACCCTACAAAGGGTGGGAAAAGAAAAGATATTTAGGTGGCCAATAAAAAACCTTGAAATTTTAAAATCAAAAAACCCAGCCTAAATTATTTCATACCCCTTAAGTGAATATTCAAAAATTTACCCAAATGTGGTATGAAAATAAAGGGATAAAAAATATTTGTGCGAAATAAAAACCCTTACAAAAGAAATTCCCAACCAGCTAGAAAAAAAAACTAATATGGAATAAAAAAAAGATTATAGAATCTAAAAAATAAAAAAAAGGGGAAGAATAAAAAAATAAAAAACACCAACACAAAGAAGGAACATATTTTAAGTGGTTCACACAATTTTCGGCTACGTCCACAAGGGAATCAAACTTGGCTTTAGATTGTATTTACAAGGCCACCACTTCTCTATCAATACAATTACCCATATCATGTTTGGAGCTATATTGCTCAACAAAAAAACTTCTATAGGAATTTCCAACACCCGGAAATTCATTAAACCACATACTGCAAATTTTTTACATTCAAAAAAAACCCTTTTTAACCATATGCCTTTACAAAACCACTAAGTTAGCGAAAACTGGCCATAAGTAGTTTTTACAAAAAAAAAAACTGTGCGGGTATCAAAACGATGGGCCAAAAAAAAACTCCTCCCATCAAAACCTTATGGGTTTTTTTTAAAAAAAATGAATGGGGCCCATTATTGAGAAAAAAACAAATTGTGTGTTCATGCGAATATTTTAAGGGCAACGTTTGAAAGGGCCCCAAAAAAAACAAAAGACGTGGGAAAGCTGCTACAAATGCTCTTAGTAATACAGGTCTTCAAAACACTTCTCCACATTAAAAACAGTGCTCCACAAAACCCTAAAACAAAATCCTTCCCACTTGGGAGAACTGTTTTTTTCTCTGGGGAAATATTACTCAAACCCTTCACTACTTTCCATTGAAAGGACCAACCAAGGGCTGAAAAAAAGGCTTCAGTTTTTCGTTGTGACCGCCCTTGGTCATATGTCTAACAAGATTCTGACTAACGTATGAATTTTCTGCAAAAAAAAAAACCTTTTAAAATTCTCTTCCTCCAAAAAGGTGGGTACTGATTTAAATGATAACCTTAAAAAAAAACTATTATATGGCTTTCAGTGTAGAGTCGGGAAAGCAGAAAAGTTCTGAGCTAGGTTGTATAGCACTCGGGCATTCCACTAACATTTAGATTTTCCTTCCTCCTGGCTGTATTAAAACCCCAAACTTCCTCAAAGCAATTGTATGTAAACAAAAAAATCATTTCTTTACTTAGCCTCGTGGGTAGCGCAAACCATACTTTCAAAAACCTTCCATGGTTGACAAAGGGCCACCAAAATTCTGTAGTCATGAAATCCAAAACTCACTTAACTGTTACCAACCTAATTTGTAAATTATTAAAAACCGTGTTAATGCTCCTACTGTTGTCTAACATCCTCCAAGACGCCATTATTAGAAAATCCTACATTGTAAACCCACTCAAAAAAGTGTTTGTTTGTTCCACTGTTGTTTTGTAGCCAAAAAACAATTGGTCCCATTGGCGTTCCATACCTTCAAATTACGAAAGGGAATCCAATTTTAACTACCGATCCAATTTGATCTCTACCTGTAATCACTCATTAAAAAAATATCTACTAACCAATCCCCCCAATTCCATAGGGCAAATATCCAGGCTTGGTGCGCATTACCATTGGGCACATACATTACAAAACTGGCCAACGGGCTGTGATGGTAAAGGTTCCCTTGGATACTTATTTCTTCTTTCCGTGGCTCTGTCTGGGGACATGGCTTACTTGATATAAACTTTTTGAAAAATAGCATGCCAAAGGAGTCCCAACCAGTTAAGCATCCTAACATTATAAAAAAACCTCTTCCCAAGGGGACCTTCTTAAATTCTACTCTTCTGAAGATAAAAATAAGCTGTCATTCTTTTTCCTAATCCCGAGATAATCCTCATAAACCAGGGGAAATTTGTTCTGGCTGCCCCCAAAATTTCCCTTCATATAAAAAAAGGATTCACTTAGCTGCTTCTTGAGTACTTTGATTTCCTAAATGTTTTTTAACTACAACCAAAACATGGTCATTCCACAAATTTAGGGGGGGGAAAAACATTAGGATAAAATTTAACCCCACCATGTCTAAATTTCTTTGTTATACATGGCCATGGTCAGCATGGGGCCATTCAATTATAAAAACCTTAGCCTCCTCATAAAAAGATTACTAAAATGGTATGTATACCCATTAAAATTGTGGAGATTGTCTAAAGCATACAAGCTCTTCTTCATTTTTCAACAAAACAAATCTTCATTCTTTTTTACACTTGTGGGGGACCTCATAGGGCAACTTGGGTTGCTACATATATAGGGATCCCTCCTCCAACAAAAAATCCAACCATGGAGGAAAAATGTTAGGTTGTTTATCCCACCCGAATCCAACAGCAACCCCTTAGCTTTCATAACAAGTGGATTATAAACCTGAACTCAGAGTTGTTGATTGGGATAACAGGCGGTTTACTATCTCCAAAAGTTGTGGGGAACATGACTACTTGAAGATTAAGGAACTCCAAGGAGAAAAAAGCTTGGTTCTTGCTCCTTAAAAACTTTAACCTGCCCACCAAATCTTACTACTAAGGCAGGGAGAAAAAAAACTAACTATCTCTAAAAATTAAATTTCAAGGCCGGGACCATGGTAGAGGAAGACTACATTAAAATGAAAAAAAGGAATACACTAAAGGCGGTTTGATTTTTACCACCAGAAAAGGGGAGGGGTGTGAGGGAGTAAGTCTCCAAATGGCCATGAAAAATACAGAAAGGCAGGTGCCACAACTTAAGAAGAGGTGGATTGACAGTGTCTCCATTAAATCTAGCAAAAATTTGCATTCTCAACAAATATTTCCAAAAGCATACCCCACAAATTGATAATGCGATCCCCTGCAACAAAAAAAGGACAAACATAATAAATAGACAAAAAAATATTTCTTAGAAAATTAAAAGGGGGCGAGAAAGGGAGGCCGAGAAAAGAGGAAAAGAAATTAAAAGAAAAACACAGCAGGGGAAGTAAAGAGAAAAAAAAAAATCCACAAAAAACTGATATTTTTATTGCTTATGATATTGCACAGTTCAATTTTTCAGAACAAAGAGTTAAGGGCCTGGGATCCAACCAGCAAGGGAGTCCACTATAAGGGCCTACAAAAAACAAAAAAAAATTTTCTTCCCACAAAATAAAATTTTTACAAAGCATGCTTTTGCTTATTGAAAAAAAACTCCCCCCCTTAACAATGAGCCCACAACACTCCCAAATTATAGAAAAAAATGAGAGAGAAAGAGGAAGGGGTGAAAAATGAAAAATCCCGAAATATTTCCTTTTTAACAAAACACCCAATTGTAAAAAAGAGCGCATTAAAGGGAGTTAAAAAAATGATTAGTAAAACATTACTGAAAATGCGGCTTTCCCCATTAATTGTATCCCATGTGTTTTTGCAGTTAGAGGAAAGACATGATGACCATTGCCTCTAATTTGCATCCCAAAAAAACTTACCAAATAAAAAACCATGTTATGAAAATCGGGCCATGGGTTTAAGAAAAAAAAAAAAATGCTTTTAAACTATCGATTATCTCCACCCAAATCTGTGGAATTTTTTTTGTCATGTCTATTTTAATTGGGCGTAGATCCATTGTTCAATGGTACCAATTTTGTGTGTGATTTTTTTGTTTGGGAGAAAAATGCCAAAAAAAAGTATGGCCTTTCTGGAAGTGCCGGGGCCGCAAAAGATATTTTGGGTTATTTCTGGCAGACGTTTTCTTGTACATTGACGCGGGGGGAAGGAAGGCATTTAAAGGACTGGAAGCTGAATATGTGTTCTCTTAATTAAATAATACTACCCTCATTAAAATGAGTGTAGAAGGGCATTGTCTTTATTCCATTGTAAAAGTTCCCAATTTTGTGGGTGAAATCGGAAGCTGCGGGAGTCAAAAAAAGGTTATCGGCCGTTTTGAAAAGTTTTCACGGGTTTCAAAAAACATGTCTTTTCTTCTTCTGCCTTCAGACGTATATCGGCTTTTAGCATTCCCGCGGGCGCGTACCTTTGTCCCAAGATTTGGTTCCCTAATAGGGGGACACAAAAAAACACTCTGCTTCGGGCGCTGATTTTCGGCTTCCTTGTTATCCCATTTGATGGTGTGTTTGGAAGACACGTGGCCAAAGATTCCATTCGTTTTGGCGGGCCTCTTTCGGTTTCACGGTCCCATGCGTTAGTTTTGTCCCCCCAACTGTCCAGGATGGAATGAAAATGAAAAGGTCCCACATTTGGTTTTTGGCCGAATCCGGGAGCTGTGTTTGTGTCCCTCCGCGCCCGTTTTAACTTTTGCGAGCACCGGATGTCCCAAAAAAAACTGTTGTGAAAAACAAAGGGGGACTTAGGTACTGTTTACTCATTTTTTTCGGCAGGTTCGGCTTTTTCAAAAACCCCAGTGGTCACGATGTCTGATCCCCAACTGCTGGTGGAACCGGTTCCTGGGGGGACTTTTCCGCCGATTCGCTGTGGCCCCGTAGGTCCAACTTCGTCCCAGGGATTGCCTGGACTAGACTTAAGCCTGATTTTTCTTCATTTTTTCAGCCGTTCGGCTTTGCAAATTTTTTTTCCACATTTTTTAAAAAAACACAACTTGACCCTGGGTTTTTCTTCTTGGAACAGGGAGAGTTAGAAAAAGAAAAAAGAAAGAAGAAGACGGGGGGTCCCCAGGAAAAAAAACATGATTTTTTGGCGACCGGCCTTAAATCACAATCTATTTTCCTTGGGGGAAATAAAAGAAATTTGGATTGAATGTTATTTATCAAAAATTTACCTTTGAGGGGTTATATTTTGAAGATAAAAAAGTAGTCTTTAACATGAAAACAGCTGCTCTAAGGCAAAGTCTTCTTACTTAAACAAAAAAATTATTTTGAAGAAACAATTACTAATAGCAAGTAATTTTTACTATAGGAAGGGAAAAAACAACAATTCTCATAACAAAAATCAATACATTTTTCTATAACAAAAAACCCCTTGACCAACCAAAAAACCGGGCTTGTTATCTTTACTTTCCTCCTTATTGGCTCTTGACTCTGAACCCACTTGTTAATTGATGTAATGATCTTTTTGTTTCGTCGCGGCAAACACCCCCCCAGGAGCACTCACCCAAACCCCCAAACTGACACACCCCCCATGTCTTACAGTTCTCATGTGGAGGAGCCTGATGCTCTCATCCATGGATTTTATCTTTCCTCACTTCTTCCCTGGAATATTACTTACATTGGTTCATCAAATCTTCTTGGCTCTCTTGAATGTTAGTGAGTAAGCAAAAAAAATAAATAAAAGAAGAAGGAGGGAAAAAAAAACGTTTTTAGGTGTGCTCTTTTTTTTTAACCCCTAAGGAAAAAGACCCTCCTTCAAATATTAGGGAGTTTTGAGGGGTTCTTTTTTGAGGGATGTTTCAAAAAATTTGATTTTTCAAATTTTGTGTTCAAAACTTTTTTACCCCATTCCGGAGGGGGGGGGGATCCCTTCGACCAATATGCATTTATTTTTTCTGTTGTGCTGGGGAAATTTTCCTTTTTTTCCCCTTATTTTTTGCCTGGGGTTTGGGGACTTGTACTGGTTTGGCTTAATAACATGGTGAATTTTTTTCTCAATTTTTAAAATGACAGCCCCAACATCCCTAGATCAATGAATTTTTCTTTGGGTCCTTAAAAAAAATGGTAATCCCAAAACAAAAAAATTATTTTATCCCAAAAACACGACTAAAAAACAAAAAAAAAAAAAAATTTAACAAAAAAAAAAAAAGGAAAAAAAAAAGGGTATTTATTTTTTATTTAGTTAAGGCTCTTTACCATAGGAGGGTATCCTTTAAAAAACCAAATTTCGCCTTGTTATATATTTTGGAAAAAAAAACAAAAAAAAACACCTCAAAATCAAAGGGGTCTTCTAAAAGGAAATGTGGGGGGAAAAAATTAATTAAAAAAAAAACTTTTTTCTAAAACCATTTTTTTTTAACAACCAACAAAGCCTTTTCTTAAGGTATTTGGCCCTGTCCCATCCAAAGGGGAAAAAAACAAAAAAAAAAACCTTGAGGGCCCCCCTTCTATTTATCAAAAAAAAGTACATTTCAAAGGTTGTGTGGGGGGGGGGCTCCCCCACCGGGCTTCTACCCCCAAAAAAAATTTTGAAAAAAGAAGGGGGGGTGTGGGGGGCCAAAAATTTCCTTGGCATGTTAAAAACCCATGTTTTTTGCTTCCTAGGGGGCAATGTTTTCGATTTTAAATATTCTGGCTTTCAATTCTTTTCTGGACCCACCATTTCTGCCGCAGGAAAAGTTTTCCCCCTTAGGGAAAAAAAAAAACAATAATTTTTACCTTGTGGGAAATTCAATTCTTTAAAGGACAAATTTTGTTCGTTTCAAATTTTCCAACAATCCCAAAAATGGCTGTTAAAAACCTCCCCCTCCATTTAATTTTTTGGGGGGGGGTGGGAAACCTGTGGGAAGTAAAACAAATTTTAAGTTGAAAAAGGGGGACATTATTTTTTCATTTTTCTTTCTTTTACCCAAAAGGGGGGGGGATTTCCCCATTTTGTAAAAAAAAACCAAAAAAAAAAAAAAGTGTTCAAAAAAAATACAATTAAAAGGAAAAATTTGGTTTTCTAAAAAATACAATAAACCAAAAAAGAAACAAAAATTTTTCCTTTTGTGTTGGGGACATTTTTATTTTTTCATGTCAAAAAATTAAAAAAAGTAAACAAAAAACAGAAAAATTTTAAATTTGAAAAAACACCTAAAAGGGGATTTGGGGGATTGTTTTTTTTTTTTTAACCCTGAGGCCAACAAAAAAACCCCCCACAAAACCCAAAAAAAACCAAATCAGGGGGAAATGCCCAACCCAAGCTCGAAAAAAAAAAAAAACTACTTTTCATTTTTTTTGTTTAATTTAGGGGTTTCTAAAAAAAAAAAAAACCTTGGAAGGGGGGGGGAAAACAAAAAAAAAAAAAAAAACATTTTAAACTTTTTCACTTTATGTTTCCCAGATTAATTTTAGCCAAAAAATCCTCATTAGAACTCCAAAACCTGTTTGTCTGATATCAAAAAAAGAAAAAAACAAAAAATTCTTCGTTTTTTTATGAATCTCCCATGCTTTTTTTTTTTATATGGGCTTCATTATGGACCGAGGGGGCCTATTAGGTGGCCACCCCACCAACCCCCAAAAAAATTTGGTTGGATGTTCTTACTTTGGGACAAGGTTTCCCACAAAAGATTGAAAAAAAAACAAAAAAAAAAACATTTAGAAAAAGATTACAAGTTGGTTAAAAAAGTTAAAAAATATTAAGGTTTCCAAACCTTTCTTTTTACCTCTTAACCACCACAAAAAAGAAAAAGGAAAAAAAAAAAAAACCCTTGATGGGGACCTTTTTTCTAAGGGAAGTCTTGATGTGTTTTTAAAAAATTATGCCACAATTATTTAAAAAAAAAACAATCAACTTTCCCACAAAAAACTTGTAAACCCTTGGGCCGATTGTTTCAAAAATTTTCCATTTTTTGTAAAAAAAAAGGTTTTTTAGGGGCACATGGGTCTTAATTCCTTTTTGTTTCAATAAAGCCATGTATTTTTTTTTCCCAATTATGCTGATTCTTAATTCTTGAATAGGACAAAACCGTTTTTTCCCAAACTATTAAAAAGAAAAAGGAAAAAAGGGATAATTTGCAGTAAAAAAAAAGGGGGGGAAAAAAAAAAAAAACACAGCCCAAAAAAAAATAAAAAGCCCCCCCTTTTGTGAAAAATATCCAAAACCCCAAAAAAAAATAAAATTTGCCTATCTAGGTAAAAGGGGCATGGGGGGAAACAAAAGGGACACACAAAAAAGCCCCCACCTTCTGAATCCAAAAAAAAAAAAAAAACTTTTCAAAAAGAATATTCAAAACAAAGATTATACAAAAAGGGAAAAAAAAAGAAAATTTCCCACCAAAAAAAAAAAAGGCAATTGGCCTTTAAAAAAACATAACTGTTTTTAAACCCAAATTTGGGCCAACATTTTTTTTTCCCAACCTTGGTTTTTTTTCTTTTTTCCTGGTTGTTTTCTTTTTTTTTCTTGTCCCAAAAAGGGTATTTCCCAACCAGCTTTTGTTCTTTTTTGCTGACCAAAAAAAAAAAATTTTTTCAAACAAAAAAAGTTTTTGCTAGGGGCCCTGTTTACTAATTATTGGGGCTTTTAAGATTTTTTAACCTTTTTTTCCGGATCCTTTTTGGAAATTTTTTCCCCACCATGGGGGGGGTTTTCTTTCTAGTCTGTTTTTGTTTTTTTTTTTCTCCCTTTAAGTTTTTTCCCCCCCACGTCAAAAGGGAAAAAATTCCCTGGAAACTTTAAAAAAATATTGCCCTTAAAAGAGATTTTTTCCTCAACCCAACTTTTCCTTTCAATTTTAGGGGGGGGGAATTTTTTTCCAACCCCTTAAAAAACAAAACATCCTTTACCAAAAAAAAAAATTTTCAAAAACTTTTTTTTGTTGGGATTTAGCTAGGGAAAAAAACCGAAAAGGTTTCTTAACCAACCCCATTTTTTTAAAACGGGGGCTAATTGTCAAGGTCTCAGGGGGGGGTAAAAGAGCATAGGGGGGGGGGAATTTTAAGTTTTTGAAAAAAAATCCCCCTAAACTTCTTCATCCAAAAAAATTCATTGTTTAAAACTTAAAAAAAAGCTAGGCTTTTATTGTTTACAAAAAAAAAAAAAAAAAAAACTTAATAATTTATTAAAAAATCCATTTTTAAAAAACTTAAAAATGTAATCGCTTTACGTTGGGAAAAAAAAACACAATTACTCACAGGGGAAAAATCTTCATTTATTTTTTACACAAAAAACTTTTTTTTCATTTAAAAAACAAAAATTATTATTTTAGAGGCAAGAGGGTTTTTTTTTTTTTTCATTATAACTTTTTTTTCCCTAAAATGACCATCCCCATTTTTAAGTTTTATTCGGTTTTTTGTAGTCTTTTTTCCTTTTGAAACAAGTTAAAATATACCGAAAGATTGCAAAAAAAAAGGGGGGGGACTTACCTTAAAAAAGGCCAAAGGGAGTTGGTTTCCCAAAAGTTTCCCTTCCTGACTCCAAGCGGGGGCAAAAAAAATCCCCATTTTTTTCAGGGGAATCTTGTCATTGCTCGGGGGAGGGGTTTTTGTTTTCAAACCCTTCTTCCAGATTTTTTATTGGGGGAGTAATACCAAAAAAAAATATTCCTTTTTGATGAAAAAGTAAAAAAAATTCTTGTTCCATCTAAAAACATTCTTTAAAAAGGGGGGGGGGGGGGGAAACTAAAAAATTTTTTCTCCTCTTTTTTTTTTTTTTTGTTTGGGGGAATTAAAATCAAAACCCTTGGAATTATTTTTTCATTTCACCCCATTGCCATTTAGGCCTTCCCCCCCCAACTCAAAAGATAAAAAAAAAAAAAAAAAAAAAAAATTTCCTTGCGATGATTTCAACAACAAAAACTTTTTTTTTTTTTCAAGCAAAAAACCCCCCAAAAAAAACAAACTAGGGGCTCTGAAATTTTTTTAACCCAAGGGGGAGGGAACAAACAATAGAGGGAGGAAAAAAAAAAAAAAAAAAAGGAGGGGCGGGGAAGAAAAAAAGGGGGGGAACAAAGCCTCCCGGGGGGAAAAAAAACAAAAAGGGGAATGTAAAAAGGCAAAAAAACAATAAAGAAAAAAAAACTAAATATGCAAACAAATATTAACAGATTCTTAAAAAAAAATTTAAAATTACAAAAACAACAAAGGAGGGGGGGGAAAAAAACCAATTTAATTATTTAATGTGGTTCCCAAAAAAAAAAAACCCCCAAATTTTGGGCTACATTCCTACCAAGGAAAAATCCCAAACTTGCTTAAGATTTTTATTTACAACAAAAGGCCCCAAAAACCCCCCCCCCCAAACCTTCTTCTCAATTTTTTACCAATGACCCTTTAGAAATTTTTTCTGTTGGTTTTTTTTGGAAAGGCTATTGTGCTGAAAAAAAACCACAAAAAAAATCTATGGAAGAATTTTTCACCCCCCCACACTTTGGGGAAATTTTCCCAATTTTTTGCAACATTTTGGGGCAAAAAAAAATGTTAACCCATCAAAAAAACACCTTTTTTACCCCATTTTTTGGCGACCCCCAAACACAAAAAACAAACAAAACCCCAACCCATACGTAAGAACACAAAACTACATAAGGGAAAAGTTTTTTTTAAACCAAAAAAAAATGTATTGGTAATTTTTCAAAAAAAAAACAACCCATGGGGGGCAAAAAAAAAAAAAAAACAAACAAAAAAACTATCCACAAGTAAAAAAAAAATTTTAAAGGGTAAAAAAAAAAAAAAAAAATACTGTGGGGCACCATATGAGAGGAGGGGGAAAAACAACAAAAACGTTTGTTTGTGCTTTTTCCCCAGTAGAAAAACCGGGGGGGGGGGGCCCACATTTTAAAAAGGGGCCAAAAAAAAAAAGAAAAAAAAAAGACAAAAACAATGTGGGGGGGGGGGAAAAAAAAAAAAGGGGAACCCAAAATGTTTTTACCGTAGTGTGGACAGGGGCGTGGAAAAAAAAAAAAAAAAAAAAACACGTTTCCCACAACAAAAAAAAAAAAAAAAAGGGGGCGCCCCCAAACACCTAACACAAAAAAAAAAGGGGGCCAGGGAAAGGAACGGGGAAAAAAAAAAAGGGGGGCCACCAAAAGGGGGACGACGGGGGGCAAAAGTAAAAAAAATACAACATGCCATTCCCATTTTATAAAAAAAAAAAACAAACTTCATTTTACCCCAAAAAACCTTGGATCCCCAAAAAAAAAATCCCATTTGTTTGTTGGGGGGACCTCGCCCCCTCATGCTATTTAAAAATTATTTTTTTGAGGGGCCAAAAAATCATGTTTTTTTGTTTCCATAATTATGTCCCCTTTAGTGGGAAAAGCGGGGCTTTTTAAAAATAAATTTCAATTGGGGGGGGCCCCACTTCTGGGGCCCATTTTTTTCCAAATTTTCGGAATTTTTGAAAAATTTAACGGGGAAAAGGGTTTGGTTTCAATGTATGGAATCAACCTCATTGTTTTTCTCAATTTGTTTAGGGGGGGAAATTGTGTTTTGGAAGCTTTCTATTTGGAAAGGAACAAATTTATTAGAGGGCAATGGTTCCCAAAAAATGTTTTTTTTCCAGGTTCCCCTCTAAAAATTTTTATCTTTTTTTTTTTTTTTTTTGACAAAAAAAAACAAGTGTAGGTCCCAACCCCACTTTAGGATATTTGCCATTCATTTGGAAGGAAAATTTGCAAAAAAAGGGGGAAAGGACTTCAAAAAAATTAAAGGTTGTTTTTGGCATTTGTTTTTCAATTTTACTTAAAATAAAACAACATTTTTTTTCTTTGTAATTTTGTTCACTTGTTTTAGGAAAACCATTTTTTTGAAAAATTTTCCCTTGTAATGTTCTTGTCCTAAAAAAAAAAGTGAATTTTAAGAAAAGGGGCCATGCCCTTCAAAAAAGGGTAACATTTTTAAAAACCAACAATTTGTCATTATTTCTTGGGGATAAACATTTACAGGGTTTTTTTTTTTAAAAAAGGGAAAAAAATTTTATAAAAATCTTGAGGGGGAGGGATGGGGGGATTCAAAAATGATGGATTTTTTTAAAATTCCCAAATCCCAACCTTTTTCACGTTAAAATGAATTCTCCCAAAACAACAAAAACAAAACAAAAAAAACTAATTTTTTCTTCCTTCGTTTCAACAAAACAAAAAAAAAAACTAGATGTTTCATGGGTGAAAGGTTTTACCCAAAAAAAAAAAACCCACATATGAACCTTCCATTTCTTAAAAGGATAAAAACACTATATTCTTTGTGGGGGGGGGACTTCTCCATTTCTTTTATTTTTTATACTTAACAAAAAACCAAAAAAAAAAAAATTTTTCTCATTTCTTTAGTAAAAACCCTCATTATTCTCCAAAAAAAAAAACAAAAAACATGATGAGGGGGGGTTAATTTTTAAAACCCACATGGCATGATTTGTTATTTGGGGGGGGAAAACATTTTTGATGTATTAACTTATTTGTTTTTGATATTTAATAATTGTGACAAACCCCCCCCCCAAAAAAAAAAACAAAAAAAAAAAAAAAAATTTTATTGAAAAAGGGATAAAATTTTTTCAATGAGGGGGAAAAAATGTAGGGAAAAAAATGGGGGGACCCCCATCTATTGCCTTAACCACTATACAAACTTTTGGGAACCATTTTATTTTCTAAGGGGTCTTAAAGTCCAGTAATAGGGTTAAAGTAAAGTAAACCCTTTAAAACAAATTACCATGGTTTTAAAAAAAAAAAAAAATAAAAAAAAAAAAAAACAAAAAAAAAACCTAAACAAAAAACAAAAAAACAAAAAAAAAACAAAACCAAAAAAAAAATTAAATTCTGAAAGGCTTGTTTTTACCAAAAAAAAAACTTTGGGGGGGGGGGGGACATGTTAAGGGGGGTGTTCTTTTACAAAGGTTTTTTTTGAAAAAAGTAGGACAAGATTTTGGTTTTAGAGTTTTTGTTGTTTTAGTGTGTCTTAAATTGGGTGAACGGAAAAAATTTTTGTTTGATATTGGAGTGTTTTGATTGTTTTCATGGGGGGGATTTTTATTATGGGGGAAACATTATAAAAAAAAAAAGGACATAAAAAAAATTGGGGAAAACTTTAATTTATTTTCAAAAAAATTTAATTGCCATTTCTTTAAGATGGGGGGTTCAGTGGGATGTTTGGGAAATCTTTTTTAAAGTTATATCAATTTTCCCCCCAAACGGTAACCAATTGTTTTCTTAGTTTTGTTTCAAACTAAGGGGGGGAATAGTTATTTAAAAAAAAATTTGCCAAAAAAAACAAAAAAATTTAGTTTCAAATATTAAAATTTTTTAAAGATTTTTAGGGGAATTAATTGGGTTATTTTTATTATGTTAAAAAATTACATAAAAAAAACAAAAACCCACCTTTTTTTAGCTTTGGAAAAAAAAAATTTGTAAATTGGGAACCAATCCTTAAGTGGTTGAATAGGGGTTTTCTAGTTACAAAAAAAAAAGGTTAAATAAAAACCCAAAAAAAAAAAAAAAACCTTTAAAGGCATGGAACAATCCCTTTTAAAATTAATGAACCCCCATAAAAATGTTGGGGGGGGACCCCACCCCGAAATGAAAGGGGGGACCACCCCTTAAATTTTATTTGGGGGGGGGGAACCCCCACCATAGGCAAAAAGGGGGACACCCTTGAAAATAATAGGTGTACCGCTAATTGTTGGCCAACCTAAAAAAAAACCCACAACAAAACCCAACTAAAAAAAAAAATTTGGGAAACAAAACCCCCCTTATAACTTGGTTTAACACCCCTTAAAAAAACTTTGAATACCCCCTAAACTATTGAAAACAAAAAAGCTTATTTTTTAAACAAAAAATGGAACCAATTTTTCTTTTTATGGTTTTTTATCCATAAAAACAACGGGGAGTTGTTTTTTGTCAACAATGGTGGGAAAAACAACCCCCCTTTAATAAAATTTTTCCCCCCAACCCCCACCCTTATTGGTAGTTTTTTTGCCAACCCCCATGGATTTAGCATTGAACCCAAATCTTGACGACCCAAAAAAATAAATAAAAACCAAAAAAAAATTTTAAGTTTGTGTAAACCCCTTTTAATTTAAATTGGGGGGGGACGTTCCTATACCCATTAAAATGGAAAAAACAAAAAAATCGAAAAGGACAGAGGGGGAAAAAAAAAAAAAGGGGTGGGGGAAAAAAGAACCAACCCACAAAAAACATAGAAAAAAAAAAAAACAAAAAAGGGGGGGGAGGGGAAGGCGGGAAAAAAAAACAAGAATAAGTTGGGGGGGGGACCCCCTAACCCCAGGAACGGGGGGGAAACAGAAAGAAAAAAAACAAAAAAATCCCAGAAAACAAGGGGGAAAAAAAAAAAAGGTACACCAACATGATTTTCACTAAATGTAAAAAAACATTCTTAAAAAAAAAAAAAAAAAAAAAAACCCCCAAATTTGTGGTTTACCCCCTTTAAAACAAAACACATTTTTAAATGTTTTGGGGGGACAACCATTGTGAAAAAACCCATCAAATGTTTTTAAAAAAAAAACAAAAACATTAAAAAAAAAAAAAAACATCGAAAAATTTTGGAAAATCCAACCTTTTTTACAAAAACATGTCCATGTTAAAAAAAAAAAAAACCCCCTGTGTAGGGTATTGGGAACCCCCCACACCTCTTTTTTTTTCCATTTTAATTGTCACCCCCAAAACCTAGAAAGGCACAAATAACAGAAAAAAAGCAGGGGAAAAAAGAGGAAAGATGTGTGGTAAGGGGGGAAAAAAAAATAAAAAAAAAAAGCAACCATACTTAAACAACCCCTAAAAACATGGGAAAACCCCCAACCCCTTTTTTAAAAATTGGGGACCAAACCTTTGGCCATGTTAACCCTAAACATTTCAAAAAAAACTTTAATTTACCCCAAAAAAAAAAAAAAAAAAACCCTATTTAAAAATGGGGGGCCCCTACCATATAAATTGGCGAATACTATTAACGTGGAAAAACCATTTTAAATTAAGGTCTTGTATTGAGTCGACCAACCAAAAAAACCACCACATTAGATTATCATAACTATCCTAATATGAAAACCTAATTATTATTATAACCTTATACCTGAATTTTAGTAAGGGGAACTCTAGGACATATCAAGCCCCATTAATACTAGAGTGGTACCCTAATGTTATTAGAGTGCACCATTTAACCAATCAATCATTTGGTTGTATAGGGCACCGAAGTAGTAAATATTAAGTCTCCTAAATGTGGATGTCATACACTAATGTTATTAGATGGCTTGATATGTCCTATTTGATATCATTTTGAAACTTTATTTCATTATCAAGTGATTGATTGCGCAAAGCGCTAAAATAAGACATTTTGAGCCCCTTAAAAACCAACATATTTACTTAATTTAACCTAATATAACTTAATTTCCTATAATTTTATATTTTTTAACCTAATTTATCCTATTTTTGTAAATTTTACCTAAATTGACCTAATGTCTTGTAATTTGACCAAATTTGACATAATTTTCTCTAATTTGTCATTATTTGACAGATTTTCCTCTAAGTTGGCCTAATTTTCCCTAATTTGACATACTTTCATATAGTTTACTTTAAATTAACCCAATTTCCCTTAATTTTAACTAATTTATTCTAATTTGTGCTACTTTCCATTCATTTCTTGTAATTTTTTAAATTTCCCTTAAATTGACCTAATTTTCCTTAACATTAAAAATTCCCCCTAATTGACCTCATTTGATCTAATTTTCCAAATTTGACCAAAAATTCCCATAATTTTATAATTTCCCCCTAGTTTTATTCAATTCCCCTTGATCTAAGCTAAGGTTATATAATTTTCATTTAATTGTCATAATTTCCCCTATTTTGACCTATTTTCCCACAATTTCCCCTTTCTTGACATAATTTTATATGATTTATATTAAATTGATCTAGTTTCCCCTAATTTGATGTAATATCACCCATCAAACACCCTTGGATGACACCCTATTACAACACCCTAGCGATGTGAGATGCTAACATGACACCATAATGTGAAACATTAATGATGTGACACCTTGGAAAAACACCCTAATACAAAACATCATGACACCCTTTTACGATACTCGAACATGAAAATTTAATATTACACCTTAATGTGACACTCAAGGAAAACACCCTGGTATGAAGCTTTATTATTACACCCTTTACAACACCCTTATGTGATTCCCTGACATGAAACAAAAATGTTAAACCCTAGCACAACAATCAAATGTGACACCCTGACATGAAATGCTAATATGGAACATGGTGTGACACCCAAGGAAAAAACCCTAGTATAAATCCTTATTATTAAACCCTTTACAACACCCTTATGTGATACCCTAAAATGAAACCATAATGTTAAACCCTATCATAACAATATAATGGAATACCCTAACATGAAATGCTAATATGGAACCTTTACATGTCATGCCTAACATGAAACCCTATTAAGACACCCTAACATGAAATATTAATGTGATACACTAGCACAACATCTTAAAAATGAACCCTTCCATGATACTGTAGTGTGAGACCCTAATTATGAGATACCCTTACATGACACCATAATATGACACCCTTGCATGACATCCTAATGAAGCACATGTTAGTGCAAAATTACAGCACCCACCAAATTACCGAGTTGGGAATGGGGAATCCATTGTAATTTGATAACATGGGGTTATCTCTTAAGATGTGGGACTTGAAAACTTGAGATAAGCCTCCGGATAAGGCCGACTACCTCTACCTAATCCTAATGCAGAAATGAAACCGATCTAAACATACCCTAATAATGTCAAGGGGACAAGGAGAGATAAAGTGCATAAAAATGGAAAACCTACACTAACGGGGGTGCTGATAGCACCAATAAAAGGGGGTGAGATACTATAGTAAGGGAAAAATAGAGTTAGATGAGGTCATAATAGTAGTTACATAGACCCAAACTCCATTTGTCATCTGTACTCTATGAAACACAACCTCATAAACCTGCAAGTCGGAAAAACCTAAAAAAAATACAACACAATAGAGAGGAAAGAAAAACACAATAAAAATGAGCTAGGGTTGAAGAAACATGATTTTTATTGCTTTAAAACATGCAAAAACGATTACATATGATGCACAAAGCCAGAATTACCTTACAGGCCCAAGAGAAGGCTCGCAGCTGAAATGGATTTGAGGGAAAAATTTGCAAGAGTTTCCCTGGATCCCAGAATGTCTCCCATAAAAATGAGATGAATTTTAGAATATACAGAGATAAAAAACCTTCTAATTACCTCACCAACCAATATATTTCATTAAATAGGTATGGGAGGCCATACAATTTGGTACTTTTCATGCACGAGAAGTCATGGGCACCATACCTCATTAAAATGGTGGTTGAACCACTTTCTACTACTTCCATTAATTTTTGGTTCATTCCTACACTCAACTGATTGCATGTATTTTCCTGCTCTTGAATGGTACCATTTTCTTCGTGATGTCAGCCGGTAGCATCCATAAAACACCACCGATGCCTTATTATCTCTCGACCGCTCCTTTATGACCTCTGTGTGCAACCACCTAGTAGCACACAACATGCTACCGACCAGTAGTATTCTTACACTACCACCGATATGTTCACCCACTAATCCTACTACCAGCCGGTAGCATCCATACCTGCTACCAGACGATAGCATGTAAAATGCTACCCATGGATCCTTATCTTCGATTTTCCCCCTTTTTGGCTTGGTCCTTCGTCGTGGCTCGCCAACTTACCACGAGTTACCCTATTAAATTTGAAAGCATCGCACTCATAAACCTCCAACTTTAAGACCTGATAAGTTTTCTTTTTTACAGGGGTGCAAAAAATGGATAACAACAACCTCAAAATCAGACACCCTAATTAACATAAGTGTAACACACCAAACAAAAATTATGATACCCTAAACACTAACGCAACACCATAAACACTATTATGACACCCTAAACAAAAAATGTACCACCCTAAACACCAATCTGAAAACCTAGAAAATAAATGTGATGCCCTAAGAACTAGTGTGACACCGTAACAATAAAATATGACACATTAAATGCCAATGTGACACACTAAACACTAGTGTGACACACTAAAAACTAGTGTGACACCCTAACCAAAAAATGTGGTAGCCTAGACACTATTGATAAACCCAAAATTACAAATGTGACACCCTACAAAATAGTTCAACACCCTAAATGAAAAAATATGACACCCTAAGAATTAGTGTGAAACTCAAAACACTAGTTCGACACCATAAACAAACAGTTTGACAATATAAACAAATACTATGACACCCTGAACAATAATATGCAATAATTTTAATGCTAATGTGACACCCTAAATGAAAAATATGACACCCTAAACAAAACATATGACACCGTAAACACTAGTCAAACACCTTAGAAAATAGTTCGATACCCTAAAAAAATCCATACATTAAAAACCAATTTAATAACCTCAGCACTAGTTTGACATCCTAAACACCAATGTGTCACCCTAAAAATGACAGAATAAACCCTAATGCGGCATAGTAAACAATATTTTAACACCCTAAGCACTAGTTTGACACCCTAAAAATTATGTGTCACCGTGAACAACAATTTGATACCCCTAAAAATTAGTGTGACTCTCCAAACAATAAATGGGACACCCATAAACACTAGTGGGACACCATAAATAAATATGACACCATAAACTCCAATGTGACACCATAAGCACTAGTGTAACACCCTACAACAAAAATATGACTCACTAAACCCCAATATGACAGCAAAAAACCTAGTACGACAACCTAAACACTAATGTGACACCTTGAAACATATTTCGACACCCTAAAAAAATAATGTAACACCCTAAACATTAATGTGACACACTAAACTCTAACGCGACACCCAAAATAAAAAATGTGACACCCTAAAAAACAAATATGAAACCCTAAACCCCAATATCACCCTAAAAACACTAGCTTAATACTTTATAAAATTAATATTACACCCTAAACCCCAACACAATACTATAAATAATAATTTGACAACCTAACAAATAATCAAAATACCCTAAACATAAATTTGACACCCTAATACTATTACACCACCCAAAATACTAGTGTAACAACGTAAAAAATAAATGTGGCACCCCAAACACCAATGTGACACCCTAAACAATAGTGTGATACCCTAAAGACTAGTGAAATACCCCAATCACTAGTGTGACACCCGAAATAAATATGATTTCTTAAACCTAAAATTTATATAGTAAAAACTAGTGTGATACCTTAATAACTAGTGCAAAACCCTAAACAATAAATATGACATGCTACACAACTAATGTGACACATTAAACACTAGTATGACACCCTAAACACTAGCGCAAAACCGTAAAAAGTAAATGTGACACCATAAACACCATTGCAACACCTTAAAAATAAAATGTGAAACCCTAATGACTAATGTTACACCATAAACAACAAATACGACACCCTAAACAATACAGTGGAACTCTAAACAAGCAATATAACACCATAAACTATAATGTGACACAAAATTGACTAGTCTAACAACCTAAACCCTAGTGCAACGCCATAAAAAATAATTAGAACACCCTAAACAAAGTTCCCTAAATAAAACATATGACACTCTAAACCTTAATGCGAGATTTTATACCCTGGTGCAACACCCTAAACACTAATTTGATACTGCAAAATAATTTGACACCATAAACACAAGTGTGACACCATAATAAATAAATTTGACACCCTAAACCATAATGTTGCATAATAAACATGAATGGGATAACCTAAAAACTAGTGGACACCCTAAACAAAAAATATTACACCTTAAACACCAATGTGACATGTTAAGCACTAGTATGTAACCCTAATAACTACTGTAACACCTTAAAAATAAATGTGATAGCCTAGGAAACTAATGTGACACCTGAAACAATATATGTGAAACCATAATGACTAGCGTGACATCCTAAATAATAGATATGACACCCTAAACACTAGTGTGGAACCCTTAATAACAAATATGACACCCTAAAACCCAATGTCACACCATAAACACTAGTCTAAAAACCTAAACACTAATACAACACCCTTAATAATAAATATGACACCTTAAACTCTAGTGTGACACTATAAATGATAAATATGATACTGTAAACACTATGCAACACCCTAAACAACAAACATGGAAATCTAAACCATGATGTGACAATTTAAACATGTGTGTAACACCTTAAATAATAATTTGATTGCCTAAACAAAAAATGTGACACCCTAAACAATAGTGCAACACAAAACAATAAATGGTACACCATAAAAATTAATGCAACACCATACATTATGATTCCTTAAACCCTAATATGAAACAATAAACACTAATGTGATTCTCTTAAAAATAGTGCAACACCTTAAGCAGAAAATGTGACACCCTAAATAACAATGTGAATCCCTTAACAATATAATTACACCCTAAACATTATTGTAACACTATAAACTAAAACATTGATATCCTAAACAGCAATGTGATACCCTAAACAGTAAATGTGCCACCCTCAACACAAGTGCAACACCCTAAACACTAGTATGAAACCCTAACCAATAAATTTGAAACCATAAACAATAATATGAAACACTAAACACTAGTAAGAAAACCTAAATATTAGTGTAACATCCTAAACAATAAGTATTACACCCTAAAAAACAATATGAAACCCTAAACTATAAATGTGACATCCTAAACAATAGTTTGACACCCTAAATACTAGTATAAAACCATAAACAACAAATGTGACACTCCAGACAATAGTATGGGACCATAAAACAATATATTACCTAAACCCCATCATGACACAATAAAAACTAATGAAATACCCTAAAAAATAAATGTGACACTCGAAACACCAATTTGACATGTTAAATACAAGTAATACACCATAAACACTACTAAAAAACCCTATATACCAAATGTGATACCCTAAAAATTAATGTGACAACCTAAATAATAATTGTGACTCTCTAAACAAAAAATTTGACACCATAACCACTATTGTAACACTTTTTAACAACATGAATGACACCCTGAACCATAATTTAACTCTATAAGCACTAAACATGAATGTGGAATCCTAATCACTAGTGTCATACTTTAAACACTAGTTGACATATTAAACAACAAATTTGACACATTAAATACTTGTGTGATACCCTAAAAAACAAATATAACATCCTAAACCCAAATGAGAAACTATAAACACTAGTGTGATAACCTAAATACTAGTGTGACACCCTAAATATTAGTACAACATAATAAACTCTAGTGAAACACGTTAAATACAAAATTTTACACCCTAAACACTAATGTGATGCCCTAAATAGTAAATGTGACATCCTAAACCCCTATGTGACACCATAAACACTAGTATGATACTTTAAACACTAGTGTGACACTCTAAACAATAAATGTGACACCGTAAACACTAGTGTGATAACCTAAACACTAATGTGGAACCTTAAACAACAAATGTGAGACCTTAAACACTAGATTGACACCATAAATTGTCATGAGATGTTAAAAAAAATTGTAGGGTATCTTAGGGCCACTTTATGGACATGATTACAATGGGACATTAGGGTGATATTATGGCATTTTTACTAATTTCACCATTAATGTCCGAAGTGAACATAAAATTAAAAAATTAAAAAGTGCTATAAAATAAACCCTAAATTCAAAAAATGAATGAAATACTCCATTCACATGAAAATATTTTATGGGCCTCCAAAACATTGTTTCATTACTTTTGTAGTGTCATACTCTATCGTAATCGATCAGTGAGAGTAATTTGGAGTTCATAATTCTTTGTTAACGATTACATTATTGGATTTGTGATGATTATTAAATATAGTCATTGTATCTTCTTTTGGTTGAATGTTAATAAAATCTGTGAATGTCTCTCTAGGAACTAGTTGTGGTAGAAGTGTATCCTCACGTATTTGGATGGTTAGACATGTGATCACAATTGATTTACAATTTCAAAATAATAATAACAATTATAACAATGATTTAAAATAATAAAATAAAATTTGAAAATAATAAGATGATAACAAATTAAATTCAACTCAGTCTAAATTGAATGTCAACCTACAGATTTCTACCTTGGGGGTGTGTTTTTCATGTGGGAGAAAGGATGGGAAGCATATTTGATAGGAAAATATTAATGGGGATAAATGGCAGGAGCACTTTTTATTCAATCTAATTATTCCAAAATATACACACACACACACACACATATATGTATGTATGTATATTTTGAAATAATTAGATTGAATATATATATATATATAAGGTGATTTTTAGCAAAGTAATGATAATTCGATAACTTATATGAAATAAATTACAAATTTAAGATTTTAAAATATAAAGAAAGAAATAAATAAATAGATTAAATGGAGAAAGTGAAGTAGTTGGAGGAGGTAAGGGAGGTCTGGTTGGAGCTTTTTGTGGGTGTGAAGAGGATACATCAAGTATAGAGACCCATAAAACATAATGGAATGATATTTTGGTAAAATTGGTTGTCAGCATTAAATTAATTGGGAGTAGACATTTCAAAGTTTTCAAGAAAATGTATTTTACAGGTGTAAATTTAGAATCCACAAAAAATTTCATCTCTCTCCCTTATCATTCAAAGATGAAGTTTGAGTATTTCCTTTTCTAATTACGCAATGTTAATCCCTCAACACCAAAAAAAAATATGCTCCCATATTTCTCAACTTCACAACACTGCATGGATTAGGACACCATTGACAGGTTACAAATTATACTCCAAATTTTTTTTTTATTCCCTTCCAGATGTCAAAGGGGAAATTTATCACTAATGGGTGAGTGCATGAACTCAAACATTGTAGGTATTCTTAGAATAATTTTTTTGACGAAGGAACTACACATTTTGCATACTACATACATTATTCCTATAGATTTTGATTCATACCTTTAATGATTGTAGACCTACATTTCCAAGAATCCATTTGAGAGTAAGAAAATTTACCCCACATTAATATAGAAGAATTTAAGTTCACCAACCAAATTATGGTAAAATAATCCCCTTCCCATGAATGAAAAATGTGGATATTTAGTGAAGATTTCTAAGTGCTTGTCGATTTGGCTTAATAGTCATCTTCTCTTAGAATATGCTAATTACAATTCTTAGAAGGCATGATTAAATTCTCTTTCCACCATCTGTATTTGTAGTTTTTATTATATTCACAATCAGATTAGATCTCAAACTAGTATTTTTTAGTTACTGTTTGTGTGCACCCTTCTCTTGTTTGAATTTGTAACCTTCTAATGCTTACGAAGCACAACATTTCTTTTGTCAATTATTTAGTTACAAATGCATGGGTAGAAGTTAGACACAAATGGGTTTAATGTGACAACTTTTGAAACCTATACATAAATACATACTTGCAGTGGATGCTTAGTATTTGACTAGATAACTGAACTAGATACATTTCCTTTAAAAAAAATTCTTTTTCAAGATGTAGAAAGGTGCAGGTGGAGATTCCTTACAAAATATGGACCATCCTCTTTTCATTACCATGTCATCTTCCTAGAATGGATCTCTCCCCTTCTACTAACTAAATTTTAAATTTTTCCTTTTTAATCTAATTAGACGATAAAAATGCTAAATATAGTTTATAACATAAAATTATCATATTGTATCAAACGAGGTTTACAAACATCCTTAAATAGTGTTTATACCAAGTTAGACTGCTTGTAAAACCATCCATTATGGGTAGTGTGACACATAATTAAATCATGAAGTTACTTAATTAAACTGAAAAATTTGTTATCGTATGCATTTGTATAAAGGGCACTCGACCAAGTCTAGTAAATGAGATTAAAAAGACATAACCTCATAACATTAAACCACCCCTCTCAAATTCTGTTGATTACCTCTTGATACTAGCATGCATGAAGCACTTCCAACTCTTTTCTCTAAATATTAGTTATTTTTATTTATTCCTTGATATGAAGAGAACTCTTCTCATTCCTTAGAATTCTCTAAAATAGTCATTTGACATATTGATGTAGTGGTGGTTTGAAGCACTTTAGATATCTGGTTACTGAAGGCAGTTGCTTGACACTTTGAAACCCATTTAGAATTAAATTATTTAATATGCCTAAATAATCCTGAAAATGAAATATAATACTATAAACTTTTTTTTTAATATATAGAATTTCTTCCCACTTTTGATTTGGTGTTCATCCCTTGAAAAATACATTTTCCACACCTTTTTTGGAGTCACTTGGCTTAGGTTATAGAAGTGAAAAAATATAATTCCACTAACTAGCTCAAGAGAGCTACTTCCAATTTAAGCTCCAATTTTCATTTTTGGGTGCCATGATTCTCATTGGATTTTCTATATAAAATAGAATATTTTAGTGGCTCAAGAGAGATGCTTCAAATTTAAGCTCTAATTGTCAATTTTTAGTCCCATGAGTCTCATTCGGTTTTCTATATAAAATATAATAGGTTAGATGTATTAATTTTTCCATTCAGGTTTTTGGAGATCCTTTTTCAGGCCTTTTTGTAGCCATCTGGGCTAGTTCATACAATAAGGAAACCAGGTCCTTTTGAGTAATTTCACCCCTAGAGACATGTTTACTAGGTAAAACAATTATTGTATTTAAACATGTTTTTTAACCACTTCATGTTTATGATATTGTGATGATATGATAACATAAAAAACATCGATTTACGTGAAACAAAACACTTCCTACTTGAAACTCTTTGCGAAAATGAAGATAAGAACTATTCAGAATTCAAATCTCCCAGACTCTAGAACCTGATTAAAATTAAAATTTTGTGTGGAAATATTTTCTAGTATCTCCATTGTATAGATTTTGTTATGTGAATATAATACCTTCTTGTATGAAAGAAATGAATGAAAATTATCTCTACATTCTCTCTCTAAAACCTGAAATATGTAATTATGAATTGAGAGGTTGTGGGAAAAATAAAATTATTCTCTCTCTCTAAGTTATTGATGCTAGTTTGGTTAGTTTTTTTAGATGGAAAGGGTGGGGTATTTGCTAGCTTTTTCTTGACCCATGATTACATGATTTTATAGTTTATAGGTAGTGTAACGAAATAGAAATGAATGATAATTGTTAAACCTAAAATTATATTTAATTTGAAACTTGTTAATTTACAAGAATAAGGAAATGTAAGGTTATATTTAATACACATTCCTATATTCAATTTAAAAATAAAATTTTCATATTAATGTTGTAATAAATACGTGGTTGGATTTTATTTATAACTATGTTAATAAAGAGGACAGGAGATGGAAATTAATAAATCATAAATTGTAAAATATATTGTATTTTTATATAGTAGGTTGTTTCAAGTAAATTTACTAAATGTCAGAAACTAGCTCATGACATGTAATATTAATCTTGGAAGTAAGTGAATCAATCAGAAAATTAATGAAATAAAACACCTAATTTGTAACATAATAATTTACTTCACTTACCTTGTACATATTATTCCCCTAGTTTTACTAAAAAAAAACAAGTGCAACCCTTAAACAACAAGACATGAGCCTATACTATCATGAAATATCATATGATTACTATAGTAAGTAGGTCAGTATTACATGATCCTTTTAGAGAATGGGATAGAGAATCCTCTTTTTTTTATCTCCTTTAAATAAAACCTTTCACAAAGTGGATTTAGTGCACCCATTTCATCTACACTGTTAATGTGAGTAAAAGCCTCATTACACCCTTACAGGTATGGGTGTTATCTTAGCAAGTGAAGGGTATAACATTTAATTTTTGCAATGTGAAATATTTACTCTATGTTAACCATGGTTATGACTTCCATGCTACATATTTTAATGGAACCAAAATTATAGCACCTATTATTTGGTTACTAGTGGGTGAAACCATGGAGTTTATAGCAATTTCTAACATTGTGTTTTATAAAGGGTATTGATAATATAAATTGAATTCAGGATTATGTGATAATCTTGCTGGATCTCGCTCCTCCAAGAAATCAATGGTATTTTAATCTTATTGCTCAAAATTTTGTGAGATAGTTATGTTGTAGGTATTCTAGTGTTGAACCTATGGTACGTTATAGATGTTACAAAAAAGAATTTAATGGATGTTTATTTTATACTACATAGAATTAGAGTAGTATGTTAAATCCATAGTGTTCTCACCTCTTCAATTAACTAATAAAATATAATAATAATGTATAGATTTCTTCTTAAAGGAGAATATTTTGATAACATTGATGTTGACCTTATGGTGAGATCTAAGTGATATAACTAGAACACCATTAAATACCAAGACCTTTTAAGAGGCTATTAGTGGATGAAATTTTGTAATCTATATCAGTTATCAAAATTGTGTCATGTAAGGTCTTGATTTTGGAAGTATGGTGGAAATTGGAATTTATTCCCTTGAACTTTATTTTAAACCATTTTCATGTTAATAAAAGTAAACTGATTTTTTTCGTGTAGAATCAAGTTCTTGGAAATGATGTGACTTGTATGTATAGCTAAAATGATTTAATCCAATGTGTAATACACCAAATTTAGTTGTAATAAATATTTGAAAATTATAACGTATGAATATTGTGGTTAAAAATTGAGTTTACCTAAGAAGAAAAATTTGAAGTATAATCCTTGTGCGTAAGATGTCATAATAAAATGGAAAATTTATAAAATTTGAAGTAAGAACATTACATAATTATATTTTTTAAACAACTCACAAACCAAATATAAATCATCTAGCTTAATGATAATAAGAATGTAATCATTGATATCTATGTATGTTGTGGATGTTGTCCTTTCTTCTATCTTTATTTTGTGGTTTTTCTATTGTATCATGTATCACTCCTTTCATAAAAAGGGCATATTTTAGTGTTAACCATCTTCTCATTATATTTTTTAAGTGGGTCCATGTCATCTTAGGTGTATCTTGTGATCTTAAATTATTCTAAGTGATCCCACGAGATGTTGTAAAACAATTTAAAGGAAAAAAAAAACTTATCCTAGTTTGTTTTTTATGGTGTTTTGTTCCTACATGTGTGGTTGTTAAATTTTTTCATTATTATTATATTGTGTGGGGTAGTGTAGAAAAAATTTCAACCTTTTATGGTTTGCACAAGTTGTTGAAAATGAGACTTTTAACCTTTATAGTTTTGTTAGTAATTTGTGGGGAATGTTTTTGGGGGTTATTGCATATTTGTGGGGAATTTTTATAGGGGTTTATTGCATATTTGTGGGAAATTATTATAGTATTTTGTTCCAAATTTTTGAGTTTTTTAAAAAGGATTTTGTTGTACATTTTAGTGGTATTTTTAACAGAATTTGTGGGGATTTTTTATATGTTTTTTTTAGATTTGTGGTCCATTATTATAGATTAGAATTCTATATTTTTGGGTTTTTTATTCAAAGGTTTTATCGGATTTGTAGTAAAAATTTTGGAAGAGAAAATCCATTGAATGAATAAATAGGTAAACCTTATGATTATCTTTATCATTTTTTTATGTTCTTAAATATTATTTCTTTTAGTTATTAACACATGATTTATATTCATTACTCTTATTGATTCCTACGATTATCATATATGTTTGACAATACTAAATATGAACCACAATTGTTTTTCTCAAATAACCATCCAAACCTTACATTAGTGCTAAGGTTTAGATAATCAATATTTTCCATAGACCCATACAATCTCATAGGACATAAATTGAATTTTGGCTAGGATTTATTAAAAATTCTATCTTCTCCACATACTTTAATTTTCATAGAATTACATACTTCAACATATATCTAATCTAATAATATTTTTGAGTTTTAGAGGTTATTTTAATCATTCATGTAAGGGTGTTAAGGTAGGACACATTTAGAACCATTAGTTCTAATCATATATGTTTCTCTATGTTCACATATTCATTCCACTTGAAATTCATTATTAAGTTCTAATTACGTAACAAGTTCATGTAAATGAGAAGAAGATAATAAGTGGCCTAATATTCATTAACATTGGAAAAATATAAGTTTTAAAGCTTAAGAGAGATTTCATCGAGTCCAATAAAATTAAATCACTTTTATCTTCATCTAAAAACATTTGAATCCCATTTCAAGATAATAATATAGTAGTTAGAGTAATATGGATTTCCAAATCTACTCTTCCAACAAATAGTTAGGGTTCTAGTGTCCCAAGATTACAATGGTGCATAAAATAAAAATTCAAATTAAAAGTGGTCAATTTAAATGTATATCTATTACTATACAATTCACATTATGTGATCTAATTAAATAACTTACATCATAGCTTATGTATAGGAGTCAAGGGTACAATTAAAAATATTTTTTTATAATAAATACTATAAACAAATTTCACTCATATTAAACAATACTATATACTTATTGAGTAATTAGAGAGTAGTTTATAACATGAGAGTATATATAATATTTTTCAATGTGAAACTTTAAACATTCATAGATGAATTTTAACATGATTTTATAGATATGATAAAGAATTCACTATTTTACACAATATCATACTAGAAACTTAAATTTATTGAAAACATATTACTCTCGTTCACTTATCTCAAGTTTAGATTATGATTATTATTCATACCCAGTACGAAAACCTAATACCATAAAACTCATTCATTAGATTCCATGAGACCCGTATCCTAGAGTTTTTCAAATTTTACATACATGTCTACTAGAGCATTAGAAACATCACACAAAAATCAACTTCCTGAAATGATTTGATGAGTTTTAATACCCTATTTATAATATATTGTTAATAGAAAATGTAGAATGGAGTAGCCCAAGTAAATGGGCATGCTTGATTTCTATTGTGAAAAATGTATATTGAATGATAATGTTAATTTATAGTGATTTTATCATAATCATACAATTATAATGTCATTTGTTTACACTCTCAACCTTAAATACAAAAAAATTTAGATAGGTAACATTAAAGGATGTTCTAAAAAAATTTATTACTACGTTAAACTCTCCTCCCATCTAACCACCAAAACTATTCATGTTACATTTTTTCAACTCTTTCAAGCCTACATTTCCAAGAAACCTTCTTTAAAGGATAATTAAATCTGACCCAACCTCAATGAGAGGGAAATTTATGTCTTTATAACTCTTTTGATATAACCACTTATGCACACTTCAAAAACTGCAACCGATGAGACTAAATTTATTTACTACACTTTTCAAATGTGTATGATACAAATAATGACACCAATAGTGTAACAACACATAATATGGTCAAGAACATGAAATTAGTATCATAGTAATAAAAGTATAATATACAACAAAAAAATTGGCATATAACACACAAATTCATGTAGTAGTAAATGAAATTAATTTCACACAACACATAAGAGTATAAATAAGTCATTTTAATGTAAACATGTGTATTGTTTAAGTCAAAAAATTCCCTATAAGAAGTAATGACTTATTCAAGCTATGTATAAGAACTTGAGTGTACTTATAGATGTGTTTATCATGTGAAGGATTAGTGTCAATAGGTGTAGGGATTGCATCATTAATAATAATCAAATTTATGTCACATTCAAAAAAATAGAAGTAATACCATGTGTTATCATAGCTCGAATCGTGGATAGTTATGTCACTTAGTATTTCATCATATATACTCATGTGATAATCAAAATATCTCAATGTGAATGAAAGGAAATTTTTGTCCTTTGATGTTCATGTCGATAAAAATTCAATCGAATTACATCACGTCATAAAAACATGTATTATAGATTATCAACAATCCTAGTACAAGATTAAACCTAGTAAAACTTTTATATGAAGAAAAGTAACTTTATTATAACCACCATCATTAGCATGGGATGAGTAAGGATACTCTGATACACTTGTGGAGTGACCAATGAAAGTGTGTGAACAATATTTATACTGTAAATAGGATATTTATATTCTCAAGTAGGAGTGATGGGATTGTGTTGTGTAAAAATGTTATACACCTTGGCATGAATACATGTGTGATTTAAACCACTGATGCAAATATGAAGTGTGTCAAAGTAGGGGAATTTTTGATTGAATTGTGCAGGGTTTTACAGATTGTTATGAAATTTGTATAGGATATTTTCTATATTCACGTGCCATATGAATAGGTTAGATTTGAATATGAATTTTGATGGTTTTTAGCTGGGTATTTGTGCATTTTAAATCTAAAATTTAAGAGTTTATTGGTCCATTTAAATAATTTTTAGGGGGTTTGTATATTTTTAACTTGGCTATGAATTTCTTAAATAAGCCAAGGATGTTTAAGAATTTTTTTTTTCTTCCTATGTTACATTATAAAGGTAAGTAAACTTGCATTATTCTATTTTCGTAATGGTTTTTTATATATTTGTGGTCCATTTTTGCATGGTTTTTGTAGATTTGTTTGCCATTTAAAAGCATATTTTATAGATTTTTAGGCCATCTATGTAGGTATTTTCAAATGTAAAATTTTAAGGTCTCTAGTTAGGTATTTTTCAGAATTTAAATATTAAATCTACAATTTTTTTGGGCCATTTAATTTTTTATGATGTTGGATTCATCACTCAAACAAGTGCATCAAAACTACACATCGAGAAATTAAGATAAAACTACCAAAATAAAAATATATTCTCTCAATAATAAAAATAGTGATAGTAATGAAAACTATAGTGCCAATGTGTACACACCCAATGATATTGCTAAGTACCTAACTAGACCTAATCTTAATCTAATCAACCGAAAGGAGTTCATAAACAATTAAGAGTTCTTTGACATGCATAATCTATATAATAATGACACATCACTAGAATACCACTGAACCAATAACTAAATATAGATGAAACATAGTATACACTAAACATGAAGATACATTTTCCTAATAGGAATATGACTATATATAGTTGTTATCTTTCAATACAATACATGATATGCCACATCAATCAAAATGAAAAATATACACCACACAATGGGAATAACTCATGTAGATAATATTTATTTCAATGTATTTTTGAAACAAGTTTCTAACTTTGGTACTTTATTAACTAAATAATTCACTAATTCAAGTATGAATAAAAAATAAAAGGAAACATATGTAGCACAAGGTATAACTAATTATATCAAAAACTTCATACAATATTTGTTAAATAAACTAAAAGAGATGCAACCCTCACAAAAAATTAATGATCTCAACAACCAATGATATATTTATGTAAATATGTCATTTTCATGATTCATCCAGACAGATATCCAAAAATTAATATTTGCACCCCAAAAGGGGCTAATACTTATTATCTATTCTACATTATCTACTCATCCTCACGTTATGATACTTATTCCTACATAGAAATATGTATTCTTAAGCCTCAAAATTAGTTAAAATAATAACTTACATCCTTCATTGAAGGACATATGTGTATGAATTATATATATATACATTCACACACATTAAGATTTTATGTCTCAAAGGTATTCACTTCACTACCATAACTAACAAATATTAAATTTTATAAATTATTATATCAAGTCTTTGTGCACCATGGATTTTAATTAGTGGTTCTAACTAATTGATATACCTATAATAATGACAACCACATAGAATATTCAATGAAGTGCACACAACTTCGTGTAAGTTCACATTGGGAGGACTTGTGTATTATAACCTATGGTTGAATTTTTTTTGTTTTCCTTTCCATAGGTATGGAATACAACCTTAAAAAATATTGGTTTCCTAATCCTAAAAATTAGTCTATTTATAACATAACTCACATTCTTGCTAAATTTTGATAGGCACCATGTTGTTATTCGTGATTCTTAGATAGTATTTTTATTGGGATGGGATTGTGGTTTCATATTCTTATAACGAATCCACCTCGTTGGACTATGATCATAAAATGGGCATAACAAACTGAATCAGTTTTCTCCAATTCAAGATACTTATACAATTTCTCAATTTTACTGCATTTTCACGTTAAAATTGACTTAATTACCCATTTTGAAAATTCCCATAAAAATGGAATACACTAAAACAAGCATTAAAAATGAAATTTAACACAATAAGTAGTATATGATAATAGAGAACACTACAACCATATTGATAATGGAGTTCTCTCCTATTGGGACACGTTTCCCAGTTCGGAAAACACTCTTAAACCTCTTTATTAATGATGTAAAAACAATTTTCATACATTTTTTACAACAATAATGCATTTGGTATGAAAAATAAAAATAGCTTTTTTCTTCTCTTTAGGAAAGCTTTGATGTTATTGAACAATGGCCTTCCCGAAAATATCTCTCTGTAATGACGATGGGAGATCAATTTTTTGTAATTATGATGGGATATCAGTTGTTAATGATGAGAAATAATCAACATAACAATGCGAAATTACAATATATGTGTTATAAATAAGAAAATATAGATTCTCCACTATAAACATGTTATTCCACTCTATAATAACATGCTAATGCAATATCTCTCCATTGATGGGTGGATAAACTCTATCTTGTATGAAGGTAATATATTTTCTCTAATTCTTCATAAGAGGCTTTAGTTTCTAATTACATGGTTATATAAAGTCTTCCAAGATGGGTCTATGTTTCACTAAAATTATCCTCCATGACGAAAATGTCTCAAAACCACCTCATAATTATCCTTTACCCTGAAATGTCCATATCCATCAATATAAGGGGATTTATAATTTATCCATAATGGTGGGATCAAATAATATTAGTCTCAGTAAAAAAAAATTAATACTATCCTTTTCATATAAAGGGTTTAATCACACCTAAAACTCCTCATTGTTGGGGTTAAACCATATAAAACTGTTGTACTGATCTATAATCAGATAAAGCATACAAGCAATGAATGTGGAAATAAACGACAAGATAAAATAAATAAGAGAAACATAACACCAGATTTAATGTGGTTCACCCAATGTGAGCTACGTCCCTAAAGAAACGACCAATATTATTATTCAATACTTTATAGAGGAAATACAATGAAGATATCTTGTCTTCTAACACCTCACATGATGTTAAATTCTTTTCCCTTACTCATCTTCTCTTTATTGCTCACCAAGAAAATAAACATGTAAACAATTACTATTTTCTACTCTCTTACCCTCATACAATGCATACATGAATATATAAATATTCTAGGAAGCTAACTATGCTTTTAGAATCAATAAATCATCTTTAAAGCAAGATATTTATTCTAATTCTCGTTTAAATAACAAAGCACCATCGCACAGGTGACCGATGTCGGTTACCTCTTGACCGATGTCAGTTTCCTCCTAATCAATGTTGGTTTTCTCTTGACAAACCAATAACATGTAAAAAACAAGCTTCTCATGAAGCAATTAAGCTCCATACTCAACAATATCCAACTTGGATATCAATTTTTGCACTACATTGTACATCACCATTCTTGGTTCCTTTTCCTTTGTTCGTTTCTTCATCTTCAAGTCTCAAACTCGAAGACCAACAAAAGTAGAGTGAAGCTCCAACTTCTCCCTTACCAATTTCTTCATTAGCATATTCATAGGATTCTCATCCATATTAATTTTGTCTAACTTTGGTTTTCCATCCTCAAACACCTTCCGTATGAAGTGATACCTCAAGTGAATTTTTTTCGTTCTTTACTGAAATGCTGAGTTATTTTCCAGATAGATCACGCTATGAATATCACTGTATAATCCCTCTTGCTCCTTTCCCTACTCTTTCATGAACCTGTTCAGCCATATCATCTCCTTGCTAGATTCTATAGCTGCAACATACTTTATCTCTGTAGTAGAAAAATCCACAACCTTATGGAATCTCGAAATCCAGCTAACTATTGTTACACCTATTATAAAAACATATAGAGTGGTGCTCCTTCTGCATCTCCAGCCATATCCGAATCAACATAGCCACATAAAGAATTATTTGACACTCGATAGCATAACTCCATGCCAGATGTCCCTCTCAAATACCTGAGAATCGATTGGACTACTTTCCAATGTTCTTTTCCTAGATTTTCCATAAACTTGCTCACAACTCCAACTGCCTGTGCAATGTTTGGTTTAGTACAAACTTTGGCATACATAAGACTTCCTATTGTTGAAGCAAAGGGAACATGTGTCATGTACTCAACCTCCTCATGTGATGAAGGAAACTGATATTTTCTCAACTTTTAGTGTCCAGCCATAGGTGTACAAGCAGGTTTTGAATTTTTAATGTTAAACCTTTCCAACACCTTATTGATATAAGCCTCCTAAGGCAAATACAAATTCTTTTTTTTCTTGTCTCGGTGAATTTACATGTCAAGGATTTTCTTTGCAGCTCCCAAATCCTTCATTGCAAATTTATGAGCTAACCTTTAGTTAAGTTTACCAATTTCTTACATATTGGATTCTACAATCATCATATCATCCACATACAATAATAAAATAACATAGCTCTCATTTTCAAGCTTCTTAAAATAAACACAATTATCATATTCACATCTCATATAACCATGTTCATACATAAAACTATCAAATCTCAATTACCATTGTCTTGGATCTTTCTTAATCCCATAGAGGCTCTTTTTCAATATTAACATAAGTTTCTCCTTACCCTTGAATTCATAACCAATTGGATGCTACATATAAATATATTCCTCTAAATCACCATAAATAAAATTTGTCTCAACATCAAGTTGTTCTAAATGAAAATATTTTATTGCAACCAAACTTAGAACAGTATGAATAGAAGTCATCTTAACTACAAGAGAAAAAATATTATCAAAGTCAATACCTACTTTATGTGAAAATACCTTTACCACAAGCCTCTCCTTGTACCTTTTCATTCCACCCTCTTCTTCCTTGATACTATAAGCCCATTTGTTGTATAATGTTTTCTTACTTGCTGGAAAATTGACCAAATCCCATGTCTAAATTTTTTCCAAGGAGTCTATCTCCTCATCCAAGTAATGTTACCACTTCTCATGGGTATCTACATGCATTGATTCTTCAAATATTTATGGTTTGCCACTATCAGTCAATAATAAATAAGAAAAGGATGGTGAAAATATCTCTGTAGGTATACTTACTCTTTGTGACCTTCTCACTGAGATTTGGGGTGTCTGGGTCTCATTTTGTTCCTGTTGCACATTCATGTCAATATATGTCAGTGATCGATGTTAGTCACCTATAACCAACCACAGTTCCTCTGTCTACCAACTGACTACGTTTGATTTACCGACATCGATTCTAGGAGTACTAACGTTGGTTCCATTGATTGTCTGTTCTGAACCTAAACCTATCTGATGATGTTGGTTAGCCTGATTGACATTAGTTTCTATAGAACCAACGTCAGTGTCCATGGATGTCTATTTTAGTTCTGAATGTTGATTTTCCTTCAAACTTTCCTCAACTTGTTCATGTTTAGGCACCAAAACCTGATCCTTTTACATTATTTTTTCATTCCAATTAACATCACGACTCCTAACAATTTTAGAATCTTCTAAATTACCAAAATAGATATCCAAAATCACTAGATCCATAACAAATGAAAGTACATATCCTATATTTAGCATCCAACATCTTCTTATTTTCCCTATCAACATGCACAAAATCTTTTGAGTGAAAAAGTCTAAGAAAATAAAAATCTACCTCTTTTCCATACCAAGCTTCTTCTGGTATTCCACCATCCAGTGTTGTTGAAGTCCTACTATTGATCAAGTACACTTCTATATCCACTACTTCTGCCAAAAATTTCAAAGGCAAGTTGACATGTATCCTCATGCTTCTAGCACATTCCATGATTGTTCTATTCATTATTTTTACAACTCCATTCTCTTGTGGAGATCGAGAAACTATTCTTTCTCTTCGTATTCCATTTTTTGAATAATAATCATTGAAAGCCTTTCCACAGTACTCACCACCATCGACAAATCTAAGGAACTTCAATTTTAAATTTGTTTCATTTTCTACAAGGGATTTTCACCTTTTAAAAGTTTAAAAAACATCATATTTAAGCTTAATACAATAAATACATACCTTCCTTGTGGCATCATCAATGATTGTTACATAATATTGGGATACTCCAATAGAAGATAACTAGGTTGGTCCTCACACATCTGAGTGTACAATCTCCAATTTCTGATCCTTCTTTGTTGACCCAACGTTGAGAAATATAGCTCACAAAACTCAAGATCTAATTATTTCAAATCATATAACTTACCCATAGACTTTAATATCTACATTCATTTTTCACTCATATGGCCTAGCCAATTATGCCACATGGTTACATCTAAATTTGTAGTAGATAGCACAAACATTAATCAGTAACATAGGTAGACAACAATAAATTTCCTACGTTATTACCTATTTCCATAATAAGAGATCCCTTGGTAACCTTCCAAGAGTCTACTGTAAATGTAACCATGCATCTAGATTCACCTAGTTGCCCTACAAATATTAGATTTCTCTTGAGGCTTAGCACATGCCTCACATATTTCAAAACCCATGGATTTCCATTTTTCGACTTTAGATAAACATCACCTTTACTAGTAATATTACATAGCTCATCATCTCCTAAATCACCTTGAACATAAATTTTCAAATAACCCTAATTAGGAATAGCATGAAAAAGTATCTCCATAATCTGAAACCCAAGATTTTAATCTATTATCCAAAAAGAGAATAAGGGCATCTTGGTTTACCTCACTTGAAAAATTTTCTTCTTTACTTTTTTATTTACCTTTGTTTCATGTATTTTTTTCATTATACCAACACTCCTTTACGTGTCCTCTATTTCCACAATTCTAGCAAAGTAAATATATGTACCTTGATCTAGATCTTCCATGTCTTGACTTCGATCTCCCACTCTTCTTGCTCTTCAATGATCTCTCTTTATATCTTCCCCTTCTTTCTACATTTAAAGAATTTCTAGGTGATGTTTCTCCTAAGATTTTCGTGTGTATTTACTCATTAAATATTACACTAACCACATCATCAAATTTAAAACCTTTAGAAGCAGTGGTTTTATTACTAAATTCCATTACCAAGTTATCCCAACTATCTAGAAAAGAACATAAGAATAAAAGTTCTTTCACTTCATCATCATACAAAATTTATACCGATGTTTATTGATTTACAATAGACCAAAAATCAATAAAATGATTAGATCTAGATCCACCTTATTGCATATTAGAATTAAACAATGTTTTCATCAAATAAACCTTATTCTAAGAACTTGGAGTTTCATACAAATTTTGTAAAGATTTCATCAACTCTACCGTGGTTTTCACATCTATAAAATTTGAAGCCATCGATGCTGCTAGGATCTATATTATATTTCATAGAGCCTTTCTTTCAAGAACCTTCCATTCTTCGTCAGTCATCATGTTTGGTTTTCCATGATCATCTAACGGTAAGTATAGATCTTTCTGATACAAATAATCCTCCACCTACATATTCCATAGTTGATAATTATGACCATCAAATTTCTCTACTTGGTATTTACTATCTTCTACAATTTCTCTACTCCCACTCAATCTGAAAACCCTCTGTGAGTAGATCCTGTCAATACAAAAAAATTCCAAACCAAAGCTTTTATACAAGTTGTTTGGGTTAAACCATATAGCAGTGTTACGCAGATCTATAATAAGATAAAACATAGAATAAATGAATACGTAAATAAACCAGAAGATAAAATAAAAAAGAGAAAGATAACAGCATATTTCATGTGGTTCACCTAGTGTGGGCTACGTCCACCAAGAAACAACAAATATTATTATTCAATGCTTTACAAAGGAAATACAATGAATATTTTTTGTCTTCCAACATGTCACAACATGTTCAATGTTTTTCCCTCACTCAGCTACTATTTCTTTCTCACAAAAAAAATTAACATGCAAGTAAATAATATTTTCTTCTCTATTACCCTCATATAATGCATACATGCATATATAACTATTCTTGGAAACTAACTATGATTTTATAATCAATAAATAGTCTTTACAGCAAGTGATTTATTCTAATTCTTTTTTAAAGATCAAATCACCATCACACAGGTGACCGATGTCAGTCACTTCTTAACTGATGTCGGTTACCTCCTGACCAATGTTGATTTCCTCCTACCCAATTTCGGTCACTGTCAAAACCAGTAACATGTAAAAACCAGATTCTTGTGAAGTAATTAGGCTCCATACCCAACACTCACAAACTCCTAACTCTAAGCCCTCGTGCTAAAAATTCAAGATTCAGTTACTTGATTCAATATATGTTGTGGCATACTTTATATACTTATTTAATTCCTACAATATAATCATATAGTCCATATATTTTACTTTTAAATTATCCAAACATGTTTGGCTCAATAGTGGGGCTTGAAACTTATAACCATGGGGTGAGAGGTTTGAATATTTGAGCTCCACATTCCTCCTTTTTTCTCACCTGGTACGTTAAGGATGTGATATAATCCCAAATTATTTGGGTAGATGTTTGAATAGGATTTAAATGTCCTTGGTGGTGGAAAGGAGATTCGTGATTTTTCCTACACAATGTAATTTCTATTCAAATACCATTGGGCTCGGCATGAAAGTCATCAATTGATCTTTCCATCTGACTCAACCTTGGTCGTGGCGGTGACATGTTACTGTGAATATAGACACTAAATCACATACTTTGTGTATTTATATAGTCCTGATCACATACTACTATTCATTTGATTCCTAATAGAGAAAAGTACTAATTGACCTCTTTTTTTTGCCATCTTTTCTTGTTTTATGTTCTCTCTCTTGGTCTTACACTCCTCATTTCTCATTTTGTGTTCTCATACTTCAGCATTTCTCATTTTTGACACCATCGTCCAGCCAAGATACCAATGCTAGGTTCCCCTGTCGCCTCTAGGAACCCTAACCTCTTTTTTTTTCTCACATCTCTTGGGTCCTTTCTAGCTATTTGGGCATCTTATCATTTTTGTAGTTAGCCTTTTCGGGCTTGATTACAAAATTCAAGCAAGGGAATCATATAAATATATAGTTATGTGACCATAATAAAGGACCAAGAACTAAGCATTAGCTATCCCCACCTAAGGTTGTATCTAAGAGCATTCAACAGGCTTCATTTTAAGACCCCCCTCCAAAAAATTAGTTTATAGTGCATGGCGAATCTCAAAAAATTGACTTTTGAAGCGATGGCGAATTTCTAAAAAAAAAATTGTACTAAAGGCGATTTGTGAGGGCACAATTTTCTTGTATCAGGTACAATGATAAGAAATGTTGGCGAAATACAAGTATAATTTAATTTATCATATAAATAGTAGGAAAATTCACCCATATAATTGACTTATCAGTGGAAATTTAAGGTGAATTGGGCAGGAGCCGACTACTGAAAATTAGCCATTTCCAATTTCAAAAAATTCTAATATTCACGAGTTTACGAAAATTTACCACTGAAATTTTCCCTGGCATTCAATCATCCATCTATCTCCACACAAGGTAAAAAGGAATTCCATTTCTACATACACTTCATAGGATTGGAAGTTCTTTCTTTCATACACACATCTATTTACATATTCTACATCTAGCTACTTGCTCGCTATGAAAAGCAACACACACAAGATCCACCTAGGAAATGATTTTGACACATAGAAATACATTTGGTATGAGATGTAGTGCATCTCTCATTCATAAGTTCACTTTTTTTAACATCCAAGGAAATTTTGATCCCTCATTTGCATTAATTTCTTTATAGGATTTGATGCGCTTTTGGGGTTTTTCTGGTCATTACTTATTGTAGGTTACATAAGACATTTACAAACTTGGTGTGACATACTAGTGACAATAAGAAAAGGGCATTGAACATATTACGACCATCAAAAGTTGGATTTCTGAAGTTTTGAGTAGTTATAAGCGCCCAGAGTAGATCTGCGGCGCCTGCAGGCAACCCTAACCACGTCCAAGAGCCCCAATATAGGTAGATCTTGTGGTCACATAATTTTATGAGATTTTGTGTGACACTTCTTCCTCTCTTTTCATTAGTTTATTACTTTAGCATAGTCCATAATTAATTGCAGATCAGCTAAGTATTTTTATCCCTTCATTTGCAACTAGGGTTTCATACTCTTTAGATAATCTTGTTTGGGTCAAATTTTTTACTTTATTTCATATATTTAGCATTGTTACATAATTAATATTAGGAATCTATTTATTTAAATATTTTCTTAATCATTTGGTGAATAAGATGATTCAAACGGGCTTACTTTTGAGAATGTCTTTGCCTTATCAAGTCATGGACTAATATTATTATCATTTTTTCACTCTAACCAAGGTTTCTGACTTGGTTATTATTGTTGCCGATTTCATGAAAGTTGGTACTCAATATCCTCCTCACTTTATTATGCTTATGGATGATCCTACTATGAATGTGGTAGCTACTCACTGATCTCATCCTCCTACAACTCCACCCATTTCTATCCCACTACCTATAACTTCTATGGATCCCCCTGCTACTTCTAAGGGTTGCGATATCATTGAGTAACTTAAGAATACACTAGAAAAAATATCTCTCTATGAATTATTGTGTAATGCGCCTGATTTTTTTCATACATTAGAGGTTTCTCGTCATTATATTCACATTGAAAGTGATAATTATTCGGTGGCATTTACACACCTCAATATGTCTCTCAAAAGTATTGCACATGCTATTTCATTTACTGATGAGGAAATATCGTTATCTTCTATTAAAAATCAATGTGTGCCTTTGCTTATCATTGTTATCATTGGCACCATTCTGTAGTCACGAAATCATGCACTTTAGACATTTTATTTATCTCGGTCTCATACTACTATTTAGAAGGTTCTTGAGTAAATAAAGTACTAACTAACCCTTGTCTTTTGGTCATCTCGTGTATTTTATTTCATAATTTGTGACTTATTGCACCCATATGCCTAGTTGTTTTCTGACATCCTACATTATTTTAGCGTCGATTGGGGCACCCAAATTTAGTACAGGGGTGCCTATGGGAGCCATGGTCCCACCTAGGGAACCCTAATCCTTCTAGCACTTTCCTAAAACTTTTTGGGCCTCTTTTAGATATTTTTCATATTTATATTTATTGGGATCGGCCTTTTCGGGATTAATTATGAAATTAGAGAAAGATAACCCTATAAGTATAAAGTTATGAGACCATAATGAGCAACCTAGAATCATACACTACTATCACTCCATATAGAGTTACATCCATCTATTGCATTGGAATCCACATAACTCCATCATCAAGGCACAAGATAGGACAATATACATCACACTTCATAGGGGGAGGGATTCTATTTTATTCCATGCATGCATACTATTACATTTTCTACATTTAGGTATTACTCGCTACTTCAAAAAGTGTGACTGAGACAAGAACACATAGGGCACGACATGAACACACACACAACAACTACATCCGGGTCTCAAATATAGTGCAACACTCACTTAGTAAACCCATTGTTGTGGCAGATAAGGTCATCGACCCATTCATTCAACATATTTTTTTTAGGGTTTTGATACTTCCATTTGGTATTTTACAGGTTATTTATTCCTATTGGAATATTTGGGCCATTCGGCGTAGTACAAAAAAAGCAATGTGATAGGAAGGGATAATTTCATATCACCTTTTGACCCTATGAGCACCAGTTGCAAACACTTTTCCCAGACCAGTGCACCTAGATTCCTTATTAGAGCACCCATGGGCACATTAGTCCTCTCCCAGGTGCGCCAATCTAGAAGCATCATCCAGATTTGTCCTTTTCGGCACTCCTGCACAATCATTCATGCTTTCTACATTTATGTACATCACTGCAATATAGTTTGAAAGGCTTATATCATTTAGATGAGTTATTTAGTTTTCTTCCTTACACATTAGGGTTTTTTATTTCATTAGTTTGTTTACTTATCTCATTTACATAATGTTTTAGTGCATTTACTTATTACATTATATGTCTTCCTATATTATATTAACTATATTTTACTACATCAGTTTAGTTTATTTTATTTTATCACATTTGAATCATGTGTGTACTGATTGACAATGGGTTTTTCATAGATTTATGTGCTCATTCTCTTTTAAAGAAAATTAGAATGTCATACAATCTAATTGTTAAGAATGCCACTCTTATTTGTGAGTATGATTCAACTACTAACACATGCTTAGAAAATATTGCATTACCTTTACAATTCAAGCCTAATATTGTCCCTACATAATTATTTGGTATCGATACCTCGTTTTAATTAAATATTTTGTTGGGCAAACATTGGTATCATGCAATGCGTGCAATTCCCTCCAATTTTCATCAATGCGTTAAATTCCTACATTAGTGCTACGAACATACCATTGCTGCGGATCCTGATACATTTGAATTCAGTCATATAGATTGTGTTACTCCTATGCATATTCCTTAATTACATTTATTTGATATACGGGTAAGTGCAACAAGTTGGGGGATTAAAATGTGGACATGAAAATGTGAAATTCACGTACCGCGATCGTAGTTTTTCAACCCGCAATCGTGGGTTATTTTCTTCAAGATCAGGAATCTCTAAACCTAAAACCATGATTTCGGTTTATAAACCACAATCACGGTCCTCTGAGAAATAAATAAGAGACCCTTGACCCCCAATTTCCCCATTTTTCTCTGCGAACCATGATTTCTTCCGCACTGTCGGCACTCGCACTTTGAATACCCCATGAAAATTGGTCTTCATACTTTTAAATCATAAAATATTAATTGATTTCACTAAGATGAAGAGGTAATCCCTCAATTTTGATCAAATTTCTTACATTTTAGGTTTTTTTGGTGATTTTCATGGGTTTTTCATTTATTTGTTCTGTCTATTTCTTGGCAAGGTGTTAATCCTATAAACCATATAAATATTCCTCAAAACCATCCAAATATTCCTCAAAAACCTCCAAAAATTCCTCAAAACCCTCCAAACTTTCATCAAAACCATCCTCTAAATGTTCGTCCACCTCCTGTGGATCCTTCTGTCCCGACATAACCAGTAAGAGCACAAGGTGATATTGTTAGAAGAATCTGACAAATTTTTTTTTGCCATTGATAACCTTATTTAGTACAAAACACAAAATCATGCCACAAATCCATCCTGCATGACTTTGGCCAACACACTGTAAATAGTGATTGGTGAAGTCAACTCTACATCCAACCAAATAGACAGATGGAATACCTTTAGAGATGATTGTAGGTATTGGTATGTAGATAAATTATCCCATGATACCGTAAAATACAAAAAAAAAATCAGAAGACCACATTTTTGGATTATTTACAGAGACAAGATCCAATGCCCCTCCCCCCTTAAAACTACTTGCAAATGGTACCCAATCCAATGGTGCCACGACGACCAAATCAAGAATAATTTTTTACACCAATGGTGGATTGATTTTTATTATCCACCATGCAACAACAATGAGTTTCCTCTCTATTTTTAAATAAATTGTATTTCAAGTGTGTGCTTAATGAGGTCCCAAAATATTTTTACTTTTCTTATTTTTACGGGTGAGGAGGTGGCTCTGTACAGAGTAGATCAGGTGCACGTGTTGGTCAACATAGGATCCCCCACACCCGAAAACCACTACTTCCTTCATTTATCCCTCCTACAGTGAAGGAGGTTAAGGAAATTGACACACTACATGCACTGAGGGAGCTCATTGACACTCTGACCCATCATAGTAGCTAGATTACATCTGGTGATGTTGGTGGAGGAACCAATTTTAGTGCACCACACCATTGCAGATCATACATATAATATCGGTCAATCTAGCACTTTGTAGTGTTATTCAGAGATCTAAGCACTCTGACTATTTCCACTCACACTACTGTTAGCATTTCACACACAATGTCTTCTTGTATAAGCACTACTGCTCCACTTTTTAAGGATCCACTCAGACCTACATCTTGTGCACCTGTTACAAATATCCTTGACACAAGCATGATAATGCAATCACTGATTTTTTTAATGATGAGGTCGATACCATTGAACTTGTCGATGAAAAATTATGAAATTTTAATTTTACTCCTATTGAGGTCGATGATTCATATTTCAATGATACTTTCATTTTTTTTGGCCTTGGTGAATAACAATTCAAAACACCCCCTCCTTATACTAATCCTATGGTAATTTATCGGGGGTATGTCCATACTTTGGATGTCATTTCACCTCCTTATGGGCTATCTCCATCTACACTTCCTCCTTTCACATGCATGTTATTCATGAATAAATCTTATTTGCATCTTATTCCACTGGATATTATTTTCTATGATATTATTTTCTCATAAGATGGCTTGACTCGACTTGGATTTACACTTAATGACACCTTACTGCCACCTCATTCATCCCATATTTACCATGGATGTGTCCATATCACGTCTTCCTATCATATTTGTGTCTTTTATCTAACAGTATTTGTGGCATGTGTTCCTCGAACTTCTCCACTGACACTTGGGAAATATTGGTTGGATTACATTAGGGGCACTTTGGACCCTAATCATACTAGTATTACATTCCCTATGCCTTTCGATCATGTTTCTATATGAAATGATTCATCCCTTAATTATTCACAGAATATTACTCGTTCGTATACACATGGATGTCTACCAAGTCCTTTCATCGATGAGGATTACACAATGCACATGTATAATTTATGCCACATTGGCTCGTTATATGATCAACCAGACGTTATTTCTTATTAATTTTTTGATGCATTCCCATTTGGATTCAATCAGGGAAATTAATACCACTTAGATGAGGTCACTTGATCATTCTCACCATTTCATACATGGGGGGCATCGTACTTATTCTCCCCCTTTCTTTCTAACATTATTTGGTGTCTTACATACTCTATACTCCACATATAATGTTTTACACACATCTTACAGATCTTTATACAACCTTTTATTATCATTACCTGATGACGCACTCTGCTGCTATGGTTAAAACTTGACTGTTAAGGGAATACTATACACTTGAACCTCACACATTTCACACTTGACAAATCACATATTCATCACATCTCTTTTTCACATCATCTATTACACATCATCTACAATTTATGCGTTCATGATGTATCTTTCTTACATATTTTACACATTGTAGTCATTACCCTATCACACACTCTAGTTCAACAGTTCATACTCAACTACTAAGGCTATCCTTCTGAAATAAACATCACCACATCACTCACACTCTACACTCTATGTTTTGATGGTCATATTGTTCTAGTGCATTATTCAAATCATTTCCTGATGACACACTCTTGTTCTATGGTTCGTTTTAGTCTGTTAAGGGGGAATTTCTAAATGAACCTCATCTCATACATACTCATTCACATTCACTCAAGGGCACATGGATACTATCACACTCACTTTGCATTCCATTCCATCTCACTCGTCCACAACATACTACATATCTTGGTCACACATTGTTCTTGTTTACTTATACTTGCATCTACACTTTACATATTATGTTAGCTAGATATATCGTATGTCAATATATTTTCAATATAGACATGCATATTCACTTGATTTCTAGTTGTGATGGAATATTGTACATAGATCAATACACAAATTGTGGATGCTCGATGCACTACCTATTACTAGTCCCCTTTACAGCTCTTAGGGGAATCAACTTTTGTACACATCAAAGGTGCTATTATTTTGATTTATAATAATTCTTATTCATACTAACACACTCTTATATCGAATCATACACATTTTGACATATTTTTTAATCTTTCTAACATGATAATGGGTGCTTCATGTGCAACATTTATGTTGTAGGTCCATTTACCTCCATGGTTGTCTAGTACATTTCTTATTATTGTCATCAATATTTTTTCATTATTTTTCATTACTTGTGGGATTTACCCCTTGTCTTGTATGCACTCTATATGATTTTGGCCACATTTTACTTATGTTTCTTGTGACATCATGAGTGATGTCCCATGTTTGAAATGTTCTTTTTGTAGTCTAGTTTTTCTACACCATTGCTTGTCTGCATTGTTTTCTTACTTGTTATCTTACACATTATCTTCTACATGCATGATTTATCTTGATTACAGTAACACTTATTTTCTATCCAATTTTTTCACATGTGCCTTGGTTTCTACTAATCACACTCCCTTCCCTTATGGGGAATCAATTACGGTTCAGCAGTCGATCCTCGTTTGGGCCGCATACTCCTCAGTGATGTTGCATACACCCCAAATGAGGGAGGACATCTATTGGGTGAACTAGTTACCTCACAAAATAGTATATAGTCATAGATCATGACATTTCAATACAAATTCAAGACATTATTCAATCTCAACACCGACCAAGAACTTGACTTGGGTCCTTAGCACAACACAAACACTAGCACCCAGACCTGGATAATAGCACTTGGGTGCCCCTGAACCTTATTAGATGCTTGTTACTAGGGGAATTTATATAGCATTTTACACTTTAGCACTTTTTTTAGTAGTTTACACAATATATTTTACAGGACACATAGTCCTTTAGCACTTGACATGCATGCATTACACCTTCTTTTCTACTTTTGCGTTGGATCAAAATAGTTCGAAATGGATTGAAATTTTTAACACCATATGTATTGATTTTCAAATTTTGGGAATAGGTTAAATGTTAGAGAATGACAGTAAAATTTTCTCGTTATACTTCTTCCATTCTTGGCATGAGATTTCCCAAAAAACTCACAGTCAGCGCAACTGGTGTGAGATATCACAAAAAACTCGTTCTTCTACATCATCTTAAAAATCCTATCTACACTCTTTATTCATCATGGATCATGTGCACATGTTTCCTTTTCATTTTTTACATACTTTTTTACACATGTTTTACATGTTTTGATCATATATACATTTATTTGAATACTTATTTGTTCTTCTCTTTTGTAGGTCTTTCCTTATGGGAAGCAGTAGTCACATCATTCACACATTAATCACACAACATCACACATCGATCGACATCAAAAATAGGTATAATGTGACATCTACAAATACAATCTCACCCTAGGGTCATCATCGTCAATTTTTTACACTTCCTCTGCTTTAGTTTCAATGCTTCACTCTTTCTCACTCCATGCTTTTTCTTGTCTCTCAGCATGCTTTTTTACGTCAATATACATGGTTATCAAGTACACATATCTTATCTACTTTATGTTATCAATCATTTTATCAACAACATAAAGTGGGGGAAAATGTAGACATTAAATCACACACTTTGGCTATCTATCTCATCCTGATCACATACTATGATTCATATGATTCATAACAAAGAAAATTACTAATTGATCTCTGTATTTGGCCATATTTGATTGATTTTTGTTGTCTCTCTTTGTATTAAACTCCCTCTTTCCTATTATGTGTTCTCATACTTCCTAATTTCTCATTTTAGACACTAGCACCTAGTTAGGATGCCAGTGCTAAGAACCCTTATCCCCTTTGGGAACCCTTGACCTCTTTGTATTTTACTCACATATTTTGGTTATTTTCTATCCGTTTGGGAATCTTATCTTTTTGGTAGTCATCATTTTCAGGGTTAATAATAAAATTTAGGCAATGGATTCATATAAATATAAACTTATGTGACCATAATAAAGGACCAACCACTAAGCATTAGCTATCAATACCTAAGGTTGCATCCAAGAGCATTTACGAATCCATATATCTCCACACAAGGGACAAGGGAAATCCATTTCTTCATACACTTCATAGGAGGGGAATTTCATTCTTTCATACATACATATATTCACATCTTCTACATATAGCTACTTGTTTGCTATCAATTGCAATATGCACAAGAGCCACTTAGGGCACGATTTTTGACACACACACACACATAGAACTACATTGGGTCTAAGATTTATTACGTCACTCAGTCGTAAGTTCAATTTTTTTTATATTCAAAGAGAGTTTGACCACTCATTTGAAATATTTTCTTTTTTAAGATTTAATATGCTTTTGGGGTTTTACAGGTCATTTCTTTGTTGCAAGTTATAGGCGACATTTGTGAACTTAGTGTGACATACTAGTGACAATAAATTTTTTTTAAAACATATCTTATGACCATATAAAAGTATATTTTTAAGGTTTTGAGAAGTCATAGGTACCCAGAGTAGGTTTATGGTGTTCGCAGGAGCCCCTGACCTAGTTTAGGTATATCTTACGGTCACACAATTTTCTAAGCATCTATGTGAATCTCTTCCCACTTTTTTCATAATTTTTTTACTTCGTCATAGTTGAGAATTAATTACAAATAAGAAAATTATATTTATCCCTTCATTTGCAACTAGGGTTTCATACTTTCTAGATTATCTTGCTTGGGTCAAATTCTATACTTTATTGCATATATTTAGCTTTGTTACATATTTAGTATTAATCATATAGTTATTTCAATATTTTCTTAATCAGTTACCAGTGACTTGGAATCTAAATAAATTATTTATTGTGGAAATGAGTTCAGTTTTTTATCTTACCAAGCTAAAAGTGGAACTCTCTAGGTATTACCTCGGTGTCATCTCAAAGAGCTACCAATGATGATTTGGTCTATATGAGTGAGCTTGATGATGTGGCACTATTACAAGGTAACGGGGCCCCTCTCCTAACAAAAAAAAAACCTCACTGGCTATTGGTCCCCCATCTGGCACATAATCTTTTCCAAATCATTCTTTTCCACATATTGACATGTCATTGGTTGACCTGATAAGCTTAGTCGGTATTGTGTAGCTTTATCCCTTTTTACCTATCGATGAAAATATTTTTCACACCATAAATTTTATATACAATATCAATTTTATCCCATTAAAAGAGTTTTTGAAATCTCTCAATACGTTCTTCTATAAGAAATTATTTTCAGATAGTGTGTAGCTCATCTAGCCTTTGGGTATCCTCCATATCACTCCACCCCACTGAAATAGTTTTGGTCCACCAAAATTCTTCAATCTAGAAAAATAACTGAAGGTTCCACTCTATTTATAGCTTATCTTTACTCTTCTATTAAAAAAGTGTTCTTCTTTCTACTCGCTAAGTACTCAAGAGAAATATTACCAATAAAAGGACATGTACTTCTTAACTTGATTTATAATCATTGGAAGATATCTCTCCCAACTCAAGTTTGTTTATCTCATTTATGGGATATCTCTTGCAATGTAAGGTTGTCTCTTCTAAAACATGGCTGATTCTCCCATTGTGGGGTTTTTACTCCCAATGCAAGGCTATCATCTACAAATGATATCTACTCTATGAGTCTCTAAGGTTCAATCTTCACCCAACACCTAATGCTTTCATTCACCTAGAATCTTCTCCCTGACAATGGGACTACAAGTTCTTTATATTATCTCTTAGATGTCTCTATAACAGTCTCCTATTCTTTAATTAGATACTCTTGCATTGATGACATATATGGGTAACAAATGTTTATTTTCCCATAAATAGTGGTTGTCTATTAGAATACACCAAAATGTATGAAATTTCTTCATTTTTCTCTCTTCAAGGTTGACTACCCATTCTATATCCTATAAACCTAGGTAACAAAGAGAGCTCATGACTCCCTCCTATATCTGCTAACTAACTTTATTACAATCTTGTTGTCTTTTCTTCAACTTGGTGAATTATCTTAGCCGCTACATTTTTTGCAACATATAATGATGTTTTCCCAACTTAGATGTTTTCATACTCTCCTTGTTCACTTTTCTCAAAAAGGGTGAGTAAAATACATTATATACTGAGCATTGTTTTTATCGGTCACCACTTTTTCAATTTTCCCTTTTTGGGGTCTACAATTTAAATGTAATATACATGGATTGTACACATAACTCCATTACATATGTTGTTTACATTTTGGTATTACAAATATGTGTAGACACATAAAACAACATTTCAAAAATGAAATTCCACTCACCCAACAAGGTGTAATTCCCATGTTTATTTCTAGTGACTTCATATTCTCTTGGAGAAACACTTTGGCTCACTTGCATACTATACAATACTTGTCAATAAATATTTATTGTTTTCATAACTTGGAGATCCTTTGTTTGAATTTCCCTCTTGATGGAGTGTCTCTTTATCATTCTTGAAAATACAGAAAAAGTGGTAAGCCAAAAATTGGATGGTTATTCAAGACTCACCCTCAACAAGTGATCTACCTCTCCACTTTCACATTTACAAGGGCTTATTTTCCCTTAATCCTATCCAAAAATGAAACTTACAAAAAGGGAATTGGATGTGAAATAAAGATGCTACACAAAACTTATCTATGAAAAAATACACTATTTATCGCATATCTGGTTGTGATCCCAAAATTCATCTCTAAATTCCTTCAAACCCTCATTCAAGCACACCTTCTTCAACTTGCTCTGTATAGATATTTCATGGACTTGTCTTAGTCTCAAACCCTTGCACACATGCTCTCTAATATTATTTTAACTAGCTAATGGGGTTTGGGTGGATCGGTTAAGATGGAAAATTGTGTCCGGATCCACCCAGGTTTAAACCTTGTTGGGTGTGATCCCTTTGGGGTGGTTTATTGGTGGTGACGGGTGTCACATCACTAGTGGTTACAGCTGGTGGTTCCTATTTCCAGTGGCACACTTTACATCATTAGCATTGGTGTTAGCGGTGACTGATGGCTCTAAAAATAGTGGTGGAGGAAAAATTCCATCATTATTGTAGGCTTAGTTTTCATTTTTTGTGATTTTGATGGACTAATTGTAATATCTTGTCTAAGGACGTTAGTATTGTTAAAGGAGGGGACCTAAAAATACCCTGGTTCATAGCTCAGGTCAAAAGCGTTTAACGATAAAAAAAATTATTTACAAAATAAAAAACTTCTTAATATTTCAAAACATTCCCTCATACCTTTTATTTACTTATACTTGGGTCGCACTTTTCCCCCTTAGATCACTAGTTCAAAATTGAACCCAAAAAATCACTTTTTTACCCTTATCATCTTTCAAACACAAGGGAGGTTGGTCCTAATATTTTAGTTCAACCACTAAATATTAAAAAACTCCTAATAAATTCATTAAAATATTCACATATTACCCATATAGGTCATTCATGGAAAAAACCATCAAACATGAACAAAACTAGCTTAAAACCCCATCACTTGGATGAGCTAAAACTACAAGTTGCAAAAACATGATTATTTAAGATAAAAAATTGTAATATAACATATAAAAATCATATGTGGTTATTAATTATATTTTACCAGTCAAATTATTCATAACACAACTCAAAAGGCTCGTATCCTTTACTAAACAAGTATTTCCAGCACCCCATCTTCACATTTGGACATCAAAACCATCCAAGAACAACTCAAATATGTAATATAATAACTCCATGGAATCCTTAGGATATTTATATCAAATCCATAAAATTTAGAGCTCATTACACACCCATATGTGCAAACCACAACTACTTTCCTCTTCACCAAATCAAGCTGCACATAAATAAATTTTACAAACTCAACTTGTTTGCACTCTTTTGGCAACTTTCAATTCCTCAAAATTCCTTCAATATGAACAAAATTCATACCTATTTAATATCTACCTGATATAAATAATCAAAAACTAAATTCCATGCCTCTTTTACTTCCATCTTCTAGCTAGAACAATTCTTGTCCTTAGAAACAACAAACCCTCTTCTCTACAAATCAAGTAGGATGATCCATCAACCTTCATCATCAAGAGAAAAAAATTATATCACTAAAAATCCATCTGAATAATATTTCCATAACATATCACATTTCCTTACAAATATAATTGGAAGGCTTTCAACCAATCTAATCTCTGAAAACTTCTTGAAACTACCCCAAATTTGCCTTATGACTAGTCTTCACAAATAGGGTACACTTTGTCATTTTTCACTTGAAATATTGTCTTAAAATATCATGGAAACTTATAAAAAAACAAAGGATAATTTTTTTAAAATTTATTTATCACCTTCTCTAGACAAATTCTTCATAAACTAAATTTTTCCAGAAACAAGCATTTTCAGGTGGGGCCCACATACCATCACAATCACTAACTGTTTGACATTAACTAACACTTAATCCATCATATGAGTTAAGGTGATATTTTAATAAAGTAATTTTTTAATTATATAAGTTATCTTAGATGAATTTAATTATTAATGATTTGTCTTTTAGTTGTCTTATCCCTTGGTTTGTGGGATCATGTTCTATCTTGCATATTTTGTTCCCAGATGATTTCGATGAGGGGAAATAGGGGCAGTTAGGGGCAATAATATTTTCCTGAATTTTTTATTATTTTATTTTATATTTTTCCATAACTAAACTGGAAGAAGATATGAAAAATATATTCCAAGTCCCCATACATTAGTGTAGCATCTCTCTTTTGAGCATCAGAATGCTCCACGTTGATATCAATCAAAATACACATTGTAACTTACCCATCTTGTTACAAAATAGACATATCTGTGTCAAATCCTTATTTGCAAATATTAACCTTCAAGACTTAATTTCCATGAATCAAATCATGAAAAAATCCTATATACCTATCCATTCATCACCATTTTTCATAGCCAATCAAAACTAGGCTAGTGATAAGCAATCTCTATTGTAAGTCTCATTTTCAGCTATGCTTTAGTTTGCCTGTTTCTCAGCTATTTATCTTCCCAAGGATCCTTAATGAAAAAATACATGATGACTAAACCACCTGAATGCTATACTTTTTAAACCTTACCATACACCTCAGGTATAATACCACCATGATACCAAACATGATTGGAAAATACTAATTCAAATCACAAAGCTCACAACGAGCATCCAAATCTCCATTTTTGCATGCTCAATAGGGATACTGTAATAATCCTAGAATGACCTAAATCCAACACTAAAAAACAATGTAAGTGGCCTTATTCAGAATGACATTGATACTTGACCCTTAGACACTCATGACAACATCATACCAACCATGTTTCATGCACATGACATCATTCCAAATAGGTCTCAACAAAGCTCATAACCATTAAGACTTACTGCCTAACATACCAAGCCCCAGGTCCTCACCTAAAAATCACCAAGTCTTGACACTACCAATCAAGCTTCATACTTGACCTCTTATTGACAACCTTATGGAGACACATATGACATCATGACACCCTTAATGTACACTCGATATAATTCTACTATCAATCTACAACAAAAACACATCAATGGCCAACAATCTCATACCATCTTTGTCATTTTGCATGGCAACAAGGCTTCACAAACATTGATGGCCTGAACCATGACAAGACTCAACCATGAAACCTCATGACATGATATTTTTTACCTACATGATGTCATATTTACACCTATAAAATATGTCTGATGCTACCATGGATTAAAGGCTGCTAATAAGCTTGAAACAACATAGAGAAATGACAAACAATCGACTTAGTGACTACACCATGGAAACAATGCCTCATAGAACTTTCATCTTAATTAACACTGAACAATGGCTCCCTTCATGCTTGGAATATGTAGTTAACACATCATGGATGACCTCGATACAACATAAAAGAATGATCCGTTTTCTATCAATTTACTTGACATGATCCTCAGAAACATAAACCCACTTAATGTCCATGCAATCTCCCCCTTTTTCCTTGATGGACACCACCTTCATACAACTTTTTCTTGGTATATACCAACAAGTCCAATCTTCACCTAAATTTACCTCATAACACTGTTTATGATTATTCTCTCTCCCATTAGGACCATTGTCCATGAAAAATAGATACAAAGATATACATTCTTGGATAATCAAAACACAATTCATGCTTCAATACAAATAGATGTACAAACTCAACTTACTCTCTCATAAGACTACCCCTTGGATTGTATACTACCAACATCTATGACCCCAAAATGCATAGAAATTTGAGAATTTTCCTAGTTAGATGCCATGGAATGATGCCTCATATCATATGTACTTCTTCCTTGAAGGATACATCCCATTCAGTCTCTACAATCATCCTTTGCTAATGATGTTCCATCTAGATTTGAACTATGCTATAAATCTCAAACTCACCCTCTGAAGTACACTTTTAAATCATCCTTTATGGTCATTGTCCCTATACCACAGTATTCAAAGACACCTTATACCACCTTCTTCCTACCATCAATATTGGATAAATAACATGAATTTTTTAATTTATATGATCCTCCTAAATCTCATACTATCTGTATCACTAACTCATAGACACAAAATTAGGACCACATACCTTGCATATGAGTCATAAGATGACTATAACATAAGTTTGACTCTGCACTCTAAGACCACTTTTCTTCAATCTTTTTCTACTTGATTGGGATAAAAAACTAACTCCCCATTGACTTAATAGGATCATATCTAGACCTATAGCTCTCAAGATTTCATTTCACAATAACCACCTACAGTACTTCTAAAATGTTTACTCAAAGTGCAAGAATTCCATCATTAAAAATCCTACAAGCATATTTGACGTCATATCTTCTAGAGGTTGAGATTACATAACCTCATCTTCAACACATAGTCATCTACTAAACAGTTGACATGAAGCTTGAATAATGCATAAAGTTTTTTGAATCATGATAACTACTCTATCAATGAATTTGTAAGACATACTTTACCTATTAACACTTCAATGTTCCTTTGTAAAATTTCCATAGACTATAACCTATGCTAAAATATCAACAAACATGCAACAGAATTGTAGCAACAAAGAACTTGAGCAGCCCTTACGGTACTTCAATATAAATTGCCTAATGAATTTATTCCCTGATCATCATGTAACTCATCATACCCCTATTCAATAAGACTTTATCGACCCGTACTCACTTATTTCACAACTATGTCAGTTCATTCCCTCTTACAAAGACCACTGAGATTCTTTGTATTCCACATATAATCTTGTGATCATCTGTAACCATGAGACCTTAAGGTATTCACTTCAGACCATATACACACTACATATCATCATTTCTCCTGGAAAGATCTCAACAATCATATGATAGGCTCAATAGACTTGCAATCTTAGAAGACTTGCAATTTATGTAACTTGTTGAAGTACCTCAAACATAATTGTAATGAAAAATTGTACTCATTGACAAAGCAATTAATCACCCTAGGATGATGCACTTAACTACCTTGAATTTCTATCAAACTTTTACGAATCTAACATAAAGACCTTCTTTTCATCAATACAAGAGTCATAGACAATATCTCCAATTCTCTTGAGACAATATCCATGACTGCAATACTTAAAACTTATATTGTCATGACCTCACCTTAACAGACATGAGAATTATTTTCAATAGGAACCCATGACCAAAACATCCCTTGTTACACTATAACTTTCAACTTTTTAAAGTACTTTATACCCCAGACACACACTACCAACTTTTATGACCTAGAAGACTTAAAAATCATGACTCATAACAATTGACTGAGACAATACAATACTTAGATACTCATAACCTTAGATCAACTTCAAGATACACTTGTACATCAGCTGAGAAGAAACAACATGTCACATAACAACATTAGCTCCTTTATGAGATGAATAAACAGAGACATTTCTCAAATATAATTTTCAATGTCAAAGCACTTTGACACCTAGAATACTTCATATCTTTATAGACATTAGTCTTAACTCTCATACACATTTTATGAATTCATACTCAATGATGACAACCTTTGAAACACACTCTTTTGACTGGCAGATAAGAGTACCATAAGAACTTTCATTCTTTCAAGGACCATCTAAATGCACACAAAAATTTTTAGTGCAAGACCATAATGAGCACATACACTATCCTTTGATAGACCTAACACATTTTCATGTTTCCCCCCTATGAAAACCATACTTCATAACAGGACTCAACAGAATATATTCACTTAGAATGATGCATAAGGTATGTCCTTAACACATCCAACACTTTATAGTTTGCTTAATGATACTCTTTCACTCAAGAGCTCTAAAAATTGAGGTAATGCATGAGCATGGAGATGACATAGATAATTCTCAATCTCAACTAATGAAAAACATAAATTAGAAACACACCATTTATAGGAACACACAAAACTTTCCTAAGATGACAATATGAAAATATTAAAAACCTATAAGTAACAAAGACACAAAAACACATGGAGAGATCACATCTATATACCTTATCACTCTTGAAATGTCCCACACACCTATCTTCTTCAAATCTCATGCACTAAAGCATTGAGATACATATTATCTTCTTCAACCAATGCAAACGTACTTCCTTGACCTAACTTGGGATTGAGAGACTTGTCTTTCATCATGATGGCACTAGAACCATATTTTTTGCTAGGTTTGACTCTTCAACATTCACATCCTGAGAATCAAATCTCTTAAATTCTCTTTCTTGATCCATCATCTTCTTAGCCTTAGGATCTAACATGAAATCCTTAGAATCATTCATGGGGCTTACTTTCCTCTTGAAAAATCTTCCTTTTCTTGCCTTTGTGATGCTTTAAACCTAGCTATGTATACCATGAAGATTCTATTTGGTGACAATATATTACAATATGACATATCTTGTGTAACTTGTGACACATATTAGCATTCTTTTTTCCACTTGGTATCATATATACTTAGATTCCATCCAAAATCCTTGTCCTTGTGCCCAAAATCACAACATGAATAACAGTCACCTTTGAAGAAGCGTTTCAACTTTCCTATAGAACCGTCCTTCTTTTACAATCTCCATCCCTATGTGACCAAAAGTCATGGACAATAATAACAAATAGTCCATTGAATGAAGAACCATACCACATAGACATTAAGTTATCTAATAGGGTTAGACCTTCTAAAATCAATCCTTCTTTTTAACCTTCTCATCATATTTTGAGAACTTGGTCTAGTTTCAGCATCCTTCTCCACATGTTCTCCTTTGAACCCTAGGTCTACGTCTTCTCACTAGCCACTCTTTGGCTATCTAGGATCTCATAAATAATTTCCAGATACTCTTCTCTAACATCTGGAATACATCTTCCACCTATTGGAAACATCTGCTAAAATCAGATTCCAAAGGATTTCAACTCTCTCTTCATACCTAGAAAAAAATGTCTTTTTTATTCTTTAGGGATTTAAACATACTCTCTATTTGAGATTTAAAATGCCTTGATAGAATTGACCATGCTATATCTCCATGCACTTTATATCTGATCTTGCAATCCTATGAATCACTGAACTTAGACAACCTCATATTTCATTCTTAATGTTGTCTCAATATCTAAAGGCCTAGCCATGTCTTGTGCTCCAAAGGATCTCCTTCAAGTGTGTTAAACTTGCTTCTTAAGGACATGCTCTGATACCAATTGTTGGAAGCACGATGGAATAATGTGGGGGGGGGGTGTGAATCAGTCCTAAAAATTTCTTACTCCATTTACCATTAGTTTCGGTAAATGCCATTAACATCCATTCAATTACATACACTCAATTTGATCTTTTTAAGTGTGCACCATACATTCGAATTGAACATAACACATGAGAGATAACACATAGACATAAGATGTAAGTGGTAAACCCTCAAAGGGAATAAAACCCACTGCAAATTTTTTCTGATATTACTCACAACAAATAATAAAGTTGAATATTACACATCACAAGATATTTCTTTAGTGAGGCACCAACCCCACAAGGAGAACCAACCCCTAAACCATTGTTGATATTACTCAACAACAAGAGACTCATATGAATATGAATCATCATAAAATAATTATGCAGAAGTAATGATACCACTAAAAATTTGTCTAGATCCTACAACTGATTTTGATCCCAAAATTCAGCTCCAAATTCCTTTAAACACACCCCCGTCACCTCGCTCTCTTTTGGTCTTTCATGTAACTTGTATTTGACTACAAACCCTTGCACACATGACTCTATTATATTCATTAAACCTTTTAAAAAACTTCCTCAGTATCTGAATGGATTCCTTCATAGCTATTATTTTCATACTCACACATGGGTCACACTTTTCGTCCTCTCAGAGCCAACTAGTTCAACATTAAACTCAAAAACTTCACTTTTATACCCTTTTCATCTTTCACAAACAAAAGGGTGGTCGGTTCCTTCATCCTTAATTAATACCAAAAAATACTTAATAAAATATCCAATACATTCATTAACATTTTTCACATTTTACTGATATAGGTCAGACCATGCCCAAAACCACCAAACATGCTCAAAAATAGCTCAAACCCCCATCCCTTGGATGAGATAAAACAAAAAATGACAAAAATGATGATTAGTCAAGCTCCAAAATTCATCATAAATGTGTAATATGGCATATAAAAATCATCCATGGTCATTATATTTTCTTGAACTAATCAAATTATTCATAACACGACTCAAAAGACTCATATCCTTCACAAAAGAGTTGTTTCCAACACCCATGTATTCACCTTTGGGCCTCAAGACCACATCAAGAACAACTAGAATTATGGAATGTAACCACTGAATATGGAATACTTGGGACCTATATATTACATCCATGCATGTTAGAGCTCATGAAACATGTATATCTGTAAACCACACCTCACTTTCCTCTTCATCTAAATCAAGTTCTTCAGAAAGCAGTTTTACAAACTCAACTAGTTTTCACCTTTTCTGCCACTTACAAGACCTCAAATATTTCTTCACTAGGAAGAAAATTCATCCCTATTTTACTCTCCTAACTTATAGATAACAATAAATAATATCATTCATCTCATGCCCTAATCTACCTCAATCCTTCTAGCTTGAGCAATTCTTGTCATGAGAAACCAAGCAACCTTCTTCTCTACAAATAAAGGAGTTGGATGACCCATATCAAATCAAATCACTCACTATGAAGAACCTTATACACCACTAGAAATTATATCTGAACCATGTTTCCATAACATATTATATTTCCTATACAACTCCAAGTAGAAGGCCTTCAACCAATTCAAGTCTCTGAAAGACTACCTGAAACTGCCTTATGAATAGTCATCATAAAGGGTACACTTTTCCCTTTTTCAATTCAACCATGATCTTAAACTATCAATGGACATTGTAGAAAAAATCCAAGGATTAGAAACAATGTCAATTTATTTTTCAACTTCCTTGGAAAACTTCTTTCACTTAAACTAAATATCTTCATAGACACAAGAATTTTTAAGTGGGGCCCACATACTATCACAAACACTATCTTCCCTTTCAAGATATTTTGAATAGATTCCTATACAACATACAATCACCACTTGCTTTGAAAACTAATCAATCAACTATGCCTAGGACACCTAATTTATTCCAAGTCACTTTGATTTAGGGTTTAGCTAGGGTATCAAAGTAACTGATATTCTTAACGATTGTTCATAAAAACATGATGATCAAACCACCTCATTATTTTTTTTAAACCTTCATTATTGACCTATATTGAAAAACATACATAAAATATCATTTGGATCCCATGTATAGCACACAAATCACGAACAAGCATAAAAATGTTAACTTTTTCTTGAAAAACACATCTGTAAGATTACACTCGGTTTTGCCAAAACTGGAATACATCTTGCAAACCCTTCTTCACTAATGACCTAAAAATTGTTCGTGAAGCATGACTGAAAACATGTTATAACTATCCATACTCACAAAATATTCAAAATAATCTATGAAACTCTCCACCCAATCTCAGACTTACCTATCCATTGTTATCGTGCATATTCCTCACCTACTTGCTTCCCAAGGACCCTCAAACATGCATCTAATCACCTTTGAGTTAATGACTTGAAACTCACCATACACTCTCATATCTAATTGTCATCATGATGCTACCATGCTCCAAAATGAATTATGAGATATAAATCTCATACCTCCATCTCATTCTACATGCTCCAGGGCTAGGAATAATCTTGGAATTACCTAACTCAACCATGAAACCTCATGAAATGACCTTGTTCACCTCATGCAGACTCATGTACACCTATAAAATGCCTCACAGACCATGAATGACATCATACCAACCTTTGAACAACTTAGGAGAGCTCAAACCATGACTTAGCTCACTAGACGATGCACTAGGACCTCATAGAACATCACCAAACTTGATAGTACCAATCAACTTTCATGTTTAACAAATGATTGACACCTCATGGATACTCATACAACCTCAGGACACCTTTTTTCATCAATGTACTTGACATCAATGAAAACATTAACACACAATGGCCAATAAAAATTATACAGGTTCGATATCCTTGAATGTCTATTTCATCCATATATTGTGTGCAACATGACACTAATGTAATATATCATACCTATGATGTAGATAAAGAAACTTAATTTTTCTTCTTTCTTAATCAAGATGATAAATTATTTCCAAAAAATAATGCACCTCCAATTTTAATTTATTTCTATCATCAATATAGTCAGCCCAATCTTCATTGTTATATATTTTTAGAGTGAAATCATCACCACTTAGATACCACAAGCCATAATCCAATGTACCTTAGAGATATTTTAATATTATTTTGATATCTTGCATATGAATTTCTTTTGTATCAGCTTGAGATCGTGCTAACATGCGTACTTCTTGTATCACATCTGGTCTCGATGTCATCACATACAATAAAATTTCAATCGTTGATCTATAGAGAGTCTAATTTTCTTCAAGAAACTCATCATTCTTTCTCAATTTACAACATGTGACCATGGGTGTACTAACTGGTTTGTAATATTCCATTCTAATAATTTTCAACAACCCCTCCTTAATATACTTAGTTTGTGAAATAAATATTCCTTTTTTAATTGAAAAATTTATAACCCAAGGAAGATTGAAAACTCACAAAGCATGGACATTTCAAACTCCTTTTTCATTTTCTCATAAAAATATTAATACATCTTATCACTACTTCCTCCAAAGATGATTTCATCACCATAAAAAAAAACAATCAGTTTATTCCCACCTTCAATTTTTATGTAAAGATTTATATCAACAATACCCTTCTTAAAACCTTATAATTAAAGATACTTGTCAAGACTTGAATACTAGGTAATGGGGGGTTGTTTTATTCCATTAAGATTTTCTTCAAGTTGTATAAATATTCATTCTTATCTAACAATATGAATGCTTCTGGATGTTCAATATATAGTTCTTAAATTTCAAATTTCCATTTATAAAATATAATTTGACATCTAGTTAATAGAATTTCAACTTATTTAAAAAATCAAATGCCAAAAATATTCTGATGGATTCTAGGCATATATCAAGGGAAATGGTTTCTTCAAATTCTATACCTTCAACTTGTGCATATCTCTTACAAACTAACCTTTCTTTATTTCTTACAAGTTTTCCATCTTCTTTAAACATATTTTTCAAAACCCACTTAGTGCCAATCACATTTTAAACTTTTTTTTTGGAACCAGTTCCCATGTTCTGTTCTTCCCAATTTGATATTGTTCTTATTCCATTTATCCAATCCAATGCTTTTCTTCACTTTATTTAGTAAAATTATTAGGTTTTATCTTAGATAGTAAATATAGATTTCCATGTTTACCTGTATTTTTCAGTCTTCTCCTAGTATATACTCCAGTGTTTTTGTCACCTATGATTTGATTTTCTAAATGGTTTTTTAATCCTTTTTTTCAACTTCTTATATTTCATATTCTTCCTCATATTCATTTTTTTCTTCCTTTAAATAATTAATTTCTTGTATCTTGTTCTATTTATACTTGATATCATTAACTTTTAAACTTTCACTTTCAATAATATTTAATGTTATAATATTGTAACATCTATAGCCCTTTTTAGTTTAAGAGTAACTAATAAAAATACCTTCATCAAATCTAGAATCAACATTATCTAAGTATTCATTATCTCTCTTGATATAACATTTTATTCCAAATACTATGAAATGTTTAACAATTTCTCGTCAACCCTTCCATTATTCATAGGGTGTATTATCTTTTTAACTCTAAGTTTCCTTCTATTCAGAATATATATTGTTGTGTTGATCGTTTCTCTTCAAAATCCATCTAATATCTTAGATTAATTTAGCATGTTTCTAGCCATTTATTTTCAAGCCTTATTATTCCTTTCAATAACTCCATTCTATTGTGGAGTCCTTGTATATGAGAAATGTATTTTTATTCCATGACACTCACAATACTCTTTAAATTCATTTGAAGTGAATTCTCTTCCTTGTTCAGATCTTAAACACTGTACTTTCATATAAGTTTAATTTTCAACCATGGCTTTGAATTCCTTAAACCTTGTATGCTTTGAGTTCTTTTAGGCGCACAGAGGTCGATATGCATAAGTATTGGTACCCTTTTTGTTGATTAATCCTTTGATTTAAATCAATTTCTTTTCTTATTTCCATGTTGACATTGTTTACATAGGGTTTCTATTAGTTTGGTGATCTTTTGCATTTCTTTAACATCTTGTTTGGAACTGATTTTTATTAAATTTTCAAATTTCATGTGACCCTTTTTTCTATGTCATAACCATATCTCATCTATTTTCCCCATGCAACACTTTTCACCTTTAATCTCATTAAGAATGTAAAGATTATTTGTTGTCTAACATGCATTAGAAATTAATTTCGTTCATAATTTTAGTTGTTAATTACAAAACTTAAACAAAGGAATCATATATATACTCGTTTATTTCTTATAAATTAGGGGCCAAGCACTATCATTATCTACTATCACATAATATTACACCCAAGAACACAAAGAGAATTATGAAGCATTCATGTAGCACAATCACTCAGGAGGAAAGGATTTCATCACTCTGCATACAGATCATAAGAGAGGAAGTTTATTTTATTCCGTTACACAAATTTTTATACTTGGAGCATTCAAGATCTATCCCACTATCATAGTGCAAATTTCGCAAGGAAAACCTAGGGAATCATTACACACACATTCACAAAAAACTACATGGATTCTGAGATGTAATGTAGCTCTCGGTCATAAGATCACTCTTTGGGTGACCGTTGGGGTTAGTCTGTCTCCCCATTCTACATCTTAGGTTCGATGTGGTCTATGGGCATGTGTAGCTAGCTATCTATTTTTTTGTTACTATTACAATTGAAGAAATTGTAGTGAAACTAGGGTGACAAATGAAGATCAATAGTGAAGCTACTCTAGCTAAGAAAAGAACATAACATGAGTACCTTACTAGAGACTAGTGCTCAGATCAGTCACTAGTGTTTGGGAGCTTCTGTCCTCCTGTGGGTGCTTCTATCTTGTAAATATATGAGTTCCAAAACCTCCAATGATCCTTGATAAAACCATTCCTATATTTTTCTTGAAGTACCTTAGCTTAGATCACTTCCAAACCACTCAGAAATTAGCTAAGTCATGTATCTCTCTCTCTTTCTTAGGGTTTCATATTTTTGCATGCTTGTTGTTTGTCAATGTCTGTAATCTATTAATTTCATATCATTCATTACATTAGTTACTCTATAATTATATTTAATTCAAATTAAATTAAATCATTTTTTGAACCCCTCTCGTGATCTAACACTTGGATATTTATTTCAGATATTACCTTTTCTTTCATGGATCCTAAAATTCCTCTATTCTCCTTGTATTAATTACTTCAAATACACCCACCTTGAAAATATTTTCTCCAAAAATCCCTAGACGCTATGTACCTCCCTCAAAGTATGCCACCTAAACAAATAAGTTCCATTTGTGATTGTCTCTTTGAATCCCCTCGAATTCCTGATACCACATCAATTCAATTAATCTTCAAGTACATTCAATATTTGCATCATTTATTTCAAGATAAATTTCAAGCTATGGAAACCCTTATTACATCCCTCATAGCTGAAATCCAACATCTCAAAGTTTCTTCTCAGGTCCATACTAGTTCTTCTCCTACACCTCATGCTACTACCATGTTTATTACATGTGCTTATAAAATTGAAGCCAAGGTATTACCACAGCCAACACCTCACAAGTTTGATCAAAATACTAATAAACATGATATTCTTCCTAAGCTCCATAATCACTAGTTGATCACCTTTCCACCTACTCATTACTATCCTATTTATTGGATTATAAAATGCAAATCTCACCCATTTTGTAATTATCATAGAATTAATGGACATTGTGACAATGATTATTATGATCTAAAATAAATAATTGGGAAAATTGAACATCAAGGCTTCATTTCATTTTGTACACAACACTCTATGACATTCTCATCTCAAATTCCTAAAGCTCAATGGGATCCCAAATCTAATCCCTCTATGTATAGTGAGAATCACACCATAATTACTAATGTTCCTAGTCTTGTAATTCAAGAGCCACCTATTCAACCCAGTATCATACCACCGTTAAAATTACTTACACCATTATCTCCTATTAATTCTTCTTCAGTGTGACCAATCCCAAACAAGTTACCGCCATTCAAGAAAGGACAACCAAAAGTTTTGATCTGTCATCTACTTGCATTTCTGTCATTAGACCTTGAATCTTATGTTAGTCATACTCTTTCTCCTACCTATCATTGTGATGACCATGTATTTTCTCATGACACATTTTAAACTCTGCCACAATGGCATGGTCCTTATCACTTCATCACATAGACCTCCATCACTCACACACTTGGGGGGTATCACACTCCCCCCTCCATCACTATCGGTTGTCTCTAATATCTACTTATAACTTCTTTAATTTTCAAGCTTTGTGCTTCATGTCTATATTTTTAAGAACTATCACTTCTTTGGTACACACATTATACTATCACTACCCGATGATACACTCTTGTTCTATGGTTCATACTTGAATATTAATGGAACAATTCTAAATTAACCTCATTTCAGGAACATCTTCTGGGGGAAACGTTGTTCCCACAATCTACACATGTTTCATACTACACCACACCATCACACTCACATAGGATTTGTATACCTTGGTTGTAGTTACTCTTGTTCATTTATACTACTTACATGTTGCACTTTTTCTTACTATGTTATCCATATTATTAGCATGGCATTATCTTTTTCTCTATACACATACACATTCACTTTATTTCTTGAGGTGAATGTAGGACCTTCATATGTTTTTAAGTGATGGACAATGCTCGACACTTCTCTTTATCAATCCCGCTAAGGATCCTGGGGGAATCTACCTTTTCTACTCTCACACTCCACTCATTAGAGGTTCTATTATTATATTGTTTATTACTTATTGCTACTACTACTTACTTTTCACTAATCTATACATGCTTTGATATACTAATTATCTTTCTAACATGTTAATGGGTGCTTCATGTGTGGCATTTTCCTTGCAAGATCTATTCAACCATGGCTATCTGTCACTTTATACTTACTATTGATTGTGATTTTTTTAAGGTTATGCCCTATGTCTTGTTTGATCATTGTATACTTTTGGCTGCTTCAACCCTAATTTTCTTGTGACATTATGAGTGATGTCTTATGTATGCAAATCACTTTTTACAGTTCATCTTATCTTCATACACCCTCATTACATTATATTCTATTGCATGCTATCTTTTTTTTAATAACATTTGTTACTAGCTTGTCTTGTTAGCATGTGCCTTGGTTTCTACAATACACATTTCCTACTCCCTGTAAGTATGCACACTCAGATATGCATATCATCTCCAGGTCCTCTCCTTTGGGATAAATTATGCTATATTTTTTGTGTGCACCCCAAATGAGGGGGCATATATTAGTTGAACAAAACACCTCACATGAGCTCAGAGATACAGATCAGATCTACATAGTATAGAATTAGCACAAGAACATAGTCACAAAATGATCCTGAATTTGACTTGGACCAAAACTACAGATCAGAAACTATCACCCATTCCTGGAAAGTAACGGTGGGTGCTTATGCCCCTCTAGGAAGTTTTTTCCCAGGAAAAAGCATCCAATTTATTAGTTCAGTACAATCTCCAGTAGTTTACCGCATAGTTATCCAGTAGTAGTTAGTTGCCTCCAATTACAAAATGCATTCTATTAGTTACAATCAGTTACAAGAGGAACAATAGGGACAACTAGAACAATTAGAAAAAATCAGGGATATAATGTTTGTAGTGGTTCTTATCAGGAATTTTTATGGATGGAGAGAAAAACTAGGCCTCTCTTCAAGACACTCTTCTCTTGGCATGAGATCGCCCAGAAAACTCGCTCTCAGAGTGATATCGCTCAATACAATTTCTTTTAGCATTTTATCACCCAAAAACCTCACCTCTGGAAACAACACATAAAAATACAGTAGCATCTCCGAAGCACAATAATATAATTTTATATCTCATACTCTCTTACATATCATGTGCACTCTCTGGACTATATACATTTTATACTTACTAATACATACATATTATTCTGACTTTCCATATACATGACTTTGACTATTTTATTTCTCTTCTTTTGTAGGTTTTTCCTTATACGCAACAAGAAATAGCTCACATCAGTGAGCACAAGATCTAAAAACACACTACCACACATATGCTTCACCCCTAAGGTATACCTCAGCTTCCTAATCTCCACACTTCACTTGTCCACTAGGCACACTATTATCTATACTATAATAAGGAATGCATCTTTTATCTACTTTATGCTATGAAATTTGCAATCAACAACATAAATTGGGGCAGAATTTACACACAAAATCTATGCACTTGGGTATTTTTCTAGGTCCTAAATCATACTAAAGTATACTAATTACTAAGAAAGAAAATTAATGGTTGTCATTTCCTTTTTGGAATTTTGTTTTATATTTTGCACTTTTCTTGGCCTTACATACTTTACACCTTTTCAAAAACTTTTCTAATCTATATTTTATGGCCTCAAACATTAGCACCCAACTAGGCCAGAAGTGTCAGTAACTCTTGTCCCTTCTTGGTGTTGTTGACCTTATTCATCATTTTCTTACCCTTTTGGGTCTCTTTTACTTCTTGGTCATCTTTTATCACTTTGGGTCAACCTTTTAATTGTCAATTTTTAAATTCAAACAAGGGAATTATATATATACTTAGTTACTTCTTCTATATAAGGGGCCAAGTACTAGCATTATCTACTATCACCTAAGCTTGGATCTAAAGGAACAAAGATCATTACAAATCATTCATATAACCCACTAACTCAAGGGACAAGGGTTGCATCAATTTACATGCACATCATAGGATGGTAAGTTTATTATATTCCATTGCACACATTTTCATACTTTGAGCATTCTAGATCTATCTTGATGTCATAGTGAAACTTGCATAAGGGAAACTTAGGGCATCATTACACACACACACACTAACACATAACTACATAGAGTATGAGATGTATTGAAGCACTCAGTCATAAAATAACTCTTTGGATGACCCCTAGGGTCAATACGAATACCCATTATTCATCTTATTTATTAGGTTTGATGTGGTTTATGGGCATATGCAGCTAGATATCTCTTATGTAGGCTACAAGTATGACCAACGACATTGAAATGAAATATAAGTGACAAAAAAAGATAAAAAATGAAGCTCCTCCAGCCCATAAAAGGTCAAAACCTAAGTATATGACTCAACACTAGTGCCCATATCAGTCACTAGCACCTGGGCACTCTTTCCCTCCTGTTTTGAATTATGTCCTGCATAAATCAGATTTCTAGAACCTCCAGTGAGCCTTGACGACTCCCTTCCCATATTGTTCCAGTAATCCCTCAGCTTAGATTACTTCTAGACCTCTCAGAAATTAGATAAGTCATATCTCTCTCTCTCTCTCTCTTTCTTAGTGTTTCATATTATTGAATGCTTGTTGCTTGTCCATTTTTTTATTATATTACTTGCATATCATTAATTATAGTATTTACCATGTAATTATATTTAATTCAAATTAAATTAAATCAATATGTATACAATGCATATATAGTATATTATACATATACACATACATGCATATCCATTATAGAACACTTATGCACACATGTACATATGTATAAATATATAATTGTATATGAATTTATATATATTAAACATGTGATTTATATGTATATATATTTACATCACATATTATATGTACACACACACACATTCGCTCCACTATACCCATGCTTGTTTATTATATTGACACTAGCATATTTTATCTATTTAGTTTATTATCATATATATTGCCTAAGAATTTGCATTATATTTCATAAATTCACTATATTGTAAGTAATAGTTTTTTATATAATGTTCATAAATATTTTTTTCGTATTACTTTCTTAGTACCTTCCTATTAACTTTTAGTTTACATGAATATATTCCTAAATTTTGCATTTTATGCATTTTTTATTACTAAAATTTAGCACCCTCTATATGTATAGTTTCCTATCAACATAAATCGTGTATAACATTTATTTGTCTCTATGGGTGGGACATTGTAACTAAGACAAATATCCATAGGAGGTTGGTTTCTTCTCTCTCAGCCAATGAAATCCAACCTATAATCATGAAATGAAACTAAACTAAACCTAAACTATGAATTCACAGGGACCACGGTGAGAAGAGAGAAAAGTTGCAAAATAATTAAAAGGAGTGATGCACCAAAACAGAAAGAGGGTTCAAATCTGGCCCAAGGGAAAAAACTAATTGCACATGTAAATATTTTAAGGGAAAAACACAGAGATTGCTAATCATGAAATAATAAAACTTAATACCAAATAAGAGGGTGAACATCCATAACAAACAAGGAGGGTTTTAAAGGAATAAAACCACATAAATATTGCATTATATGTTCTTCATCTTGATTACAAAGCGGAGGTTTGAAATCCTATGTAATTTATAGATTATAGAGGTCTACATGAATGAAAATGGAAAAATGCCTAAGATAGAGATCCATATTCGATATAAGAGAACCCTTTCTTTTTGAAAATGTAGTTACATTTATAGAGATAGGGAGAGGTAGAAATGGGAGAGGAGAGTGAGGTTTGATTTTATTTGACCATTAATGAAAATCCTTGTTTTCCCTCTGCAACATACCAACAAAATACATGGGTGTCATTCACCATTAATTTGGACGGTTGAAACTGTCTCATCAGGCCTCTTTTAGGTCAACAATCATGTTGAACATCTCCCAAAACCAAACACATTGATAATATCGTCACAGATTCATCCCTACTATGCACCGTAAAAACACAAAACCAAAAATCATGGAAATGTTCCTGTCGAGCACCTTGTAAAGTCTAATAATAAAAATTGGGTTTTGAGATAGAAAAATAATATGAATATGACATGTGTTAGACGTGTTTTGATTTCTTTGACCTCTGAAAAACCTAACACAAAGGGAAAATTGGGTTTAAAGAGTGGGATTCACATGACACAGAACATGTATTTGAGTAATGATGTTTAGATGTATCAAAAATAGATAACTTGAAATATTGAGCTCCCTCATCTGTCAAAAAAAGAGAACAAGTTACATGGAAAATGATTTTAGGTCTCCACATTCTGATGCAAAAAAAAATTGAAACCCGAAAGAGCGACAACGGAAGTGTTAGCAATTTAACTTACCCTGAAAGATAATTCAAGGAAAAAAAGAGGTCAGACAATTTTTTTAGAAATCCCTTGTCTGATGAACTTCCACAAGTCCTTAGGTCTGAATTATTTAGATTTCAGATTTTTGGAGTTTTTTATTTTGGAAGGTTTTTACTGCTCAAAGTTAGAATAGTGTTCATTTTTTCGGATGTCTAAAAGTTCTATGTCTAAATTTTCAGATTTTGAGGTTTTCAGAATTCGGAGTTTTCTTTCGACATTTGCTATTTTGGACTTAATTTCTCTAAAGTCCAAAATCCCAAATTTCTGAATTTTTGGAAATTTGGGTTTTCAGGTTTTAGAAATTATGGTCACACTTTTAGAAAAATTCTTTCATTTTTTTTAAGTCCAAAAGTTTGAAAGTCTTAATTTTCATACTTTCGGGTTTTCAGGTTTCGGAACTTTTCTTCGCCAATTCACATTTTTGTTCTCAAATTCCCTGAAGTCTGAAATCCTAAATTTCCAAATTTTTGGACTTTCGGGTTTTTGGGTTTTGAAATTTCAGAGTTTTCCTGAGTAGTTATTTCTTCACCAACCTCGTACGGATGGGATTTTTGCAATTAATGTCAAGCTTTTCTATTTAAACTTGGTTTTGTATGGTCATTTTAACAAGACAAATATCTCTAACATTCCCTTTTTCTTGTCCTTTGTGACATCTTTTTCAAGGTATGTTGTTGTTTTTATTTCTTTTTGGCTTTAGTTTTTTCTTCATCTTTTCCATCTTCCCATTTTTCTTTCCCTTTTGTTTTCTTTGTGTATTTTTTGAATATTGAATTCTCTATTCACCATGTTTATTTTTGAGTTTTCTTCAGGATTTTAGGTTGATCTCAAGTTTTTTGCAGAGTTTGTTAGTTCACCATTTTCAAGAAATAGTCTTTCGAAGAAACACAATTCTCATTTCAAAGCTTTTTGGGAATTTTCATTTCGGAGTTTTCTTTCAGCTAATTTCATATCAGAGGTTTAGAGAAAAACACTTCAGATATTTTGACTTCATAGTTTCAGATAAATACACTTTGGGAATTTTTATTTCGGGAAATCATTTTGGAGGTTTCCTTCAGAAAAAATCTTTAGAGAATTTTTTCAGAAAACACTATTTTGAAATTTTAGAGATTTCCATTTCAGAGATTTTCATTTTAGGATTTCAAAGATTTCCATTTCCGAGATTTTTTTTGGACATTTTCTTTTCGGACTTTCGAGTCTTAGCGGTTCAAACTTTCAGAGATTTCTTTCGGAGGTTTTCACCCTGCAGAATTTTAGAGTTTTTCTTTTCGGAATTTCTCCGTCTTCAACTTTCGAAATCAAGAGCTTCATATCTACTTCACTTATAAAAGGAAACAAGAAGATGAAATATTCATTCCTTGGAGTTTCCCCTCAGTCTTTCCTATCATCTGATCTAGGCAACATAGGGGATACTGACTTAGGTTAGATTGACTTCCCAGATTTCTGAAGCAGGGTAAAAGCTCCCAACAAAAAGCCATGGATGTAGGTGATTTATGACATTGGACTTGTCCTTGCGGTTGGTTCTGCTGCTTTGATGCATTGTCCTAAATTTCTTCTAGCTACAGCTACCCAATTTGATGCAGACTCTATGTTAGTTAAGGATGATGATGATAAGGTGGTCATTCACCTAGATCCTGATTTCTTTGAAGATATCCTCAGGCTACTAGATGTTCAAGACTATGATGCTATTTCATCTGAAATCGTAGTAGAACATTGGGATAACGAAGTTGAGTCATGTACAAAGATTTTCATGAAAAGCTACTTGGCCAAAAGCATGGTCAAGTTTCCAAAAACCTTATACAGAGAAGAATTCATTCAGGAAGTTAATGACATAATCATACTACTAAGATGGGTCTCAGGCCTCCCATCTGCCAAGGAATTCCAAGAGTGGATGTTTTTATACATTTCCACTATCAAGAAGAATAAAAATATTATCAGGTGGGGAGAGAATATCAGTAGCTCCATCTGTTATCCATTAGGAAGAGTGTCAACCACTAAATCCTTATACATGACGTCCTTCTTGGTCTATGATGCCACTGCCATGGGATATTTTTCAGGACTAAATACCAAAGGCGTTTGTAGCACATCCCAAATTTATGACTTCTACAGTCAACTCACTCTGAGTGAGGGATGCAAGAACTTTTGAAGGGTCAGTGATGCTTTCTTTACAGTCATCCTCTATCTCTTTGACAAATAATTGTACAATTGGAGGATTTCTGATGAAGCCTTTAAAGAAGTACGGGAATGGGGAGCCATCTACCTCCAGTTTCCCACCTTCACCTACATTCGAATTCCAGGTTTTTTTGGTGCCCCTAGCAAATTGCCAAGGTGTCTTATGGACAAATGGGTTCTACTGGAGCTGTTTTGGCAACTATTGGATTATCATTGGATCTAAAACAAGTACCACAAGGAAGGAATGCATTTTATAATTTCTATTGGCAGGTATACATGTCTGAACAGTCACAAAGCTAAGAATGTCGATGTAGAGATGGCTGAAGTAACCTTGCGGACCTTTCATCCAAGAACATGTTTTGATTATTGGGGAAAGTTTGGTTAGACCGGATGATCAACTGCTCATACACCTCAAGTAGAAGACATCTAGATTCACTGTCAGGATGAGTATATCATCCAACAAAGAGTTTATGAAAGATTGGATCTAAGTGAAATTCACTAGTATGGAATAGCTGAGGTTCCAATAGATTTGCAAGATGATGGCGAAGTGTTGGACGAATCATATAAGACTCAAGATGTTTCCAATCAACCACTCTCATGGATTGATTGGTATCAAGAGGAATTCTCTAATACAAATGACAGAGTGGGTCGCATTCTTCAAAGGACTTACAAGTAGTTGGCTACTTTTGGAATCAAACCCAAAGGAGTTGAACAAGTTACAAATGCAGGAGCCCCACCAGTCATATACCAAACAACAGGTCTACAAAAGGAAAATGGTCAACCTAGAAAACCCCCACGGTGCCAAGGAAAATTTCATTCATTATTGGAAGTTCATCTCTTCCTCAAACTCCTACTTCTTAGGCAATATTTATAACAAAGACTTCAGTAGATGTGATTGTCTTCAGTGATTCTCTTGATTGTTCACAGGGTCCATCATTTTCTTCTTCTCTTCCATTGTCCCTTCCTCTATCAGTTGCTCTCAATTTTACCAGTTTTTCATCCTTTCCATCTCCTTCTATGAACCAAGTGTTCTCATCCCATCCAGCTCTCTTGGTTGGAGAGAATATTGGGTCACCCTTCCCTCCTCCATTTCCTTTATCACTTCCTTTTTCTAAAATTCCATCTACCAATACCATTGTATCAACTCCTACTACTATGTTAACATCCACCCCATCCATCATTTTCACGTCTATCAAAACACCCATGAATGTTCCTAGTACCCTCCCCTCGACTCAAGCTTTAAGTATCACATCCACTACTCCATCATCTTCGTTATGAACTATTCCAGAATGGCTATTTAGGAAGACCCCCAAGGACAAAAATACGGTGCCTCTAGGAGATGTCATAGATATCAACGTCTTAGAGAAAACACCTAAAAGATAGGCTAAGAGACCAAGGACCATGTCAAATCTGATAGTGAATTCATCCAGAGAATGGGTGATAGAGGTCGCTACTCCTACTGAGGGAAATACCAAGGAAACAATCACGGTTGCAGATTATCAGATCTCAAAATTTTCATTGGGAAAAGCCACTCATGAGGGAGCCAAAAAGGATATTCACACTACTCTAGGGGCTCTGATGGAAAAATATGAAAAGGATAAAGCTACAAAGGATGAGCTAAAGGCTAAGGTCGAATAGCTCACATCATTGCTACGAAGAGTCACACAACCCATTTCATCTATTGAGTCCTCTTCTACTATGACCTTAACAGTTTCAGCTACTATTGATGATTCTCCTGTCATGAGCTCAAGAAACTAGGCCAGAAAGGGAGATTAGTAAATCATTGGGTTGAACAAATACTACAGAAAGAAAATCCTTTGATCAAGGAAGCTGTGGAAATATAAAATGATTTGTAGGATGCAAAGATGACCATTCAGAAGATGGATGAGGCTTTCTCTGAGGAAATCAACAATCCGAATCTAAATCTAGCAATATGGGAAGAATTTAGAGCAGTAGATTTTGACTCTCTTCTCTAGGAAGGGATGATTAGATGATGCCTCAAAGTTGTTTGAATATCAGAAGGATATGGAGTTCAGGTGCCAAATTCTATAGGACTTGATTAAAAAGTTGGATGACACATGATTGGAAATCACGGATGCCTTAAATGACATATCAGAAGAATTTGATATTGCTCATTCTAAATTCTTCAATGAAAGTATCGATGCCCTCACTGAAGAACAAATCCAAGAAAAATTCAAGGACTTGGTGAAACGGGATTATGATGTCACAAGAACCTTCAATTCTGATTCCATTGATAGAATGGTCTTATGCCAAAACTTCATAGGAAGGATGTCAAAGGTCATTTTCAAGCTGAAAAGAATACCATCAAGAATTACTAGAGAAATTGAGACAACGAACGTAGTAAGTCACTATGCATGTGGACCTGAGGATGAAGAAATCTAGGTGATAATCAAACATTTATTCGAATACAACCAAAGAATGGCCATATGGAAATAAAACTAGGAGATACTCAGAAAATATGAAGAGGTTTCTGAGCTAGATCAAGATTGAGTGGCCATGGAAGGACAAATTCAAGCTCTAGATCAATCAAAGTTGCAGGATTGACTCGGTCAAAAAATTTCAACAGTTTTTCTATTTTCATGGGAGCTTGTTCCCTTAATTTAATGACATTTCTATTTTTAGAAAAATGTTAGTTAAGGGCCCAACTGTAATGGATTAGCCTAAGGAACTTATATATATATGAATGCTTAGAGTTCATAGAGATATACAATTTCAAGGTTTTGGTGAAATTACTCTTCAAGCTTGGAAGAGTATTTTCAGAGATTTGTGAAACCTTTTAATTTTATTCAGAATTACACTTTTCCATTGAAAGTCTAAGTTACTATGTGAGATAATTGGTCATTACATGCCTTGTGAATGTGATTCCTTAGCATGTTTGATTAGCTTTCCTTTACTTCAAATTATTTACTTTATGTTATAATAAAATGATGTGGTTATTGTTTCTTCAGCTGTGATTATACCTTTCCTATTGTTGATTAGAAGTTACGTCATCTTTATCTTTCATGAAGTGGATGTTTAAGATGTGCTTGTGTTAATTTTTCCAATAAAGTTATATATGTATCTGCACCAAATCAGGTCTTTCTCTTTTGTATAAGTTTAACAAAGGAACGTGTGTTTCTAGTTTGTGGTATTTCTAGCCTTTCCAGTTACAATAGGTTATAGTGATTTCAGATGCAAGCATCTCACTCACAATAACCCTTCCAGAAGTTGAACTTCCCTGCTCTTTGGTGCATCATCACTCCTAGTTTAGATTTTATTTCCTTGCAATCTCTCCTTAATCCCATGAAGTGTTAGCATAGGACTAGTTAGCCATTTTCTTTATTAAGAAGTAACAGAGCATTCAGTTTAAGTAAAGGAAGTCGGCCTTTCTCTGGAGGTCCACCTCTAGCCCAAGTCCCATAGCTGGAGAGGTGATCCCATGTGTCACTATCACACTGAATGTCGTGATTCTTTTTTAGGTAATTTGGGGGGTGCAATGATTTTGTGACAACAGGAAGTTGGGTCTTGAAAAGCAACTATCAACCCCTGAAAAGAAAGGGAGGAACTTAGGACCTTTATGGCAATCTTTGACTCTCGAAAGGTTCGTAAATAGGTGTAAGGAATTTTTTTACAAGTTTGAATGTAGAAAATAGTGTTGAGAATAAGTCGATGCCTTCTTTGTAGCCTATGATCCCAAAAGTAGTCTTTTGTAGAAGTTGACCCCCTTGTTGTAACTTGGTCGGGTTCTAGGTATCAGGCATCAAATTGTAATTCACTTGTAAATTGTAATTAAAACCCTGAAACCCAAAATACACTAAGTATATTGTATTTCAGGTTTTAGAGTTTGAGGAATAATTTGTATGGAAATTGCAAATTTTTTGCTGAACCCGAAATCCAAAATACAAAGGAAATTTTTCGAAACTTACGCAATTTTTCAATATTTATCAAAAAAGTCATTTTTGTTAAGTGTTGGGAAGTAGGGCCTTCCAATAGAGAATGAGTTCTTTGTAAAATTGAATGTGCTTCCATTTAACCATTTTTCCCTATTTAAGTCCAAAATAATAATGCAAGTTATCAAAATAACCCTGGTCTATTTTGGATAACAGTTTGGTGACTCAATGGGGTAATTTTCCTACTATATGGAGATAAATGGACTTTTATGATCCATTGGGAATGGATTCAGCATAAATATCTGAAACTCAAATACTCACCTTCGAAGCCAAATGAAGAATTTTCTGAACTTTTATCTGATAATTGCTTCTCCTAATCATGAAGATATTCTAATTTCCGAAATTTTATGAGAGTAGTAAAATGTTGGAATTTGACTTTCTACCACATCTCCTCGAGAACCATGAATAAATTTACAGCAACAAATATTTCACATGATAACTTGTTGCAAGTTGGCTTGAATTCTATCATACTACAACCCATCCATTCCACTTCCCAACTATGTCTGAAATATATCTTATTTGAGAATTCACGAGTGTCGTTGGGGCTCGTAATTTAATCAATTTAATCTTTCAATCAAGGGAGGTGTCCAATGGTTTTCTGAAACAAAGGGAATAATAGGAACAAAAAATTAGCATGGGTTTCTATCTTAAACCTAAAAATTTATTGAACTGGTAGTGATTACAAATGAAATGCATGAAATTAAAGTACTGGAATTGAAATAAAAAATGAAAGTTAGATAAAAAATTAACATTAAAGACTACATTGCATTTGGAAATACATAGTGAACTGGTAATGGTAATTGTTAAAGAACAAATCAAGAAAGTAATAATGAATCTTTGTCTCATAGGATAGGAGTGACCCTTGCTCCTTCCCCTCTATCAGGGTTTTACCGAGATCTAGATAAATAAACTTCCTCCTGAATATTATATTTATTAAATTCAAAATATGTTGTTATAATTGAAATATATCCAACCCCTGACTCTAATTAAATTCTCTCTTTTATACAAAAATATTCCTATTATCTTCATAAGACCTAGTTATTTTTAATGAATACCTCTAAATCTAAATAATTATTTCAATTAAGCAATTTCCTTGATTACTGGTAATACATTAATGGTGGGAACAAATTTTAGGTGTTTGATCTTGAAGAATTTATAATAATTGAAGAGAGGATCCATGATTGAATCCTTTAAGGAGTCAATCACCCCTAGAATATTCTACAAATCATAACTGGTTGAAGAAATTGAAGTGACGGTGAGTCTTTAGTCATTATTGTTTTCACTCTTCTTGTGGCTTGAATTTTGATCCTAAAAACACTTGGAGTTGTCCTAAAATTTTCTACACTACTTGATTTCTCAATTCTTCTAGCTCCATCAACTGTACATACCTGAATTCTATGTATTAAAACTTAAACATTTATAGCTTCTTGATGAGCTCCAAGGCCAGTAATTCAAGAGATATTAGAAACCTTACTTCTTGACCATAAACTAGCTTGTAGGGTGATCTACCAGTTGATCTTTCAGGAGTGATTCTATCAGCTCTGAAGGCTGATTTTAACATTGTATTCCAAGTCATTTGATTCTCATCCAAGGTCCTCCTTGTGATCATAAAAATTAATTTTTTTGGTTTATTAAACTTAACCATTACCTTGGGGGTAATATTTTGAGGAGGTTCTCGAGTATATGTCATTTTTTATAGCCTATTCGGATATCTTTGTGCCAAAGAAATCTAGAGAATTGTTTGAAATGATGATGGTAGGAACACAAAATCTAGTCAGAATACCTTAAAAAAATTCCAAGATGTTGGCCTCTTTTACATCATTCAATGTAACTACTACCTCTATCCATTTGGAGAAATAGTTTTTTTTTAAAGGATCCAATTGTGGTCTGATCTTAAATGTGGGTTGAACACTCCAATGAAATTCATTCCCCATTTCATTAAAGGATCATTTACATAGATGGGGCTGAGTGGGAGAGTTGATAGTCTTTTTTACTTATAAATAAGGCACGTTTTTTGCATCTCTTAATCTACACATAAAAATAATTGAAAAAGTTAGGCCAGTAATAACCATCTTTCATGATCCTGAGATTTATTACCCTTGGATAAAAGTTCCCATCTTTCTTCTCTGTCATGAAAATCATGCAATACTTTGTCTATCTGATCAACCTTAATGCATCTCAAGAGAACACCATTCACATCTTTCCTAAATAGGATTGCATCAATAAGTACAAAGGGAATGGACTGAAGTATGAAATACCTCCTTTTGGATTTTCTCAAACCTTGGGAGCATTTTCTTGTTTTGAGAAATTTGACTACATCATGAGTCTAACAAGTAATAGGAAAAGTCAAAAGGGATTGTTTTTTGTCATGTTGAAGAATGAAGATAGCCTCTTCATCAATATATTGTTCTGAAACTAGTTTCTCACATAACCCCTTGCATATTACCAACTTAGTTATTTTAATGTCAATGTCAAACTCCATTACTTTGGTTATCCAAACAGCCATGTTTTCATTCAAATCCTTGATTAGAAGAAATTCCTTTACACCAGCACGCAATACTATTCGGTTGTTGTTGTTGTTGGATACCAAATATTTGAACTTCTTCAAGATTCTTATGACAGCTAGGGAATGTCTCTCAATGAATGAATATCTTATTTCGTAATATTTGAGACTTTAGCTAAAGAATGCATTAGGTTGTTCCAAGATTTTTTCATTTTGTTGCACCAGTATGGAATATATTGTCCATGTTCCACCAAAAGCATACAAAGTGAAGCATTTTGTAAAATCAAGATTAATGAAAGTTGCGGCTTGTGTTATTAGTTTATTTATGCATTAAAATTTGTCTTTCCCTACTTTGGTCCATTTCTTGACTTCTTTAGCATCAATGGAAGTGGTTTGAAAAGGTTAGAAAAACTTTGGATGAACCTCTAGACAGATTTGATTCTTCTTAAGAATTTTTGAAGTGTTTTCTTGTGACTAGGCAATCCTTCCTTAGAGAAATTAGTCCTTGGCCAATTGTATCTAAGGATTAAACCATTGATCTAGAGAGTTAATCCTTCCTTAGATTCTTTTAAGAATTATTGAAGTCAATGAAGGATTAAAACTCTCCTTCCTTAGATACAATATGGCCGAGGAGCTTACCTTCATGAGCTAGGAAGATGCATTTCTTTTTGTTGAGAGAAACTCCAAACTACCTACATCTCTCAAATACCATCCTTAGGTGGAAATGATGATCAACTATATTCTTAGAGAACAATATGATATCATCAAGATACATAAGAACACTTTTTTTTAGAATTTATTTAAATGCCACATCCATGGCGTTTCTCTAGAATTGGACAAACCAAAAGGTATTTTTATATAGGCATAGGTTTCCCATTTTTTGGTTAATCTCATTTTGATTTGGTCTCCCTCCTTTACCATGATTTGATTGTAGCTAGAGTAACCATCTAGAAGGGAAAACCTTTCTGATCGAGAAACCATTTACAAGTTTTGTTCAATTGAAGATGTTGGGCAATGATATTTCAAATATTACTTATTTAAATACTTGAAATTGACAAACAGTCTGATTTCCCCATTCCTTTTCTACACTGGAACAAAATTAGTAATCCAAGATGAATGTTTAATGAAAAAATGATTATTTCCTCAATCAACTTGTTCAATTCCTTCTTCATCAAGGGCTCAATATGTGGATTAACATGTCTTTTTTTGTCTAATAGGTTTGGCATTTGAATCCAACTCAATAGTGTGCTCAACTAAACTAGGATCAAAACCTCTAAGGTCTTCTTAGCTCCATGCAAAAATATCAGAAAATTCCTTGAAAATTTATGCAAAAAATTATATTTTTCTTGTGGAGTTCTTACCTTACCAATTTGGAGAATTTTTCCTTCACCAACTGAGATGGGTTCTTAATCTTCACCCTTAATTATTATATTTTCATTTTATTTTCTAAATTTGGCATCGGGGTTGAAAATGGATTCTAAGGTAACTAATACCTTGGGAATCTTATTTTATATAATTTGAAAAACTTGGTCTCCATATTGTTTCTCGAAATTATCTTTCTTTCTTGAAGAAAAATATTGCCTCATCTTGAAAAAAATTAATAATTTGTTGATCATTTTCAAATACCTTCCAGTTTGTGTTATTTTTTGGTATAACAAGCCTCACCACCATCTTGTATGTGGTTATTTTTTTCCTCTTAAAATCATCAAAAACATCAAATGTTTCTCTAATTGCAGCCAGTATCTCAGTGGCTTCATTATTTTTTATTGGAATAGCATGGATATTAAAAGCTTAAAAATATTCTAAAAGTTCCCATAATCTATGCTTATAAGCTTTTCGAAATTCATTCTTGGAAGCATTTGATCCTCTAATATGATTCACAGTAAGTTTGTTATCCCCAAATGTATGCAATTTACCATTACAAGACATGGATAGGGGATTCATATTATGTTGTGTTATTGGAGAATATGAATTGAAATTTTAAAGAGCAGTAATATTTCATACCAGTAGGAGAGACAAGGAATTATCCTCCTACTCCTTATCTACTTCTCGATCCATCAAAAATAATTTGCTAAATGTCATCTTCATCCTCGATATTTGTTTTAAAAATTATATGAAAAGGTGAATTATCCTCATGCAAACATTAAATACCAATCCCAAATTCTTTAATCTGTTGATATGGGTAAAATCCATGGCATTCATTTGCCCACTCATCAAGTAGAAAATCATGAATGCATTCAAAAATTTTATCTACATCTTGGGCATTTGAAAAATCTTCATTATCAAAGATGGTACAATTGGCATTGATGGGGATGGGAACATAAGGATCTATGTTATATGTATCAATTGGTTCAGACTTTATAGTAACCTTAGTGCCATACCTGGTTCTGAAGAACAAATGTGTTAGGATAATTAATTATGCACTGTATAACTAATTATTGTTATATAGGTTTATAACATTATTACCTTATATTAATTAGTTGTATAATGTTATATGGTTTTATTAACCATAATTGTATAATTATATTCACATGTATAATTTTTTTGTTGTTATAACAATTATGTCAATATCCATTTGTGTTTCTCGGATGTATTTTGGAAGCTACTCTATTTTAGTTTGTTGTTGCATCGTTGCAGCTCCATATTTTTTTGTATCCAAGATATCCAATATGTATAAATATTTTAGCATGCACTAATTTATGTGATTGATTTCACATTAATAAATTACACATGCTTTCATCCTTGTTTTTGAAACTACATTTGGTACCCGAGTGAGAATCTGGACCTGTGAAGCAGAGAAGGTGTGGAATGAGAGAGAAGAATAGATAGAAGAGATTGGAGAAGAATTTGCATTAATTGAGAGCTTGTGAAGCCTCTTGCAACTTCCCATCCCCATCCCTGCATCCGCACAACCTCCTGTTCATTCTAGGTGTTTGGAATGTAATTTTTTTTGCACTAGTGCAGGGTGCACTAGGAAACATTTCTTGTAGGTATAGAATTTTTTTTTTTAAAATGGATTTTTTCCCCATCAGGGTGTTTAGATCTAATATTATAGATGTATCTAGTTACTGCTACATTTACTAGTCTGTTATATTTAGAGGATGCAATTTGCATTTTTCAGAGGACTCTACCTTTGACCAATATGTGCATGGTTTGAAGCTCCCACAATTTGGTGATTCGTTTGTGAACCAAGTTTGACATTCACATCAACACAAAAGGTGGGCTATGTTTTTTATGGGCCAAGCTCTCACCAAACATGTAGATATACCCTTCTTGGAAACTTCATAAGCCAAGCTTGTGATCCAATGACCAACTTTCGATTGGGTTGAGTTCATAAAATTGTGAGGCTTACCCACCTACGTAGAGTTCTCTATTGAAGAGGCCAAAGTCATGTAATTCTCCATGCTGCACACTACATACAATATCCAAGTGACAGATTTGGAATAAAACTAACAAAAAAATGATGAAGAAAACATCTAATACGACCTACAACCTGCATAAAGCCAAAGACGTGGCTTATATCTCTAACGCATGACCTGCACAAAAGCTAACAAAACCATAATCAAATTGGTGAATGAAAATAAATAAAAGCAGCTTAGTAAAAAAAATGGTGGCCAACCAAAAATAAAAGTAGAGGAAGAAAATAAAATTACAGTGGAGATAAAAAGTGACTTCAAATCCATTTTCTACAGTGGAAAACCCTAATCGAATCCTCCAAACATGCAGCCACATCATCTCCTCTGGCTTTGCCACGTGGATCTTGGTCACTTGCCATGCAATCCCTCCTACCTGCCACAACACCTTTCCAAAGGTTAGCATTTTTTACATTCATTTAAATTGACTTTACTTCAAAATATATACAAAGCGCATTGGTGTCTTAGTTGGTAGTTGAAAACAACTTGAGAAAGGGAGTTTTGCGGTTCTGTCGACACTAAAATTTTCCTCCGTAATTTCTATTTCATTAATGTATGTATTAGGAGTAGGATGTTATTAAGTGTAATTAGTAGTAGCGTCTGATAGAAGATAACAGGGCTGCTGGTACGACGCCTTCAATAATGTATAGTATGGTAATAGTCAAAAGTACAATAGGAATGTTGTGGTCAAAAGTAAATATTTTTCGTAAGTGGTCTGGTAATGTTAAAATGTCAAAGTTGGGGTAAGTAGAGAAGTAGGGTCTACATGATTAGGAATTATAAATATTATATTGGTAATAAGGACAAGGAGTGAGGTCATAAATATTTTTTGTATTTTATTTGTAAAAAGTCCAAAAATGTAGAACCCATGTGAAATGATAAGTTTTATCTTATCTTAAAAGATAAGCTTACATGTACAAATAAGATTTAAGGTATGGAATATGATTCGTTCAAGTGGATTTATTATCCTATCTTAGAGATAAGATGGATAAGCCTGGAAGTTCTATAAATAAAGAGGCCACCCCCCTCATTTAGCATAGAAGGAAGTAGTGAGAAATATTGTATGAGTAAGTGTGTAAAGGAGGCCATCACTTTTAAGGTGTGTTAAAGAAGCCATTAAGAGGTGTAATTGTGAAGTTTTTCCCATAGTTATTGTTGGAAGGCAAGTGAATTCGGTAACACTTGAAGTACCTCATGGGTGAGATTGTAAAAATTTCAAGTTGATATTATAATTTACATTGATATTTTAGATTTATCATCATTCCTTCTTATCATAGTCTATGGTATACTTGTGTTATGTTTGTTGTTGTGTTTCCAGATTACATCCACCAAACTAAATGCTGTGCATTAGTAAATAATCATAGCACGAGGAGTTCCCGGTGAAGAATTATCATAGTGCCGGATTGGTGTTGACATTTTGGTTCTGTTACTGGGACCATTCCTCGTTGCTGGATTTTCTGGAGAGATATTCCAAGTTAGTCAAAAATCATTTAGAGGGTAACCTTGTTTTTACTGTGCATAGTAGTTACCATGGTAAAGTCACTTTTTACCGTGAATAGTATTTACCGCAGTAACTTCACTTTTTACTATGAATAGTGTTTACCACAGTAAAGTACATTTTTACCGCAGTAAGTCAAGTTTTACCATAGTTTACCGTGGTCATTTCTATTTTCTATTATAGTGATTCCAATTATTTGTGCACATAATTCTTGTTGATTGTACTTGTGGGTTGGTATTTCACTATGGTTACTTTTGGAAATGGGGAAGATTCCTATTTTTTCAGCCCAATCTAATGAAGATGCTTCCTTTTTCATTCAAGAGTTTAAACAATCTTGTATTTGTAATGGCCTTATAAGAAGGGAACAATGGACTGAATTTTTTCCTACCTTTTTTGATGGTTCAGCCCTTAGGTGGTTTGAAACACTAAGTGATAATGTGAAAAACTCATGGGATTTATTAACTGAAAGTTTTCTTGAAGAATTTGGTGAACAAAAGAAATATGCAGATCTCATGATCGATATCACAAAGCTATCCCAAGGAGAGAAGGAGAAGATAATGGATTATCATGCTCGTGTTCTAGAGCTAAGGAGGAAGCTCGATGCCCAGATCTAGAAGGAAGGATTAACGGATGGGTTGATGAATGGTGTGGATAATCTCCTCTGTAAGCACTTCATTCTTGGGATGAAGCTAGAGATTAGACAATGAGTGAAGTATGACTACCTAGCTACCATTGAACAAGTAAAGGATATTGCAAGAAGGAAAGAAGAAAGAATGGAAGAGGAGCCCAAAGAAATTGTTGCTAAAGTAGAGCCTACACCAGCACCTTTGGTCCAGAATCCACAACCACTCTCAATGAGCACAAATATTTCTCCTAGTACATCTACTGAGTATGAAGATCTGCTCAAGAAGATGGGTCATTTAACTATTAATATTCTTCAAGGAAAAGAATTTAGTTCTTAGGGAGGAGATAGAGGTCCAAAAAGAAATTTATATGTTGTATGTTATGGTTATTATAAAAAGGGTCATTATAAGTATAATTGTCCAGATAGAGCTTCTACATCTAGTACAAGAGATAATGATAAAGGAAAAGCACCTATGAATTTTTTTGATGTAGTAGATAAGGGCATAAATAATGAAATAGATGTGTTTATAACAAAAAGAAAGAAATAAAAAGATAATCAAGATGGAAATGATCCTAAGAAGATGAAAGGAGAAACTAGTAAGAAAATAAGGAGAAGAAAGTTAGGTGTGCAGGATTTTCTGATTTCACGGGGACAAGGACCATACTCCATCTTAGAAGATTTGTCCAAAAGGCTTGCAAATATTACATATGGTCAACTCTTGGCTATGTATTCTGAGAAGAGGCGGGAGTTGCGAAGTGGACTCAATGCTTGACTAAGGAAGGAGGTTGAGGTCTCTATTTTGGAGGTAGAGGTGGATCCCTACACTCCACACGCTGAGGTATTATGTAATGATATTTCAATTCATGATGTCTTAGTTGATGTAGGTGCTGCAGTTAATGTAATGACCGCATCTGTAATTAATATGTTGGATTTAAAAATTGATCACCCCTCAACATTTATGTTAAGGTCATTAAATAAGGGAAAAACTAAACCAGAAGGTGTAGTTTCAAATGTGGCAATATCTGTTATGGGTGTTGCATGTGTGGTAGAATTTTAGGTGATGAAAAATGGTACTGTTGCGTACCCAATGTTGTTGGGGAGGCCATGGCTAAGAAGAGTTCATGCAAGAAACTACTGAAATGAAGGCTTCATGACACTTGGACGTGGTAGAGAGAGGGTGAAGATAAACATGATCCCTTGGCATCATAAGGAAAAATCTGTGGATTCAAGTGATGAAACTGATGATTGGACATCCTCTGATTACTCTAGTACCAATGAAGTGGACACAGAAGATGAAGAAAGTGAGGTTGATGTTTCGGTCATTGATATCCTTCTAGTCACACCGAATCATGAACCCATAAAATTATCTGAAGAAGAAATTGATGATCATCTCCAACACATAAAGATTGGTGATGCTATGATGGAGAGTGAGAAGGAATGCTACCTCCATATCTTTTGAAGGTACATACACCTATTCATTTTTTATTACAACGAAGTCCATCAATTAATTTGGGTAGAACATTCTATTGAGATAGTAGATGGTGCTAAGCCCATAAAGAAAATGCCATATAGAATGAATACTAATTTTCCCAAGACTATAAAAGAAGAAATAGATAAGTTACTTGATGCAGGATTCATATTTGCCATGGAGAATTCAGAATGGGTTTATCCCATTGTTATATCAATTAAAAAAATGGGAAGCTACGTATTTTTGTTGATTATAGGAAGCTCAATAAGGAAAAAAAGAAGGATCATTACCCTCTTCTATTCTCAGATCAGATTTTGGACGAAGTAGCGAGCCAAGAGTGCTATAGTTTTGCTAATGGATATAGTGGATAACACCAAGTTTGTATAGAAGAGAAATATCAGCTAAAGACCACGTTCACCACTCCTTGGGGAATGTTTTCTTATAGAGTTATGCCTTTTGGGTTGTGTAATGATCCGGAAACGTTCCAACACTTAATGAATAGGGTGTTCGAACCCTACATGGGAACTTCATCAGAGTATTTCTGGATGATTTTTTCATCTATGGGAGCAAGATGGACCACCTGCACCAGATGGAGACAACATTTCAAAGGTTAGATGAAGCACAAGCCTCACTAAACCCTAAAAAGTGTCTTTGGATGTTCTAAAGGTGTTTTGTTAGGGCATGTTGTATCTTGAGATGGTATTGGTAATGATCCTGATAAAGTTTCAAAAATCAAAGAGTTACCATTTCCTATGAATAGAAGTAAGTTGATATCATTTTTAGGCCATGTGGGTTACTATATAAATTTCATCAAGAATTTCTCAAAGATTTCATAGCCACTAACCCAGTTCTTGAAGAAGAATGTTACTTATGAACCAGGAAATAAGGCCCATGAAGCTTTTGAACAACTGAAGGAAGCCCTGGTGTCTTCACCTGTTCTAAAGAATCCAGATTGGAGCAAGCCATTCATTGTGTACATTGATGACTCAGATGCAGCAATAGGAAGTACTCTGAGCCAAAAGGATGAAAATGGGAATGAACATCTAGTTTACTTTGGGAGCAGACAAATGAGTAGTGCTGAGGTAAATTATATTGTAACTGAAAAAGAGGCTCTAGTTATCATTTTTGCCATAAAGAAGTTTAGAAATTACTTGCTAGGGAAAAAATTTATAGTTATAACAGATCATCAAGCTCTAGAATATATTTTCAATAAGCCTAACCCATCAGGCAGGATAAAAAGATGGATAATTTTGCTACAAGAATTTGAATTGATATTATAGATAGGCCAGGAAAGAAGCATGTCAATGCAGATGCACTCTCTCGAGCCTATGATGGTTTAGGTTCATCTTGTGATGATGATGATTTCCCAGATGCAACATTTTTATCCCTTGACACAATCCCTAGTGAATACATATATATTTTGAATTATCTGAATGAATTCAAGTTTCCTGATGGTGCCAATGCAAAGACTTAGAGGAATATTACTCAAGATAGTCATCCATATTCTATTCTACATGGAGTATTATTTCAAATAGGACCTGATGGATAGTATAAGAGGGAAGTCGGACGTGATCAAGGGTAGGAGCTAATAGAAGAATTCCATAATGGTACATGTGGAGGGAACTTCTCTAGACAACTTACAGCAAGAAGGATCTTGGATGCAGGTTATCACTGGCCCACTCTTTTTAAAGATTGTTATAATTATTGTAAGACATGGGATATTTGTCAAACACATGGTAACCGTAAGACTTCATCAACTCCATTATGCCCTATTCTTCCACTTGGTCCCTTTGAAAAGTGGGGAATAGACATTGTAGGTCCACTTCCAACTACCCCATGCCAAAATAAGTATATTGTAGTTGCCACAGATTATTTAACCAAGTAGGTTGAAGCTAGGCCATTGAAAACATCTTCCATGGATGAAGTGGCAAGGTTTGTATATGAACGCATTGTCACCAGATTTGGTTGTCCATTAGAAATTATAAAAAATCAAGGAATCCACTTCATTAATGAGGTGGTAGAAGCCCTAGTCAATAAGTTTTCTATTAAGCACAAGAAGGCAACAACATACAAGCCAAGCACAAATGGACAGGTGGAATGAAATTTTTTTGTGTTGTGTCAAATTCTAGCAAAAGATGGAGCCTTGCAAGTACATAAGTGGGATAAAAGGATTCATGCAACATTGTGGGCATATAGGGCAACATCAAAGTTAGCAATAGGATACTCCCCATTTCAGTTGGCTTTTGGCATTGATCCAATTCTTCCTATTGAGTTCGATATTCCCACTGTGAGAGTTATGAAAAATGAAAGGATGGATGAAAGTGATTCAGTAAAAGAAAGGTTGGTACATCTTAATTTTCTAGAGGAAATGAGGGAAATAGCGAATGATACAAGTTATAACAAGAAAATGAAGCAGAAAGAATATTTTGATCAAAATATCCGTTGGTCTCCATTTCATGTGAATATCTTTGTTCTAGTATATGATTCCAAATACAAAAAGGAAGACAGAGAAAATTTCTTCCAAAATGGATGGGGCCCTACAAAATAGTATTTGTGAATGAAAATGGTACCTACCAACTGGAGGAATTGGATGGAACTCCCATTATGAAATGGGTCAACCATGACAAGTTGAATATTTTCCAAGCACCAGAATAGTCTACTCTGAGGACGGAGTAGAAGCTAGGAAAGGGGAAGATGTCGACACTAAAATTTTCCTCCGTAATTTCTATTTCATTAATGTATGTATTAGGAATAGGATGTTGTTAAGTGTAATTAGTAGTAGCGTCTAATAGAAGATAATGGCATTACTGGTACGATGCCACTAATAATGTATAGTATGGTAATAATCAAAAGTACAATAAGAATATTGTGGTAAAAAGTAAATATTTGTCGTAAGTGGTCCGGTAATGTTAAAATGTCAAAGTTGGAGTAAGTAGAGAAGTAGGGTCTACATGATTAGGAATTAGAAACATTATATTGGTAATAAGGACAAGGAGTGAGGTCATAAACATTTTGTGTATTTTATTTGTTAAAAGTCTAAAAATGTAGAACCCATGTGAAATGATAAGGTTTATCTTATCTTAAAAGATAAGCTTACATGTACAAATAAGAGTTAAGGTATGGAATATGATTCATCCGAGTGGATTTCTTATCCTATCTTAGAGATAAGATGGATAAACCTGGAAGTTCTATAAATAGAGAGGCCACCCCCCTCATTTAGCATAGAAGGAAGTAGTGAAAAATATTGTATGAGTAAGTGTGTAAAGGAAGCCATCATTTTGAAGGTGTGGTAAAGAGGCCATTAAGAGGTGTAATTGTGAAGTTTCTCCCATAGTTATTGTTGGAAGGCAAGTGAAGTCAGTAACACTTGAAGTACCTCATGGGTGAGATTGTAACAATTTCATGTTGATATTATAATTTACACTGATATTTCAGATTTATCATCATTCCTTCTTATCATAGTCTATGGTATACTTGTGTTATTTTTTTTGTTGTGTTTCCAGATTACATCCACCAAAATAAAGGTTGTGCATTAGTAAATAATCATAGCATGAGGAGTTCCCGGTGAAGAATTATCATAGTGCCGGATTGGTGTTGACATTTCAACCTCCACCCGGAACACAAGTTTTTTAAAAAATTCAAATTTAGCAGAAAATTTAGAGAAACTACCAATTTTGGCATGAAATTTAGCATGAAAACCTCCTCTGACCCGTTATTTATAACTAAAATCACCCTTAAACCTTTAGTGAGAAAAACCCTATTTTAGGGGAAATTTTTTTCCTCCTATTAGGCCTATTTTTTCATTTTGAGCAACATTTTCTAAATGGGGTACACAAAAAAATTGCATTTTTAGATTTTTTTTTTGAAATTTTTGGCATAGAGGGCCATTTTGGGCTCCGGAGGCCACCAGGGCCCGAAATAAAAATTGTTTTTTACCTTCTATTCAATTTTTTTTCTAAAATTTTGAATGTAATTGCATGCTTTAGTATATTGTACTAATTTGTAGTTTGCCATAGTCAACCACAAATATTGTAACTACTTAGAAATTGGTAGATAATTGTAATAAAAAATAGTAAAAATAGGTTATAAAACACTCATGAGATCCTAGATCTCATTCACAATGTTTGATATATACAGTGCCTCTAGGAAGCGCTTGTGGGTAAATTCATCGCAACTACTAGTACACTTAATGCCCAATATAGTTGCAACAATGTCGTCTAGGAATCGACCCTCTAAATCGAAAGGGAGTAATACGGTCATAGTGCACACACTATGAACCATCCTATCCATCTGTGAATGATTACACGACAAAAAATCAAACTGAGAAATTATCTGAGTATATAGTGAAGTTACACGCACGTATGAGGATATTTCTTTGAGCCAGTGTCAATAATCATATAGAACCCTTTCAGTACTATCTTGGTACCACATATCGAATTATTTCACGTACATTAATGCCTCTTTCATGTACCATCGAGTATATAAAAAGGGTGAGCTTCATCCATGTACCATTGGGTATATTGGAAGAGCGTGTATATATTAAAGGTTTGGTATATAGAATGATGGTATAGAGATTAGGAGACCTTATACCCTGGAGAGATAAGAGCCTAACCCTATCATTATTTCTAAAAAAATGGGAACCAATGCCCCCAAATGTTTTCTTCAAGATTCCCAACTACTCAGAGGAAAAAACTATGTTGTATGGAAGACTAAAATCAAGACACAACTTGAGTTTGAAGAGATATGAACTGTTGTGAATGGTAATCTTAACAGATCAACTAATAATACAACACAACAAAGACAGTTTGATAGAGAAGATCAGAAATCCAAAATCATCATTTTTTGCAGTGTTCAACGATGTGCAACCCCACATTCAATATGATAAAACATCCAAATAAGTGTGGATAAGTTAGTACAGTGTATAAAGCCAAAACAAAATGTCATACTTAAATTTTCATATTTAGCTACATAACACTGAGTTCAAATAGAATAAAAATCAAAGCTTTCTTGAACGAGTTTTGAGATTTGGAGGGCATCATCACATCTCATCTGCCCAGGATAGTGTCGTAGTACAGATGAAGTCTCTCATGGTCCCATCGTTTTGGAGATTTCACCCTTCTTCTGACGATTTTGGTAACAACAACTAAACTTGTCAGATAGATGATATCGAGTTTTAGTTTTTGACAAGATGGTAAAGCTATTCAATAAGAGGAACGCAGAAAAAATACTGGGATGATGAAGAGGGGAAATAGCGAATGATACAGTTATAACAAAGAAAATGAAGCAGAAAGAATATTTTGATCAAAAGATCCGTTGGTCTCCATTTCATGTGAATATCTTGGTTCTAGTATATGATTCCAGATACAAAAAGGAAGACAGAAAAAAATTCTTCCAAAATGGATGGGGCCCTACAAAATAGTAGCTGTGAATGAAAATGGTACATACCAACTGGAGGAATTAGATGGCACTCCCATTAAGAAATGGGTCAACCATGACAAGTTGAATATTTTTCAAGCACTAAAATAGTCTACTCTGAGGAAGGAGTAGAATCTAGGAAGGGGGAAGATGTCGACACTAAAATTTTCTTCCGTAATTTCTATTTCATTAATGTATGTATTAGGAATCGGATGTTGTTAAGTGTAATTAGTAGTAGAGTCTGATAGAAGATAACGGCACTACCAGTATGATGCCAGTAATAATGTATAGTATGGTAATAGTCAAAAGTACAATAAGAATATTGTGGTAAAAAGTAAATATTTGTCGTAAGTGGTCCGTTAATGTTAAAATGTCAAAGTTGGGGGTAAGTAGAGAAGTAGGGTTTACATGATTAGGAATTAGAAACATTATATTAGTAATAAGGACAAGGAGTGAGGTCATAAATATTTTGTGTATTTTATTTGTTAAAAGTCTAAAAATGTGGAACCCATGTGAAATGATAAGGTTTATATTATCTTAAAAGATAAGCTTACATGTACAGATAAGAGTTAAGGTATGGAATATGATTCGTCAGAGTGGATTTCTTATCCTATCTTAGAGATAAGATGGATAAGCCTAGAAGTTCTATAAATAGATAGGCCACCGCACTCATTTAGCATAGAAGGAAGTAGTGAGAAATATTGTATGAGTAAGTGTGTAAAGGAAGCCATTAAGAGGTGTAATTGTGAAGTTTCTCCCATAGTTATTGTTGGAAGGAAAGTGAAGTCAGTAACACTTGAAGTACCTCATGGGTGAGATTGTAACAATTTCATGTTGATATTATAATTTACACTGATATTTCAGATTTATCATCATTCCTTCTTATCATAGTCTATGGTATACTTGTGTTATTTTTTTTGTTGTGTTTCCAGATTACATCCACCAAAATAAAGGTTGTGCATTAGTAAATAATCATAGCATGAGGAGTTCCCGGTGAAGAATTATCATAGTGCCGGATTGGTGTTGACATTTCAACCTCCACCCGGAACACAAGTTTTTTAAAAAATTCAAATTTAGCAGAAAATTTAGAGAAACTACCAATTTTGGCATGAAATTTAGCATGAAAACCTCCTCTGACCCGTTATTTATAACTAAAATCACCCTTAAACCTTTAGTGAGAAAAACCCTATTTTAGGGGAAATTTTTTTCCTCCTATTAGGCCTATTTTTTCATTTTGAGCAACATTTTCTAAATGGGGTACACAAAAAAATTGCATTTTTAGATTTTTTTTTTGAAATTTTTGGCATAGAGGGCCATTTTGGGCTCCTGAGGCCACCAGGGCCTGAAATAAAAATTATTTTTTACCTTCCATTCAATTTTTTTTCTGAAATTTTTAATGTAATTGCATGCTTTAGTATATTGTACTAATTTGTAGTTTCCATAGTCAAACAAATATATTGTAACTACTTAGAAAGTGGCAAAGAATTGTAATAAAAAATAGTAAAAATAGGTTATAAAGCACTCATGAGATCCTAGATCTCATTTGCAATGTTCGATATATACAGTGCCTCTAGGAAGCGCCTGTGGGTAAATTCATCGCAACTACTAGTACACTTAATGCCCAATCTAGTTGCAACAACGTCGTCTAGGAATTGACCCTTTAAATCAAAAGGGAGTAATACAGTCATAGTGCACACACTATGAGCCATCCTATCCATTTGTGAATGATTACACGACAAAAAATCAAACTGAGAAATTATCTGAGTATATAGTGAAGTTACACGCATGTATGAGGATATTTCTTTGAGCCAGTGTCAATAATCATACAGAACCCTTTCAGTACTATCTTGGTACCACATATCGAATTATTTCACGTACATTAATGCCTCTTTCATGTACCATCGAGTATATAAAAAGGGTGAGCTTCATCCATGTACCATTGGGTATATTGGAAGAGCGTGTATATATAAAGGTTTGGTATATTAGAATGATGGTATAGAGATTAGGAGACCTTATACCTGGAGAGATAAGAGCCTAACCCTATCATTAATTTCTAAAAAATGGGAACCAATGCCCCCAAATGTTTTCTTCAAGATTCCCAACTACTCAGAGGAAAAAACTATGTTGTATGGAAGACTAAAATCAAGACACAACTTGAGTTTGAAGAGATATGAACTGTTGTGAATGGTAATCTTAACAGATCAACTAATAATACAACACAACAAAGACAGTTTGATAGAGAAGATCAGAAATCCAAAATCATCATTTTTTGCAGTGTTCAACGATGTGCAACCCCACATTCAATATGATAAAACATCCAAATAAGTGTGGGATAAGTTGAGTACATTGTATGAAGCCAAAAACAAAAATGTCATACTGAATTTGCATATTTAGCTACATACACTGAAGTTCAAATAGAATAAGAAAATCAAAGCTTTCTTGAGAAGATTTTTAGATTTGAGGGCTTCACTTCTAGCCCTGGGAGAAGTGGTCACAGATGAAGCTCTCATTCCCATTGTTTTGAGAGATCACCCTTCTTCTTACCGCATTTTTGTAACAACACTAAACTTGTCAGATATGATAGTTAGTTTTGACAAGATGGTAAAGCTATTGCAATAAGAGGAAGCCATGCAAAATAAGGATGATGAAGAGGAGAAGTAACTTTCTTCACATCAAAAATGGAAAGGAAAAGGTAAATGAAAACATAGTTCCTATAAAAATTCCTAAAATCAAAATCAAAATCAAAATCAAGGGGACAAACAACAGAAGAAGTAATGTCCAATATGTAAAAGAGGACACGAGTTGAAATATGTTTGTTATAATACTTACAAGAAAGGTTCATAAAGTAACTCGGGACCTCCACAATAAAAATCTCACAAGTGACATGCAAACTACAATCAAGGGTAGAAAAAGGGGAATTGGAAAAGAATACCCCATCAGCAAGGAAATATTGTTGAACAAGAAGAACATTCAAATAATGAAGACTTCGTGTACACTACTTGATCAAGTGAACCATCCACATCATCTAGTGATTTTAGGTATGTTGATTTGATATCCACTCGACACATGACCAGCCACAAATACTAGTTTACTTGCATGAGGGATACGCCTTCGAAATACCATGTTTCATTGGGTGATGATTGTTCATATAAAGTTCAGGGGATTGGGAACATTTCTCTACCCCTTGGTTCACACAACTGTAGACTATCAGATGTCTTATATTTCCCTGGATTGACTAAAAATCTACTTTCAGTCAGTCAAATCCTAGATCACAGCTTAAAAATTGAATTTGATAGTCATTCCACTAAGAAAAGATGTTTAATTCGAGAAAAATCATGAGGCTGGAAAATAGTTTCAAAAGCATCTAATGTGGGACACATGTTCCATCTTGATTGTTTCCACAGATATGATCAGGAACTTGTGATTAAGAATTATACCTCTATATATTTGTGGCATTAGATACTTGGTCTTGTTAGTTTCAAGTATCTTGAGACACCTCGTCGGCGCAATATGGTACATGGGTTACCATCTCTTCAGAAGGATACAAACAAGTGTCATCACTTCCTAACATGAAAACAACACAGAGCTTCATTCCATAAGAGTACATATAGAGATCATGGTAAGCTTGATCTGGTTCATACCAATCTTTATGGTTTAATGTAGCCAATTCATTCTAGATTTTAGTACTTCATGCTTTATGTTAACGAATGTTCAAGAAAAAAGTGGATTTTTTTTCTTCGTAAGAAAATTGAAGCTTTTGAAACCTTCAAGAAATTCAAATTAGTTGTTGAGAACAAAACTGGCCATTGCATCAGAACTCTCTGCTTAGATCGAGGGGGGAACTCACCAGTGATGACTTCAAAGACTACCTACAAGCTCATGGGATTGATCGAAAAATTCCTCCTCCACACACACTACAACAAAATGGTGTTGTTGAGAGAAGAAATCGTACTATCATGGAAATGGTGCAATGCATGATCAATGACTCTGGAATTACGAAGACATTTTGGGTAGAAGAAACAAAGACAATAATGTATTTTTTTAACAGAGTTCCCATAGTTTCTCTTGATGGAGTAACATGACAAGAAGCATGGTCAAAGCAGAAACCATCTATTACACGTCTTAGAGTATTTGGTGCAAATACAGTATGCACATACCCAATAAAAATAGAAATAAATATCACATAAAGTCACATAAACTCATCTTCATTGGCTACAGTGAAGAGATTATTTGGTACAAATTGATGGATCCTAATACCAGGAAAGTCTACACCAGTAGAGATGTTGATTTCTTTGAGAAGAGGGAATCAGAGTCTCCTCCTCCAGACTCACTTGATGTATATTTTTCAACAGTTGTAAAAACTGAAGTTTATGTTGCCATAGATGATGAAAGTGATGATGAGGATGATGGTGATGATCTGATATAACCACAACCCATGAGAATAGTTCAGCGTATGCCCAAGTGGTGTACTATCATGTTACAAGATGTAAAAGTGGATGCTCCACCAAATACATCCACCCCTAGACCACAGAATCGTAGTAAAGAAAAAGAATAAGTCAAAATTTCTTTGATGAGTAGATTTATTCAGTCTGATGAGAACTCTATAGTCCAGGAAGCCATACAATCAAAATATTGGAAAGATGCCATGGAATTTGAATATCAATTAGTAACGAAAAATAAGGCTTGGAATCTTTTCGATCTTCCACAAGGGAAGAAACCCATTGGATGCAAATGGATATTCAAAATGAATTACAAATCAGATGAGAGAATTGAAAAGTATAAATCAAGACTTTTAGAAAAGGAGTTTGCACAAAAAGAAGGCATTCACTATAAGAAAACATTTTCTCCCACATCTAAGATCAAAACATCAGGATGATCTTTTCTCTAGCTACATAGTTTGGCTGGAAATTCCATCATATGGACGTAAAAAGTGCCTTCCTAAATGAATATTTACAAGAAGAAGTTTACATGACTCAAACTAAGGGATATGTAGTACTGGCCAAGAAGCAAAGGTATGTAGCCTCAAGAAATATTTGTATTTCCTCAAACAGGAACCCCGAGCATCTCGTACAACATGGATTTGTTAGAAATTCATATGATCCCAATATTTACCTAAAAAAGAAAGAGGGGGAGATTGTGATTATCATTATCTATGTCGACGATCTAGTCATCATTGGCAGTTCAGTGAAGATGATCGATGGAACGAAGAAAGATCTTAATCGATCGTTCGACATGATAGATCTTAGGATAATTTGCTATTGTCTTGGATTGGAAGTATGGTAGAAAGAGAATCAAATATTTGTTTCTCATATTAAATGTACCAAGACAACACTCGAGAAATTCAGGATGATGGATTGCACACCTATTTCTACACCTGTGGAGAACAGATTGCAGTTATCTCATTCAGATCCATTTCCTGAGGTAAATTCCAATCTCTATCGGTAGTTGATTGGGAGTCTCATTTACCTGACCTAAAATAGACCAGATATCATATTTGTAGTGAGCTATCTATCCAGGTTCATGAAGGATCCCAAAATATGTCATTCGAAAGTAGCAAGGCGCATCTTGAGATATCTCAAAGGATCAGTGGATCTTGGTCTAGAGTACAAGAAGAACGACAACTTCTTCTTGGTAGGATATTCAGATTCAGATCATGCAGGTAATATTGATGACATAAAATCCACTTCAGTATTTTTATTCTTTATAGGATCTGGACCAATATCATGGGGAAGTAAGAAACAACACTTTGTTTCTCATTCTTCCATAGAATACGAGTATCATTCTACAGGAGAAGATGTCTTTGAAGTGATTTGGATACGTCGCATACTAGAAGGACATGGAATACCAGAAGAAAAACCAACCACCATGTATGTTGAAAATAAAGGTGTTCTCAATCTTGTTCACAATCCTATTTTTCATGAAAGAACAAAACACATTGAGGTACAGGTTCAGTTCATACGTGAGCATGTGTTAAAGCACAATATACAACTTCATTTTTGTCCAACATTTGAAAAAAGAGTAGATATCTTCATGAATTCACTTACACATGACAAGTTTGAGTTTTTCAGAGAGTTCCTCTCCTCATCCCTTGAGAAAATGCAAAATTAATGGGGGGAATGTTAGCATAAATAATTATGCATTCTATAATTAATTATTGTTATATAGGTTTATAACATTATTACATTATATTAATTAGTTGTATAATGTTATATGGTTTTATCAGCCATATTTATCTTATTATATTAATGGGTATAATTGCTATGTTGTTATAACAATTATGTCATTATCCATTTTTGCTTCCCATATGTATTCTGGAAGATACTATATTTTAGTTTGTTGTTTCATAGTTACAAATCCATATTTTTTTTTATCCAGGCTATCTAATATGTATTAATATTTTAGCCTGAACTATTGTATGTGATTGATTTCACATTAATAAATTTTATAGGCTTCCCTCCCTATTTCTGAAACTACAATATGAGACCAGTCAGATGATAGATATCCTCCACATTTGGTAGTAGAGTATTTGGAAATACATAAAAAAATATTGGAGGTGGATCAATTATGAATATATCCTAGGTGATAGAAAATTTAGGGAATGCATGTAGAGTGTGGCTTAGACATTTTATAACTCTAATAGTCCCCGTTGTTTTCCCGTCGAATTGTATCATTCCCCTATAAAGCGACTCATATTTGAGACATATTTGGTCTATAATATTCTTAGGCATGACGAAACTACTTTCCCCTAAATCTATCACATAATTTTGAACTAAATGATTTCCAATGATCAGGGATACATAAAAGGGAGGAGGCTTTATATTTTTGTTTGGTTTATCTTCCTTATACTTTATGACATTAGTGAGAAAATTGTTTTCTTATTTCTTGGGTGGATCTCTTAGAATAGAGAAGTTGGGCATAACTACCTGTAAGAGATATCTTTGTTCTAGAATTTCAAAATAATCCCACATTGACATAATCACATTGGTATTCTTCATTTGTTCAAGGAAATTAAAGGCATCTAAGTTATATTTTTGGTGTACCTTATTTGTGGCAACCTTTTCTTGTGTTTGTTGTGATGTAAAAGGTCCTTTGGGATTTTTTTGCATTCTTGATGCCCGAATCATGTGATTTCCTTACACATTAGTAGTTGAGTTTGAAGTAGCAACCCATTGGGGTGTTATTGCAGGTTGAAAAGGACCTACATCTGGTGACTTACCCTATTCCATAACTCTTCTCTTGGATATAGTATGTAAAGCCACACCCTAAAGAGGAGTTTGATTTATTACAAAAAATTATTCCACTTTCCTATTTACAAGTGAGGTGTCACTTGATGTAATCTCTTGAGTGACTATCTACTTTTAATTTTCTTTTATGGGTGTATCTTGAGAAATAGACACATTTTTTACCATGGTTTAAAATTCCATTTTGAAAAGTGGCTTTGTTGTGAGGAAGATGATAAGGGAAACACCACTTGTAATCTTGCATAAGGTAATTTTGAACGGGAACCAATGCTTGAGATGAACCAGCCATATTTGGGTTATATGGATAAAATGGTCTTGCGAAGGAAAATTTATTATGACTTGGAAGAGAAAATTAGAAAGGAGGATTTCTTGCTTAGAATGGGGGATTTTTGTGTTTTTATGGATGCTTATAATGATTAATAAATTGTGCTTGTTTCGTCTTTATGGATACTAACTCATTAAAAAAAAATTACGGTTTTTTCATTACTTCTTACAACTCAGCTAAGGTGCTTGAATAAGTAGATGCCTAGCTAGAATTTTTATTTCTTGGGGTTGGAATAAGAGTTAATTCAAGAGTATGATGGAGAATAGATGATTCTATATTTCAGAATATGTGCATTGGAGATCTAGGAGCAAGTTTCTCAATTTGAATAAGGCTATTTTCTACTCTTATATTAATTACATAGGTATCTGATAAGTTTGAACCTCTAATGGATTGAATCATGATAGATCTATCGGTATTTAAAGCTCTTAAATAGTAGAGAAAAATATAGTATGGTGTAGGTCTTACCTTTTTTGGAATCCTATACCAGGTATTCTAAAATATGATGTTAAAATTAGTCATCTATTCATTTTGTACTCTTTTTTATTGTGGTCAGTTTCTCTACCAAAGACATGCGATCTAATTTCTCTTTGAAATTATTGCAAAGGGTTGTGTAAAGTTCATCCAAATTTTGAATTGAAGCTGGTATCAAACTCTTGTACCATTGAAGATATTTCCCTTTAAATGACGAGGCCAATAGTCTGACTTCTACATCATCCTCAGTAAAAAAATGGACTGAACAAATATTAGCAATATCTTGCATATGGTCAGCAGGGGTAGTATGATTTTCACCAGTGATGAAGGGAATGCTTTTTAGGGGGAAATTTGGTATATCATGTTGTGCATTAAGGGCCAAAGGACTACAACCATTGAAGATGACAAAAGGAAAAATTATTTGAAGATTCATGAATGGAATGGGTCTTAAAAATCTTGAAGATGGTAAAAAAGTGCCTACCAGAAGAGGAATAAAGAGGAATTTCTATGGTGGAGATAGTGATCTTCAAACTAATCTTCCTCTACGTCTTCTCCTCGGTGACAATTTCAAGCAGTCAAAGGTATCTCTAGATGTTATCCTTTGTAATTTCTACATTATTCTCATGAAACTAAGGTACTAGACTGCTGAAACTAGTGAATATGTAATCAAGAGTCATCAGATGTGTCTTGCAGTGCCTCCAAAGGCTGAAAATATTACTAAGAGCACATCAACCTTGTGAAAATGGAGAGATTAACTTCTAAAATATCCCATCGGTTGTGTCAAAAAATTTATCACAAAAATTTAACACCCTTTGTATGTATAGTTTCCAAACAACATAACTCTTGTGTAACATGAATTCGTCTCTAAGTGTGGGACCTTGTACGTGAGACAAATATATAGAGGAGGTTTGTTCCTTATCTCTAATCCAATAGAAACTAACCTATAATCATGAAATACAACTAAACTAAAACTAAAATATGAATTCACATGGACTAGGGTGAGAAGAGAGACAATATGTAACATAAATAAAAGGGGTGATGCACTGAAACTAATAGAGGGCTAAAATCTGGTCAAAGGGACACAAAATAACTACACATGCAAATATTATAAGGGAAAAAAGAGATCTTACAAATCATGAAATAATAAAACTTAATGTTGAATAAGAGGGTCAACATCCATAGCAAATAAGGAGGGTTTGAAAGGAAAAAACCCACATATAAATTGAATTAGAAGTTCTTAATCCTGATTACGGAGTAGAGGTTAGAAATCCTCTACAAAATGAATATTATAGACGTATACAGACATGAAAATGGAAAAAACCCTAGGATACAACTCCAAATTATACATAAGATAACCCTTTCTTTGTGCAAATGCACTTACATTTATAGATAAAGGGAGAGAGAGAAAAGGGAGGGGAGAGAGAGGTATGATTTGATCTAGCCATTATTGAAAATCCATGCTTTCCATTTGCAACACGCCAACAAAAGGAATGGGTGTCATTCGCCATTAATATGGGTAGTTGAAACTATCAGATCAGGCCTGTGTCGGGTCCGCAACCATGTCGAACATCTCTAAAAACCCAACACATTGATAAGACCTTCGAAACATTGGCCCTATTATGCACCATAAAAAATTGAAACAAATAGTTAGGGAAATGTTCTTATTAAACACCTTCTAAATTCCGACATATGGAAAATCAAGGTTTGTTATCAAAGAGAAATTGTCATATGACATGTGTTTGACCTATTTTTATGTCGTTGACCTCCAAAAAACTGACACAAAGTGAAAATCAGTTTCTAGGAGTGGGATGCATATGACATAGAACATGCATTTGGTCTGCAATGTTCCAATGTAGAGAAGACCCGAAAACCCGAAACAATGAGGATGGTCAGGTTTCGTAAGCGTAGAACAATATATATGGAAAAAAAAAATTGGTCACCATCTTCCAATGCAAGAGAAACCCAGAACCCAAGACACTGATGGTGGAGGTTGGATTCTGAAAATAAACTGTCAACCCCCCAAAAAAGGGTGGAACTTGCGACTTAAAAAAAAATCTCTGAGTCCCGAAATGGGATTCGGTGGGGGTAGGGACTTGTTTTACAAGTGCAGATCTATGAAATAGTCTTGAGCAGAACTTGATGCCTGCATTGCAACGTCTGATCCTCAAAGTGGTCTTTGGTGGAATTTAACCCCATCTTGCAACTTTGTTGGGTTTCAGGTCTCAGGGATCAAATTGCAGTTTACATGTAAATTACAATTGAAAACCCAAAACCTGAAATACACTAAGTCTAATATATTTTGCGTTTCATATTTTAAGGAACAATTTGCATTCAAATTGTAAATTGTTTCCTGAACTTGAAATCTAAAATACAAAAGAATTTTTTTGAAGCTTAGGTAATTTTTGAAGATTTATAAAAAGGGATTATTTGGTAAGTCTTTGGTAGTAAGGCCTCACAATGGAGAAGGAGTTCCTTGGAACATTGAACTTTCTTCCATTTCATCAATTTTCCCTGTCCAAGTCCAAAATAATAATGCAAGTTATCAAAATAACCCGGTGGGCGTGGGGTGTGGGGGGGGTAATTTTTTATATCAACGTGAGCTTAGTAGAGTTGGTATCTTTTTCCATACATTCTCCTTCATTCTAGTCTCAAGCGTAGAAATCAAAGGTATATTTAAGATATCTAAAACACATTTAAACATCTGAGTATCATTTTTGTATGATTAAAATTTGTGAGAGGCGTCCTTTAAGTATTTAATGGTATCTGTAATTTATTTTTTATATTTCAAATTTAGATTGAAGCTTCAATTCAGATTTCTTTTAAGGTTTTGAAATTCTAAAAATTATGAACATCATTTGATAATAGTTTGAATCTTTAAAATTTAAATAATTTATTCTCTAACCCCAACTCCTTATTTTCAGAAATTACGGAAAAAATATAACTAGTATATATCTAGTTTGTATTCTAAGTTTTTTCAGGGTTTTAATTGTATTAATTTCATTTTTGTATTTATATTATTTTGTAAATATGATTAGAAAAAGGGTTTATTTGATTAAGATTCACTAGCTTCATGAGGAAAATGATCCTTCGTTCACCCTAAATTTTAAAAGAAAATATTCGGTTAACTTATTTATCTCCCATTAGCCGTAATGCTAATTGATTTTTAATGAAGTTCCATCATTTACGTGAAATACATAATCGCATTAATGAAAATTTATCTATGTATTTCTCATTTTCTTTACATCCTAGCTTATCTTTTATTAGATCTTTATAATAATAGAATTTTCAGTGCACTAGTTAGATAGGAATTTTAATATTTAAGAGAATATCCATGGAGGCCATCATATCTTGCACTCATACTATTCGTGGATACAAAATTATATACAAGAAAATAATTGACATGGTTACTTTTAGGATAGCCATAACATGTTCCTTTCTTATCTTAGTCAAATGTTACATACATATATACTCGTGTAAACATGAATTTAGATAAAATTGTGATCTTATCCACTTCTTCTAAGATGAATTCTATTTTGAGGTGAAAATTATATCACAAGAAATGAGGAGAGATCTATCTTCTTTCTTACTCTTAAATCCTCCTTAAACAAAACTAAATAAATATATAATTGCAATTCTTGAGTTAAACATAAGTTCTTCATTTGGCTACTACTTCACCAAATAAAATCATTACTTCACATATACTACACACTAAATGGTGGTATGTTCCTACTTCTAGGTGTTTTGAGCATGAAAATGATATGATGGATTACATGTTCTAGCAATTTTCTTTTTCTTTACAAATATATCCCACATGGATAGTTTCTCCCTTTTTGTAGTGACCACTCCATTAGGCTAGTCATAGGGGTTGTGGGTCCCTATCTATGAAACAATGTGTCATATCAATCAACAAAAAATGAATCGGTGTATTTTTTTTTACAGGCCAACAATTTTGAGTTAACTTTTAGATTTATTCATTTCTTAAGTGATTTAGATAATTTTGAAAAAGGTAAATCTTGTAAGTAACTCACCAACCAACTTAGGCATATTTTGGTGTTTAGGTGAGTTATAACTTCATTGAATAATGAGCTAGGTAATCCCCATACATAATTCATCTTATAGACATCTCATCATGCATCAAGAAGTACCTTGAACGTCATCTAATAGGTTTCAGTGCATGGTCCAAGTTTTATAAATAGGTTCGTTGTTGCATTAAAACATTATGGGTTGTTCTTTGACCTCGGCCGCATATCTTAGATTGATACTTGAATTCTTCTCCATTGTATAGGAGAAACCAAGTTACAAATTATTTTATCTTTAACATCTTTTAATGTTTCAAACCATTATTTTTATGTTTAGAAATATTAAATTTGAAATTAAGAATTCTATTGGTATTTGGTTATCAAATCATAATTTTTTCAAAACCGCATACAATAGTTTCCACATCTTGTTAAACTAGTGCCATATATAATCAATCTGGTTAGAATGCCAAAACACTATACTTTGAGCATTAACAAAACAAAATGATAACATGTTAGCTATTACCTATTCCCTGTGATAAACAAATTTGGATTAATAAATGTGCTTTATAATTTACAAACTCACAATTTTAAAAATTCCTCAAGTTGTGACAAACACCTTCAAAACTAACACGCAAGAAATTTCTTTAGATATTATTTCCACTTTTACATTATTGTATCCTCTTCCTTGTCATATGGTGACTTCATTCCAATCTATAAAAATTACCAAAAAAATTTATGGTCATGTTTATGAAGTGGGTTTCCGACCGCTTTGGAAAACTACTTGCTGGGAGCAACCACTTTTTACATCTTAACACTTCATAAATCACCTCAAATTTTGTTCCTATGTATCCAAGAATATGAATTTGACCTTTCAAACCTGTTTGCTAATGTATAAAGAATAACATAGTGTATTTCATTTTACCTGTTACCTTCAAAAATGCATTTTACGCACCCATTTCATAGCCTTCTTCACTTACTTTATCAGAGGGATAATGATCATTTTCAGCTAACTGGACCTAAAAATTTGTTGCATTTTGAGATTTGTTACTTGTTTTTGACCTTGTCAGTTTCTTTTTATTCTATATATAGTATAGACTAGGGTAGATAAAATTGACATCCCATTTTGGGTTCCTGCAACATTTGGTAGGCCCATTCCATGACCACTTGGGTTAGATTGTTTAGCACCGCAACAAATATTAGTGGACCCTTGTTAACCCTATAATATTTGTTCGATGCTTAAAACTAAGGTGATTTTTAGAAATAAGTATGATGAATAAAAGTACATGCTTTGGTACACGTAAACAAGACTATTAATGGAAAGTTGGAATCACTTATTTTGGCACTTTTATTTAGATTCATGTAGCAACAACACAAAATAAAAAAACTAAGTTATATCTCATAACACTTGGTGTTTCTCTGAAAATATTTTGAAACTTGAATATTATTAAAAAAAATTATTGTTATCGTATGTCACCTTTGTTGATCATATAAATGTAGTGGTTGACTTGTGTAAAAAAAAAATTATTTTTTTCTCTCTACTCTCCCTCAAAAAAATTGAAAAATTTATCTTGGTTTGAGAAGTGTTGAAAGTAAAATTTTTTTTTCTCTCTAACCCTATATTGCTGGTGTGAGTCTAGATAGCGTGTTAGATAAAAGGCATGTTTCTATCCCACATTTTATCACTAACCCATGATTACTTATAGGTTACAGGTAGCGTGGTAGTATAAAAAATATTTGATTGCATTTCAGTGTTAAGGATGTATATGGTATCATGACATGTTTGTTTTACAAAAATGGGAAATTCTATTAGTTCTTATATTGACATCTACTCCGGTATGCTTTGTGAAGTAAAATAAATTGATTTATTATTGTATGCAATGATATACTTATGTATGGAAATTTTCTATAGTTTTTGTTTAAATCATTATATCAATATACAATTGAAATATTGTTAGAAAAAATATTGTACCATCATATTTTGGATGGTAATTGTACTAGTTAGAATTGAAAGTAACAATTTAAAACTGGTATACTTTTATATGTTTTCTAATGATGGGCCGAACTAGACAATCACCTACTCATAAAAAAATAACATCTAGTATATATAAGATCCCATTTTTGGTGGGAAAACATCAATTCAATTTAGATGATGAAATAATAATTCATGTTGTAAGGTAATGGTACCAATGAACTTAATTGTTTTTCCTTTTTTCCATAGAGATACCAAATTCTTTCATCAACTCTTCAATGGAGGGCTTTGACTCTATGTTACTATAGGATTTTTTTAACATTCTCTTATCTTGCATATTGAGGGACTTGTTCTTCCCTTCATCGTGAAATCTTCGTGAGTTGTTTTTCAAATATCCCATATGACCCTAACTCATATAAATGAATTGATTTCACCTTATGAGAAAAACCATTAACTTGAATTATAACCTGAAAATATCATTAGTTATGTCAAGCCTTTGTGAGGTAAATAGTTTTTGCTATCCCTAGTACTAACCCTTTGATGGTTCATAGATTTTTCATGTTGGCATAAACCTATCTCAAGACCCTTAAGAGGAAGTAGTTAATCTAAAAGAGACACAAGTAAGTGGGTCTCATTAACATGGCATATCGTGTTAAAAGATTCATTCAATTATCATGATAATCATGTAAAATCTTTCCCCTCATACACCATTTAGAAAGTAAAGGGCAGATGTTTGTGTGCATTTTAATATACTTAGTGTGATGAATAGTACTATCATTCTCATTAAAGGAAAAATATGATGAAATGAAATGATAGAATATTAAGTTGGTCACAGGAAACCTTATAACAATGTAAATGTATGGTAATACTACTATTAATGGTTTTGGTAACAAATGGAAATAAGGTGGAACCCTTCCACTAGTATGTAAATAGTCATCCACTCTTGATGTATATATAGGACTGAGTGTGTGATGTGAAAATAAATTGAGAGGTTATGTTTTTTTATTGTATGAAAAGTAATGAAAATTTCCAACTCCTTTTATATCAATTCACATTCAGAAGGGATAAACAAGGTAAATTTAATAAGGTTGCAACTATTTTTATGAGAGGATGACCCTACAAAAAATAAGGGAGAGTACTTTCATGATCCTAGAAGTAAGTATTTATTATCTCTTGAGATTAGCTTGTGGAATAACTTCCCTAAAAGCATTCTCAAAATTTTGTTATCACACCCCTCGATCAAATGAAACCATGTACATATGTTATTTCATGAACTTTACTTACCTTATTGTGTCATGGGATAATGTAGAATAAAGTGTGAAAGATAAATTGAACATTTTTACCATGAAATGACTTACTTAGGAATCCTAGTTGTATCATAAGTGATCTTATTATCAAATCTTGCTCATGTGTTAGGATTTAGTAAAGGGCCTCTTACCATGGATTTTTTTGGTTTCTTCATGGATTTTTTGATCCTTAGAGAGTATGTTATACTATGGTTTGGTATGTTGGTCATTTTAGTATGGATTGGAAGAGTTTTTTCACTTCATACTCGTACTCTTATGTTGAGCCAAGCACAAGTCCTTGTGAAATATGCTTCAAGTTATACTCTTCTTATTATAAAGGGTGTGGATTTTGAGTAACCTAGAATCCATAGAAGGATGGTGGTCAGGAAACTTGCTATGGAATAAGTAACTCAATTTTGAACATTTCACTTCCTTAGTGAAGGCTAGTGTACATTTCGTGTCATGTCGGAATGAAATAAACATGGACCCAACCTTTTTGTTATGAATAAAAATTAAATTATGTATTTAAAATAATTAACGAGAATAGAATATGGAATCTATTACTCAATCAAACCCTAGAATCAAATTAACCACGTATGTAATGTTGCATTGTGTGATGTAATCACTTTAGACGTGCTTCTATAAAGGTAATAATTCTAATGTAATAAAATTTGATGCATAAAAAAGTAAAAATGTAAACCATGAGTTCATTAGATTAATACAAATATAAATGTTAGTTTTTATGTTTCTTGCGATCAATGAAACATTTTTAAGTGTTTTGTCTTATAACAACAACAACAAAATCTAATTTTTTTGTTACATTTTGAGTGGTGAGATTATGGGCATTACATTTGGTATCAGATAAGAGGTTTAAGCACTTAAAAGTATGGGATAAAATATAAATTATTCTTTTTTTCTTATATGTATGTGCATAACATGAGTGTCATGTCGATTCTTGTTGGTGGTTTATGTAGAGTTAATGTGATGTTATCCGATCCACTAGTTTTAATACATATGAGACTCCCTATGAACATGTTTTACAATGGGTATCGAATTCCATGTTATAGAATTATACAGTGTTAGAACCCATAGAGATATTCATATTTTGGTTCATTTATTCCTTGGTTCTGCTTTTGGGTACTATTTATATGGGTGAAATTTGGAGATAGGTATGAGAGACATAAGGATATTTGTTATTTTTTTTTATCTCTATTCAACATTGTTTATGATAGTTGGGTATGGTATTTGATAATTTTAAACATCATACATTTGATAGTATTTGGTACTTGGAAGACTTATTTCCCTTCTTGGAAACAATTGACTTAGTCATTGACCCTTTTCCACATCACTTGATACTACATTATGGTTACATTTTTGACTTATCATGGTCAAATCACTATTGCAATCCTAAGAGACCTCATTTTTATTCTTGCATATATGTGACAACTGATCATACCCATAAAAATTTCATGGATGACCCTATTTCCTTTCTTAACATTTGATAATCAAATAACTACATCGACATGACTTCTCTTCCAAATCATAAAATTTATATCCTACCCAATCATGCATAGATTCATTGACCAATTTTGGTTTCCTCTAATATTTTAAAAATATTAAACTTTTGACAAGCACAACGATCACTCTTGGATAATTTTATTGAATATTTCTATGAGTCTCTAATTAATAAAACTATTGGGACTTTTTCTCAGTTCAAGATGACATTTCAAGTGCATGTGATTGCTTGTTGAAATGGATTTTTTTATTCCAAATTTCATATATTGTGGGAGATTTTTGTTTAGTCATATATTAGGAAAAATTGCATTATTAATTCGTGATTATGTTTATATGTTGAGATACACAATTGATGTTGTAATACCCCTATAGGTGGTCACTAAAATCAACACATTAATTTTGATGTGGATATATTTTTATGTGAAAACTCAACTTTCTCATAACCAACATTTTACGGATTTGATTTATTGGGAATCTTCTAGGCCTTTCTTATTTATTTTTATTTTCTTATGAGTTTTCCATAGTTTGAATGCAGATACTTGGCCATTTCTCTTTGGATGTCCTAAATTCTAGAGTTTTTTATTTTCATAACTCAACAGTTTATGCTTTTTTAGGAAATTTAGCATATTTTTGTCAAGAATGTTATGTGTATTTTCTTACTTATTTTTTTTATATGGTTCTATCTTATTTTTAATGTGTATAAATATTGTATGGAGTATACCCAAGGTGTCATGAGTGAATTATTGGTACAGGACATGCCCTTAGTTTTGAGTAGAAGAGGCTCTTTGTGTCCAAGACTATGGAGTATCTTGGTCTCACTTGGCTACTTGATACTCAATCATCCTATGGTTGAGTTACACTTGTGATACTTAATCCTCCTATGGCAGAGTGATATAATTGATACTTAGTTATATATGATTAAGAGACTCTTATGATATTGAGTCCTCTATATTTGAGTGACTTTAATGATACTCAATTCTCCTTGGAGGAGTTTCCTTCATGACATGGAGTACTATTGTTGGGTTTGGAAGTGATTCATGTTTCTCTTTGTACCCTAGGATAATTTTACCTACCATTAAGAAAAATATGATATTCAATTCAGACTTCATGGTTATGATTGATATTCTTAGACCCTTTCATATTATGGATTATTTGGATATATTGTATTTTTGGGCCATACAGGAGCCATTGATAGACATGTTACTAGGATACTTTATGTGTAGACTCAATTCTTTTATTCCTCTTCAGGATAAGTTAAGATACTAAAATACATTTTTTTTTTACAGATACTATTATATTTAGATTCAATGGGCATTGTACCTAGTTAGATTTCTTACATTGGATCGTGGGGATTCTAATATAGATGTGTTTTTTCATACCCTTAGTAATATGTGTTAATCATGCCCTGTTATAAACATATTGGTATGGAATATTTTATACGAGGACCATGTTTTAAGTGATCTATTAATTTCCCCTCCCAGGTATATGGGTGTCCTTTTAGTGATGAAATGTGGTGTTTTAATGGTAATTTTTTGTGTTCTCAAAGAATCATTGTTGGTTAATGTAATTTTCCACTTTGGTAAGGTGAGATCTAAGTTTATACACTTCCTTGTCATGGATTTGAATTTTACTTTGGTTTATGGTCTTGGTTGGGTTACTATCATGGAAATGAGTTAAAGAGTGTTTTTTGAAGTTGGTATGTTTTATGGATTTGGGTCCTATATGACCTCGAGATGCCTTACACTATAATTGGAAACCCTGTGAAAAAAATGAAAACTATTTATTAAACAAAGAAAATATTGACATGTAACCACTTAATAGTGAAAATGTTAAGGAACATTGAATCAATTAGCTTGTACTAATGAGAATTAAACAATAGAAAACTTTGTGAACATGAGTACCAAAATGAAGATTAAATTGAATGTGTTGAATTGAACTACCAATATTTAGAAAATATTAAAAATTGAATAATTTTTTCAAATTTTACTTCTCCCCTTATGGTTACGTTTAGCGATAGGATCTTGTTAACTAAAAGAAATTATCATTGTTGAAATTCACTTCCTTACCTGTCACTTTTATACCTTAGAATTTAGTCACATCAAGGATGATGGTCTTATTAGGGGTAAATGTAGTGTGCACTCCATTTCACCATTCAGAGGGGTTTTGGGTCCGTATCCATGAAATGATGTGTCATGTCAATCAACACGAAATGGACTAGTGTGTTTTTTTGTGGTAAAACAATTATGAGTTAACTAATTGTTTATTTCTTCCTTTCTCAAGAAAATTACATAATTTAAAAAAAAAACATAAGTAACTTTTGTACCAACTCGAGAACATTTTGGTGTATAGATGAGTTATGGCATCGTAAAATAATTAGACAGGTCAGCCCCAAACATTATTCATCTTATAGACATCTCACCATATATTAATCAATAGCTGGAACGTAATCTAGAAGGTTTCATCTTATGGTCCAAGATTTATAAATAGGGTCATTGTGTAAATAATAGTATCGGTTGTTCTCAAACCTCGACCACATATCTTAGACCATTACTTAAAGTTTTTACAATCGTATAGGAGAAGAAAATCAAGCAATCATTATATCTTTATCATGTTTTAATGTTTCGAACCCTTATTCGTAGGTGGTTTTTAAAAGGAACAATAGCCAAATTGTACCAATACAAGAACACATATTCTAATCAAAGCCCACGATCAATAAGATGAAACTAATTCGCCAGAATAACTTTACATAAACCTTTGCAAACAAAAGAGCAACAATATCATATATTATTATGGAGCTCAATGAAATACAATGAGAATGGGCCTTGCTTTTATAGGCAAGGAATAAAAATCTAAGAACCCGTCAAGGTCGTAGATAAATCCATAAATCATGGAAAGAACTAGTCATCAAAGAACTATTCAACACCATAGATTTATGAGATAACTAGACAACAAGGATCTATTCAATACCATAGATCAAGGAAATAACATTACCTAACAAATATATAATATCCCCCTAATTTCTAAATAAATAAAAATAAATATACACACACATAACTGTGTGAGGATAAATACAACAAAGGTCAATAAAGTACCTAGGTGAACATGAGCTAAGGTAAATACCTACTCTAACAGTTTTTTCGATATTGACGTAAAAATAAATAAATTTGGGTAAATTATGATATTCCTTAAAGTATATACATCTTCATGTGAATTTAAATATTTTCTAATCTTATTAAATTCATAACATGGGGTTATAATCATAAAAAAAATTAAATAGTTAAATAAATAAAATAAAGATAAAGGTAAAATAATGATAAAAGATCAAATGAAATGTAATAAATTAAGGAATATATAAAAAGGGGAATTCATGGAAAGGATATATGTTTAGTGTTTTTTTATATCGTGGATGTTTTTTTGGGACTCTTCACATTATAATATTGGTGTTAGGAGGCCTAATGGAATTTAATAAATATAGCAGGTCTTCTACATCCACCAAAACATTGAAAGGGGAGAGGTAGGACTTTTATTTATTTTTGTGGTTACATGATGCAGGTATGATCCAAACAAAATTCCATAACCCTTCCCAACATCCTCGATTCCTGGTTTAAATAGTATCTTTGAAAGAGGGTGGTACATCCATTAAAAAATGAAGGAAAGGGGACTTTTGTTCATATTTTTATGCATATTGTGGATGCCCAAATATCTTTTGGAAACTCTAAACTTTATCAATAACATACATGTTGAATCTGTGGTGGAAGCATGTATGGTTCCCTTGATGAAAATTGCTATCTTGAGGAAGCCTTATACTATATCATCAATGTGTCAATTAAATTTGTGGTGGTTACATGGATTTATTTTTTTGGTGTTTGTAGACCCAATAATAATATTTGTCTAGGATTATTTAGTATTTGTTTTAAATTTCTTTTTTCTGGGATAGATTTTTAAAATGTTGCACCTTAAGTTTCTCGTGTCAATTTAATTGGAGCAAGGTATGGGAATTTACTATAGTTTTTTTTTTAAATAAAAATAAAGGATCAATCTAATTCCCATGGTAACATTATGGTCAACCATGCTTCTTTCATTGGTTTAAATTTGGAGATCCTTCCAAGCTATATAGATGTAATTCAGACTAAAGAAAAATTTTATGTAGATTTTATTCTCGAATACATTGGAGCTTCAGGGTTTGCGGTTTTCTTACAAGAAATATATATTTTATGAGGGATCTCATGGAGTCACAAAATTCTAAATAAGATAGAATTTGTAACAACTATTTCATTTATGAAATGTAATGGTTATTCAATCCTTCATAGTTTTATATTATCAACAACATCCCACTAATATATTTAATGAGGGATCTCATGGAGTCACAAAATTCTAAATATGATAGATTTTGTAAAAATATTTATTTTATAAAATGTAATGGTTATACAATCCTTCATATTTTTATATTATCGACAACCTCCCTTAGCAGGATCATAGTGTCTAATTATGAAAAAGAAAACAAGAAGTGTTTCTTTTAGTTGGAAGCGGGTTTGAGGTTTAGTTATTTTAAGTTCATTGGAGATCTTGTTTTAGTAATTTGAGTTTGTGTTATGGCTAGTATAACTAAAGTATATCCATTTGTGAAAGTTACAACATTGAAATCCTCAAATGGTGGATTAGCTCAAAAGATTATGGGAGATCCTCCTTGACGATTCAGACATGGATTCATTCCTCCTTTCCTTCTTATTTTTGGTTTCTCACTCCATTTTCAATAGCTTAAATATTAAAATGAAATTAATATTGCTATTTATTTTTAGTTATGAAATCATATTTTTTTATAAAATGCATAAAACATTTTCTACATCTTGTTAAACTAGTGTCATATATAATCTTTTTGATGATGTGCAAAAACACTAGACCTTCAACATGAACAAACAAAAAGGATAATGTGTCCTTTATTACTTATGTCATGTGATAGTCAAATTATTAATAAATCTACTTTGTAATGTAAACTAGCAATTTTAAACAACCCTAAAGTTGTGTCAAACGCCTTCAAAACTGACACATAAGAAGTGTCTCTAAACCTCACTTATAATTTTAAAATATTTAAACCTCTTCCTTATCATATGGTGATTTAATTCCAATATGGAAACATTTCAAAAATTATGTATGGTCATGTTTGTGAAGTAGGGTTTTGGCTGCTTCAGAAAACCGGTTGTTGGGAGTAACTATTTTCTTTGATTGAATCCTCCCAAAATCACCTCAAATTTTGTGCCTATGGATCCTGCAAGAAGAATCTGACCTTGTAAACATATTATTAGCTATCAGGATCCTAAAAGAAGAACAAGATCAGTATCACTGTAAGAACATACTTATCGATGAAAGAGTACCTAGTTTCATATTCCTCTAAACCCTGGCTGAAGAAGGAAACTAGATGTTTAGATCCCTCTTTTTTTTGTTGTACTAGGATTGCAGAAATTGTGTCCCCACCACCAAAGGCATAGAGAATGAAGTCCTTAGAGAATTTTGGATTAATGAGAGTTGGAGCTTGGGATATAACCTATTTGATCACCTCAAAACTTGATTTTCCCTCCATTGTCCACTTAAATTCCATGCTCTTTTTCAACATCAACGTTATTAGTTTGACAAGAGAGGAAAGTTTGGTAAAAACCTGTGGACAAAATTAATCTTTCCTAAGAAGATTTGAAGAGCCTTCTTATGGCTTGGTAAGGGAAATGTGCAAATCACTTCAACTCTTTCTGGGTCAATTCTCAATCCTCCATTTAACACAATATGGCCTAGGATTTTACCTTCATGACCTAAGAATATGCATTTTTTGGGATTCAATGATACCCTAAATCTCCAGCATATTTGAAATACTTGTCTCAGATGAAAGAGGTGATCTTATATGTTTCTTGAGAACATAGTGATGTCGTTAAGATATATCAGTATTATTTTGTTGATCAACCCCTTAAATTCCATATACATTCCCCTATGGAAAGTGGATTAATCATTTTATAGCCCAAATGGCATCTTCCTGTAGGTATAGATGCCCCAACTTATTAGTTAAATACAACTTCAACTAGTCATCTTCTTTTACCATTATCTAATTATACCCTTAATAGCCATCTAGGAGAGAGAATCTTTCTGAACCAGCTACTACCTGTAAGATTTGTTCCATTGAAGGTAGTGGATACTGGTATTTGAGAGATGCTCTGTTTAGGTCCCGAAAGTCCATGCACAACCTAATTTCTCTGTTATTCTTCCTGACTGGTACCAAGTTTGCAACCCATCCTGAGTGCTTGATTGGAAATATAATGCTTTCCTCTATTAGCTTGTTTTGCTCTTTCTTCATAAGAGGCTCAATGTGTGGGTTGACTGGTATTTGCTTCTTCCTAATGGGCTTAGCATTTGGGTCCAGTTCAATTGTATGGTGTGCCAACTTCAGATTGAATCCTCGCAGGTCCTTGTAGCTCCAAGAAAATATGTTTAAAAACTCTTAGAAAATTTGTATGAGTTCATACCTCTCTTTCTCAGTGGCCACCTTTCCGATTTGGAGTGTTTTACCTTGCCCAACCAAAATAGGTTCCAAATCCTCTCCTTTGACCTGTATGTTGGCTTTCTCTTTACAAAACATGTCATTAGGATTGAATATTAACTCCAATGTAATAAATCCTTTGGGAAGCTTGTTTGTTTTTAGCTACGCTACATGATCCCCATACTGCTACTCTAATTTGTCTTAATTCCTAGCTGATAATTCAACCTCTTCTTGTAATAAATTGATGATCTATTGATCATTCTCAAACACCTTATAGATTGTGTTATTGTTTGGATTTTCTAGCCTTACAACCACATGGATATATGGTGGCATTTTTTCTCTTTTAATTTTTTTCAAAAACTTTGAAAGTTTCTCCAACTTCTGTGAGCCCATATGTAATATCATTTTTCTTCCTAGGTATGGAATAAATTTTGAAAGCTTCAAAATCCTCGTTTAGGTCCCATACCCTATTTTTATAGCTCTTGAGTAGTTTATTCTTCACTTAATGTTGTCCCCTGACTTGGTTGACGAGTATCTCACTATCCCCAAAAACCTGTAAATTCCTTATGCCTATTTTCTTATCCTAATGAACTCCATGAAACAAAGCCTCATATTCAAATGTGTTGTTTCAACATACAAACTAAATTATGAAAGATGAATAATAATTGATGTTCTATGGTGAAACAAACATTACACCCCCTCCACCACATTTTTTTCTTCTTGAACCATCAAAAATTAGTTTCCATACTTAATTTTCATCCTTATTTTCCATCTTGGTGATATTAGGGATGGGTGAATTTTCTTCATGTACACAATATACACCCAGTTCAAATTCTTCCATTTCCTTGTATGCATCAAATACATGCCTTTTTTTTTACCATTCATCCATAGTTAAATTTGGAATACGCTCAACCTTGGTACTTATTTCCAGATCATTTGAATACTCTTCTTGATCAAAGGATGAAAAATTTACATTTATAGGACTTGGCACATGAGGCTCAATGTGAAAATTTACAATTGGTTCTGATCTGATGGTCACCTTGGCTCCATACCTCATCCTGAAAATCATGTGTGACCAATCTGTAGATAGATACCCACAAATTTTTATTGTGAATTCCTTTGATATAAAAAATGTAAAGAGTGGTGGAAGGTCAATTACAGACACATCCTACATGATTGTGACATTAGTACAAACATGTAGTGTAATAATTAAACCTTTGATGATCCCAACGATTCCCACTATTGTTCCATCCATTTGCACTACTCCTTTTAGCACTGGATCATAATTTAGTCCCAATTGATCTGTTATTGTATTTGGCATCACTGAACTACTTGCCCCTGAATCGATCATGTAGTTGTGTACCAAGTGGTTTCCAACGATCAACGACACATATAAAGGTGGGGGCTTTAAATATTTTCTTGGTTGACCCCAACCCTGTTGCACTACATTAGTGAGAACTTTCTCCTTTCTTTGGTCTGATCCATTTGATGTAGACCAATTAGCCATTGCAGCTTGCAACAAATCTCATAGTCCTAGGATTTCAAGTGACTCCCACATGAAAATTTTCGCATGTTTTTTCTTCATCTGATCGAGGATGTTGAATTGGGATGGATTATCCTTCTATTATTGCTTACTTGGTATAACCTTTTCTAGAGCCTGAATAGGCACATGTGTTGCTGCAATGGGTACCTTAGGCTGATTTTTCACATTCATGGCTGCATTCTGTCTACTAACTCTATGTTGTGTAGGAGTGGGCTGAGAAACAACTGGATTAAAATACTATCCTTCCTCGATGTTCCTCTTCTTTGACCATGTGTTAGCAAATACACCCTCAAAAGGAGGTTGATTAACTCCACAGAATTCTTCTGTTTACCAATTACCAATGGGGTTTCCCTTTGAGGTGCCTCTTGTTGTGTTTCTTGTTGTTGATTTACTTCTTTACGTAGTTCTTGCGACACATCAATGGTCTGTACCATTAGATTATTATTTAGGGTGCCATTGAAACACATTGATTGATTGTGAGGAAGATTACAGGGGTAACACTAGTCATACTCTTATGCCATGTTGTTTTGTGTTGGAACCAAGGCTCTCAATGTTGAATTTTTGTTTAGATCATATGGTCAGAATGTCTTGAAAACTTGAGGTTTTCCTTGGTTTGAATTTTTATTTGTAGCATGATTCGGTGTTCTATTTTTTTATATGGGGCTCTAGCTTTATATTGAGTTTGAGTTCGATATGGTCTAGCACTCTGAGCTTGTTGTCTCTTGATAGTCACTAGCTCATTTCCAAGGTTCTGTAGTTGTTTTCTGATCTCTTATAAATCCTTTGAAGTACTAGAAGAAGTTGATGCATCATTATTGCTTTGATTTCTAGGGGGTGGAATGGGATTCAATTCTGGTGTCTGACTAGTTGTAGGATTTCCCATATCTGGATAGATAGGTGTTGGTGGCATTGGTGCTAGTTTACCATCTTGAATTGCATTTTTCTCTTCTCTGATTTCTATGTCGTAAGCCCTTGGCAATGTTTTCCCTCCCATTGATTGGATCATCATGGCTATGTCTGATTTTATAGCCTTCAAGAATTAGAGGAATGCTCCTTCGGTAGTTGGTCTAATAGTTATCGGAATCTTGTGCCATGTTAATTGGAAATAGAAATTGAAATTTGTCATTTTCTCATTATGATCCCTATTGATTGTTGTCAATTGTTTCAATAAAGACAAATTATCTCCCTTTTCCCAAAATTGATTGTGGAGGGCTATGTAGAAATGGTCCAAATTATAGATAGACCCTACTGTTAGGCTCCTAAACCATTGCAAATCTTTACCTTTAAAATACGAAGATAACAACTTGACTGAAATATACATTTCATTGATTTCATTAATTGCAAAGATATAGGTGATGTCTTGAATGTGGTCAATAGGAGTAGTATGATTTTATCCTATTAAATAGGGAATATTATTTAGTTTTGCAACCAGGAACTAATTTTGAGCATTTAGGGCAAGTGGGTTGTTTCCCGTGAAGTTGACATAGGGATTGGATTGTGCCATCAAGATTGGCCGAAGAACTATCGTTGATTGAAGAAAAGTTCTACCAGGTGTAGGTGTACATAAAGTCCTATTAGGTGGAGATGGTGATCTTTTTGGTCTTCTTCCTCTCCTTCCACTTCCTGGTGATAATTGCAAGTACAAAAATAGTCCCTCTTCTCTAGTATCAGACCTAGTCTGAATTATTCTCATGTACTTGCGAAATTTGTGTTACTACACCACTTAATTCTATCCCTTCAGAGTCGCTAGATGTGTTGGGAAATGAGCCACAAAAGGATGGATTTTTCCAAGTTACACACCTAACTTGACAAAATTAAGATTATAACTTTGAAGGAACTGTATATTTGAGATTCTGGATTTTGAAATTTGATTTGGAATGATAGTCCTGAAAACATGAAAATGTAAGACTTCCAAATGTCTGAAACCCCAAAAACAAAAATTCAAAAAAGTCTAAAATCCTGAAAACTAAAATTCCAAAATCCTGAGATGTTCCAAATCCTGAAATCCTGAAACCTAAAATTCTAAAATCCTAAGATGTCCAAAATCCTAAAATCCAGAAACCCGAAATTCAAAAAACTTTGAAATTTCAAAAATCAAAATTTCATAAAAATAAAAATTCCCTTTTGAAGATTAGCCCCTGATCTATCAAATGGTAAAAATTGGGCTTGTTTTGAAAAAGTTAAGCCCCCGAAAATCAATTTCAGTGTTTAGCCTGAGAGGTGAAAAATCTAAAATTGGAGAACTTGCAATTTCTAAGTACTAATTTCTTGGAAATTCCTTCAAACCTTGTGGAATGACTTCTTCCTCTGACCGAGCATGCCAAAAACTATTGATGCGTAATCACATCACCCTTGAATATCTTTAACTCGATAGGTTGAAATTGTTAGTTTTATTGCAGAACATGGAGCTTTTCCCAAAGTGTGGAACTTTGCAATCGGGAAAGCTCTCTAGATGAATGATGGTTCCTATTCCTTTGTTTTGATACATACACTAAAATTGTAGAGGACCTATTGTTAAATCTACTCTAACTTGGCAAGGAGACACGGTTAAGAAATAATACAAGTAATTAAACCTAAACTAACCAAGGTGATGCACCAAAGGAATGTTGAACAACTGCTTTGCATTAAACACAAACCATTAAAAATGTAAAATAATCACCATGCACAGATAACCAGGATTGCAATGAGAGATCAGGAAGATGCAATGAACATAAGAAATGGTTTCAAATCATCCAGATACTTTTATTATTTCTCCAAAGATTTTATATAGTGCATTAGAATGGAAAAGAGGTAAGATTGCATTTACAATTTAGATGGGAGGTTTTAACTACAAAAATACATTTTCATACCAGAGAAGAAGGGAGGGTGAAAATAAAAAATTTCCAACCTTAGAAAAATGCCCCTCCTTACAATACATAGTAAGAATGAGATAAGGAAGAGAAAATAATTAAAATTCTTTCTTCAACCAACCTAGAATGCATTGATATCAGGTACAAAAATGATGGGTTCCACTAAAAAATCCATGCCTCCATGTACTCTTTCTTGTTGGGAAAGAAAGGAAACCCATACCTTAATTATTGTGGTAGGTGAGGAACTTGGGAGACCCTCTGAAATAATGGACTGTATTTTCATTTTGAAGAACTTAGTCTAACTCAAATTAAGATAACTAGTCGTAGTTGATTAGAGGACCCTGTGAGATTTCCAAAAAGTCCTTTTTGTGCAAATCTGAGATCCCAGTTAAAATTTATGCCCATTTGAAGTTCAAAGTTTTGTTCTGTAAAAAATATGAACTGTTGATCTTCCTTTTTCGAATTCTGAAAAGCATACAACCTCAAAAATCCTGATATTTCAGATTTTCAGACTTTTTATTTTTAGAGATTGGGTTACTATTGATCTACCAAATCTACTTGAGAGTTCTGAAACTCTTAAACCTGAAAGTCTGAAATTTTAGACAGTCAGAATTCAGAATTTCAGCCATTTTTTCTTTTTTTTTTTACGTTTTGGGGCTCCAAACTTCTCAAATCCCAAACCTTGAAACTCCTAAAGTAAGAAATTCCAAAAGTCTGAAAGTCCAAAAATCAAACTTTCGGGGTTTCCAAACTTTTTTCCTTTAGGACGTTTTTTTGTGTTCGTCACTCAAAACCCGTCGAGATCTCTGAAACTCTGAAATCTGAAAGTCCAAAATTTCAGACTTTCAGAATTTTGAACTTTTCATTTTGGAGTTTTTTCACTATTCATTGCTCGAGTGCCTTGAGAGTTCTGAAACTCTGAAACCTGAAATAAAAAAATTTCATATTTTCAGAGTTTCAGAACTTTTGCTAATTTTTTCCAAACCGACCCTTCCTTAATCTAAAACTCTGACACCCAAAAGTCCAAAATTTTGTACTTTTAGAGTTTCATAAATTTTTCACCTTCATGCTTCCTGAAATATCTGAAAAACCAAAACCTGAAAGTCCAGAATTTTGGACTTCCGGAGTTTTAGAAATTTTGCTTTGGAGTTTTTTCCCACATTTTTACAACTTTTGGCCATCAAAATTCCGAAAATATCCACCTCTGAAGTCTAAAATTTCAGACTTCCTAGATTCTTTTTTTCCAAAAATCTCATAAACTTTCTCGGTCTTACTTCAACCTTTTGGACTGTCATCACTAATCTAGCACTATGATAATTCTCCATCGAGAACTCCTTGTGCTATGATTATTTACTAATGCATAGCCTTTAGTTTGGTGGATGTAATCTGGAAACACAACAACAAACATAAGACAAGAATACTATAGACTATGATATGAAGGAATGATGACAAATCTAAAATATAAGTTGTAAATTATAATATCAACATGAAATTGTTACAATCTCACCCATGAGGTACTTCAAGTGTTACTGACTTCACTTTCCTTCCAAAATTAACTATGGGAGAAACTTCACAATTACACCTCTTAATGGCTTCTTTAACACACCTTCAAAATGATGGCTTCCTTTACACACTTACTCATACAATATTTCTCACTACTTCCTTCTATATGCTAAATGAGGGGGGTGGCCTCTTTATTTATAGGAATTCAGACTTATCCACCCTATCTCTAAGATATGATAGGAAATCTCTTCTGGCCAATCATATTCCATGCCTAAACTCTTGCCTTCACATGTAGGCTTATCTTCTAAGATAAGATAAACCTTATTATCTCATATGGGTTCCACCTTTTTAGAATTTTCCACAGATAAAATACATAAAATATTTATGACATCAGTCTTTGTCCTTATTACAAATATAATATTTCTAATTCCTAATCATGTAGACCCTACTTCTCTACTTACCCCAACTTTGACATGTTAACACTACCAGACCACTTACGAAAAATATTTACTTTTTACCACAACATTCCTATTGTACTTTGAATGTTACCGTACTCTACTTTATTGGCAGTACCGTACTAATGGCGCCGTTATCTTCTATTAGACGCTACTACTAATTATAGTTAACAACATCCTATTCCTAATACATATATTAATGAAATAGAAATTACGGAGGAAAATTTTTGTGTTGACATCTTCCCCCTTCCTAGCTTCTACTCCATCCTCGGAGTAAACTATTCTGGTGCTTGGAAAATCTTTAACTTGTCATGGTTGACCCATTTCGTAATGGGAGTACCATCCAATTCCTCCAGTTGATATGTACCATTTTCATGCACAACTACTATTTTGTAGGGCCCCATCCATTTGGGAAGAAATTTTCTCTTACTTCTTTTTTTCTATCTGGAATCATATACTAGAACCAAGTCATTCACATGAAATGGAGACCAACAGATCTTTTGATCAAAGTATTCCTTCTGCTTCATTTTATTCTTATATCTTGTATCCTTCGCTATTTCCCTCATTTCCTCTAGAAAATGAAGATGCACCAACCTTTCTTTTGCTAAATTACTTTCATCCATCCTTTCCTTTTTCATTATTCTCATAATGGGAATATCAAACTCAATAGGAAAAACTGGATCAATGCCATAAGCCAACTGAAATGGGGAGTATCATGTTGCTAACTTTGATGTTTCCCTATATGCCCACAGTGCTACATGAATCCTTTTATCCCACTTATATATCTGCAAGGCTGCATCTTTTGCTAGAATTTGACACAACACAAAAAAAATTCGTTCCACCTGTCCATTTGTGCTTGGCTTGTATGTTGTTTCCTTCCCGTGCTTAATAGAAAAATTGTTGACTAGGGCTTCTACCACCTCATTAATGAAGTGGCTTCCTTGATCTGTTACAATTTCTAATGGGAAACAAAATCTAGTGACAATGTGTTCATATATGAACCTTGCCACTTCATCCATGGAAGTTGTTTTCAATGGCCTAGCTTCAACCCACTTGGTTAAATAATCTGTGGCAAATACAATATACTTATTTTGGCATGGGGTAGTTGGAAGTGGACCTACAATTTATATTCCCCACTTTTCAACGGGAAAAAGTGGAAGAATAGGGCATAATGGAGCTGATGAAGTCTTATGATTACTATGTGTTTGATAAATATCACATGTCTTACAATAATTTTAACAATCTCTAAAAAAAGTGGGCCATTGATAACCTGCATCCAAGATCCTTCTTACTGTAAGTTTTCCAGAGAAGTGTCCTCCACATGTACCATTGTGGAATTCTTCTATCAAATCCTTTCCTTGATCACGTCCAACTGCTCTCTTGTACTATCCATCAGGTCCAATTCCAAATAATACTCCATGTAAAATAGAATATGGATGACTGGCTTGAGTAATATTCCTCTTATTCTTTGCATTGGCACCATCAGGAAACTTGAATTCATTCAAATAATTCCAAATATCTACGTATTCACTAGGGATTTTGTCAAGGGATAACAATGTTGCATCTAGGAAATGATCATCATTACAAGATGAACCTAAACCATCATAGGCTCGAGAGAGTGCATCTGCATTGACATGCTTCTTTCCTGGCCTATCTATAATATCAAATTCAAATTCTTGTAGCAAAATTATCCATCTTGCTATCATCCCTGATGGGTTAGGATTATTTACAATATAGTTTATATCCTAATGGTCTATTACAACTATAAATTTCTGCCCTAGCAAGTAATTCCTAAAATTATTTATAGCAAAAATGATTGCTAGAGCCTCTTTTTCAGTTACAGTATAATTTACCTCAGCACTACTCATTTGTCTACTCCCAAAGTAAACTGGATGATTATTCCCATTTTCATCCTTTTGGCTCAGAGTACTTCCTAGTGTTGCATATGAAGCATCATTATACACAATGAATGGCTTACTCCAATCTGGATTCTTTAAAATAGGTGAAGACACCAGGGCTTCCTTCAGTTGTTCAAAAGCCTCATGTGCCTTATTTCCTGGTTCATAAGTAACATCCTTCTTCAAGAAATGGGTTAGTGGCTTTGCAATCTTTGAGAAATTCTTGATGAACCTTCTATACTAACCCACATGGCCTAAAAATGATCTCAACTTAATTCTATTCATAGGAAATGGTAAGTCTTTGATTTTTGAAACTTTATCAGGATCAGTACCAATACCATCTCTGGATACAACATGCCCTAATAAAACACCTTTAGAACATCCAAAGAAACACTTTGTAGGGTTTAGTGAGGCTTGTTCTTCATCTAACCTTTGAAATGTTGTCTCCATCTGGTGTAGGTGGTCCATCTTGCTCCTATAGATACAAAAATCATCCAGAAATACTCTGATGAAGTTCCCAATGTAGGGGTCAAACACTGGAACGTTGCCAGAGCATTACACAACCCAAAAGGCATAACTCTATAAGAAAACTTTCCCCAAGGAGTTGTGAATGTGGTATTTAGCTGATCTTTCTCTGCTATACGAACTTGGTTATATCCACTATATCCATCAGCAAAACTATAGCACTCTAGGCCAGCTACTTCATCCAAGATCTGATCTGAGAATGGAAGAGGGTAATGATCCTTTTTTGTTTCCTTATTGAGCTTCCTATAATCAACAAAAATGTTTAGTTTCCCATTGTTTTTTATTGAGATCACAATGGAAGAAACCCATTCTGAATTCTCCACAGCAAATATGAATCCTGCATCAAACAAGTCATCTATTTATTTTTTTACAATCTTGGAAAAATTAGGACTCATTCTATATGGCATTTGCTTTATGGGCTTAGCACCATCTACTAGCTCAATAGAATGTTCTACCCAAGTTAATTGACGGAGTTCCTTGTAATCAAAAGTGAATAGGTGTATGTACCTTCGAAAGAGCTGGAGGTAGGATTCCTTCTCGTTCTCCATCACAGCATCACCAATCTTTATTTGTTGGAGAAAATCAACAATTTTTTATTCAGATAATATTATGGGTTCATGAGTCAATGTGACTGGAAGGATATCCATGACCAAAACATCAACCTCACTTTCTTCATCTTCTGTGTCCACTTCACTGGTATTAGAGTAATCAAAGGAGGTCCAATCATCAGTTTCTTCACTTGAATCCATAGGTTCTGTCTTATGATTCCGAGGGATCACGTTTATCTTCACCGTCTCTTTGCCATGTCCAAGTGTCCTGAATCCTTCATTCCAGTAGTTTCTTGCATGAACTCTCCTTAGACATGGCCTTCCCAACAACATTGGGTACAAAACAATACCATTTTTCATCACCTGAAAGTCTACCACACATACAACACCCATAACAGATATTGCCACATTTGAAACAACACCTTTTGGTTTAGTTTTTCCCTTATTTAATGACCTTAACATAAGTGTTAAGGGGCGATCAATTTTTAAACCAAACATATTCATCACAGATGCGGTCATTACATTAAATACAACACCTCCATCAAATAAGACATCATGAATTGAAATACCATTACATTATACCTCATCTTGTGGAGCATAGGGATCCGCCTCTACCTCCAAAACATAGACCTCAACCTCCTTCCTTCGTCGAGCATTTAGTCCACTTTGCAGCTTCTGCCTCTTCTTAGACGACATAGCCAGAAGTTGACCATATGTAATATTTGCAAGCCTTTTGGACATATCTTCTAAGATGGAGTATGGTCCTTGTCCCTGTGAAATCAGAAAATCCTGCACACCCAACTTTCTTCTCCTATGTTTCTTACTAGTTTCTCCTTTCATCTTCTTAGATCATTTCCATCTTGGTTATGTTTTTATTTCTTTCTTTTTGTTACAAACACATCTACTTTATTATTTATGGTCTTATCTACTACATCAAATGAATTCATAGGTGATTTTCCTTTATCATTATCTCTTGTACCAGATGTATAAGCTCTATCTAGACAATTATACTTATAGTGACCCTTTTTATAACAACCATAACATATGACTTCAGAAATATTTCTTTTTGGACCTCTATCTCCTCCCTAAGAACTAAATTCTTTTCCTTTAAGAAGATTTGTAGTTAACTGGCCCATCTTCCTGAGAAGATCTTCATACTCAGTAGATGTACTAGGAGAAATATTTTTGCTCACCAAGAGTGGTTATGGATTCTGGACCAAAGGTGCTGGTGTAGGCTCTACTTTAGCAACAATTTCTTTGGGCTCCTCTTCCATACTTTCTTCTTGCCTTCTTGTAATCTCCTTTTCTTGTTCAATGGTAGGTGGGTGGTCATACTTCACTCGTTGTCTGATCTCTGGATTCATCCCAAGAATGAAGTGCTTACAGAGGAGATTATCCATGCCATTCATCAACCCATCCGCTAATCCTTCCTTCCGGATCTAGGCATCAAGCTTCCTCCTTAGCTCTAGAACACAAGCATGATAATCTCTTATCTTCTCCTTCTCTCCTTGGGCTAGCTTTGTGATCTCAATCATGAGATCTGCATATTTCAGTTGTTCACCAAATTCTTCAAGAAAACTTTCAGTTAATAAATCCCATGAGTTTTTCACATTAGCACCTAGTGTTTCAAACCACATGAGGGCTGAACCATCCAAAAAGGTAGGAAAAAATTCAGTCCATTATTCCCTTCTTATAAGGCCATTACAAATACAAGATCATTTAAACTCTTGAATGAAAGATGAAACATCTTCATTAGATTGGGCTGAAAAAACAGGAATCTTCCCCATTTTAAAAAGTAACCATAGTGATAAAGCAAATCACAAGTACAATCAGTAAGACTTATGTGCACAAATAATTGGAATCACTACAATAGAAAGTGACTTTACACCTTTCTACAGTAAAATAGGAATGACCACGGTAAAACTTGACTTACTGTGGTAAAAACTAACTTTATTGTGGTAAACACTATTCATGGTAAAAAGTGAGGTTACTGTGGTAAATACTATTCACGATAAAAAGTAAAGTTACTGTGGTAAATATTATTCATGGTAAAAAGTGAATTCACCATGGAAACTACTATGCAAAGTAAAAACAAGGTTACCTTCCAAATATTTTATGACTAAGTGGGAATATCTCACAAGAAAATCAACCAACTAGGAATGGTCCTGCCAACGGAACCAAAATGTCATCACCAATCCGGCACTATGATAATTCTCCACTGGGAAATCCTCGTGCTATTATTATTTACTAATGCAAAGCCTTTAGTTTAGTGGATGTAATCTGGAAACACAACAAAAAACATAACACAAGAATACTATAGACTATGATACGAAGGAATGATGACAAATCTAAAATATAAGTGTAAATTATAATATCAACATGAAATTGTTACAATCTCACCCATGAGGTACTTCAAGTGTTACTAACTACACTTGCCTTCCAACAATAACTATGGGAGAATCTTCACAATTACACATCTTAATGGCTTTAAAACACATTCAAAATGATAGCTTCCTTTACAAACTTACTCATACAATATCTCTCACTACTTCCTTCTATATGCTAAATGAGGGGGGTGGCCTCTTTATTTATAGGAATTCAGGCTTATCCACCCTATCTCTAATATAGGATAGGAAATATCTTCTGGCCAATCATATTCCATGCCTAAACTCTTTCCTTTACATGTGGGCTTATCTTCTAAGATAAGATAAACCTTATCATCTCACATGGGTTCCACCTTTTTAGAATTTTCCACAGATAAAATACACAAAATATTTATGACATCACTCTTTGTCCTTATTACAAATATAATATTTCTAATTCCTAATCATGTAGACCCTACTTCTCTACTTACCCCAACTTTGACATGTTAACACTACCAGACCACTTACGACAAATATTTACTTTTTACCACAACATTCCTATTGTACTTTAACTGTTACCGTACTCTACTTTATTGGCAGCACCGTACTAACAGCATCATTATCTTCTATCAGACGCTACTACTTATTATACTTAACAACATCCTATTCCTAATACATACATTAATGAAATAGAAATTACAGAGGAAAATTTTAGTGTTGATAGGACCAACCTCAAAATGCAAGCTCCAGTAACTCCATGAACCCATTAATTTTCTCCTGTGTGCAAGTTCATTTTGTCCAATTTTGTCTGAGGGGAAAAATTGGATAACATTACCTTTAGAAAAATATTTTGCATACCCATTTTAGAGCCCTCTTCCTTTGTTTGTTAGAGTGAAAATGACCAATTTCAGCCAACTAGTCACATAAATTTGTTGCAGTTTGAGCCTTAGTTACTAGTTATAGAACCCATCAGTTTCTTTTTATTTTGTCTATAGTAAAGAATAGGGTATAGAAAATTGACATCCCATTTGGGTGTCCCACATCATTTTTTTAGTCCCGTTTCATGGCCCCTCGGGCTAGATTATGTAGCAATGCAACAAAAAACCGAGCACCCACATTGACCCTCTAAGGTTCATTCAATTCTTCAAACTAAGGTGATGTTTTGAAATACATATGATGAGTATAAAAACATGGTTTTCTACACTTAAACAAGAGTGTTAATGGAATTTTGAAATCATGTATTTTCACACATTTGTCTACATTCCTGTAAAGATATCAGGAAACGAAAACTATGTTAGAGGTCGTAGAAATTAGTATTTATCTGAAAATATTTTAAAACTTAAATGTTCGGAAAATTAAAAACTTGAAACTTTTTAAAATTTCCAATAGCTTGGGCTATTGAAACTAGTGGATTCTTCGTATTTTTGAGTTGTTAGATGTGCAATTTCAAATCTCCTTAAAAGATGAAAACTTGCAACAAGTGCACATCAATCTTGTTGCAGTAAAAATGGAGACCTCTTGGTCCCACTGGGCATGACAAAACTATTACTGCAAAATCACAACACTCCTAAATGTCTGCAACTCGATAGGTTGAGACTCTTAGTGTGATAGCATAACATAGAGACTTTCTCAAAGTGTGGGACTTTACAATTGGGAAAGCTCTCCGGATGAAGGACAATTCCTATTCCTCTGTTCAGGTGCACACATAAAACTTGGAGAGGATCTATTCTAAAACCTACTCTAACTTGCCAAGGAGACAGGGTTAAGAAGATGCAAGAAATTAAACCTAAAATAAAAGAAGTGATGCACCAAAGGAATGTTGAACATCATCTTTGCTATCAAACACAGACCATTAAAATGTAATACAACTAACATGCACAGATAACCAAGGTTGAAATGAAATATGAGGAGGATGCACTGAACATAAGAGAGTGTTTAAAATCACCCGCAGACTTGTATTATTTCTCCACAAATTTTATACAATGCATTATAATGGCCAAGAGGAAAAAAATTGCATTAGAATTTTAATGGAAGGTTTTAACTCCATGAATTCATCTACAGAATAGAGAATAAGAGAGGGGCAAATCCAAAATGTCCAACTGTTTACAATGATCCAAGCTCTTACTGTAACATATTTGATGAACTATTAGCTTTTCCTCTTTGCATTGCAAGCGTCGACATGTGATTTGTCCTAAGAAGGTTTATTCTTTTGACTATTAGAAATCATGCTTTCCATGGATGAGTTATTTCTGTTCTTGGATTCATTTTTTTGAAATGGTGTTTCTTGCAAGAAATTCATTTTTCTTGAGATAGGTAAGTTGTAAACTGGTAACGATGTTTGCAAATTTATCTCTTTATAATAATAAAACCTTGGATAAATTCCATTAATCCAAGGTATGCTTTAATTCTTCTTACTTGATCTGTATGGAAAATTGACATTCATAGGTTGAAGGAAATAAAGGACTGAGCCTTTGTATGTATACAATTTCATTGATCTTCTTGGAAGTTCATTTTTGCATCCTGATGTAAATAGTATGCTCGGATCTTCTTGTTAATTTCTCCAGGACACTGAATGGCGTAAAGAGGGTGGAGGTCTACTTCATGACTATTAAATCTAAACCTAAGTATTAGATCTTTAAGATCTATCCTTATGGGATTCTAACCTAAGGTGAACTGGACATACCTTATATCTATGTCCATACTAATCCTGTTGCATTCTAACCTAAGTTGTATGTTTTACAAAGTATGTGATTTGGAAATAACCTAAGGTAATGAAGGGACTATCTCTAACATTTACCTAATACTAGATCACTAAGGAACATGGATTAATCTATGGTGGCTTTTTACCTATTGCAATATTAAAATAACCTAAGGTAAATACTTTCTAACTAACCTAAGGTCAAATCCTAAGCTAATTATATATATCCTAAACTAATTCAAGGATGGAAGGGGACCTTAGGGTCATATGGAAAGTGAAATGAGTGGAGATAGTTCCTAATTCATTTATGTGATTTTATTTTTAAATTTACCTTAGGGTATTACCAGTTTTAACAGAAGGTATGGACATTTGGTGGAATCCTAGTTGGCATCATCACTAGAGTTAAGTGATACATTCTCAATTCAATATTGGACTCACCAAATTTAGATGGTGGTGGCATGGAGATATAGGTGGGAAAGTGTAAATTAATGGCATTAATGGCCATTGGTTTTGGCAAGCAAACTGCCTTGGAAACCATGTGAGAAAATTTGTTTGGGGTTGTTTGGTCTTTCATGCATTTTTAATTTTTATCTGCATGGAGCATTGTGGTTCTTCAAACCAGCAGTTCTATTTTCAATTTGTTACTTTTTTTTACTCCTTTGGACTATTTTTTGATCCAATGGAGGTATAAGAGGCATTTGAGAAGGATTTTTTTTGTTTTTGAGGAGAAGAAGGAGTTTTGGAGGCTCAGATGGAAATCTTATTCGAATCGACAAAAGCACTATCAGGCATGATAGGCTCTATCAATTAAACTGTTCTAATTTTCTCTAAACAACTTCACAAAAACAACTCTACTCTTGTGAAATAAATGGGTTTTTATTTTGTGGTAGTTGTTTTGCATTCTTGCTTATATTCTTTGTATTTTTCTATCGAAGAATCTCTTCTAGATAATATTTTAGTGGATCATTTTTCCTATTATGTTAATGGTGAATTGCTACCTTAAATCCAGTTGTGATTTGAGTAATTTTTAATTTGTGTGGATTCGGATTATCTTCCCATAATGGGTTTATGGAAATATGTTGATGCTTTAAGTATAGAACTAGGTTTTCATTTTAATTGGCAGAAGACAAGAATATTATTCTTCTCTATCGCATCATTATTTGTTGAAGTACTGTGCTTCTATTGGAACTTTTCAAATATACTTTGATTCAGAGTTGTGTAAGATCAAAATTGTTTAGAAAGTATTAAATGAGTGAATTCTTCTTGAACTTACTATATAAACTCTCATTTCTTTAAAAATGGTATACGATGGAAGCTGGATTGAAAATAGGTGTTTGGATTTTTTGTTTTCATGTATTCAAACAGTGTGGAAACAAGAAGGAATGATTTATTTAAAAAATTGTTGTTTGGATCTAATTCCTTCTATGGAAACTTTGTGAAAATGGTTTCTTTCATACTTGCACTTTGGAATTATTTTGTTAACTATAACAGTGTGTGTGAAGTATTCTCTTTATAAACTTGATATGTTTTGAGATTCATTACAACTATGAAAGACTGAGCTATAGGTTGGATAGATAGGGTTCTGTCATATTAATGACTTTTGATCTGATCTGTCTAAGATAAAATTTATTCCTATTTTTCGTTATCTCTGATCAAGTTGGTAAAATGTTGATCTCGATGTTCTTCTACACCTTCAAATTGGGGAATGAATATTTAGTATTACATGATCCTAAACTGCGTCAACCTATTAAGTTAACTAGCCAGTGTAAGTTGTTGAAGCCTTACTATTGTGGTTTTGAGAGGATTTAACGAATGTATATTCATATTTTTTGTTGACGTTTCGTGTTATGGAACTAACCAAATAGGTTCAGAATAAAAGGGATTTCTAGACTCTTCATTTTATTTAATCTTTGGGTAAGTTGGATGAAATAAAATGTTTTGTCAACTTGTTGGAGGTGTGTAGTTGAACCTATGCATAGAAAGGTAGGGGAAATAATTGTAAACATCTCTTAATATGGCTTGAGCACCTATATCTAAGTCTGGTCATTCCTTGTTTTACACCTTCATTGAAAACAAATGCATATGGATCTTTCCTGTCCATTACAATAATGATTGTTCTCACCTATGTGAGGATTCACATGTGAGTCTTTCTCGCTGATTGATGCATTATCATCTTAAAGGAACAAATAGTCTATGACTTCCTTGACTAAAACTTTGATGATTTTGAATGACTATGTAGGTTGTTATTTCCCTGTATGTTGATTATCAAATTTTAATTGTTGCATCTATTTCTTGATAATGAGAATGATATTGTTACTATTTTGCTACATGTTGGGTGATCCTTATTGAGAAAACTTTCCTCGCATCTTGCGGTCTCATGATTTCGTTTAATAGTTTTCTGTGCATGATTACTACATTTAAAAGAGTTAAAGGATGTTATGATTGGGTCTTAACCAATCATTTTATGACCTTACTCACTTGCGATAGAATTTTGTACTCCCCTTCTGATCATGTTGATTTACTTCTTTCTCTTTTATTATTACAGTTAAATTTCATCACTGCATCCTTCAGGAACTATAAGAGACTATGTGTGTATTCTCTTTTCTGTGTTGTGAAATAATATTTGGTTAAACCGAATTGGAAGGGAAGTTCTAAACTATTTTATCTCATATCATTCACCCTTATTTTGTGTAAATATGGTTATATATTTAATTGGCTCAGTTTCATTACCTTTATGAATGCATTTGTGTAGTTGTTGTTACTACTTATTTATTCTCCTAACTGGTATTAAAGGAATTTAATATTGTAATGGTTGTTTAATGTGAGATGTTTTTTTATTGAGTGGATACTTTCCTATTGTTAATATTAGGCCTAACTTGAGAACTTAGGCTATGTCTTGGATTTGAAATTAGGATGTAGCATCTGAAATATGGATCTCTTATTTATTTATGTTGTTAGATGATTCATCTTAAAACCTTTATGAAGCTAGAATGAGCTTGGTTGTAGATATATTTATATGAAATTCTATAAATATGAGTTAGAAGGTTCTTACTTCTGAAAGTAACTCTATTTTGGATAAATAGTAAAGTTAGTTTCTATATTTCAAATTCAGATTTATTATGAAAGAAATAATTAGTAGATACTTTTAAATAATATAGAAAAGTAATTTGGTGGGAACATTACTTACCTGATATAATGTCATAGATCGTTGATTATGTCATGATCTTTTCTTTAATGTTAATTCAGGTTGATTAATTGTACTTATTTTATGGTTGTATAACTTACGATTTATTTGTCTTCCTATCCTTACTGTTTCATAAAAGCAGATTTGGTTTTATGAAATAGTTAGTTGAAGGCACATTGTTTTAATGCATAGTGTTTATAACACTCAGTTTGATGAACTGACCCATGGGAGAAATTTTTACAGATGGACTTCGTAAGTGATAAAGGAATGCAATAACTTATATGATGTATCGATTGCTTAAATTTTGGATATGTTATTGGAAACTATGACTCATTATTGTGATATATTGACAGGATAAAAGTTGTATTCTTTAATGCTTTCGATGTTCGAAATGCATAGTCTTGTGAAATGTGTATTTTACGATGATGAGTTAAAAAAGAGTTGGAATTATTTAAAATTATTATTTCATTTATCTTGTGCATCATATGAAGGAAATTTGTAATCCTATCTTTGTTATTATTATTCATATCTGATTGGATCCCTATTTTTGTTGTCATTAAATGAGTTCGATGATTGGGAGTTAGTACAGTTTCCCTTACATGAATGCAAATTACTAAGTTTGCATGTATTGATTTTCTTTTACCTAATCTTGTATGGTTTATTAAAATATGTTAATGGAGTATAATTAAATTATCAGGAAGTGTGAAATGGAATAGGGTATAATAAAACCTAACACTTAACCTTAAAACGGAAGGTTCTTCTCCTCTCAAAAGGATATAAAATAAATGAATGGTGTATGAGTTCGTTAATCATGTAGAATTCATTTCTATGAAGTCTACTCTAATAGAACATGTTTTGGTTCTTACACCTCCTATGAATGGTTGAGTTAAATTAGATAAATATTATGATGGATGTTGGTTCTATCTTCGATTAACTAAACGTTAAGCACTAAGTTAATGAACATAAAATCAATCCTAAGTTTATGAAGTTCCATATTATCTAATCAACTCAAATAAGGATGAAAAACTTAACAGTTGTTAGAATTAGGGTTATGGAAGGTTGCTGTAATTTGAATCTTAATCTAAAAAATAATAATTGGAAATGACCTCCTTGAGTTGTGTACATCGTGATGAGTAGTACTTGCGGATGTTCGTACATGTCAACTACAGAACTATACCTTCGTGAAGACTTGGATCTTCATGAGGATACAGTGTTGCAGTTAACATGTTGTAACACCCTTCAGCATTGGCTCATCTAGATCTACCCAACCCAAACTTGAACTTAGTTTCTCTTTAGGTCAGATTAGGGATATGATTTAGCATAGGAAGTGACTCTCAATTACTTAGGGTAACTAGGTACATTCAATAAACTTAGGTTGATTGAGTATGCCCATATACTCTAGGTCATCGTGAGTGGTTACCTATACCAAATTTTTTCACTAACCTAGGTTAGGATCAAGCCTTGGACAAGTGGACTGATAGAAGTCAATAAATACCATTCTAGATAATAGATGAGTGGGGTGAAGGATGTATTCTAATTAGACAAGTATGTCATATAGGAATAGTAACATGAACAATATATTGGAAATCTTTTGCCAAAGTATCACAAGCTACTGGTTACGTTTCCCTATGTCACCTAGTTTTAGAAATGGGATTTTAGATGAATATTAGTAACAAATATTCAGATAGGTTTCTTAAACAGAACACTCAATACCCATAACAGGGTAAGAGAAACAAGTATACATAGTATACACATAGTATTCAATACTTTAAGTTAAACATGAGAGATCGGTTAGTAACTGAGTCATGAAATGAGAGATCTCACCAAGTCATTTACAGTTGCATATGGTTATCTGTTATGAGATTGATTGGCATGGAATATGTGTTCTAAATTATGATTATTTAGAATAGACAACATTATCTGTATATAAATAAATTCCCTTGTATTGAAAGTCTTAAAATGGGAATGTTACACTTACATTTATAGATGAAGCGAAGAGAGGAGAAGAAGAGAAGGAAGGAAATATGATTCAGAAACTAAACCATCAACCATCAATGACCTGTAAATCCACCTACAATCTGTCAAGTCTTGTTCTCCACATCTGTTTGGCATGTTGGAGAAGGAAGAAAGGTGGATGGAATAAAATTTTATTTGGTAAAGCAATCAGATGTCATATTAATGGCATGAAAGATGTTTTCCATATCCTCACCCATAAAATCCTGCTAAAAATAATATTTTATGCTTCTATGGCATAGAGGAGGTCAAGATATTTCCAACCGTATAAATATTTTAGAATTTTGAGCACTCGATCGAAATTTATGGCCATTTGAACATTTGAATCAAATCCGTACAAAAAATCATGAAAATGCAATCTTTCAAAACGGATTCGCGGGCCCAAAAATTCAACTTGCACCTTTTGTGAAAAAATGCAAAATGTGAAAAACTTCCCATAACCCCATAGACCCTAAAATTCACTTTTTTCCCATAAGCTCTGAGGGTTCAAAATTGAAAAAGTGTAAAAGTCTCCCACAAGCCCCAAAACTTTCACATCTTTGCATTTGGTGAAAAAATATTCCTTAGTCTCACAGGCCCCACACTTCCAACTTGCGCTATTTGTGTAAAAAATGTAAAAGTGTGAAAGCTCTCTGTAGGCCCGCTCTCTCGAAACTTCACTTTTGGTGAAAAGACCCCGTGCGGCTTGAAATTATAACTTGGAAAAAAAACCTCCGAGGCCCCACAACTCTGTAAATTTACACTAGGGAAAAAAACCTCTTTGGGCACATGGGTCCACAATTAAAACTTGTGGTTTTTGTAAAAAGTGCAAAAATGTTAAAAATGTACCGCAGACCCACCGGCCCGAATTTGCACTTGGGTAAAATTTCCTTCGTGGCCCCACAATTGTGCATTTGCATTTTTCCACTCGGCAAGGAAACCTCTCCGGGCCTGCGAGTTGGAAATTGTAACTTGTGAATTTTGCACAAAATTTTAAAGTGCCAAAGTATCTCCCGCTACTCCACCAGTCCGTAATCTTCCATTTTGGTGAAAAGTCTTCCCTAGGTCCACTGACCAACAATTTGCAAAATACGAGGAGTTAGAAGGACTTCTTTACATTTTTTGAAAGGGGAAGAAATTTCCCATCTAATGAAGATGATTTTTGGAAACCTTAAGTGTTTAAAATATCATTTAAATTGGATTAAAGCACTAAAGGAGGTAAAATGGGTGCACTTAACCAAAAATAAGTCATGATTTTATTTTGGATAACAATTTGGTGACTCATAGGGAGACATCTTCCTGCTAGATGATATGATTTATGACCTTGAAGCATCCATTAGGCATGGATTCTATCTGGTAATTTCAAATCTGGTCTGGAACTTCCTTCCACTGCATGCACTCTTATCTTTGTAAGAAAATCTTGGATTCAAGATTTGTGAGAGTAGAGAGTTGTCTGAAACTTGGAAACTTTTCCCTCAATTTATTTTCTACAAATATGATCTGTTGGAGTGCAATGAAAACATCCAAACCTACTCCAATATGGATACTCTGCTGATTTAATTCCTTGTGGCTGCAAGTCTCTTCCATGAGTGAGATGAACTATATACAAGCATAAACTAGAAGCAATAGAGCATGTGCACCAACACTTAGGGAAATTGAAACCTAAACTACAACAAGATAATGTGCATATGAAATTAGAGGAATTTAAAACCTAGGATAATATTTACAAGGGTGAGAAATTCTCCTTCTAGTAGTAGTGTTTGAGGTAGATCCCATTGACTGGAATATACAATTCTTCGCCATCCAACTTAGCCAGCCAGAAGGCATTGCTACCTTTGCATTCGGTGATCATGTATGGACCACTCCATATGGCATCAAACTTGGAATGCTTTCCTAGCTTTGCATGGTTAGCATCCCACTTCAGTACCAAGTCTCCAACTTGGAATGTCCTGGATTTAGCTTTCTTGTCAAAGCTCTTCTTGATCAATGCTTGATCTTTCTCCATGATCTGCATTACATGTTCTCTTGTTTCTTCTACTTCCATTAGCTATGCATACCTGATTTCCATAGGATCAAACTCACCTAGTTCCAACTATTTCATGAGCTCCAAAGTGGGTAGTTCCAATGATATAGGCAACAACGCCTCCTTTCCATATACAAGCTTGAATGGAGAGCTTCCTGTAGACCTCTTGGGTGTGATCCTATCAGCCCATAGAGCTGATTTGAGTTTTGTGTGCCAACTTCTCTGATTCTCATCAAGAGTCCTTCTGATGATTCTTAGTAATTTTTTGTTTGTGGAATCTTCTTGGCCATTACCTTGAGGGTAATAGTTTGATGAAGTGCTGAGGTATATACCATTCTTGACAGCCCATTCGATGATCCTTGTACCAAGAAATGCCAATGCATTATTTGATATGATAGTGGCAGGGGCTACGCAAACCTAGTGACTATTCCTTCATAGAAATCCAAGATGTTGGATTTATTTTTCCTCCTTAAGTGCCACTACTTCAGTCCACTTGGTGAAATAATCAGTTGTTGTAAGTATCCATTTGTGGCGTTGACTTGAATATGGGTTGATCACTCCAATGAAGTCTAATCCCCATTGCATGAATGGCTGATCTACTGAAATTGGATGAAGGGGCAGGGCTGCTAACCTTTCTTTCCCTATGAATAATACACACTTCTTGCATTTCTTAATCCATGAGTAGCAATCACTAAACACCATAGGCCAATAGTAACTAGCCTTCATGATTTTGAGAGCTATTACTCAAGGAGAAAAGTGACCTCCTGACTTCTCCATCATGGAACTCATGTAATATCTTCCCAACTTGACATGTTCCAATGCATCTTAATAGAACACCATTTATGTCCTTCTTGAACAAGACACCACCAATAAGCACATATGGGATGGCTTGTAATCTGAAGTATCTCCTCTTTGCTTTGCTCATCTCTGGAGGGCATAAACCTATTTAGAGATAATGCACCAAGTCTTGGGTCTAACATGGAATGGGTGCATCATTAGCTGGTTGTTCTTGATCATTTTTCAGTAGCAAGGACAAGCCTCTTATTCTCCTTTTGATTCATCATGTTGTTTGGAAGCGAGCTGCTCACACAAACCTTTGCCATGAACCAACTTGGTCACCTTGATTTCAATATCATACTCCATTACACAGGTGATCCAACCTGATCTCCTCTCATTCAAGTCCTTGTTTCAGGAGAAATTCCTTGACATTAACATGAGACACTAGTAGTTGAATCTTGTTGTTCAAGACCAAGTGTCTGAACTTCTTCAAACTCCTAATGATAGCAAAGACATGATTTTTAATAAAATAATACCTTACTTCGTATTCTTCTAGGCTCTGACTAAAGAATGCTATGGGTTGTTCTGATCCTTCTCCATTTAGTTGTACCAAGATAGTTGAGATTGTGTTTGATCCTCTAAAAGCATACAACATGAATTCCTTTGAAAATTTCTGGGTTGATAAGAGTTGGAGCTTGTGATATTTTCTGTTTGATGGCCTCAAAATCTTCTTTTCCTTATGTTTTCCATTTTGATGCAAGACTCTTCTTCAACATCATGGTCAAAGGCTTCACAAGAGTGGAAAAAATAGGCACAAATATGTGAATAAAGTTTATCCTTCCCAAGAAGCTTTGGAGATATTTCTTGTGGTGTGGCAATGGAAGTGTTCGGATGGCTTCAACTCTTGAAGGATCAATTGTTAACCCTTCTCTTGAGACAATGTGGCCCAATAATTTTCCCTCATGTGCCAAGAATACACACTTCTTTGGATTAAATGACACTCTAAATCTTCTACATCTTTGAAATACTTTCCTTAGGTGAAAGAGGTGGTCTATTGCATTCTTTGAGAAGATGGTGATATCATCTAGATACACAAACACTACCTTGGTGATTAGGCCTCTGAATTCTATGTCCATAGCTCACTGAAATTTTTCTCTGGAATTTTACAATCCAAATTGCATCTTCTTATAAGCATATGTACCCCATTTCATAGTGAATGTTGTCTTGAACTGATCTTCTTCTTTCACCATTATCTAATTATAGCCTGAGTATCCATCTAACAATGAAAACCTTTCAGAACCAGTTACAACCTACAAGATTTGTTCCATTGAAGGAAGTGCATAGTGATCCTTGAGTGATGCTCTATTTAGATCATGGAAGTCTACACACAATCTGATTTCTCCATTTCTTTTCCTCACCGGCACCAAGTTTTCAACCCAACTTGAATTCTTGAGAGGGAAGATGATGCTAGCCTTAATGAGCTTGTTCAACTCTTTTCTCATGAGAGGTTCAATGTGAGGATTCACTAGCCTTTGATTTGTCTAAAAGGCTTGGATTTAGGTTTTAATTCAATTTTATGCTCATCCAATTTTGGGTTGAAACCTCTTAAATCCTTATAAGTCCATGCAAAGACATCTGAGAATTCTTGACAAAGTTGAACCAATTCATACTTTCTCTTTTGGAGTACTTACCTTTCCAATTTGTAATGTTTTGCCTTCATCTACTGAAATGAGCTCTAAATCTTTACCCTTTACCTGAATTTTTGCTTTCTCCTTCCGGAATTGATCATTTGGGTTGAAGATTGACTCCAAGGTTACAATACCTTTTGGTAATTTGTTAGTTCTTAGCTGCACCACTTGGTTGCCATACTGTTGTTCCAATTTGTCTCATTTTTTTGAGGAGAACTCAACTTATTCTTGAAGAAAATTGACAATTTTTTTTTATCATTCTCTAAGACTTTCCAACTTGTGTTGTTATCTAGAATAGCTGGCCTTACAAAGCACCTTGATATGGGGCTGAGACTTATCACTTTTTATACTTTCTACAACATCAAATGCTGCCCCAATTGCTGCTAGTCTATCTATGCTGCTTTATTTTTCTTTCTTGGAATGGAATTGATGCTAAAAGCTTCAAAATCTTCTATGAGGTCCCATTCGTGACTCTTGTAGTTCTTTAGCAGATCATTTCTAGTAGTACTTTGTCTCTTAACTTGGTTCATAATCAGCTCACTATCTCCAAATACTTGCAAGTTTTCAATACCTTGCTTTCTTTCCCAATGTAATCTGTGAATCAAGGCTTCATACCAAGCTGTGTTATTTGAGCAAGAAAACTAGAAACAAAAAGTTGAGTAATATTTTATACCTTGAGGTGAAACAAGCATATCTCCTTCTCCTTCACCTTGTCTACTTCTTGAGCCATCAAAGAATAGATTTCATACCTCATTATTATTCTTGTGGTCTAAGTTGATGATGCCAGGGAGAGGATGATTCTCTTCATGCAAGCAATAGACTCCTAATTCAGCTTCCTCAATTTATTTGTAAGGGTCAAAATCATGCCTCTTGTTCGCCCATTCATCAAGTTTCAAGTCTGGAATACTTCCAACATTGGTATCATCTTCATGGGTGCTTGGATAATCCTCTTGATCAAATACTAAAAAATTTGCATTGATTGAACTTAGTGTATGAGGCTCAATATGAAAGTTTGCAATAGGCTCAGATCTGATTGTAGCCTTAGCTCCATACCTTGTTCTAAATAACATGTGTGACCAATCAGGTGACAAATAGCCTTCAATTTTAGCAGTGAAGTCTCTTGACAAACATAATGCAAAGAGTGGTGGAAGTCTATGACTGATACATCTTGCAAGAACGGTCACATTGGGACATGCATGCAATGTGAGGCTCAAATCCTTGATTACTCCAACCGTTGTTGCTATTGTACCATCCAATTACACCACACCTTTGGAAATGAATTCATATTAAAGACCCAGCTGATCAGCTATTTGTTTTGTAATTACAGAGCTACTTGCTCCAGAATCAATCATGCAATTATGCACCAATTTATCTCTGATGATTAATGAGACATAGAATGGAGGGGGCTTCAAATTTTTTACCTTGTTGTCCCCCATGATTTACTCTAGGCTGAGCTACATTGGTAAGCACCTTTTCTTGTTAATTGGGTGGTTGTTTTGATGCTGACTAACTTGCCATAACAACTTACAATAGGTCTCTTTGTCCTAGGATAGCCAATGACTCCCACATTGAGATGTTTACATTCATTTTCTTCATCTGATCAATGATGTTGAATTGAGATGAACTATCCTTCTGTTTCCCTTGCCTTGCATATTCTTCTCTTGCACATGGGTTGCTACAACTGGCACTTGAGCTGGTCTAGGAGGTGGCTTGGGCTGACCTTGCACATTGGGAGTTGCACTTTGATTTCCAATACCTTGTGGAGTAATAGAGGGTTGTGGATCACTTAAATTTGATGATTGTCCCTCTCCAATATTCCTTTTCTTGGACCATGTATTGGAAGCTACACTTTGAGAAGGGGCTTGGTTAACTCCACAGAAGTCTTCTTTCTGCCAATTAACCAACATAGTTTTAGTTGGAGGTGCCTCTTGTTGGGTTTCTTGTTGCTAATTTTCCTCTTGACTTAGTTCTTGGGACACACCAATGGTCTATACCATCAAGGCCTAGTTTAGTGCACCATTGAAACACGTTGATTGACTGTGAGGTAGACTATAGGGGTAACACCAGTCATACTCCTGTGCCATGTTGTTTTGTGTTGGAACCAAAGCTTTTGATGTTGAAGCTGCATTTGGATCATATGGTCGGAATGGCCTGGCAGCTTGAGGTTGTCCTTGGTTCAAATTTTTATTTGTGGCATGACTTGGTGGTTTATTTTGCTGGTATGGGGGCCTAGCTTGATACTGAGTTTGAGGCTGATATGGCCTAGAACTCTGAGCTTGTTGTCTCTTGATAGTCACTAGCTCATTTCCTAGGTTTTGTAGTTGTTTCAAGAGCTCCTGGTACTCTTTTGAAGTGATTGACGTAGTGGAAGCCTCATTGTTGCTTTGATTTCTAGGGGGTGGAATGGGATTCAATTCTGGTGTTTGACTAGTGTTTAGAATTCCTAGTTCTGGATATAGAGGTATAGGTGGCCTAGGTGCAAGTTTACTAGCCTGAATCAAACAATTCCCAGCTCTAATGGAAATGTTATAGGCTGCAGGAAAATTTATACCTCCCATGGATTGAATCATTATAAAAATATCATAATTTAAATCTGTAAGAAAGTATAGAAAATGACCTTCGACTATTGGTCTTACAGCCAATGTAATCCTATCCCATGTCCTTTGAAATTTGAAGTTTAAATATGTCAACTGCTCATTAGGAGCCCTCTTAATGGTTGTCAATTGTTCCAATAGAGATAGGTTGTCCCCCTTTTCTCCAAATTTATTGTGAAGAGCTATGAACAAATGGTCCCAATTATTAATAGAGCCTGATGTTAGACTCCTGAACCATTGCAAATATTTATCATTGAATTAAGAGGCTAATAATTTGAATGTAATGTCCATCTCAATAATTTCATGAATTGCACAGACATTTGCAATGTCTTGGATGTGGTCACTAGGAGTAGTCTGGTTCTCTCCAGTGAAATATAAGATGCTCTTCAATGTTGCAACTAGCACTGGATTTTGTGCATTGAGATCAAGTGGGTTGATGCTAGTGAATTGACATAGGGATTGGTTGTGGATGTGACATTATGATTGGCCTAAGAACCCTAGTTGATTGAATGAAAATCCTACCAGGTGGAGGTGTTGACAAAGTTCTATTTGGTGGAGATGGAGACCTTTAAGCTCTTCTTCCCCTTCTCCCTCTATCTAGGGACAAGTGTAGATAGAAAAACAATCCTTCCTCTCTCGTTCTTGACCTTGTCTCAATTCTTCTCATAAATCTACCAAGCTTGGGCTACTGAAACAAGTGGATTCTGCCTCTTTTGGAGTCTCCATATTTGCAATTTCAAATTTCCTTATAAGATGAAAACTTACAACAAGTGCACATCAATCTTGTTACAATAAAAATGGAGACCTCTTGGTCCCACTAGGCGCACTGCCAGAACTGTTAGTGTAAAATCACAGCACCCTTGAATGTCTGCAACTCGATGGGTGAGACTCTCAGTGTGATATATATAACATGGAGCTTTTCCCAAAGTGTGGGACTTTGCAATCAGGAAAGCTCTCTGGATGAAGGCCAGTTCCTATTCCTCTGTTTAGGTGCACACATAAAATTTGCAGAGGATCTATTCTAAAACCTACTCTAACTTTCCAAGGAGACAGGGTTAAGAAGATGCAAGAAATTAAATCTAAACTAACAGAGGTGATGCACCAAAGGAATGTTGAACACCTAGATTTTCCATCAAACACAAGACCAAAGAAATGTAATACAACTCACCAATGCATGGATAACCATGGTTGTAAATGAAAGATCAGTAAGATGCAATGAATATAAGAAAGGGTTGAAAATCATCCACAGAATTATTTTATTGCTCCACATAGATTTGATACAGAAAAATACAATGGCCAAGAGGCATAAACTTTCATTAGAGTTTTAATGGAAGGTTTGAACTCCACAAATTCATCTATATAACCAGAGAAGAAGGGAGGGGAAAAGCCAAAATGTCCAACATTTACAAAGAGCCAAAATCTTACATTTATAGATGAAGCGAAGAGAGGAGAAGAAGAGAAGGAAGGGAAATTTATTTGGAAACTCAACCAACAACCAATCAATGCCCTATAAATATGCCTATCTGTCAAGTGCCACATGTCTGTTTGGCATGTTGGAGAATCTTCAGATCAAATCCAGTGTAGTTCTTGAAGCACAATCTCATATTAATGGTGTGAAAGACATTTTCTAGATCCTTACCCAAATTAGATATCCAGTTGGTTCTCCATGCATGTTTGAGAAGGAAGAAAGGCGGATCGAATAAAATTGTATCTGGTAAAGCAATTGGATCTCATATTAATGGTGTGAAAGACATTTTATGAGATCCTCACCCATCAAATCCTATTATGGAAAATAATATTTTATGCTTCCATGGCATAGAGGAGGTTGATATATTTCCAACAGTATAAAATTTTTTGAATTTCAAGCACTGGATCGAAAGTTATGGCCATTTGAACATTTGAATCAAATATGTGTGAAAAATCGTGAAAATGTAATCTTTCAAAACGGATCCACAGACCCAAAATTCAACTTCCGCCTTTTGTGAAAAAATGCAAAATTCCAAAAACCTCCCACAGCCCTGCAGGCCCAAAATTCACTTTTTCCCATAAGCTCCGCAGGCTCAAAATTGAAATTGCGCCTTTTGCGCAAAAATTGCAAAAGTGCATAAGTCTCCCACAAGCGCACAAGTCCGCAGCTTCACACCTTTGCATTTGGAAAAAAAACCTTCCTTTGGCTCATGGGCCCACACTTGCAACTCACACCATTTGTGCAAAAAATGTAGAAGTGTGAAAGCTCTCCATAGGCCCACGCTCTTGAAACTTTTCTTTTGGAAAAAAGACCCCACGCTGCTTGAAATTACAACTTGGCAAAAACTCTCCGAGGCCCCGCAACTTCATAAATTTGCACTTAGCAAAAAATCCTCCATGGGCTCGTGGGTCCATAATTAAAACTTGTGTTTTTTGTAAAAACCACAAAATGTCAAAAATATCCCGCAGACCTGCTAGCCTAAATTTCCAATTGGGAAAATTTTCCACCATGGTCACGCAATTGTGTATTTACATTTTCCACTTGGCAAGGAAACCTCACCAGGCCCTTGGGCCAGCAATTGTAACTTCTTCCTTTTTCACAAAATTCCAAAGTGCCAAAGTATCTCCTGCCACTTCGCTGGTACACAATCTTCCCTTTTGGCAAAAAGTCTTCCCCAGGCCCACCGACCCACATTTGGTAAAAAAATCCTTCTTAGTCCCATCGGCCTGGAATTTGCAAAATACGAGGAGTTAGATGGACTTATTTACATTTTTGGAAAGGGGAAGAAATTTCCCATCTGATGAAGATGATTTCAAGAAACCTTAAGTGTTTGAAATATCTTAAATATCGAATTGAAGCACTAAAGGAGGAATAATTGTTGTAGTTAACCAAAAATAAGCATGAGTTTATTTTGGATAACACATCTCTCACCTTATTTGATCATGGAAATTTATTACTTGAATTTTGTAAAATAAATTGATGGTTTTCTCTCTCTTCCCTATCTAAAAACTCTGAAAATGTTCTCTTAGTTTGAAAAGTTATTATTTTGTATCTTTCTCTAACCGTTAATTTATGTTTTGAGTCTTGATATTGTGTTAGATAGGAGGGGTGTGTCTATTCTATCATTTTTCATTGACCCATGATTACATGGTTTTACAGGTTATAGGTAGTGCATCGGTATAAAAATGCTTGATAAAATTTGAGTGTTAAAGATGTATATGGTTTTTTAGCATGTTTATTCTTCATAACTGGGAAAGTGTATTATTTCTCATATTTAGATATACTCATGTATGATTTTTTAAGTAAAACAAGTTTATTTAATATTGTATGCAATTGTAAATTGATGTGTGGAAACTCTCTATAGTCAGTGTCTAAATCATTATAGAAAGATTCAATTGAAATCTTCTTATCAAAAATATTATACTGCCATATTTTGTATGGTAATTTTAGTAGATATAATTTCAAGTAACAATTTGAAAATGGTAGATTTTTTATCCATTTTCTAATCATGGGCTGAACTAGACAGGAACCTACTCGTCATAAGAAAAATAACAAAATGTGTATATATGATCATGCTTTTGGTGGGAATGTGTCAATGAAATTTAGATGATGAAATCATAATTCTTATTGTAATGGAATGGTACCTTTGAAGTTACTATCATTTCCTTATTTATATAGTGGAGTGAGTTATTTATTGAATTCTTAAATGGAGAAGTTTGAATCTATGTAACTGCTACATTATTAACATTCACTTATCTTGCACATTGATGGAATTATTCTTCCATTGATCGTGAAATATTTGTGAGTTTTTTTTTAATGTATCTTGTATGACCTTAACTCATGTAAATGAATTGATTTTACCTTATGATAAAAAAATCAACTTGGCTTATAACATGGAAATGTCGTTAGCTATAGAAAACCTTTGTGAGGTAATGATATCGTGTTAGTCCTAGTACTAACCCTTTAATGGGCAATATTTTTTACACGATGGGATAAACATATCTCAAGACCCTAAATAAGAAGTAGTTAATTGAAAGAGATAAAAGTAAGTCGGTCTCACGAACATGGTGTATTGTATTAAAACATCCATTCAATTCTCATGATAATAATGTAGAATGCTTGCACTTGCATACCCTTTAGAAACTAAACGGTAGATATATTTCTGCATTTAAGTATGCTTGACATGAGGAATAGTACTATCATCCTCATTAATGGTGAACTATGATGAAATGAATGGATAAAATAGTATCCTAATCATAGGAAAATTATAAAAATGTATTATTATAATACTATTGTTAATGGTTTTGGTAACAAATGGAAATAAGGTGGAGCCCATCCGCCAATATGTAAATAGTCACTAACTCTTGATCTCTGTATAATAATGAGTGTGTGATGTGATAATAAATTGATAGGTTATGCTTGATTATTGGCCGGAAACTAATGAATATTTCCAAGTCCTTTTATGTCAATTCCCATTAGGAAGGGATCAAACAAGATAAATAAAATAAGGTTACAATTTTTTTTTAGATGATTACACTACAATAAATAAGGGAGATTAATTTAATGATCTTAAATATGAAGTTAATCATCATTCCCATGATCTTATGGAATAACTTCCATAGGACCATTTTGAGAACCGTGTTTCCATACCCATAGATAAAATGAAACCATGTTCATATGTCATAACATAAGATTTAATTCCATTATTTTTATGGGATGTGTTAGCACTATGTTTTCATGGGAAATGTATAGTATGAAAAATTGAAAAAAAAAATCCATGAAAACTAAGCCCACAATAGAAAATCCTAGAACCGGGAAATGTAAGCCTTCCCTTTGGCCAATTTATGACTATTTAAACCCCATCATGTCCGAGAGGGATGTGTTAACTATATTTTAAAGGTGTTTTTAATGTGTAGGTAAGCTAGTGTGAAGTAATTCATGGATTCATTTTTATCCACTTTGAAGGAACTGCCCCTAGAGGCCCAAAAAGGGTTATTTTTTTAACATAATGAGAACCCTCTAGGGATGAACCAAAAAGATATAATGCATCCAATAAGTATGTTGAAGAGATGTGATATCATTTGAGGTAGTTTAAGAAATTTTTGTAAGGAAAAAAAGGTTTAGGAACAATTTATTCAACACCAAGCTACATATAACACGGTGCAGGGAAATGAAAGTAGTAAAAATGCTAGTGTGCTTGTTTTGAATAGTTTAGAAGATTTTATATATTTCATGAAGTGAAAATATACTCATTGGAAAGCTCAGAAATACTACTTCACATTGAAAAAACAATTTACAGATTCTTCTATCGATATTTTGAGATATTAGCCCAACAGTGTAGATGAAGATCCTTGATCCTAGTGGAAATTAAAATGAGAATTCCAAGAGTTATATGGAGAGTTTTAGAAATTATTTAAATCCAAAGGTGACATATGTAATTACCTCTTCACTTAAAATGTGTTGGTTTTAATTTTCATTATCAAAGGTTTTTGTGGCATTCCCTTTCACCAACGCACAGGCTTGAGAAGAATAAAAAAGGGGGTGAATTTAATATTTAAGGAAGAATAGGTTCCTAAACATTATGGGAATGATATAAAAATAAATTTTGGAGTAAAAATAATATACATTTTTTGTAGGTAACTATTGGTTTTTAAACCTACACCCACATCTCAGATCTGAGAGAACAAAGTTATTTGAGATCACAATGGAACCATATCCAAGTTGTGGGGCCTTACGCATGCTTGATACTGGATCTCCGGAAAAGGATGGTTCCTCTATCTATTTCTACTACTATTGATACTCATAGTGTTGAAAGGGAAACTAAGCGAATAATGCCAAGGGACCAGAGATAGAAGGATAACATGAAAGTAAACTACACTAAAAGGTGATAACACAAGAAAAAAGAGGGATGAACACTATCTGTTCTAAGAAAAAACAAAAGGAAATACGTAAGAGGAGGCTATGCACAATTAGCACATCTAAAACATATTTACCAAATCATTATCATGAAACACAAGCAAATAAGGAACTGCAAGTGAAGTGAAATGACACAACAAGCACACATTGCAAGAGAAAAGGCAAGAAGAAGGAATGAAAAAACGTTAGGACAAAGAATAGTCACAAAATGATTCTTATATTACTTACAAAAATTCATAGTGTTGTTACAATGGCGAAAGAGGTGATATCCACATGCAAGAGCCAGATCTAGATGTCTACAACTCAAAATATAGAAAATATGAAGTCCTTAGCAGAATGCGTAAGGATCTAGAGTGTCCATCATAAAAAATGATACCATCTCTTACATTTATAGATGAATGCATAGAAGAAGAGGAGGGAAAATCTGAATTTAAAACATAACCATAAACAAGAAGCATTGAATGCCTGTAAATCAACCTAGACATCTGTGAAATATGATTCCCCAAGCCTATTTGGCATGTTGAATAAGTAAGGAGGGAGAATCAGATTAAATCAAGTCATTGGAGTAATCAGATCTTCTCATCAATACTCAAATAGACATTTTCCCATTCCTTACCTATCAGATCCACCAAGGATTTAAATTTGAATATCTAGCACTATCGATAATGACAGTAGCTCTCTGACAAGTCTAAGTGCACGTTAATCAGAGCTTTGTAGCAGAATATATGTCTGTCAGAAGTTTTTTAGAGGTGTCGGAACACACAAGACACATGGTGCATGCGGATTAGCTAAAGATATGGCCAACTATGTAAATATTTTTCATTTCTGCCACATGTCACTTATTGATTTATTGCAAGGATTCAGTGCCCTATTGGCACACTTTGATTGGTTTTATGAAACAATATCAAGCATGTCAGAAGATGACTTGGCATCAAAGCACACAAAGGAGGGCATGAGGGAAGGGTACGTGGAATAAATTAGAGGAATGCACGAAGGAAATAATGCATGCCACAGGTGGGGAAATGAGGAAAAAATTTGAGCATAGAATGCATGGTAAAGGCGCAACTATTACAAAGTAATAAGCGTGGTGCACAAGAGGGCTAGGGACTTGACTGATTTAGAGCAAGTTCGATGCACACGTGGGGTAAATATCTTCCTAGAAGAAGGCAAGCGCGCAGTTGATTGTGCGTAAGGAGAATATGGAAAAAATATCAAAAGGAAAGGAATGAAAGACGGAAATAAGGATAAGTTCTCAAGAGTGCGTAAGGAAAATGAGGGTGCAAAGGAAAATTTTGACCAAGGAAGTGTGTTGGGTGAACTTGAGCATGCGCATCCTAGAAATGAATATCTTAGAGCCAGAAAATGTATACAAGTTACCGAAATAAATAGGAGAGTTATTTGGATAACAGTTATGGGGACTTTTGAGGCAATCTACTTACTAGATGAAGGAGATCAATAGCCTAGAGAATCCATTGGGCATGGAGCCTTCTATGTAATTATAAATCTCCCCCTGTAGTCACTTGAAAGATCATTTCTCAACTCTATTTTGAATCTTGCAACTAATGATAGAATATCTACATTTTGAAAGTAAGAGAAGAGCATGTGTGGGAAGAACGCAAGAGGAAATAACTATGTATAGACAAGTAATGTGCGTGTAGTGAACTTGAAGGAATTTACAAGTAATCTAATATATATAGAGTGATGTAAAAAACTTAATGAAAGGGTTTGAGATAGATCCCATTTACTGGGATTTGCTGCTCGCCTCTGTCAAGATGAGTTAACTCAAAAGAGTTAGCTTCCTTGTAGGAAATGATGATATATGGGCCACTCCAAAGTGCATAAAAATTTGAATGACACCCTAGTTTAGCTCTGTCAGCATCCCATTTTAAAACCAAGTCCCGAACCTTGAAGGCTTGAGACCTAGCCTTTTTGTCAAACAATTTCTTTGTTGCTTTTTGATGGTGTTCTAGCCTGATCATGGTAAAGTTTCTTAACTCTTAAACATTAACCAACTCTATCATTTTGATTTCTCTCTAGTCTACACCTTCAAATTCCATTTGTTGGTCAAGCACCAATGAGTTCAACTGAAGCATCAAAGGAAGGGTAGTCTCATTGTCAGACGCAAGCTTGTAAGGTGAAGTTTCTATTGCCTTTTTGACTGTGATTATGTCTTCCCAGAGTATATGTGAGACCTTTGTATTCCACTGTCTTTGGCTGGTATTCATTGTGTGCTTTGTGATCCTGATAAATTTCTTGTTTATTGACTCTTCCAAACCATTTCCTTGGGGGTAATAGTTGGAAGAGGTTTTCAGATAAATTCACAAATTTAGGGCCCAATCAGTGATTTTAGTTCCATGGAAGGATTTTGCATTATCAGAGATAATGGTCTGAGGGATGCCAAATCTTATGATTATAACTTCAAGAAAGTCAAGGATGACTGACTCGGTTGATTCCTTGAGTGCAATAGCTTCTTTCCATCTAGTAAATTAATATGTATCTATAAACACCCATTTGTCTCCAACACATGAAGGTGGATTGATCATGCTTATGAAGTCAAGACCCCATTGCGCAAAAGGTTGATCTATTTGGATTGGTCGGAGGGGAAACACTACTAATATTTTCTTTCCTGCAAATAAAGCACATTATTTTCATTTGGTGATCCATTTGTGTGCATTTGTAAATAAGGTAGGAAAAAATATACCTTCCATTATGATCGTCATTGTTGTAGTTTTGGCAGAGAAGTGTCCACTAAATAATCCATGGTGAAATTCTGCTAACACTTTTTTAGTCTGTGTGTCGTTGATACATCTTTACAGCATGCCATCAAAGTTTCTTTTGAAGAGAATTCCATATATCAAAATATAAGGGATGGATTGTAACCTGATATGTCTTCTCTTTGCTTTGTTTAAACTGGGAGGGTATGCATCCTAGGAAATGAATGTTATCTTGTCCTTAATCTAGTCACGTGCATCAAGATCTATATTCTTCTCAAGTTCTGAGCGTGGGAGATTCTCATCCACAAATAATGAATTCTCTTATTCATTTTGCATGTCTTTAGTGATCTTATTATAGAGCGCGCTACCTCTGACCAAATTTGTGTCTTTGATAGTCACATCATATCCCATGATTTTGGTCACCCATCATGCTCTCTTCTCTCTTATTTCTGCTCCTAAGATGAAGTCTCTGACATAAGAGTGGGATAATAACACCTTAATATGATTTTTAGTGAGCATAATTTTTAATTTAGTTAGCATGCACATGATGGCGAAGACCTTCCTCTCCTTGTTAATATATTTTAATTCATAATCCTTTAGCATATGCATGAAGAAAGCCATGGGTTGTTCCAATCCTTGTTCATTTTCTTTTGTTAGGATAGAAGCAACACTCTCATCAGTGCCATAAACATAAAGGATGAAAACCTTGGAATAATCTAGGTTGATGAGTGTTGGCATGCAAGTAATCTCTTTCTTGATATTTTTGAAGCTTTCTCTTCCTTCTATTATCCATCTGAAAGTTATGTCCTTCTTGAGCATAAGAGTGATGGGCTGAATCAGTCTTGCAAAGTTAGGGATAAAATGCCTAACAAAATTGATCTTACCGATGAAGTACTGCAAGGCCTTCTTTTTTGTGGTAAGGAAAGATCTAGGATGGTGGAAATTCACTCAGGGTCAATTGTGATGCCATCCTTTGAAACTTCATGGCTCAAATGCTTTCCATGCGCCACTACAAAATTTCACTTCTTGGGGTTAAGAGAAACCCCATACATTCTGCATCTCTCAAATACTTTCTCCAAGTGCACAATATGATTTGTACTTTAATTTGAGAAGATAGTGATGTCATCAAGGTAAACCAATATTAACTCATTGGTGTAACCTTTGAAGGTAATATCCATGGCGCGTTCAAATTTTGCACCTACGTTTGACAGACCAAAGCACATTTTATGATAGCCATATGTTCCCCTTTTGGTTGTAAACATTTTTTTGAATTGATCCTCTTCCTTGACCAGGATCTTATTGAAACCTTAATACCCATCCAACATTGAGAACCTCTGCGCACCAACCATAGTCTACAGAATCTACTCCATTGAAGAAAAAGGATAATGATCCTTCATATATGCCTTGTTTAAATATTTGAAATCAACATAGAGTCTAATTTCACCATTATTCTTGTGCACTAGAACCCGATTCATGACCCAGGTAGAGTATTTGATAGGAAAACTAATCTTGTCCTCAATGATTTTGGATAATTCATTTCTCATGATGGGATCTATCTTTTGATTGACTAGTCACTACTTGTGTCTAACAGGATTGATACCAAGATCAAGGTCAATGGAGTGTTGAGAAACGGTTGGATTAAAACCTTTTAGGTCTTAATACTCCCATGAAAAGATATCTCTGTATTTCTGAAAGAGAGAGATGAAGGCCAAATTTTCTTCATACATGTAAGCTTTACTGAGAAACAACTCTTTCCTACACGCAATAGTGACTGAGGATTAATCTTCTTCTGTGGTGCACATGTACTTTTATTTACCCTTGAATTCATCATTAGGGCTAAACATTTTCTCTAAGGTGACCAACCCTTTAGGAAACTTGTTTTTCTTCAACTAAATCACTTAGTCACCATAGCTGTCATGCAAGGCAGCTTGCATGCTTGATGAGAACTCAGCTTCATTCTGGATTAACTGAACAATATTCGTGTCACTATCAAACACTTTTCATCTGGTATTGTTGTTAAGAATGGATGTTTTGATTACCATCTAATGTGCTGTGTATTTATTTTGAAAAATTCTTCAGAAGAAGAGAACTGCAAACCAAGTGCGGCCATTTGGTCAGCTTCCTTGTTCATTTTACACGACACCACTTGCAGATTTAGATCATCAAAGCTCGCAAGGAGCTCCCTAAATCTATGTTTATAAGCTTTGAGAATCTTATTCTTTTTAAATAATTTTTTTGTGACCTGATGGATAACCAACTCTATATCCCCAAATATCTGTAGTGCCTTTATCTTATTCTTCTTAGAAATTAGTATACCCTGCACTAGCACCTCATATTCTGCCACATTGTTAGAACATGTGAACTACAGCTTGTGCGTGAAGAATAATTTATCATTCTTATGGGAAATAAGAACCAATCCTACCCCTACGCCATTTCTACTTTTGGAACCATCAAAATATAATTTCCATAAACCAGGTTCAACTTGGTCTTTCTTGAGTGCACGCGGTAGTAGAGCTTCTTCTTCAAGAATGTAGTAAGTACAAATCCTAGTTTCATAAAATTCTAGTTCCTCAACATATGGATCAAATTTATGGTGCCTATCCACCCATTTATAAATTACTAGATCAGGAATAGAATGTGAGAGAGGATACTCTTTAGGAGCTAAAGCTTGTTCTTGGATTAAATAATTGTCATGGATAGGGGATGAGACATTTGACTCTATATGATAGGAAAATATAGGCTCATCTTGCATGGAAAACCTGGTACCATACCTTATATAGAGTAACATATGATACCAATCAGAAGACAAGTAACCACCCACTTTAGAAGTGAAACATCCTTACAGACATAAGGCAAGAAATAGATGTAGGTAAATGATTGACACATCTTGAGTTATTGTTAGACTTGGACATGCATGAAGTGTTAACTTAATAAACTTGATTATTACTAAAGTAATGACAATTGAACCATCAAGTTGTAGGACTCATTTAAACAAGGGGCTATAGTTCAAACCTAAGACAGTAGGAATCTTCTTAGGCATAATAGAGGTACTAATGCCTGAGTCAATCATACAATTATGGACAAGTGTTTTCCTATAATTAAGGACATATAGAAGGGTGGGGTTTCAACAACTTTACTCACTTTCTTCTCCTCTTCTTGGAAGATTTTGATAGAGGCGTGTGACTTCTGTATAGCTAGATCAACATGTGGGAGTTGCACCAAAGCTTCATGCAACAAGTCCCGTAGGGATGGAATGGTCAGGGCATCCCACATTTTGACATTTATGTTTTTTTTCTTCATCTAGTCCACAATGTTGAATGGAAAACCTACTAACTTGTAAATTTGAGGAACAACATCCCTTTTTGACTATTCAGGCATGGAAGCCTGGACTTTAGCTGCAAAAGAGGCTTGACCTACAAAAGGAGGGGTATGTGCCGCTTCAAGAGATTTGTACGAAACATCTTGTGTAGGGAATTGAGCTCTCCTGCTACTAGATTCCTTGATAAAATCCTTTTTATTTTGAGGGTTTGCTTGAGTTTCTAGGATTGTGACCTATACGCCTGACTCCAGCATTATTTTCTTGTATGTTATGTTATTCACAACCTAGGAACATGTTCTACTTGTATCATAAGTACCTTAATTGATAGCACATAAGTCCTTTGTGCCAAAGAACATCAAATTTTCTTTTGGAGAGGCTTCTGGTATTCCTTGATTTTATTCTTTAGGGGCACTTATTAAAGGGTCATAACATTATTCATTCTAGATAATGTAGGCTTACGTGCATGCATCATTCGCATAGTGATACTGGCTATGAGGCATGTTACATGGAAAGCACCATTTTGATTCTTGTGCCAAATTATTCTGAAATGGAATGAGCACCTGACTTGTACTAGGTACTAGAAGAGAGGGCGTGAAAGGAACAACTTGAAAGGGAAGATGTGCATTATCATGCCAACTATCATTCTACTTGTTGGGTGCGTACCTTTGGTTTCCATATTGATTCCACCAAGGCTGATTACTTTAGCTATGTTTCTGATTAGAATTTCCTTTATAGGATTATGCCTATGTTTCTCTAGTGATATGGCCTTTTTTGATAAATTTCTAATCAGGGCATTTAATTCTTCATATTCTTTTTGTTGCACTCGAGAGTAGGATGTTGAATCAGCTTGGTGCATGCCTTGATCAGGAATATTAAAAGGGGAAATAGATTGTTGGGGCACTCGTGAAATTTCTAGGAACAAGGGCATAGGAGGTCTAGAAGCTATCCTTCAAACCTAAATAATACTATTTTCTTCCCCAACTACAATATTATAAGTGGCTAGTAAATTGCCACCTCCCATGGATTCGATCATGACAGAAATGTCATTGTTTATTGCCTTTAGATAATATAGAAAAGCATACTAGGATGTAGGCCTTACCATAAGATGGATTCTGTCCCAAGTCTTCTAAAATTTGACGTTTAAATCAGTCATCTGCTCATTGGGTGCCCTCCTTGTTATTGTCATTTGTTCCACCAAAGATAGGTGATTTGAATTATCTTCAAAATAATTACAAAGGGATGTTCCTAGCTCATCCCATGTGGTTATGGATCTAAGTCTCAAGCCTTTATACCATTGAATCACTTTACCTTTAAGAGAGGTTGTAAGCAGCCTAACTGCTACATCATCATGTGTGATCAAATAGAGTGAACACACATTTTTTATATCTTGGATATGATCCTGATGGGGGACTTGAATTTCACCAATAAAGTATGGAATACTTTTGAGTGCATCGTTTGGCATGTCATTTTGCACATCCATAACTAATGGGCTTCCTCTAGTGAAGTTAGAAAATTTTCTAAGTGGAGAAAGTTGCTGATGCATCATTGCAGGGCACACAAGTTGTATTTTTTGAGGGGAAGTTGAATAGGCCTAGTGCATTGGAGATAGAGATGTGCATGTGGGATTTCTGGAATGATCTCTCCTTAGGTATAGCTGAAGGTATTCGAAAGAATCTTCAACTAATGCACTTTTCCTTGTGTGCACTCTTCTCATGAAAGGCGCTCAAGGTTGATAAAATAGATATCTAAAAATGTTGGGAGTCTCCAAATGTGTTGAAATGAGCCTCCAAAGGCTAAAATACTAAGTCCACACATGATAACTTAGCAATATGAAATTTGATATTTCAATGTTGGTCCTACCGGGTGTGTCAAAAACTATTGGTCTTTAAACCTACACCCACGTCTCAGATATGAGAGAAATGAGTTGTTTGAGATAAAAATGAAACCGTCTCCAAGTTGTGGGACCTTACGCATTTGAGATGGGTCTCCAGAGAAGGCCGGTTCCTCTACCTATTTCTACTATTACTTCTACTCCTAGGGTTGAAAGGGAAAACTAGGCTTAATAATGCCAAGGGACAAGGTATAGAAGGATAAAATGAAAGTAACCTACACTAAAAGGTGATAGAACAAGAAAAAAGAGGGATGAACACTATATTTTCTGAGTGAAAACAAAAGGAAATGCGTAAGAGGAGGCTAGGCACGAGTAGCATAGATAAAATGTATTTACCAAATCATTCTCATAAAACAAAACCAAATAAGGAACTGTAAGGGACATTAATTTTTATATCAAGCATACATTGCAAGAGAAAAGGCAAGAAGAAGGAATGAAAACATGCTGAGATAAATAATAGTCACAAAATGATGCTTCTATTACTTCCAGAAATGCACATTGTTCTTACAATGGTGAAAGAGTCCCATATCCACATGCAAGAGCCAGATCTAGAGGTACGCAACTCAAAATACAGAAAATATGAAGTTCTTATCAGAATGCATAAGGATCCAAAGTTTCCAACATAAAAAATGTGTCTAGCTCTTACATTTATAGATCAATTCATAGAATAAGAGGAGAAGAAGGGAAAATATGAATTTGAAACACAACCAAGCACAAGAAGCATTGAATGCATGTAAATCCACTTGGATATCTATGAAATACACTTCCCCAAGCCTATTTGGCATTTTGAAGAAGGAAGGAGGGTGATGTTGGAACATAATGATTAAGATGTCTGGCCAACCCTTAATTAATTTGGGTCCATCACTATTATATAGGTTAAATATTTAATAATATGAAATACTTTTCTATTATTAAATATTCATACCTAGGTAATATATATTAGGTAAGTATTTAATAATGTGAATCATTTATGTTTATATTTATTAAATACACTCACATAGGTATATGTGTCAACAATTCTAGTTTGAAAAGGTGGGTTGGGAGACATACCCGATCACTTTATATAAAAAGGAATTTAGGTCTTCATTTGAAATATTCAAGAAATATATCAAATGTGTGCAAATCAAGTGATTTTGTTTTACCCTTGGTAAATACTGTTTTAAGGAGGAGGTGATCTTATTGGATGTAAAATAAGTTCTCTGAAGTAAATGGTAATTTTCAAAGTGGTTTTTACCCTATTGGGGTTTTTCACTATAAATACTGTGTCACCTGTGTTATTTATTTCCTGTAAGTATTTTTTTATTTACTTATGTCATGATGTAATGTTTATTTAAATATTTATTGTAACATTATATAATATGTAACTTGACTAAATTTGTATTTATTAGAATCCTCAAATTCTAACATGGTAACAAAGCAAGGTAAATTAAATAAATTAAGATCAAACGTTTTTATATTTTATTTCTTTAATTTGTATGGGTTTTTTTCAACCAACCCGGAAAGCTAAATTAAATTAATTAAGATCGAATGTTTTTGTATTTTATTTATTTAATTTGTATGGTTTTTTTCAACCAACCCGGAAAGGTAAAATTAAATAAATTAAGATCAAATGTTTTGTATTTTATTTATTTAATTTGTACCAGTTTTTTTCAAACCAACCCTGAAGGGTATTTAAAATAATCGGCCCCTTCTTTTCATTATGCAAGTTTTGTTTTGTGAAAAATAAAGATGAATTCAAAGGTGGAAATTTTGGAAACTTCTTACCTTCCGTGAAAACTTGTTTACAAGTAAGGGTAAAATATTTGAAGTATTTTTTTCTATAGTTTTAATATGTGCAGGTTGAATTTTTTTAATGATAAATGAAGGAGGAGACAAAACTCCATCAAAATAGGATTTGAATTTTTTCTATTGCATGTGTGAAAACTATTGTCTCCTCTGTAAATTCTAAGGTTTATTTAGAATTTAAAATTACATATCCTGGTAAATGTTTTAAATATATTTTTCATCAGGGGCCCTCGTAATAAGGGTTATATTTTATATATATAGTAGAGTTTATAATTTTTTATAGACTATATGTTGTCTTTTATTTTTTACATTATACAAACATTTTTTTTTTAAAGTTAATATATTTTTACATTATAAATTATAATAGGTTAAAATAATCTATTAAAATATACACTTTTAAGGATGCGACACCAGGACTTCCCATGAGGTCACCCATCCCAGTACTACTCTGGCCTAAGCGCGCCTAACTGTGGAGTTCTTTATAAACTCCCTAATATTATAAAAAAGAAGAAATTCTGGAATTTCACATTTTGGAAATGCACAACAAGTTTTGAATCTATTAAATTTGATGTTCAAATGACCGTCACGACAGACCAAATATAAGGTAGTATGATGGTCATTTAGACGTCAAATTTAAGCTGACCCGATTTTTTTCTAAATTATTTTTTTCCAGAAATTTGAAGTTGTTTTGCATTCTTAGGGGTTTCTTCTTCACTTCTATATGGTAAAAAAAATAAAAATAAAAAATAAAATAAAATAAAATATTTTATATAAGTCTGGGGGTATAATGCAAAGCCCTTTATATTACGGGTTATTTTGATCATGGGATGTTAATTAATATGCTTTGTAATGAAAAAATTAGTTACGATTAAATATTTAATAAAGATCTATAAAATTTAGATTTGCTTCTATTAAAAGTGTTGTTTTTTTATAAATATGTATCTAACTCTGTGGTACATTGTATATTATAATGGGGTGTGTTTTAGAGATTCAAGAAAATAATGGCAGTCCAACTATTTCTGTCTTGACAAAACCCAGATCCTGAATGGAACCAACTACAACATTTGGAAGATCAGGGTCAAATCAGAACTTATGGCAAGAAAACTTTAAACAATTGTTTCTGGATCTAAGGTTGCTCCTACTGGTCGTCAAGCAACTGTAGATAACATGAATGCATTCTCACAATGAATGCAGGGGGCTCTTTCCATGATTTTGTGCAATGTGAACGATAAGTACCTTCTACACATTGGTAATATCGAACATCTGGAAGAGGTATGGATGCAACTAGAATACATGCATGAAGGTACATATTTATCTAAAATTATTAGATTAGTTTTAGAATTGCTTACAACTCCTATGAAAGGAGATGAGAAAGTAGTTAATTTCTTAGCCAAAATTAAAAATATTAAAGTAAAATTAGATGGATGCAATTGTGATTTAATTGGTGAAAAATTAATCTACTTTATTCTTTATTTAAACATACATGAAAGATTTAGGAATTTTATTTCTATCTTAAACTCTAAATATCAGAACGAAAATGATCTACTTTGATTTAAATATCTTGAGTTCACTTCTGATACATGAAGAGCAAGTGATGATGAAATTTGACTCTAAGGAGAATGCCTCTCAGGCACTTCTTACTTAGAATTTAAAGTTCAAACCGCACAAACCCTTCTCAGATCAAAAATGTAGATCTAAATCTTCTTTTGTTGATAAGAAATTTTTTTCTTCTGATCAATTACGTGTTAACTTTAATAGTAAATGTCACAAATTGTGGGTAAATTTAGACATAAAAAAGAAGATTACAAAACTAAGAAACTTATCCATAAAAATATAAAATATAAATTATTTCTTCTAAGTATAATTTAAGGAAAAATGATAGCTCTGATGATATTCCTAAAACTATTGCATTATATGTTGCATTGTATTATTCCTCTAATTTTGAATGGATTTTAGATTCAGGTGCATCAAATCATATGACTGGTGTTTCAAATTCTTTATTTGATGTTGTAAAAATCAATGAACGTGTGTATCTTGAGTGATAACTCATCTTTAGAAGTAATAAAGAAAGAAAAAATAAAATTTGCTAATGGTATGTTAAATAATGTTTTATTTGTTCCTAAGCTAAAAAATAACTTTTTATCATGTTCTCAAATAACTCATGATGGTTTGGATATTTAAATTTTGAAAGATACTTGGCATATCAAGGATAGTAATAATAATATAATAGCTGAAGGAATTCAAAGAAATGGTCTGTATATTTTTAATGATTTTTATTTTTGCATCTTGTTTTATTTCTCAAAGTTTGAATAATTTAAAAACTATTGCATGAAAGATTATGACATGTTAATTATCGAAGTTTATATGAAATGGCTAGATATAATATTGTGAAAGGTTTACCTATGCTATCTTATTCTCATGATGCGTGTGAAGGGTGTTTATGCTCAAAACAAAGTGTTAAACCCTTTCACTCACATCTTGAAGAGAGTTCCTCTTCCCCACTAGAACTTATTCATAGTGATGTTAGAGGACCTCTTGAAGTAGCTTCATTAAATGGTTCTTTATATGCTGTGAATTTCATTGATGATTTCACCAGGATGATTTGGTCATATTTTTTTAAAAAATAAATCTGATGTACTTGGGAAATTTAAGGAATTTAAAGCATTTGTTGAAAACTCTTCAAATTATAAAATTAAGAGACTTAGAATAGATAATGAGGGTGAATATGTTAGAAAAACATTTGAAAAATTTTGTATTGATTTTGGTATTAAAAGGGAATTAACTTCTCCTCATTCTCCTCAATCTAATGGTGTTGCAGAACATAAGAATAGGAATATTTTAGATATGGCTCGCACTATGCTTCAATCTGTTAGTATTCCCAAATTTTTGTGGGCAGAAGTAATGAACACAGCAGTCTACATTCTAAATAGGGTTCCCACCAAAGTTATTTATCGTTCAACTCCTTTAGAAAAATGGTCAAATCAAAAACCTGATATTTCTCATCTAAAAGTTTTTGGTATTCCCGCTTCGTTATACATTCCTAAAAAGAAGAGAAAAAAATTTGATATGACTTCTTGTTCTTGTGTTTTCATTGGATATGGTATTAACACTACATGTCTAACGATTTATGACCCTGCTAAAAGAGAAGTAACTGAAAACCGCAATGTGGTGGTTTTGGAAAAATGTTTTTGTTCATTTGATAATGGTAAAGACGTTCCTAACTTTGTCAATATTTCTAAAGATAGTTATGAGTCTGATAATGAGAATATTGTAAATGTTCATGATGAGGTTTCTTATGTTGATCCTATAGATGTTTTTGAATCTCCTAACTCCCTAGTTAAGAAAACAAAATGAGTCTCAATCTGTGTTAGAAAATTATAATCCTATTAATCTTAGGAAAATGACCAGAATCCATCATATGTACTAGGCATTAATGACCTTGTATGAACCTAAGCTACAAAGTTTTGAAGAAACTTCTCAGGATGAGAAGTGGAACAATACAATGCAACCCGAATATAATGCCCTATTTCAAAATCAAACCTGGGAGTTGGTTCCACCTCCAGAGAAAAGAAGTGTCATCAGGGTCTAGGTGGTTATAAAAAGTAAAATATAATGCAGATGGTAGTATTGAAAAACATAAACCTAGACTTGTTTCTAGAGGTTTCACTCATAAACCTAATATTGACTCTGTTGAGACATTTTCTTCTGTAGCTAAAATGAGTACTATTAGGCCCTTATTTGTAATTGCCGCTCAATTTTGATGGGAAATCCACCAAATGGATGTGAAAAGTGCTTTTTTGAATGGTGATTTAAAAGAAGAACTTTACATGTATCAACCTAAAGGATTTGAAGAAATTGGTAAAGAAAAATATATTTGTAAATTGAAAAAAAAAATGTATGGTTTAAAGCAAGCTCCTAGAACTTGGTATGCGAAAATTAATTATTTTTTTAAAAATTTAGGATTTGTTAATTATTCCTTTGACAATGATCTATTCATCAAGCAAGAAGGATTACATTTAATCATTGTTTGTACATATGTTGATGATTTTCTTATGACTGGTGATAATCCTACTTTAATTTGTAGAATTAAAAAAAAATTGAAATAGTACATTGAAATGACTGATTTAGGTCTCTTACATCATTTTCTTGGCATGGTTGTATTTCAAGATAATTATTCTATTGTTGTTTCTCAAGCACAATATGCAACCAATGTACTGAATTTTTTTAACATGATTGATTGTAAACCAATTTCTACTCCTATGGAAGTTGGACTGAAAAATTGATCCTAAACCTGCATGTGAAAAATTTGATCCTTCTTTATATCGGCAGTTAGTTGGTAGTTTTATATATATAACTATCACCAGACCAAATATTTCCTATGTAGTAGGAATTGCTTCTAGGTTTATGTAGGAACCTTATAGAGATCATTGGAATCTTGCAAAAAGGATTCTTAGATATATTAAAGGTACAATAAATTATGGGTTGCATTATACTAAGAATGAAAATTCTAACTTATATGGATTTTATGATTTTGATCATGCTAGTGATGTATTGGACAGAAAATATACTTCTGGTTATGTGCTTTTATTCAGTGCAAGTGCCATTACTTGGTGTAGCAAAAAGTAGCCAACTATTTCTATCTCTTCAACAAAAACAAGATAGAAGTGCAATGGAAGCTTCAAAAGAGGATATGTGGATAAAGAGGTTGTTTGATGAGATAAAGATGAAGGATCCACACAGTTTTCCTTTGTTTTGTGACAAACAAAGCACCATAGCTCTTGCACATAATCTAGTACAACATCAGAGGATGAAGCACAGTGAGATACATATACACTTCATCAGTGAGAAGATGCTAAGTGGTGAGATAGATCTCAAGTTCGTGCTGAATAAAGAGAAGGTTGTTGATATCTTCACAAAGCCCCTGAGTATTGCAATGTTTTGTCACTTTCATGAAAATCTTGGATTTTTGGAGTTGCCATTGAGAGGGAGTGTGCATGACAATGTCACCTCCTAATGGAACTTGTTTTTTGTAAAAATACCTTTGGGCATTTGTAAAACAAATACCTTCGGGCAAGTGTAAAAATACCTTCGGGCATATATACCTCATCGAATTCTTTTTTTAGAAAGAAGTGTAGAAATATATTAAAGGTGGTCTTTAGTAAACTCTTTAGTGCTATTGAGTTTACTGGTAAACATACAATATAAGAAAATTATTAAGGAGGTCCTTGGTTATAAAAGTATCTTATATTCTTAGGTTTAATAACCTTTTATGAGAACATGTGAGAATATGTAAAACTCAAGAATCATAGTTAGCCACTAATCATGGAATGATCTTTGGGATTCCAAATCTTTTTTTACTAAAAGGTAACTTGAGTATGATGAAGGTGTTATTATTCCTTCACCCGATATGCTAGCCTAAAACCTTTATGGTTTAAGGATTGTAAATCTTGTAGTGTACCACAGGTAGGTAATCTATTGGCATATGTTATCCCACTTAACATTACAGGGGAGTGTTGGAACGTAATGATTAAGTGGTCTAGCCAACCCTTAATTAATATGGGTCCATCACTATTATATAGGTTAAATATTTAATAATATGAAATACTTTTCTATTATTAAATATTTATACCTAGGTAATATACATTAGGTAAGTATTTAATAATGTGAATCATTTATGTTTATATTTATTGAATACACTCACCTTGGTATATGTGTCAACCATTTTAGGTTGAAAAGGTGGGTTGGGAGACATACCCGATCACCTTAACTAAAAAGGACTTTAGGTCTTTATTTGAAATATTTGGGAAATATATCAAAGGTATGAAAATCAAGTGATTTTGTTTTACCCTTGGTAAATATGGTTTTAAGGAGGAGGTGATCTTATTGGATATAAAATAATTTATCTGAAGTAAAAGGTTATTTTCAAAGTGGGTTTTACCCTATTGGGGTTTTCCACTCTAAATAATGTGTCACATGTGTTATTTATTTCCTGTAAGTATTTCTTTATTTACTTATGTCATGATGTAATGTTTATTTAAATATTTATTGTAACATTATATAATATGTATGTTGATTAAATTTGTATATATTAGAATCCTCAAATTCTAACAGTTGAATCAGATTAAACTAGGTGGTTTACGAAATTATATCTTCTCATCAATGCTCAAAGATATATTTTCCCACTCCTTACCTACGAGATCTGCAAAGGATTTGAATTTGAATATCTAGCACTATAGTTGATGCCATCATCTCTCTGAAAAGTCTAGCGCACACCGATCAGAGCTTTATAGTAGAAGATACATATTTCAGAATTTTTTCAAATCCTTCAGCGCATGTAAGACATGTGGCACGTGTAGATTGGTTGAAGAGATGACCAACTATGTAAATATTTGTGAATTATACCACATTTTACTTACTAATTTTTTGTAAGGATTCAACGCCCTGGTGGCACGCTTTGAATGGTTGCGTGAAACAATATCAAACATGTTAAAAGATGACCTGAAATCGAAGGGTGCAAAGGAGGCTGTGAGGGAAGGGTGTGTAAAATAAATTAGAGGAAAGCGCACGTGTCACACGCATGCAAATATGGGAAACAAGTGAACGTATAATGCATGGTCAAATCATAACTATTACAAAGTAATGGGTGTGGCACGTAAGAGGAAAAGGGACTTGGATTATTTAGAGTAAGTATGAGGTGTGCACGAGGTGAATAGCTTCCTAGAAGAAGGTTGTGTACATGAGATTGCGTGCAAGGAGAATATGGAAACAAAGAGGAAAAGGAAAGGAAGGAAAGAAGGAAAGAAGGAGAAGTTCACAAGAGAACATGAGGAAAAGGAGGGCGCACAGGAAAATTGTGACCAAGGAAGTGTGTCAGGAGAACTTGAGCACATGCAACCTAGTAATGAATAGCTCAGAGCTAGAAAATGTATACAAGTTACCAAAATAACTATGAGGGTTATTTGGATAATTGTAACTCTCATGGATTCTATCAAGGAAAATAATCACACGCCAATTTCTATTTATAGTTGTTTTTGATGGAGGTGATGTTTCCAAAAGTGTACATGGCTCATTTTTGCAATAGTGATGTACTTTTTCACCTTTTCACTTGGTGTAAAGGTTATTAAGGTGTAATTTTTAGGTGAGTGTTATGAATTCACAAGTCTATTTCAACCCTCTCCATGTTGATTATGACCAATTATTCACCTAGGAGGATCTTCTACACCTTGTGAAAAATTACATGAGGTGAAAAAATATGTTCCTCTAAGGGAGGTAAGTGTATTCGTCACTTAAGTAGTCAACTATAAGTTTTAGGTGAGGGTTTTCCATTCACACCTTCAAATTGTCCCCTCTCCATGATGATCCTCACCCTTGGTGCCCTTTTCAAACCCTACTACAAATTCACAACTTCTTCAAAATTGCATCACATGAAAAAATGTGTTCCACCATGGAATTTATCCCTCTCTCATCATTAAAAACCTCACACCTGTTCCCTAAAGCATGTTTTCACTCACCTCGCTCATCACCCTTATCCCCCTCCTCATGATGGATACCCCCTTGGATCATTTTAATCATACTGATACACATTTTCAGCTCATGTCCCCTTACCAAATTTGGTAAGATACATTAGATCTTCTCTGGCCCATTTATTAACCTCTATCTCACCCTCAACCAGGGTTAAGAGAGAAGTGTCAAAGGTGGTCAAGGGGTGGGTTTTCTTAACATTAGTTAAGCCCGGTGAATATTTTAAACATAATTAGCCACTTTTTTGTATTCTTTTCAAATTTTCATTTCCCTCCATTTCTGAAGGTGATGATTCTTCCATATAGAACTATACATCCCTCATGTTCAAATCACTCTTTTGGTTATACCTCACAAGCCTTTTCTCTGATCTCCACAAGATTCGAAAAGAAGCTTCCGTAATTGGAATCCTTTGAAATTAGTGTTCTCATAAACTCATTAATTTCCTCATCAATTTATATTAATTAGAAACTATCATCCATGGAAAACTTTCCCCTCATATGTACAGAGTTGCAGCGAGCCAAATTAGCTAAAAAGAGGAGCATGCGATCCTAAAAAAAATAGCTTTCCAGTGAGAACTTTCTTACCCCATGGAAATGGGTAGGATTAGAGTTATGAAGGATTGTTATTATTGTTCATTCATACCTATTAGAAAAATAAAACATATATCTACAAGTTCACTTTTTGATTCTTGAATATCTAGATGAGAGAAACCCTTGAAAAGTTGGAGCGAAGCATCTTGATGAGAAGTAGAATTTTTGGAGACCTTTTTCAGCCCGATACAATACCTTGACAAACATGTATATTTTTAGTAATTACCCATTCAATAAAATTACTACAAGTATAAGGTTATAAGGATTTATGGATTTAATACACTCAAATCATTCCCCAAGAGGAAAAGTGCTCAAAAGCGGTAATTTGGTGAAATTACCAAAACTAGTCAGATAAGAAGATATTACTAAAAATAGTGTCTTCAAAAGGCCCAAAATGGTCATGGTTGTTCATAATTCATTCGTCACTAATTTTAACCTTATTGTAGTACACAATAATTCTTTCTAAAGGGTTTAAAGTGGCATTATGTTTCAAATAGAAGAGAATCCTTCTCAATCCTCAATTTTGGGATGCAGAAATATGTTTGAATCTCAATATGCTTCTCACTTCATCCAATGGGTTGATCATAAGTTTTAATCATGTTCCATCAATTTTCACACATTCATTCACAAATTGGTTTAGGTATTCTTCACCACATCTCATTTTTTTCTCAATTTTCCCAAGGGCCTGTATCACAATGTTGAACACTGTAGGAAATTGTCTTAGTTTGCATCAAAAACCTGATATGATGGAGGCATTGTAGTGTTTCAAAGGTTGAAGGATTATTAAATTGAGGTAAATATTCCCTCATCATATTCAATGGTATTCACATCCCCATCTATTGATCAATCATTCAAGGAATGAGCTCACAATTTTCAATGTTGCACAGTTGCGACAGAGCTCTCCACCGGTGCATCATAGTGTTGGAGATGGTAATCATGGATCAAGTTTTGGTATTCATCAGCATTAGAGCTGATCCTAATCTTCTTCTAGGGTGGAAGAATCTCCATTCATGCTTAGATTCATCCTTCCTCTCCTCTCTCATTATTTTTCATCTTCTTTCCTCCTTCTAATTCCTCATTATATGTGATCATGATGTTTTCTCCTATTCATTTAAGTTAGAATGAAATATTTGTAAGATGTAAAATTAATCCCTAAAATTATAAGAGGGGTAATTAATTTTTCCCTTCTCAGGATAATGAAAAGTCCCAAGTTGAATATGAACATGACGAGTCATGTGGTGCGTGGAGGAAGATTTACATTGTAAATCTATAAATTAAGAGAACCTCCTTATTTCGAAGGATGGTTATTCTTGTTTTATAGCTCCCATATTCTCTCTAAGAACAAGTAATCAAATTTATTCTAACTCCTTTTCCTATGTTTCCTCTCCATCTCAACTACACATTATGATCATATACTTTTTGAATATTATGCATTAAGAATTTTTTATTTGTGTGTTTTGTTCCTTGTTGATTCTCATTGTGTCTTCTCATCAAATTCATGGATATATTCTATTTTTGGATCAGTAAAATATGATAAAATATTTATTGTGTAAAACCCCCTATTTGTTACTCTCTTCACATATCTCCTTCAAGACTTTTCCTCCTTTGTAGAATCTACAAGAACTCTTCCACATGGGTAGGGAAGTACCCCTATGTGATCCCTGATTGAAATACCACTCCCAATCAATAAAAATAGTTTAATTTTTTCCCTATTTTCAATAAATGGAGCTTCCCTATTAAAGCAGAGGTACCTAGTCCCAAACAATTGGCTAGATCCCATAAAATTCCCTTGCGATAAATTATTTCACCAACTATTTTTGGCACCCAGTGTGGGAAATATTTAGCACATCTTCACCTAATATGTCTTCCAAAAAATCCATAAAAATTATATACAAACCACAAAATCCTAAATATATATATATATATATTCCAAAAGACCAAAAAAAACTAGAACTTTGAAATTTCGAATTCCCACAAGACAAGTAAGAAAAACTCTACCTTGAATTGAATAAAAAATTGAAAAAAGTGGTTGAAATAAGATATAAAAAGATGGATAGATTGAAATTAATTGTTAACCCCACTTTTTAGACTTTACAAAATCAGCAAAAACAAATCAGAGATAATCCATATTACTTCTCTCAAGCTTCATCCCCATCTGATTCATCAAGTGGTACTCTTGGAAATCCTATCCAAACTCCTTTTCATGCTCCTCCTGAAAACCCTCTTGATTCCTCCATGTTTCAACCACTGTTAAAAATTTAATTCCCAAGTGAAGAAGAAAAATAAAAACAAGAGGAAGAATTTGGGGAAGAATTTGAAGAATAAGAAGAATAAGGATAACTTGACATGGAATCACAAGGTCCTCTCCCTTGGGGAAAAACACTGGGCCATTGATTTTAGCTCTACCACTGCCTAAAATTATTGGATGTAAAAAATATTCCCAAGTTTATAGGTGATGGGAAACAACATCCAGATGAGCATATTGTTGCATTCATAACCGGATGTGGTGTTTTAGGAGTTTTTCATGAATATTTATTTGTTTTATTATTTTTCAAATCACTTCAAGATGGTACCACTGTTTGGTTTTATCATGTTCCAAGATGTTCCTTTAAAGGATGGGCTCAAATGAAATCTAATTTCAAATATAGATTCAATCTGGAGCAATATTCTCATGCCCTCCTTTCTCAATCGACACAAATGAAGAAAGAAACTTAAGAATCCATGAGATACTTTGTGGAAAATTTCAACAAGTTATCAAAAATATTCATACCATTCTTTTAACTACTAAAGATAATTTTAATAGGTTCTACATGAATGCCCAGATGCCTAAATTTATTTTGTTTCTATGAAGAGTGAAACCAAGAGATTCAGACCATTCTCAATAAATTTCCATTAAAGTAGAATATGACCTCATATTTTCAGGAAAGATCAAGAATAATTCAATGAAGGATAAGGCCTAGAACCCCAGAGATGAGATAAATGATTCATTTTTACAAATATTGGTGAATGAATTAAAAATGTTGAATAAGAAGGTTTCCCAATGAACATACGATAAAAATTATAGAATAGAAACCAAATTGCAGGAACACCTCAAAGGTTTGCCTTGGAAGCTCCACCATTCGATCTAATTTACAAAACCAAATAAGATGAAGGAGGATTTGAACAATAAGGTGAGTACAACAATGTCTTAGAGGTTGAAGAAGCTGAAGAGGATGTGAAAATCAATTTTTTTCAATATTTAGGATGTGAAGAAGATGATGATGATGATGCACCTAGATTTTTGTGTACATCATTCCCCTGATATCAATCCCAAAAAGGATCTTCCTCCTATGCGACTCCTAAAAATGAGAATAAATAATATCCTCATGTGTTGACTCTAAAAAACTAAATAATCATTCACGGATCTCCACTTCCACCCTCCATGAAGCCCGTAATGGAGAAACTGGATCGTGTGGCAAGTAAGAGGCCACCTACTATTCTAAGTAAGTGTCTCAATTATCCTTCTTGCTCTAATTTTGTTCCTGAAAAATAGAGTCCTTTGAAAATTTCTAGTACACCTGTAAAATCATCAATTTTTCCCCAAAAATCCACTCCTTTTGTTATCATAAAACATGTGAATAATTCCAAAGTTAAAATTTCCAAACATGAATATTTTTCGACCCACCAAAAAAATTTTGATAAGATTTTCTAGGGTATCAAAAGTGATATTTAAAATCCTAACACTACAGTCCCTAATTCCGATGGACTACTACTAACTCTACCTACTCCTCCATCACAAAACATGCTTAATATGAGTGCATAAAAGACTGATAATATTCATCATTTCTATCTCTCCCTTCTCATTGGAGGATACCAATTTAATAAATATAAAATATATTTTGGTGTTTTTGACAACGTGATGCCCGTAAAAGTTTACAATGCTCTTTAACTTACCTTGACTTAGGCTAGTAGCTCTCGATACTCCATGGATTCAAAGGAATTCCCATTTGTTGGGAATATCAAGGATGAAAAGGTGGCTCTCTTCTAATTTCTGATAGTTCCTTCTAGGTAAAAAATCTCATCGTCACAATATTCAATTACTCCATCAATTTAATTTAAGCAACTTCTGAGATATTCATATCTTTTCCTTGCTTTAGTAATAACTTCCTTCCCCTTCTCAGTCAATTGTTCAACCCAAGTATCAACTACTTGTACCTTCTTAACAACACTATTAATTTTTTCCATACCCTCGAGGGTATTCACAAAAGAATCTGTTGGATCAGGAATGGTTTTCATTATTAATTATTACAAAAATGAACTTCATGCCCTAACTTATTTCTTTGTAGTTCCATCTTCATCCACTTTTTGTAAAAGACCGCTGACAGCTTCAGACACTCCCTGTTTTAGTTGTTCCCTTAAAGGTTTACCCAGGGGAATGAACTGAATACTGTATTCATTATCAGTTATATCATTTGTTATCTTCCCCTCAAGAGGAGTTATTATTTCCAAAGTTCTTACCCCAGATGAATCAGTAATAGTTCTTGTGATAGTTCTAGCCCTTTTTTGGGGCTCTCAATGTATTTGGAAAGGATAAAGTGGTAAGGTCAACTACCTGCATAAGAAGGGTCATTTATTCACTTGACATTAATTCCCCAATCTAATGCTCTTTCAAACATGTTCCAGTCTTGTTTTCTTGAAATCCTTGCTGAATTTTATCAGGAGGAACTACAATATTCTTCGACATTTCTTGTTCCTTCTATACCGATAAATCTATCTCTTCTAGATAATTTATATCAACATGTGTTGTTGATTCCTCTAGATGCTTATTTTTTTGCTCTGGCACTTCAAATTGATCAACTTTAACCTTCTCTACATCCATATTTAAAGGGAGCTCCTTTGTTGTTTCTCCATCTGAAACCATAGTGGCATGAATTTCTTATCCTTCACTAAAAACTGGCTGAGTCACCAAACTACTACTTTCTTTCCCTAATGATACCTCATGCAATGTTATTATAGGTTTTTATACTGGACATGGATTGACACCTCCCATTGAAAGTTGTGATTCTTCACCATCAACAATTTCCTCATCATTAATTAAATCATGCGCCATGTTTATCCTTTCTTAAAAATACCCTTTTCCTTCTTGGTGAATTCCATCACTCCCAGTAACGTTATCAGGAATGGGTACAACATCATCAATCACAAACTCAGTGTCAACATATCTTTCCACCAAATTTATTTGCTGATCTCCTACTTTAGTTGTTATTATATGAGTATCTCTTTTTGATTCCTTACTTGCTTCAATGTTAACCACTGGTGTTAATAAGGTTTCCTCAATAGGCAACTTAAGTGCATCTAACATCAATAATCTCTAATCAACATCTATATCAATCACCTCAGTTTGTATATTTTCAAATTTATACATTTTTTTAACTGGAGGTGCATTGATATTTCTAACAAGTAGAGCCTTAGGAAATTTCATACCTGGAGTAACGAATTAATTATCCACTGTATCAACTAAAATACTCCCTTGAGGAATTGACGTCTGAGTGCATTCCACTTCTTATTCCACAAAGAAAGAATGAGGGATCATTCGAAATGTTTGCCCCATAATTAGAAATGATGTACTTTGTTTCCTCTGGATGTTGTAAGTTCTTTCCACTTATGGGGGGTCAATTACCCCATATCTATGTTTGAATTTATTTAGTGTATGGGAACCTACCCTCACTAGGACTGGCTAGTGGAAAATTTTGGACTTCTTGTGTGTGCTCTTAAACATCATCAATTCTGGTGGTGCCCTCTTTTCATCTTTGTGCTACCTAGGTTGAATGTGACCACTAGCAATGGCTGCACTCACTAAATTTTATGTATTATGTGGCTCTGTCACAACATTTGGGAGGACCACATGTGATGCTAGACCCTTTCCCTTTCCTTGGAGTGGCACTATAGGAGTAATAGGGGCATTCTCCATGGACTTCAAAAGAATTTTCTCCTTTTTTTTCCTGAGGGCAGACATGGAAGTACCAATCTCACTCGTGGTTATTGTCCATTCATCAATAAGCCCATTAGTAGGCATTATGGAGGGAAATAAAGTAGGTTTCCCTCCCAATGGTTCAATTTTATCAGCATCCTCCCTCAAAGGTGGGATATCATCATCTAAGTTCCCCATAATTCTGAAGGTATTTAGGACTCTTGAACTCTATATTGATAAATCAATGTTCATCTGAGCCAACCAGTCTACTGTTATCCTCATGAAATCATATATCCTTATGTAAATATCATCAGACTCCTCCTCATCCCAATTTGGGGGAGTTATAGGTTGACCTTCTACATTTTGATCAAAGTATAATTTTCTCACTGTAGTTCAAATCATCCACAACTCCTTCTGGGATGACTGCAACCTTGAGGTCTATAACTTGTGATAAAGCCATCCTAGAGAAATCCCTCAATCTGACCTCTTCTTCATCCCTACAATTCATCCAGTAGTCCTCAAAGTGAGGCTCATGCTCAAAAGTGTTAGAAAAATTTTTAAACACCCACCGAACATAATAATTGGCTCTAGCTTCAAATGTCTCCATAGCCAAAATCTTCATTTCTTCCCCAATTAATCTGGATTTTATAATGGAAGGGCAAGAAAACCTCCCAATCCTGATAGGGAATTTAACATTTGTCTTGTGCCTCCCAGTAATTAACTTGTGTAAAGGCACTAATTTCCTTGCCAATTGACATAAACATAGCTTGTCATCAACAAACCTAGGCAACTTAACAGGTTTTCCCTAAAAACCACTAACTCTTATATAAGTGAACTTCTTATATTGAATGATGTAACACCCATACCCCATGATTACTTGCCTTGCATGCTCAGACATTCTCGACTTCCCACACTTTGGCTTGAACATGAAGATGATTGGTGCAAAGAAATAATCATTTACTAATATGACATTTCCACTCAAATTAATTAACTATAATTGAGGGAATATTTCATGCATTGGGAAATTTTTAACATCAGCCTATGGTGACAATGTTAAGAAACATCTATGTGCCACAACATTGTAAATCAAATATGTCATCATATGACACTCCAACTCTGTAGTTTCCCCCATTTCAATTTTTACTGCCAGAGTGACCATCTGACCATGAATTTCTTCTAAGATAAAAGTTTCCCAACAAATGTTTCCTTTCCTTTCCATTATAATCCATATATAGGTGGTCATCCACTCTTTAAACTTGTTTATTGTCTCCAGACCTACCATCTGACTTGAAAGCACAATGAGATCCTTAACCTCCTCAACGAATTGTGCCCTAACCAGTATTTTTGGGATTTTTGCTGATGCCTTCCTCTCTGTGAGGAACCACTTTGTGTTTATCATTTTTGCATTATCCTTCTTCTTTTCTTCATAGTCTGCCAAGGCTAACTTGATGCCAATAGTAATACCACATCTCCACTCCTATCCAATACCTCTCTCTTCTCAAAACTGTAATGCATGGTGCAATACCACACCAATTCTAGGCATTAAAAATAAGGTGGGATGGCACCCATTGAGTCAGTATGCCTATCATTAATTACCTTAAAGGATTCACTCATGTGGGCACTACTTAACCGTTGATGGAAATCATTCAAGTTGACACTCATCAAATCCATGTCTATTATTCTATCTAGGACACTCATGACCCCGACATACCCGAGGGAGAAAATAGCATAGTCTTCATTTTTTTAAAACCCTAACTTTACTTTCAAATGATTTACCAATAGAACTGACCGCATACATAGGAGTTTCAAGCTCTTACAAGTTTTCTATAGGTGCCCAAGCAATTCTAATTAAAGAAATAAACTTTCACATTTCTTAGGTTAACAAATTGAGCTCCACAACAATTCTGAACGCACTTCATGGATAAAAATGACAAGAAATCATCAAATTAACAATAAAAGATGAAATCATTTGTATACCACAAGGTCCTTTGTTTACATAGGAGCATTAATGGCAGAAGAATTAAATGCATTATATTACATCTTTTAACTAATGTGGGCCTGGGAGTCTCTTTTGCATTTTGTGACACTTAAAGATATTATGCACTTTTAGAAATCTTGGCCTGCCCATCTGCTTTCAATATAGGCCTAAAACGTGGCTTTACCTGGGTGTCAACGGGGTTACAAATTACTTTATAACTTTACTCCTTTTTCAAAACAAATCCGAAATTCTCAAAGTAACCCAATAATCTACCTTCCCAATTTTGATTTTTGATGCAAGATTTATCTAGTCGTCGGCGGAGTCGCGGATTATTTTTACAATTTTACCCATTTTTCAAAACAAAGCTAAAAACTTTAAAATGACCCGACAACCTGCCTCCCGGGTTTTATGATAAAAAAAACGGCCATGATTCCTTTTGTGGGCCTTAGGCATTCCACTTATACTTTTACACCTTTCGCCATAATGCCTCAAAACACAAAAAGGGCCCACCTTTGCGTAACCGCTTGATTTGTAACAAGTGTACATCTTATGGGGGTAAAGTAGAAATTTTCTCACGCCACTTCATATTTTCAAATAGCCAATTATAATTCATCGGAAACACAGGACCAATTTGAAATTTTGCACAATATAATAAAAAGTGACAAGTTCACCAAATAGGTTCGTCATGCCACAAAAAATTATAAATGAACACATATTCACGGACATTGGGACAAAATATAAAAAATAAACACGATTACAGAAAAATAAATAGAAGGGGAAACCGCACCAATCTCGCCCAAATTACAATTTTTTCCTTATAGACAAAGAAATTGTAAACAACTCAGAGCTCGACGTTATCCATGACCATAGACAAGGATTTATGACATCAACCCAATAACGGTGAAAAACATTTATGCATCCATACAAGGGGAAAGAAAATCCTCCAAACCACACAGACTGAAATTTTTTAAATGAAAATCATGAGATTAAAATGAGCACCAACACCGGCTCTGACTTGAGGATGGGCACTCCCAGCGAGTGCCACAAGAATAACATAATACAAAGAAAGCAAACCATGTGCCACAAATCCATTGGACCACTAAGTCAAGAACTAACCTCCAAAGAAAAGAAGAAAAAACCAACCCCCTAAGAATGAACCGAGAAACCAACAAAAGCTGGTCACCAAGGACCAGCACAAACCAAAAAATAAAAAATGTAAAAAGAGAACAAAACCAAAAGATTGTACACTATACAATGATGCATATGCGTACCTTGATTATGAGAAATCAGTCAAGGAAATGTTTTAAGTTCCTACCATTAACAGGAAACTCAAGCAATTCCCAATCTAGGTATTTTAGGAAGAAGGTGTTCTCGCCAATCCTGATATCATTAGAATAAGGGCCCATCCATAATGCGTCAAAATTTCCATGTTTTCCCTTATCCTCATGTCTTCTATCCCATAGTAGTACAAGATATCCCACACTGAACACTCTTGGAGTTAATTTTTTATCAAATAATTTCTTCAATTTCTCCCTAAACTTCAAATGTCTTTCATGTGATTCTCTTCTCTTCATCCAATTCAACAATTTGATTGATACGTGCATCATAGGGATTGAACTCCCGATCCTCTAATTATTGGATAAATTGGTAAGAAGATAATTGCATATGCAAGGGGAGGACAGCTTGCATTCCATACACCAATTCAAATGGGATCTTTCTAGTAGCTCTTTTGACAGTAATCCTATCATCCCAAACAACAAATTTCAAGTACTCACCCCACTTTCATTTATTTAATTTGAAGGTCTTTCTGATTATCTTCAACAAATTTTTGTTTCTTGATTATTCTTTTCCTTTACCTTGGGGATTGTAATTGGAATCATGTGCTAAGTTGATCCCATATTCTTGACACATGGTTACCAAAGGTTTATCTTGAAAAATCGTAGCATTGTCAACGACTATTTTGGCAGGCACTACAAACCTGCAAATTATATGATTTAGAATGAAGTCCATAACAATTTGGTTAGTTACCTTCTTGGTAGGTATTTCCTCCACTCACTTGGTGAAGTAATCAATGGCCACTAATATCCATTTATGTCCTACACATGAAGAATCTAAAATCTCCTCAACGAATTCCATCCCCCACTGCTTGAATGGGGCTTCAATTGATATAATTTACAATGGGAGGGATCTTGAAGATTTCAACTATCATAAAAAACATTGATAGCTCTCACACTTTCTTACCAAAAAAGTTGTATCGTTAAAAAGAATTGACAACCTCTAACCAGCCTTAAAAATCTTATGGGTTGTTACTCTCCCAGAAAAATTCTCCCCACAAACTCCTCCATGGAAATCATCAATTATTTTCAAGGCTTCATCCTCAATGATACATCTTAAGAAAACTCCCTCAGAGTTCTTCCAAGCAAACCCATAATCAGTAATGATGTATCTCTGGGAAGCTAACCTAAGTGCTCTTTTTTCATTCCTGCTTAAATATTCAAGACACTGCAGATGTATGAGATAAAAATAATATCCTTGTACCATTCAGAATTTATCAATTTCTCAAGAATATTTATCCTTTCTTCTTCGACCTCATTTATCTCAATTTTTTACAGATTTATCTTTGTCATTAGCTTTGTTAGGCCCAGACCTTTGACCAATTTTGTAGTTTGGATTTCCATATCATATTCTTGCAACTTATTTACCCATCGACATCTTTTACTTGGAATTTCCATTTTTGGTAGGATATCCTTAACCATGGTATGGGGAACATAAGCTATGACTTTATAAATTAAAATGTATGGCCTAAAAAAATGTGTAGCTATGACCAAAGAAAAGGCATGTTTCTCCATGATAGTATATTTAAATTATGCTCCTTTTAATGATTTACTAAAGAAAGTAATTGGCATTTCAGCTCCTTCATCATCCTTTTATAACAACACAGATGCAATAGTATTCTCAGAAGCAAAGGAAAACATTTGGAAAGCCGATTTATAATCAGGAGCTGCTAAAACAAGGGCATTCTTCAATGCTTATTTGATCGCAGTAAAGGATTGAATAGTTTCTTCTTCCCATTTGATATTCTAATCCTTCTTTAACATATTGTTTATTGGGATAGTCAATTCAAAAAAGTTTGAAATAAATCTCCTAATAAAATTTATCTACCTGAAAAAGGATTGAATTCCCTTTTTGGTTCTTAGAATAGGTACTTTGCTAATAGATTCCACTCTCTCAGGATAAATCATGACCCCTTCTTTTGACACAATATGTTCAAGTAACTTTTCCTTTTGAACCCCAAAATGACATATCTTAGGATTCAGTGAGATACCATATTCCCTGCATCTTAACAACATCTTTTCTAAATGTTGCAGGTGATCAGTTATCTTCCTTGAAAAAACTATCACATCGTCCTGATACATAGCAATGAAGTCATTTATATATCCAGATAATGCTACATCCATTTCACTTTGAAAATTTTCTCAAGCATTCATCAGGCCAACTGACATTCTTACAAACACATAGGTTCCCCATTGAGTGATGAAAGTAGTTTTTATTCTTTCTGATTGCTTCACAATCACTTGGTCATACCCAGAGAAACCTTCCAAAGTAGATAACAATTCAAAACTAGTAACCAATTGTAACATGTTATCCATATTTAGTAGAGGGTAATTATCCTTGATTGATTCCTTATTTAAATTTCTAAATTCAACACACAATATTATATCCCCATTCTTCTTTCAAAAAGGTACCAAGTTTGCTACCCATGAGGAGTACCTTGTCAGCTGTATAATTCCTCCGTCCCTTAATGTTTTTAGATACTCTTGTATTTTTAGGGAAAGGATTTGGTTTATCGGCCTTTTTTCTACCTAAATGGCTTGGCATTAGCTTCCAAGGGTATTTCATGCTAAAAAGGTATTCCCTATATGCTTTCAATTCTGAATATGACCATGCCAAGTAGTCCTGGTACTTTTTTAATAGTTGGACATATGATTTATTTTCTTCTCTATCCAAGTTGCAACCTAAGCATATTTTTTAAGGCTTATCCTTTGTGCCTAGGTTATGTTCTTCCACATATCTTGAGGCAGACATGTGTATGTTAACAATGTGGTCAACATTATCAAAATTTGATTCTAGTGCAACCAATCCTCTAGCAATAGTATTGGTTCTCAATTGAATAATATCCTTACCAAATAAGGTCTCTTTTCCTTCACTTGAACAAACCATTGGTTCTCAATTGAATAATACCTTACCAAATAAGATCTCAATTGAAAATTTTCCTTTATTTTGTAAAAACCTTTGGACCTGGGCATCATCTTCAAAAACTTGCCAATGCTTGATATTATCAGGGACAAACGGCCTGGTCAATATTTCAATATCATATTCACAATAGGGAGATATTGTACAATTCTCAAACCTAGATCCCGACATTGCCAATTTTTCTTCTACATTATTATATCTCCTATCATGGTGCGTTCTATTGAAAGAATCAAACATTTCAATAAACTCCTCAACTACATATTTTTATTGCTTCATTCTTTGACTCTTTTTAGCATACAGATTCCTGACTTGTTTGAGTATCAACTCTGAATCCACTTTAACACTAATTTCCCTGACACCATACTTCCAAGCAATCTTTAAACCTAAAAGTAGTGATTTGTACTCTGCAATATTATTCGTACACTCAAAATTGAGTTTAAAATAAAATTGAAACTCCTCTTGGCTTGGAGATATCAGGACAACACCAACATCATTACCAAATATAGAACAAGCCCCATCAAACATCAAAGTCCAAGGAGAACTAACCTACTCGAGATACCTACAGTTGTTAATTTTGTGCTCTTTAAAGTTAGCATAACCAACAAAGTTATCAACATCAAAATCTATTTAAAATACTTCATAAGAAGAATTTTTAGGGTCCTCAATCAGATGTAACATTTTTTTCTCACCGTATAATTTAAAAAGTTTTCCCTCAATTGGTATGGTTACGTATGACATGTCCATTTGTATGCTTCCACCCACGCTAGTTTTCCACTTTATAGAAAATAACATTCCCCACTTAGTAGGAAAGTCCACAATAACAACATTCATGGTTAAGAAATTTCCTGGATAGGCTACCAGTTGCACTACTAATCCCTTGACATATCTAATTACTGGCACTTCTCTTGAATCCATAACATTACATTTCCCAAAAATTGTCATTACCTTGATATTTAACTCCTTCATTACCTCAAGAGGCATTACATTACATGAGGCTTCTGATTCAAACATACAATTATGTATCATCCTATCCTTAATAATCAAGCTTGTATAAAAATGATCCACATTAAGTTGAGATTCAACCACAGAAGTACCTAAAAATACCTCAGGTGATTCACCCAATTCCTCCAATGCTTGTGGTATTTCTAATTCTGTAATAACATGAGGAGTCTCTACATTATTCACACTTTTTCCCTAGGTAATCTTTTCTTCATTAAATCCCAAATATTCAAATGCCCTTTTCCTATCATCAGGGATTCTGAGTAATTCAACAATGGGAATAGTAACCTTGATCTAACTTAATATTTTGGCTATATTACAAGGAATATATTTTTGTAGGGCAGTATTAGGAGGGATATTCACAACCTCTTCTGCTAGTACGGGAATTTTCACAGTCTAGGCATGGGTAGGAGTAAAAGTTCTATTTGGGGAAATTAGGCATTTTCCATATGTATGTTTTCTATGGGGTTCCTTCAGGATGTTAGTAAGAATTAGAATTTTTGTCTTAGCATGTGGCCCTACCCATTTAACAACCTTACTACTAGTATTATATTCCTTCTCCTGAGTAACTATTGCATTCAGTAACAATTGCATGTATTCTTCATAAGGGATTTCTCCATCATATTTATTAAGCATCAATTGCGCATAAAATAGTTCAGTGATGCCACAGAAGATAGTTGTTCAATTGGGCATAAAATATGAACCAGTCCTCAAAGGAGTAGTACAATTAGATGGGACATCAGTATTAACTATTGGAATCATCAAGGAACTAAGCCTTACCTTGCATGCATACCCAAATGCAATAGTTTTACAAGATGTGTCTGTGATTGATCTTCCACCACTCTTTGCCATTAGTTTGTCAAGGGATTTCACAACTAGAATCGAAGGCTACCTATCTACTGATTGGTCACATATGCTATTTATAACAAGGTATGGGGAAAAAGCAACAATCAGATCTGAGCCTATTTCCAATTTCCATATTGAACCTCACACTCCAAGCCCAATCAACACAAATTGTTCATCTTTCGACCAGTAAAAATATGCGAGCATACATAAAGAAAACACTAAGGTTGGAGGCATACCATAGTTGACCTTAGATGAGTGGGCAAATAAGGTGCATGATTTTGATCCATACAAAGAGATAGAAGAATCTGAGCTGGGTGTTTATTGTTTACATGAAGAGAATCATCCTCTTCCTAGCATCACCAAGTCAGAGCAAAAAGATGATAATGAGGTATGGAAACTTTTCTTTGATGGATCAAGAAGTAGACAAGGTGTTGGAGGTGGTGCAATGTTTGTTTCACCTCAAGGCATTAAGTACTATTCAGATTTAAGATTTTAGTTTGCATGTTCTAACAACACTGCTGAATATGAAGCTTTATTTCATGGACTTCATTGGGAAAACAAGAAAAGCATTAAAAATCTATAGGTCTTTGGTGACAGTGAATTAATAGTAAATCAAGTTAAAGGGTAGCATGCTACAAAGAATGATCTTTTCAAGAGTTATAAGAACAAATTATGGGATCTAGTGGAATATTTTGAAGCTTTCAACATCAATTCCATCCCTAGGAAAGAGAACCAAGCTCCTGATAGTCTTGCAACAGTTGGACAAACATTTGATGTGGAGGATAGCATTAAAAGAGACAAAAAAATCCAAACATCCATCTGATTATAAGGTCATCATTTCCAGACAATAATACAATTTGGAAACTATTTGAAAGTGACCAGAAAATCATCAATTTCTTGCAAGAAGAGGCTGATTTCTCAGCCAGAAATCAGGAAAAGTTAGAGCAGCAGAATGGTGATCAAGTGGTGCAACTGAAAACAAATAAGTTGCCAAACATACTTGTGAATTTAGAGTCTATTTTAAATCCTAATTATCATCTTAGAAAGTATAAATCTAACATCCAAGTCAAATGAGAAGATTAAGAGCCAATCCTCATGGGAGAGAACAAAACACTTTAAATTCCTAGAATGGTAACCGACCAAGACATGTATGAGTTTACTCAACTTTTCCATGATTTCCCAGATGTTTTTGCTTGGAGCTATGAAAACCTGAGAGGTTTCAATCCCAATCTAGCACAACACACAATTGAACTAGATCCAGATGTTAAGCCTATCAGGAAAAGAAAAGTCCAGTCAACCCACACATTTAGACTCTAATGAAGAAGGAATTGAACAAGTTAATAGAGGAAAGTATAATTTTTCCAATCAAGCATTCAAGTTGGGTTGCCAACTTGGTTCCAATTATAAATAAGAGTGAAGAAATCAAGCTTTGTGTGGACTCTAGAGACTTGAACAGAGCATACGTTAAAGACCACTACCCACTTCCATCTATGGAGTAGATTTTGCAAGTTCTTGTTGGTTCTAGGAGGTTCTCATTACTGGATGGTTATTTAGGATACAATCATATCATGGGGAAGGAAGATAATCAGTTTAAAATAGCCTTCACCACCAAATGGGGAACCTATGCATACAATAAAATGCCATTTGGATTGTCTAACGCTGGAGCCATTTTCCAAAGGGAAATGGATATGGCATTTAAAGGATTGATGAATAAATAGTTGTCATTTACCTTGATGACATTAGTGTGTTTTCTAAAAATGTAGAAGACCATCTATTTCATTTGAGACAAGTCTTTCAAAGTTGTAGGAGATTCTGGATATCCCTCAATCCCAAAAAATATATATTCATGGCCCATGAAGGAAAACTTCTAGGCCACATTGTCTCCAAGGAAGGGTTCGCAATTGACTTTGAAGCAATCAGAGAATTTTAATTACCAAGCCATAAGAAAGATCTTGAAAACTTCATAGGAATAATCAATTTTTTCAGAAGGTTTGTACCAGACTTTACTGCTCTTGTCAAGCCAATAACGTTGACGTTGAAGAAGAATGTAGCGTTCAATTGGAAAGCTAAAGGAAAGGTGAGTTTTGAAGCAATCAAGGAATCCATTTCATGATCTCTAACCCTCATAAACCTAGATTTCTTGAAGGATTTTGTGTTTTATGCCTTTTCTAGAAGTGATACAATCTTTGTAATTTTGGTGCAGTAGAACAAAGAAAAAATAGAGCAACTAATTGCTTTCTTTGGCAAAATCTTGGAAGATTATGAAACAATGTATTATTTCATTGAGAAGCACGTTCTTGCAGTGATTAGGATCTTGAAGAAGTTTAAGAATATAGTTTTAAACAATAATATCCATTTGCTAGTATCTCATGCGGGAATCAAATACTTCCTTCGCAACAAGGATTTGAATGAAAAATGTGCTGGATGGATAACTTGTGTCATGGAGTATGACATTGAGATAAAGGTCACCAAGCTTCTCTGTGGAAGGGGATTCTTTGAGAAATTATCTTTGAGCCAAGGAATTGAAGAAAGAAAAGGAGAGAATGTTGTTTTTGTGTTGTAGGAAAAAAAAAAGAAAATGTTTTTATTCTGTAGACTGATCAAGAAGAAAATGCTGATATATCTTTTCCTTGCTGGACTCAGAGAATAATGCATTTTATGCAGACCATCCTTTACCATCTAGAATTGAGAAAGGTAAGGAGAAGGTATTTTAGATTGCAGGCCATTCATTTTGTGCTTATTAATGATGTTTTATTCAAAAAATATATCAATGGATTGTTGCTAAGATGCATTGATACGAATCAGATTGAGAAAGTGTTTCAAGAGCTCCATGATGGATCAGTTGCATGTCATTTTTCCTCAAGGGTGACATATCTAAAGATAATGAGGGTAGGTTATTACTAGCCCAAAGTATTCAGTGAATGTTATGCATGGATAAAGAAGTGCAAAAAATGTGTATTCTTCACTGGAAAAGAGAGATTAGCAGCCCTTCCATTGAATCCAATTTTAGTTTTCCAACCATTTATTCAATGGGGATTAGAATTCATTGGATTCATCAATCCAAACTCTATCCAAGGGAACAAATGGATTCTAACAGTAACATATTACTTTACTAAGTGGAGTGAGGTAGTAGCACTCAAAGAAGCCAATGAATCCAACATTCTAGATTTCTATTAAGGGTTAATAACCATATTTGGTATACCATCTGCCATCATATCAGACAATGCATTGTCATTCATAAGTCCGATCACTGAATTGGTTGTTAAGAATGGAGTATATTTGAGCACTTCATCAAACTATTACCCTCAAGGTAATGGCTAAGTTGAGTCTACAAACAAGAATTTGCTAAAGATTATCAGAAGGAATCTTGATGAAAATTAGAGAACTTGGCATACTAAGATCAAATCAGCTCTATGGGCTGATAGAATAGCTCCCAAGAGATCCACAGGTAACTCTCCATTAAGGCTATTTTATGGTTAAGAGGTAGTCTTTCCTATATCACTTGAGTTTCCCACATTCAAACTCATGAAGCAACTGGAATTATTAGAGTTTGAGCCAATTGAGATTAGATATGCTGAGTTGATGGAGTTAGAAGAAGTAATAGAGCATGCAGCTTAAGCGATAAAGAAGGACCAAGCCTTATTCAAAAAATTCTTTGACAAAAGGGCAAGAGCAAGGAACTTCCATGTTGGAGATTTAGTGTTTAAATGGGATGCAGACTGAGCAAAGCCAGAAATACATTCAAAATTTGATTCCATTTGGAGTGGCCCTTACATGGTCACAAGTTGCAAAAGTTGCAAAGCCTTCTAATTGTATATACATTGGGAGGTGAAGAACTTCATATTCTAGTTAATGGGATCTACCTCAAACATTATTACTGAAAAGGAAAAGTTTCACCCTTGTACATACTAGTTTAGATTTTCATTTCCCTATGTGCTTGTGCACATTGTTTTGTTATAGTTTAGATTGATTTCTTCCTAAGTGCTTTGCACATCTCTGCATTTTCCACTTGGAATATGTATGATTTCTAATTTTGTGCATAGTGTTTTTGTAATTGTGTTTCCTCTTGGAGTACTTAGCCCTTGGCATTTGATCATAATCACTATCATTTTAAGTGGGTTTCCAAGTGGCTATGGGGTGTTTTTTCAAGTTTAGATCAGTTGCAAGAAATAATCATGAGTCCATGCCCATTGAATACTTCAAGGCAGCTGATCACTTCATCTAGCAGGAAGATGACCCCTCTGAGTCACCAAAATTGTTATAAAAAATAATCCCATACTAATTTTTGGATAACTTTCCTTCCTTGTTCTTCAGCTCAAATTTTTGGGTATTGCTTCATCAGATAGGATTTTTCTTCCCTTTTCCAGAAAGGTAAAGAAGTCCTCCTAAATCCTTGTACTTTTTGAGTTGTGGCTCAGCGGACTATGCAGGGAAAATTTTCCCCAAAATAGCTAGGTGGGCCTAAAAGAGAATTTTTGCCAAAGAAATTTGGTGGATTGGTAGGGATGCGGAGAAAATTTTGGCACTTAGCCGTTTTTGGTTAAGAAAATCAAGTTCATTTGTTGCTTCGTGAGCCCGCGAAGGGAAAATTTTTGCTCCCAGCTAATCAGAGAATGACACATGTCTAGTAGGAGCTGGAGTTCAGAAGGAAGTTAGGAATTTCACCCTTTATTTTTCCAAAAATTTTAAAGGCACAAAATCAGCTGCATCCCCACACCCAATCAAAATGTGACACATGTCCTAGAAGCTGTGGAACCGCAGAAGTAATTTTTCGGCACTTAGCCATTTTTTAGTCAAAAGTTCTAAAGTAAAATTTATGGTCCGAATGCCTGCAAGGAAAAGAAAAATTTAAGGCCAATGCAGTCCAATCAGGGGATGCCACTGTGTCCAAGCAGAATGGCAGGTGGCAGAAGAAATTTAAAGTTTTTATCTTTTTTGCAAAAAAATTTCAAAGGTAAAAATGGAGGTAAATCCCTGCAGACAAATGAAAAGGTGCCATGTGTCCAATCTACATCAATAGCACCATGGCAGGGGTTGAAAAATTGTTAAGTTTTTTCTCTTTTTGGGTAAAAAGTTGAAAGGAAGAAATAAGCCTGTGCCTCCATGAACCAATCAAATGATGCCACGTGTCCAGGCAGGGCAGTGGGTGGCGGAAGAACTTAATTTTTTTTGGCCTTTTGGGTCAAAATTTTCTAAAGGAAAATTCGGAAACGTATCCCCGCCATCCAATCATAATGTGCAACATGTCCACTCATTGGTGGAGAATGAGGCGCGGAAGAATTTTGGAAATTTTTCCAAAAATACAAAAAAATCAAAGGCAAGAAACTAGCCACATTTTTGTGGCAAATAAGAACGTGCCACGTGAACCCATCGGCAATAGAGATTTCACTTGCGGAAGGCCTTGGGAAAATTTTCCATTACAAGCGCAAAGGAGAAAATTTTCACTTTCAACCTGCAATGAATCAGGGAGTGCCACATGTCCTCGAAGCTGTGAGCCGTGGAGACTTTTTGAGAATTTTTCCAAAGTGCAAAAAATAGGGAAAAGGCTAGATTTTGGCCCGCTAACCTGATTTTTGACCTAAAATTTTCATGTTTTGCCTAAAAATTTACAGCGGGCATATCTTTCAATTCCGAGATCAGATTTGGATGAAATTAGATTTTTTCAAAAGATCTTGATCCCCTCTATGAGTTAAAAGAATAAAAAACATCATGTTTTGTGGATTTCAATGAAGAAAATGTGAGAAATGTCTTTCATACTTTGAATGCAAGATCAGATCGCTTTGACAAATCATTTTTTTCTCGTTTTCCATTGTTTTACTTCTCCAGCACGCCAAAGATGGAGAATCTTCTTGATTTGAGGGGGAAAATCCCTAGAATGTCTTCTCATCCTTTTAATGTGAGATAAAATCACTTCGAAGACATAATTTTTAATCCATTTTCCATTTTTTCTTATCCAGCACAGAGGTAAAAAAATGAAAAATAAATTTAATGGTTTGTAGGCCAATTTGACAGAGATTAATGGCGGGTGGTTGAATCCAAGGATCAGATTTTCTTGTTCCTTTTGTTTTCTCTCTCATGCTTCAGTTATAAATGACAGAGCTTCATTTCTTTGTAATTTTTGGACGTTCATTACTTTGTACCTTCCTTATTCTCTATTCTATAGTGAATTTGTGAAGTTTTCAAACCTTTCATAGATCTGTAGATGTAAATTTTATCCTTTTGGCCATTGTAATGCCTTATATCAGCTCTGTGAAGCAATAAAATAAGTTTGTGGGTGATTTCCTGCCCCTTTCTTACTTCCATTGCATTCATTTTTTATCTTTTCATTTACAAAACTTGTTATTTGTGCATCTGAGTTACATTATTTATATGGTTTGTGTTTAAGAACAGAGTGGGAGTTCATCATTCCTTGGTGCATCACCTCCCTTAGCTTAGATTTCATTATTTCATTATTTCTTCTTCACCTTGGTCCCTTGGAAAGATTTAGGATAGGATTTAGGATAGATCCTCTGCAAGATGAAAGCATGCACCTGAACAGAGGAATAGGAACCATCCTTTAATCTAGAGAGTATTTTCCATTTTTGCAAGTCCCACACTTGGGGAAAAGATTCAATGTTGTGCAATCACACCAAATGAGCTTGCCTTATAAAAGTAGATCGACACCTCATTTGGGGATGTTTTTATTCTACATTAACATTTTTGGCATGCCTGGTGGGAGCTTAGAGGTCTTCATCTTCATTACAAAAATGTTTATGTTTATTTGTTGCAAGTTTTCTTGCTTAAAAGAGTTTTGATTCACACATCTGGCGACTCCAAAAGGATAAGATCAACTAGTTTCAATAGTTCAAGCTTGAAGATTCATGAGAAGGATCCAAAAAAGGTCAAGAACAAGAGAAGAAGGATTGTTTGTCTATCTCCACTTGTCCCTAGAGAGAGGAAGAAGGATTCAAAGATCTCCATCTTAACCAAACATAACAATATGAACTCCTCCACATGGGAGACCTTTCATCAAATCAACAAGAGTTTTAAGACCAATCAGAATGGCACAAGAAAATCCTTATGTCAACTTTATTGCGAGTATCCCACTTGCTCTAGCTACACAAAATCCAGTGCCAGTTACAACAATAAAGAGCATTCCATTTTTTACTGGAGAAAATCAGACCACTCCTGGTGACCATGTCTAGGACATTGCAAATGTCTGCACAATTCATGAGATTTACTGAAATGGATATTGATGTCAAGTTGCTGGCATATTCCTTCAAAGGAAAAGTCCTTACAATGGTTTAGAAGTTCTGAGAGCAGGATCTATCATAAGTTGGGACAATCTACGCACAACCCTCCATGACCAATTTGGAGAAAATGGGGATAACTTGTCCCTATTGGAGCAGCTGACAACTATCAAGACGGATCCTAATAAGGAGCTAACTAACTTCAAATTCAGATTTCAAAGACCTTGGAAAAGAATCCCATTGGAAGTGAGACCAGAAGCAGAAGGTTCTTTCCTTTACTTTCTCAAAGCTTTAAATTTTGATATTGCAATGTTGATTCAATCTATGGGAGGTGTAACCTTTCCTGTAGCCTATAATATCTCCATTAGGTCTGAGAATTTTTTAATACAGGCTAGTAAACTTGCACCTAGACCACCCATGCTTCTATATCTAGATTTAGGAAGAACACAGTACTAACCAAACACCTACTTTAGCTCCCATTCCCACTCCCAGAAATCAGATTTCAAATGAAACCTCTACTTCATCTTCTAGTGCATCAAATGAGCTACAAGAGGTAATGAAACAATTGCAAAATTTGGGTAATGATCTGGTTACACATAAGAGGTAGAAAGCTCAAGGTTTTAGGCCTTCTTATCAGCCTCAAGCTCAATCAAATAGACCACCATTTTAGTCTAATAGGCCACCTTTCCAAGATGAAAATAAGAATCAAGTTAGGCCTCCTGCTAATAGAACTTTCCAATCCTATAATCCTAATGTTGCATCTACATCAAGAGCCCTAGTGCCAGTACAAAACAACATGGCTCAACAATATGATTGGTGTTTCCCATGCAATGAACCTCAAAACCAATCTATGTGCTTCAATGATGCTTTGAACCAATCTTTGATGGTGACAATAACTGGTATAGAGAGTGAAGCAAGTCAAGAAACAAACTGGTAACAAGGAACATCTCAACAAGGGGCAGCCTCAAGTGAGACCACACTTGTGAATTGACAGGCTGAAGATTTATGTGGAATGAATCAAATACCTCCTCAAAATGTCACAGATAATACAAGGTCTAAGAAGAGGAATATTGGAGAGGTAAAACCACCAAACTCGATTGATTCAGAACCTTCCATCACTCCAGAAGGTGTTGGCAAGCAAAATGCAGATCCAAATGTGCAAGGACAGCCCAAGCCAACTTCTAGACCATCCCAAATACCAACTTTTGCATCTCATGTACAAGAAAATAATGTGCATGCCAAAGGAAAGAAAAGATATGGTTCATCACCATTTAATATAATTGATCAAATGAAGAAGACCAATGTTAACATATCTATGTGGGAATCAATTTCCATCCCAGGACAAAGGGATCTCTTGCAAGCTGCCATGAGGAATTGGTCAACTTCAAATCAGCCACCTCATATGCAAGAGAAGGTACTCACCAATGTAACTTAGCCTAAAGGAAACCATAGAGGGAAGAAAGGTGAGAGTTTGAAGCCCCCACTCTTCTATGTGTCATTGATTGTTGGGAAACATTTAGTGCAAAATTGCATGAGAGATTCAGGCGCAAGTAGTTCAGTGATGCCAAAGCAGATCACTGATCAATTGGGCATAAAATATGAACCAGTCCTCAAAGGAGTAGTGCAATTAGATGGGATAGAAGTATCAACTATTGGAATCATCAATTAACTAAGCCTTACCTTGCATGTATGCCCAAATGTAATAGTTTTATAAGATGTGTTTGTGATTAATCTTACACCACTCTTTGCCATTTTTTTATCAAGGGATTTCACAGCTAGAATTGGAGGCTACCTATCTGTTGATTGGTCACATATACTATTTAGAACAAGGTATGGGGAAAAAGTAATAATCAGATATGAGCCTATTACCAATTTCCATATTGAACCTCACACTCCAAGCTCAATCAACACAAATTGTTTAGCTTTTGACCAAGAAGACTATCCAAACATACATGAAGCTGACACCAAGGTTGGAGGCATACCAGATTTGACCCTAGATGGGTGGGAAAATAAGGTACATGTTTTTTATCCATATAAATAGATAGAAGAATCTGAGCTAGGTGTTTATTGTTTACATGAAGAGAATCATCCTCTTCCTAGCATCACCAAGTCAGAAAAAAAAGATGATAATGAGGTATGGAAACTTTTCTTTGATGGATCAAGATGCAAACAAGGTGTTGAAGGTGGTGCAATGTTGGTTTCACCACAAGGTATTAAGTACTATTTAGCTTTCAGATTTCAGTTTGCATGTTCTAACAACACTTCTGAATATGAAGCTTTAGTTCATGGACTTCATTGGGCAAACAAGAAAAGCATTAAAAATCTGCAGGCCTTTGGTGACAGTGGATTAATAGTAAATCAGGTTAAAGGGAAACATGCTACAAATAATGATCTGCTCAAGAGTAATAAGAACAGAGTATGGGATGTAATGGGATATTTCTAAGCTTTCAACATCAAGTCCATCCCTAGGAAAGAGAACCAAACTGTTCATAGGCTTGCAATAGTTGCAGCAACATTTGATGTGGTGGAAAACATTAAAAGAGACAAAACACAAACAAAAATCCATGTGATTGTAAGGCCATCAGTGCCAGATAATAATAAAAGTTGGAAAATGTTTGAAAGTGACTAGTAAATCATCAATTTCTTTCAAGAAGAGGTTGAGTTCTTAGCCAAAAATCAGGAAATGTTAGATCAGCAGTATGGTGATCAAGTGGTACAACTGAAAAGAAATAATTTTCCAAAGGGACTTGTGAATTTAGAGTCTATTTTCAATCCTAATTATCATCTTAGAAAGAAGAAAGATAACATACAAGTCAAAGGATAAGAATTAGAGCCAATCCTCGTGAGAGAGAATAAAACAGTTCAAATTGGCAAGGTGGTAACCGAGCAATAAAGGTATGAGTTTACTCAACTTTTCCATGAGTTCCCAGATGTGTTTTCTTGGATCTATGAAGACCTGAGAGGTTTCAATCCCAAGCTAGCACAACACACAATTGAACTGGATCTAGATGCTAAGCCTATCAGGAAAAGGCAAAGGCTAGTCAACCCACACATTGAGCGTCTAATGAAGAAGGGATCGAACAAGTTAATAGAGGAAAGTATCATTTTTCAAATCAAGCATTCAAGTTGGGTTTCCAACTTGGTTCCAATCAGAAATAAGAGTGGAGAAATCATGATTTTTGTGGACTTTAGAGACTTGAATAGAGCATCCCATAAAGACCACTACCCACTTCCATCTATGGAGTAGATTTTGTAAGTTGTTGCTGGTTATGGGAGGTTCTCATTGCTGGATGGTTATTCAGGATACAATCAGATCATGGGGAAGGAAGAAGATTAGTTTAAAACAGCCTTCACCACCAAATGTGGAACCTATGCATACAAGAAAATGCCATTTGGATTTTCTAATGCTGGATCCACTTTCCAAAGGGAAATGGATATGGAATTTAAAGGATTGATGAATAAAATAGTTGTGATTTACCTTGATGACATTAGTGTGTTTTCTAAAAATGTAGAAGACCATCTATTTGATTTGAGACAACTCTTTTAGAGGTGCAAGAGATTTGGGATATCCCTAAATCCCAAAAAATGTATATTCATGGCCCATGAAGGAAACCTTCTAGGCCACATTGTTTCTAAGGAAAGGTTAGCAATTAGAGCATTGCCATTTCCAAGCCTTAAGAAAGATCTTCAAATCTTCCTAGGAAGAATCAATCTTGTCAGAAGGTTTGTACCGGACTTTCCTACTCTTTTCAAGCCAATAACATTGATGTTGAAGAAGAATGTAGCATTCAAGGGGACAACTGAAGGCAAGGTGAGTTGTGAAGCAATCAAGGAAGCTATTTCTCGAGATCCAACCCTCATAAACCAAGATTTCTCCAAGGATTTTTTGATTTATGCCTTTGTTGGAAGTGATACACTCTCTATAATTTTGGTGCAGCAGAATAAAAAAAACAGAGAAACCAATTGCTTTCTTCGGCCAAAGCCTGACAGATTATGAAATTAGGTATTATTTCATTAAAAAGCATGTTCTTGTAATGATTAGGAGCTTGAAGAATTTTAAGCATCTTGTTTCAAAAAATAAGATCCATTTGGTAGTATCTCACACAGGCATCAAATACTTCCTTCTCAACAAGGATTTGAATGAAAAAATGTGTTAGACGGATAACTCGTGTCATGGAGTATGACATTGAGATAAAATTCACCAAGCTAGTCCATGGAAGATGATTTTGTGAGAAATTATCCTTGACACAAGGAATTGAAGCAAGCAAAGGAAAGAATGTTATTTTTTAGATGCAGGATAAACAAGAAGAAAACATTTTAATTCTACAGACTGATCAAGAAGAAAATGCTGATATATCCACTCCTTGCCGGACTCAAAGCATAATGAATTTTCTGCAAACTGGAATTTTCCCTCCAGAACTGAGCAAGGTAAAGAGAAGGTATTTTAGATTTTAGGCCATTCCTTTTGTGCTTATTAATGACGTTTTATTCAAACAAGACATCAATGGAGTGTTGTTAAGATGTATTGATACTAATCAGATTGAGAAAGTCTTGCAATAGTTTCATTATGGATCAGGTAGAGGTCATTTTTCCCCAAGGGTGACAGCTCTAAATATCATGAGGGCATGTTATTACTGGACCAAAGTATTTATCGACTGCTATGCATGGATAAAGAAGTGCAAAAAATGTGCATTCATCACTGGTAAAGAGAGATTAGCATTCCTTCCATTGAATACAATTTCAGTTTGCCAACCATTTATGCAATGGGGATTGGAATTCATTGGAGTAATCAATCCAAACTCTAGCCAAGGGCACAAATGGATTCTAACAGCAACATATTAATTTACTAAGTGGACTGAGGTAGTAGCACTCAAAGACACTAATGAATCCAGCATTCTAGATTTCTATGAAGGGTTAATAACCAGATTTGGTATACCATCCACCATCATATCATACGCTGCATTCACATTCATAGGTTCTAATATCATTGAATGGGCTGTTAAGAATGGAGTATATTTGATAACTTCATCAAACTATTACCCTCAAGGTAATGGCAAAGCTGATTCTACAAACAAGAATTTGCTGAGGATTATCAGAAGGACTCTTGATGAAAATCAGAAAACTTGAAATACTAATCTCAAATCAGCTCTATTGGCTGATAGAATAACTCTTAAGAGATCCATAGGTAACTCTCCATTCAGGTTATTTTATGGGAAAGAGACAGTCTTGCCTATATCACTTGAGGTTCCCACAGTGGAACTCATGAAGCAACTGGAAGTATTAGATTTTGAGCCAATGGAGGTTAGATATGCTGAGTGGATGGAGTTAGAAGAAGTAAGAGAGCATTCAGCTCAAGCAATATAGAAGGACCAAGCCTTAGTTAAAAAATGCTTTGACAAAAGGGAAAGAGCAAGGACCTTCCAAGTTGGATATTTAGTGTTGACATGGGATGCAGACCGAGCAAAGCCAGAAAGACATTCAAAATTTTATTCCATTTGGAGTGGTCCTTACATGGTCACAAGCTGCAAAAGTAGCAATGCCTTCAAATTGTCTACATTGGGAGGTGAAGAACTTCAAATTCCAGTTAATGGGATCTACCTCAAACACTGTTTCTGAAAAGGAAAGGTTTCACCCTTGTAAATACTAGTTTAGATTTTCATTTCCCTAAGTGCTTGTGCACATTGTTTTGTTATCGTTTAGATTGCTTTCTTCCTAAGTTCTTTGCATATCTCTATATATTCCACTTGGAATATGTATGATTTCTAATTTTTTACATATTTTTTTTGGAGATGTGTTTCCTCTTGTAGTGCTTTGCCCTTTGCATTTGGTCAGAATATGTGTCATTTTAAGTGGGTTTCCAAGTGACTAAGGGGTAATTTTTCAAGTTTAGATTAGTTAGAGGCTATAATCATGACTCCATGCCCAATGGATACTTCAAGGTGTCTAATAACTTCATCTAGCAACAAAATGACCCCTCTGAGTCACCAAAATTACTATAAAAAATAAGCCCATGCTCATTTTTTGAAAACTTTCCTTCCTTTTGCTTCATCTCAAATTTCATCGAGGTTTGGCAGTCAAAATTTTCTAGGTATTGCTACATCAGATAGGATTTTTCTTCCCCTTTCCAGAAATTTAAAGAAGTCCTCCTAACTCCTTGTACTTTTTGAGTTATGGCTCGGCGGAGTTTGTAGGGAAATTTTTCCCCAAAATAGCCAGGCGGGCCTAAGGGAGAATTTTAACCAAAGAAATTTGGTGGATTGGCAGGGATGCGGAGAAAAAATTGGCACTTAGCCATTTTTGGTTTAATAAATCAAGTTCATTTGGAACTCCGCAGGCCCGCAAAGGAAAATTTTTGGTTCCCAGCCAATCAGAGAGTGACACGTGTCCAGTAGGAGTGGCAGAGGTCGGAAGGAAGTTAGAAATTTTTCCCTTTACTTTTCCAGAAATTTTAAGGTCGCAAATTTAGCCGCATCCCCACACCCAATGAAAACGTTCAACATGTGAAAAATTTGTTCTGAATGCCCACAAGTAAAAGGAAAATTTAAGGCCCACATCCAATCAGACGACGCAACGTGTCCAAGCGGAATGGCGGGCGGCAGAAGAAATTTAAAGTTTTTGGTTTTTTAACAAAAAATTTCAAAGGTAAAAATGGAGGTAAATCCCTGTGGAGCAATGAAAAAGTGCCACGTTTCCAGTCTACGTCAGCGGTGCCACAGTGGGGGTTGAAAAAATGTTAAGTTTTTTGCTCTTTTTGGGAAAAATGTTGAAAGTAAGAAATAAGTCTGCACCTCCATGAACCAATCAAATGATGCCACATGTCCAAGTGGGGCAGCGGGTGGCAGAAGAACTTCAAATTTTTTGGCCTTTTGGGTCAAAATTTTCTAAAGGAAAATTTAGAAACGCATCCCTGCCAACCAATCACAATCCGCCATGTGTCCACTCATCAGTGGAGAGCCACATTTTCATTGCTAATAAGAACGCACCACGTGTCCACATCGGCAATGGAGATTTCACCCATGGAAGGCCTTTGGAAAATTTTCCCTTGTCAGCGCAAAGGAGAATAATTTCACTTTGAACCCATAGAGAATCAGGGAGTGCCGCGTGTCCTCAGAGCTGTGGGCTGCAGAATTTTTTTGAGAATTTTTCCAAAGTGCAAAAAAGAGGGAAAAAGCCATATTTTGGCCCGCCGACCTGATTTTTGACCTAAAATTGCCCTGTTTCACCTAAAAATTTATAGAGGGCATATCTTTCGATTCCAATATAAGATTTGGGTGAAATCAGATTTTTTTGAAAGATCTCAATCCCCTCTATGTGGTAAAATCATAAAAAATCATGTTTTGTGGATTTCAATGAAGAAATAGTGAGAAACATCTTTCACGCTTTGAATGCAAGATCAAATTGCTTTGGAAAATCATTTTTTACTTGTCCACCATTGTTTTGCTTCTCCAACAAGCCAACGATGGAGAATATGCTCAATTTGAAGGGGGCAAATCCTAGAATGTCTTCTCATGCTTTGAATGTGAGATCAAATCACTTCGAAGACATAATTTTTTATCTATTTCCTATTTTTCTTCTCCAGCACGCAGTCAAAAAACAAAATATCAATTTAATGTTTTACAAGCCGATTTGACAGAGATTAATGGTAGGTGGTTGAATCTAAGGATCACATTTGCTTTTTCCTTTTATTTTCTCTCTCCTACTTTGGTTATAAATGATAGAGATTCATTCTTTGTAATTGTTGGATGTTTTTTGCTCTGTACCTTCCTTATTCTTTGTTCTACAGTGAATTTGTGAATTTTTCAAACCTTCCATAGATTTGCACATGCAATTTTTTTCCTTTTGGCCATTGTATTGCCTTGTATCAGCTTTTTGAAGCAATAAAATAAGCCTGTGGGTGATTTCTTTCCCCTTTCTTACTTCCATTGCATTCATTTTTTATCTTTTCATTTACAAAACTGGTTATTTGTGGATCTGAGTTGCATTATTTCTATGGTTTGTGTTTAACAACAGAGTAGGAGTTCATCACTCCTCGGTGCATCACCTGCCTTAGCTTAGATTTCATTATTTCTGCAATTTATTTTTCACCTTGGTCCCTTGGAAATATTTAGGATAGATCCTCAGTAAGATGAAAGCATGCACCTGAACAGAGGAATAGGAACCAACCTTTAATCTAGAGAGTCTTTTCCATTTTTGCAAGTCCCACACTTAGGGAAAAGATTCCATGTTGTGTAATCACACCAAATGATCTTTCCTTAGAAAATCACGTCCACACCTCATTTGGGGGTGTTGTGATTATGCAATAACATCCTTCACCACCAAATGGGGAACCTATGCATACAAGAAAATGCCATTTGGATTGTCTAACGCTAGAGCCACTTTCCAAAGGGCAATGGATATTGCATTTAAATGATTGATGAATAAAATAGTTTTGATTTACCTTGATGACATTACTATGTTTTTTGAAAATGTAGCAGACCATCTATTTCATTGGAGACGAGTCTTTCAGAGGTGCAGGGGATTTGGGATATACCTAAATCCCAAAAAATGTATATTCATGGCCCATGAAGGAAAACTTCTAGGCCACATTGTTTCCAAGGAAGGGTTAGCAATTAACCCAGAGAGAATTGAGGAAATCAGAGCATTTCTATTTCCAAGCCATAAGAAATATCTTCAAAGCTTTTTAGAAAGAATCAATTTTGTCGGAAGGTTTTAACCAGATTTTGTTACTCTGATCAAGCCAATAACATTGATGTTGAAGAAGGATGTAGTGTTCAAGTGGACAGCTAAAGGCAAGGTAAGTTTGGAAGCAATCAAGTAAGCCATTTCATGAGCTCCAACCCTCATAAACCCATATTTCTCCAAGGATTTCATGTTTTATGTCTTTTCTGGAAGTGATATAATCTATGCAATTTTGGTGCAGTAGAATAAAGAAAAAATCGAGCAACCAATTGCTTTCTTTGGCTAAAGCCTTGTAGATTATTAAATACGCTATTATTTCATTGAGAAGAACATTCTTGTAGTGATTAGGAGCTTGAATAATTTTAAGCATCTAGTTTCAAACAATAAGATCCATTTGTTATTCTCTCACGCGGGCATCAAAGACTTCGTTCTCAATAAGGATTTGAATGAAAAATGTGTTGGATTGATAGCTCATGTCATGGAGTATGATATTGAGATAAAGGTCACCAAGCTGGTCTGTGGAAGGGGATTGTGTGAGCAATTAGCCTTGAGTTAAGGAATTGAAGAAAACAAAGGAGAGAATTCTTTTTTGGAGGTACAAGACAAAGAAGAAGAAAATGTTTTAATTTTGCAGACTTATCAAGAAGAAAATGTTGATATATACACTCCTTTCTGGACTCAGAGCATAATATATTTTGTACAGACTTGCCTTTTCCCTCCATAACTAAATAAGGTAAAGAGAAGGTATTTTATATTGAAAACCATTCCTTTTGTGCTTATTAATGACATTTTATTCAAAAAAATATCAATGGAGTGCTGTTAAGATGCATTGATACAAATCAGATTGAGAAATTGTTACAAGAGTTCCATGATGGATCAGCTGCAGGTAATTTTTCCCCAAGGGTTATAGCTCTAAATATCATGAGGGAACGTTATTACTAGCCCAAAGTATTCAGTGGCTGCTATGTATGGATAAAGAAGTGCGAAAAATCTGCATTCTTCACTGACAAAGAGAGATTAGCAACCCTTCCATTGAATCCAATTTCATTTTTTCCAACCATTTATGCAATGGGGATTGGACTTCATTGGATTCATCAATCCAAACTCTAGCCAAGGGCACAAATGGGTTCTAACAGCAACAGATTACTTTACTAAGTGGACTGAGGCAGTAGCACTAAAAGAAGCCAATAAATCCAACATTCTAGATCTTTATGAAGAGTTAATAACAAGATTTGGTAAACCATCCACCATCCTATCAGACAATGCACTAGCATTCATAGGTTCTAAGATCACTGAATGGGCTATTAAGAATGGAGTATATATGAGAACTTCATCAAACTATTACCCCCAAGGTAATGGCCAAGATGAGTCTACAAGCAAGAATTTTCTAAGGATTATTAGGACTCTTGATGAAAATTAGAGAACTTGGCATACTAAGCTCAAATCAGCTCTATGGGCTGATAGAATATCTCCCAAGAGATCCACGGGTAACTCTCCATTCACACTAGTTTATGGGAAAGAGGCAGTCTTGCCTATATCAATTGAGTTTCCCACATTGGAACTCATGAAGCAACTAGAATTATTATATTTTGAGCCAATGGAGGTTAGATATGTTGAGTTGATGGAGTTGGAAGAAGTAAGAGAGCATGCATCTCAAGCAATAGAGAAGGTCCAAGCCTTAGTCAAAAAATTCTTTGACGAAAGGGGAAGAGTGAGGACCTTCCATGTTGGATATTTAGTGTTTAAATGGGATGCAGAACGAGCAAAGCCAGGAAGAAATTCAAAACTTGATTCCATTTTGAGTGACCCTTACACGGTCACAAGTTGCAAAAGTAGCAATGCCTTCCAATTGTCTACATTGGGAGATGAAGAACTTTAGATTCCAATGGATGGGATCTACCTCAAACATTGTTGCTGAAAAGGAAAGGTTTCACCCTTGTACATACTAGTTTAGATTTTCATTTCCCTAACTGCTTGTGCACATTATTTTGTTATAGTTTAGATTTCTTTCTTCCTAAGTGATTTTCACATCTCTACATATTCCACTTTGAATATGTATGATTTCAAATTTTGTACATAGTGTTTTTCGAGTTGTGTTTCCTCTTGCAATGCTTTGCCCTTGGAATTTGGTCAGAATCAGTGTCATATTCAGCGTTTTTCGAAGTGGCTAAGGGGAAGTTTTTCAAGTTCAGATCAATTGTAGGATATAATCATGACTCCATGCCCAATAGATACTTCAAGGCAACTGATCACTTCATCTAGCAGGAAGATGACCCCTCTGAGTCACCGAAATTTTTATCAAAAATAAGCCCATGCTCATTTTTTGAGAACTTTCCTTCCTTGTGCTTAATCTCAAATTTCTTGGAGTATTGGCACTCAAACTTTTCTGGGTATTGCTTCATCAGATATGATTTTTCTTCCCCTTTCCAGAAAGGTAAATACTTCCTCCTAACTTCTTGTACTTTTTGAGTTATGGCTCGACAGAGTTTGCAGGGAAAAATTACCCCAAAATAGCTAGGAGGGCCTAAGGGAGAATTTTCACCAAAGAAATTTGGCGGATTGGCGGGGATACAGAGAAAAATTTGGCACTTAGCAATTTTTGGTTTAAAAACTCAAGTTCATTTGGCACTCCACGGGCCCACGAAGGAAATTTTTTTGCTCCCTACCAATCAGATAGTGGCACGTGTCAAGTAAGAGCGGCGGAGGTCGGAAGCAAGTTAGGAATTTTTCCCTTTCTTTTTCCAAAAAAATTAAGGGTGCAAATTCGGTTGCATCCCCGTACCCAATCAAAACGTGCCATGTGTCCTAGGAGTTGCGGATCGTAGAGAAGTTTTTCATACTTAGCCATTTTTTGGGAAAATTTCTAAAGTAAAATTTTTTCCTAAATGCCTGCAAGAAAAAGGAAAATTTAAGGCTCACATCCAATCAGAGGACGCCATGTGTCCAAGTGGAGTGGCAGGTGGTGGAAGAAATTTGAATTTTTTAGATTTTTTTCCAAAACTTTTCAAAGGCAAAAATGGAGGAAAATCCCTGTGGACCAATGAAAATGTGCCACATGTGCAGTCTATGTCAGCAACGCCGCGGTAGGGTCAAAAAAATGTTAATTTTTTGCTCTTTTTGGGAAAAACGTTGAAAGCAAGAAATAAGCCCATGCCTCCATGAGCCAATCAAATGATGCTAAATGTCTAGGTTGGGTGACAGGTGGTAGAAGAGCTTCAAAGTTTTTTGCCTTTTGGGTCAAAATTTTCTAAAGGAAAATTTGGAAACGCATCCCCACCAACCAATCACAATGCACCATATGTCCACTCATCGGCGGAGAGCGCGGGGGTGGAATAATTTTGGAATTTTTTGCAAAATTACAAAAATGCAAAGGAAATATATGAGCCACATTTCCTTGGCAAATAAGAACACACCACGTGTCCACATCAGTGGCAGAGATTTCACCGACAAAAGGTCTTGGGAAAAATTTCCCTTGTAAGCGCGAAGGAGCAAAATTTCACTTTGAACCCACAGCGAATCAGGGAGTGCCACTCGTTCTCAGAGCTACGTGCCACAGAATTTTTTTGAGAATTTTTCCAAAGTGCAAAAAAGAGGGAAAAGGCCAGATTTTGGCCTGTCAACCAAATTTTTGACCTAAAATTGCCATGTTTAGCCTAAAAATTTACAGAGGGCATATCTTTCGATTCCAAGATCAGATTTGGATGAAATCATATATTTTGGAAAGATCTTGATCCCCTCTATGCATTAAAACCATTAAAAAATCATGTTTTGTGGATTTCAATGAAAAAATGTGAGAAATATCTTTCATGCTTTGAATTCAAGATCATATTTCTTTGACAAATCATTTTTTGCTCGTCCACCATTGTTTTTATTCTCTAGCACACCAAAGATGGAGAATATGCTTGATTTGAGGGGGAAAAACCCTAGAATATCTTCTCATGCTTTGAATACGAGATCAAATCACTTCGAAGACATCATTTTTTATACATTTTCTATTTTTTCTTGTCCAGCATGTAGGTGAAAAAGGAAAAATCAATTTAATGGTTTGCATGCTAATTTGATAGAGATTAATGGTGGGTGCTTAAATCCAAGGATCAAATTTTCTTTTTCCTTTTGTTTTCTCTCTCCTACTTCGGTTATAAATGACAGAGCTTCATTCTTTGTAATTGTTGGACATTTTTTGATTTGTACCTTCCTTATTCTCTATTCCAAAGTGAATTTGTGAAGTTTTCAAACCTTCCATAGATCTATAGATGAAAATTTTATCCTTTTGGCCATTGTAATGCCCTTTATCGGCTCTGTGAAGCAATAAATAAGCCTGTGGGTTATTTCCAGCCCCTCTCTTACTTCCATTGCATTCATTTTTGATCTTTTCATTTACAAAACTAGTTATTTATGCATCTGATTTGCATTATTTCTATCATTTTTGATTGACAATAGAGTGGGAGTTCATCATTCCTCGGTGCACACCTCCCTTAGCTTAGATTTCATTATTTCTACAATTTCTTCTTCACCTTGGTCCCTTGGAAAGATTTAGGATAGATCCTTTGCAAGATGAAAGCATGCACCTGGACAGAGGAATAGGAACCATCCTTTAATCTGAAGAGTCTTTTGTATTTTTGCAATTCCCACACTTGGGGAAAAGATTCAATGTTGTGCAATCACACCAAATGAGCTTGCATTAGAAAAGTAGATCAATAACTCATTTGGGGTGCTGTGATTCTACACTAAGAGTCTCATCATAATCTACTTCCTCAACTTCCTTGTCTACATCAGATGGGAAATGTGGTTAGAAACACCAATCACACCACTCAATAACATGGGCCTCTTCCATGACATCAATTCTAGTAGTCAAAGGATCAGGAACCAATCTAATCTCCTGGGGTGGAGGCTATCTATTTCCTAACCCCATAGGCCCTTTTCCTCGGTCATCCGATCTATGATCACCTCTAAGATGATTTCTAAATCTCTCTTGACCTTGTGGCTTGTGTTGACCCTGGGAACTCGTTACTATCCCCTTTTCTGCACTAGCCAATTTGTAGGATGTCTCTTTAATTGCTCCAGCCAAAGTCTTGACAACCACCTCTAGATCCAAAAAAAAAATTGACTAAGGCTTTCAGGATTGATCAACTTGACACCCTCCCTCTTAGGAGGCCTTCCAACCGAATTGATATTATTTTCTCTTTTTAAGGCCATGCTGAAAGCTTTCCTCAATGTTCACAGTTTTTTAGCTCTCAAGTAATAAGCAACCTTTGTATCAAAAGCATTAGAATACTTGATCAAATAGGACTCATCACTTGGCCTTAGGATTATAGGTAACCTTTTCAACGTTTTATTGAACCTAATATTGAAATCCTAAATAGATTCATTTGGATTCTTATTTATATTTTCAAACTTAGATAAAAGGAACTTGGGATCTGTATTATCCCCATATTGTAAGTTGAAGGCATTTTTCATCTCATTCCATGAATATATCAAATTATCTAGTAAATAATTGTACTATTCACATGCATCATCCTCAAGAGTATGAATAAACAACTTTATATACACGTCTTCAAACTCAATTTCAAAATCTTCCATCATATTGACAAAGAGTCTTAAATGATGGTCACTAGTGATGGCATTATTCGCTTGGAATTTTGGAAATCTATTTCTAACATATTGTGGCACCATATTAGGATATCCAACCATACCTATGAAATTTATAGATCTAAAAGTATTAACTATAAAAGGAGGTCTAGGTGGAGGCTGGGCCATATTTACTTGAGGAGGTGATCTTGTAGGAGAATCAAAATGATAAGGTAAAAGGGGCCTTTGGAGCACAGGAGTATAAATTTTAAATTAAATTTCCTCTACTGACTCAGTTTCGTGGAAAACCCTATCAAATTTTGAAGAAACAGGGAAAAACTGAGAGGCGTGCTTTTCAGACACAAATGATGGCCCCTCTCCACTTGGAGAATTCAAATTTATACAAGGACTACTTGGTTCAGAATCACTTGAAGATGTATGGTAATTTTTGACCACAGGTTGATCACTTTCCACAATTGATATATCCTTTGTTGGCTCATGATATCCTAATACTTTCCATACTCGTCTTCCATCTGAATTTTCCTTTCCTAGTTCTGGAAATAACTTTCTAGTCAGATCCTTAGTGAAGAAATACCTTCTTCCCTCCATCTTTACAAATAGTAATGAAAAATTTCACTCAAAACAGGTTAAAAAACTTGTAATCATCAAAATTTAAAACCAACTCAGAGTCTCCACTAAGGATTCTCACCTTAGTTGTGAAAATGCACTATAAGTAGCTTGTCAAATGTCTAGCAATACTTAATTTCTACAAATATTAACAGATCCGACCTTCCTTTACCCACATTTATCACTGACGATATAAATTTAGTGCAATAACCACTAGAAACTAGAAATACTACACAATGAACTTATGATCTCACACAAATCTTACAAATCTTAACAAAGTATTAAGTTTAAACAACGTATTTGCACTTAAATCATGTAAGAAACATTACCAGGGTCAGTATATGTATGCATTTGAAAAAATACTCCCCGATAGTGGTGCCAGTTCGGTGTTGGTACCCAAATTGATTCTCCCTTGGGTGTTGAGCAGCATCACAGATCCAACAAGATGCTTAGAGACAGAAAATTCATTGTATAATTCATTTTGTATCTGGGGATTGGATTCATCTAACTCTTTGTCACTAGAGAGTTAGAGAAATGGATAGCACCATATTAATATTTTTATCTACCCTTACTACTTTAGGTTGTGTCTTCAACTAGGGTGAGAGGACCCATTTTGTAAGATATATTGGTGAAGGATATCAATAGATCCTTCTTTGGATAGTTTTCAAGAAAACCTTGAGAAAATAATATCAATTCATCACAATCTAACTCTCACGAGTTGTCACTCTAGATAATGGATTTATTGTCTGGACAAGGTCCAGGTTACTAAAGACAATAATTGAAACTTGATTGTTTCTGCATATTTTGGAAATGGAATTTGTTTATTTTTGGATACACAATAAACACAGGGGTAATTCATGTAGGCTTCATCATTTGAGAAGTTTTTGGTGGGAAGTTAAGAAAGATATGGTTGATTATACCAGATCTTTGAGAACCTTTAACAAATATTGGAAAACTCACATAGTAGAATGCTTTGAAACAGCCAAAATATTCCTTTAACTAGAATATGTGAATCAATGGAATCCTAGAGATGCACGGTTTCACACATTCTTCAAGAATTCAACACAAAGGCCCATGTTCAAAAACTCAATTAAACATTAGAGATCCTTGGTTCATCACGCCTAAGATACACTCAAAGACTAACAAACAATATTTTTCAACATAGTGAAAGTAAAGTTATTTTAAATTTTTTATTGCATTAGAAGATGAAAGCTCTTCTCATAATGAAATTGGAAATTCCACAATACTATCTCAAGGATAAGATTGTGTGTGATTCAGAAGGATTCTAATACAATATTGCAACAGGAACAATAAAAACTATTTGAAAACATTCTGAAATAAAAGAAAACAAAATAATGCCCATGATCAACACAAATTAATTCAAGGTTCATTAAATTTATCAGCTAGGGAAAGTTTTTAAATAGTCTCAAATCTTGTCAATGGTTGTACACTTGCAACCATCTTGACATGATTAAATCTAAAAACACAGGAAATTAATGGGTTTCTCGAACAATCTCTTAGGAAAATGGTATTTCCCAAACATTCTTAGAAAAATTAACCCCCCCTTTGGTAGTAAATTACATGCCTTTATATAACTCACTTTACAATCAAATATTTTTTCCCCCAAAAACAAGAATATTCCAAGGAATACGTTGTTTATTACAAATTGTTATAGAAAGTGATATTTTAAATTTTACATCAAAAATATGCCAGGTGTACAAAAGATAAGTCTTTTTCATTATTTCCATTTGTTTCTTTAGCTAGGGTATCCATTCATCACTTTTGGTAGCATGTTCTTCATCTTTTATTCCTGTAGCTTCCTTAACTTCATTTTTTTTCCTCTGCATCTAACTCCTTTGGAAGTCTAGCCACATAAGCATCGTACCTACTGAAAAATTCATTCACTTCATCTTCATCAGGTCCCATGTGATACTAGATAATAAATGTTTGCCTTGATATTAAATCCAAACACTGGGCCCTTTTTTGCTTATACTCCAGTGGCCTAGATTTTAATTCCTCAATCCTATTCTCGATCCTTATAATACTTTCAATAGTTTCATAGGAAAATTCATCTGCCTAGATATTAATTTCAAATGAATTGAGGAAAAAATCCCTCTTTAAGTCCCCATAGCTCTTTTTAGATTTATCCACCACCATTTCCTCTAATCTTCGATCAATGGCATCAAGTAGATCATCGATAAATTTCCTCTTGACTGCAATATTTTTCTTGAATTCATTTAAGGTATCCAATCTGATCTTTTTCAATTCTTCAAGATTATATTGGCTGCCTTTGTGCTCCATTGGTACAATGCCTTCTTTCTCAGCCAACAAATCACTAAGCCTGGTTATACGGTCAATCTTAGGGAGATTTCCTTCCAGGTAAAAATTATCATTGTCACAATATTAAATTACTCCATCGATTTCATTTAAGCAACTTCTGAGATATTCATATCTTACCCTTGTTTCAGTAATAACTTCCTTCCCCTTCTCAATCAATTTTTCAACCCAAGTATCAGCTGTTCAGACCTTCTTAACAACACTACTAATTTTGTCCATACCCTCGAGGGTATTCACAAAGGCATATACTGGCACATGAATGGTTTTCCCTGTTAGTTGTTATAAACATGAACTTAAGGCCCTAACTTGTCCCTTAAGTTGTTTCTTTGTAGTTCCATTTTCATCCACTTCTTGTGAAAGACCACTCATAGCTTCAGACACTCCCTTCTTTAGTTGTTCCCTTGAAGGTTTACCTAGGGGAATGATCTAAATAATGTATTCATTATCAATTATATATTTTCTCGGCTGAATAAGAGAGTTGTTATTTCCAAATTTCTTACCCCAGATGAATCAGTAAGAGTTATTGAGATAGTTCTAGCCCTATTGGGGGCTCTCAATGTATTTGAAAAGGATAAAGCGATAAGGTCAACTTCCTGCATAGGAAGGTTCATTTCTTCACTTGACATTAATTCACCAATCCAACCCTTTTTCAAACTTGTTCTATCCTTTGTTTCTTGCAATCCCTGCTGAATTTTATCAGGAGAAACTACAATCTGCTTGGACATTTCTTGTTCCTTTTGTACTGATAAATTTATCTCTTCTGGAGAATTTATCTCAACCTGTGTTGTTGATTCCTTTGAATTCTTCTTTTCTTTCTCTGGTACTTCAGATTGATCAAATTTAACCTGCTCTACATCCATATTTAAAGGGAGATCCTTTTTTGTTTCTCCATCTGTAACCATAGTGGCATGAATTTCTTATCCTTCGTCCAAAATTGGTTGAGTCACCAAACTATTACCTTATTGCCCTAATGATACCCCAGGTAATGTTATTATAGGTTATTCTACTGGGCATGGATCCACACCTCCCATTGAAATTTGTGATTCTTCACCAATAAAAATTTCCTCATCATTAATTAAATATTGTTCCATGTTTAGTATTTATTAAAAAGACACTTTTCCTTCTTGGTAAATGTCATCACTCTCAGTAACCTTATCAGGAATGTGCACAACATCATCAATCACCAACTCATCATCAACATATTTTTCCACCAAATTTATTTGTTGATCTCCTACTTCAGTTGTTATTGTATGAAGATCTCTTTTTGATTCCTTACTTGCTTCAATGCTAACCACTGGTGTTAATAAGGTTCCTAACCAGACAGCTTGAGTGCATCTAACATGGATAATCTCTCATCAACATCTATATCAATCACCTCAGTTTGTATATTTTCAAATTTATGCATTGTTTCAACTGGAGGTGCATTAATATCTCTAACAAGTGGAGCCTCGGGAAATTTCATACCTGGAGTAAGAAATTGGTTATCCACTGTATCAACTAGAATACTCCCCTGAGGAACTGAGATCTGAGTGAATTTCAATTATTTTTCCATAAAGAAAGAATGAGGGATCATTGGATTTGTTTTCCCCATAAATGATGTACTCTGTTGCCTCTGGATGTTGTCAGTTCTTTACACTTCTGGGAGATCAATTAACCCATCTCTATGTTTTAATTTATTTGTTGTATGGGTACCTACCCTCACCATGATTGGATGGTGGAAATTTTTTGACTTCTGTTGTGCCCTCTCAAACATCATCAATTCTGGTGGTGCCCTCTTTTCATCTTTGTGTAGCCTAGGTTGAATGTGACCACTAAAAATGGTTGCACTCATTAACTTTTATGTATTATGTGACTATGTCACAACATTTAGGAGGATCACATGTGATGATAGACCCTTTCCCTTTGCTTGGAGTTTAACTACAGTAGTAATAGGGGCATTCTCTTCGGAATTTAAAAGTGTTTTCTCATTTTTTTCCTTAGGGCAGGCATGGAGGTACCAGTATCACTCATGGTATTAGAAATGGAAGTACCGGTATCTGGGTTTATAATGGAAGGGAAAGAAAACATCCTAATTTTGATTGGGAATTTAACATTTGTCTTATGCCTCCAATTAATTAACTTGTTCACAAGCACCAATTTCCTTGCCAATTCACATAAACATAGCTTGTCATCAACAAACATATGCAACTTAAAAGGTTTTCCCTCAAAACCACTAACTCTGATGTAAGTGAACTTCTTATACTGAATGAAGTAACACCCATACTCCATGATGACTTGCCTTACATGGTCGTACATTGTATACTTCCCCCACTATTTTTTGATCAAGAAGATGATTGGTGCAAATAAAGCATCATTTACTAATATGACATTTACACTCAACTTAATTAACTATAATTGAGGGAAGATTTCATGCATTGGGAACTTTTTAACATTAGCCTGTGGTGACAATGTTGGGAAATGTCTGTGTGTCACAACATTGTAAATCAAATATGTCATGATATAAAATTCCACCTCGGTAGTTTCCCCCATTTCAATTTTCACTGCCAGAGTCACCATATGACCATGAATTAATTTTGAGATAAAAGTGGCCCAACAATTGTTTGCTTTTCATTCCAAAATAATCCATTTATAGCTGGTCATCCACTCTTTAAATTCATTTGTTGTCTCCAGACCTTCCATCTGACTCGAAAACACAATGAGATCCTCAACCTCCTCAACGAATTGTGCCCTAACCAGTATTTTGGGGATTTTGTCTAATGCCTTCCTCTCTGTGAGGAGAAATTTTATGTTTATCATTTTTGCATAATACTTCTTCTTTGCTTCATAGTCTTCCAAGGCTATCTTGATTCCAAAAGTAATTGGGTTTGGAATTACAAGTAATTTAAGAATTACTCTAATGGCTTTCGGTGTCAATGTCAATGCTGTATCCCTACTCCCATCCAATACCTCTCTCTTCTCATAATCTTAAGTCATGGTGCAATACCACACCAATTCTGGGCATTGAACAGAAGTTGGGATAACACCCGCTAAGGCAATATGGCTATCACGAATTGCCTTAAAGGATTCACTCATGTGGGCACTACTTAACTATTGATGGAAATCATTCAAGTTTACACTCATAAAATCCATGTCTGGTATTATTTCTAGGTTACTTGTGACCCCCTACATACTCGAGGAAGAAAATGGCATAGTATTCATTTTTTAAAAACCCTAACTTTACTTTCAACTTATTTACCAATGGAACTAACCCGATACACAAGAGTTTCAAGCTCTTACAATTTTTTTGCAGGTGTCGAAGCAATTATGATTCAAGAAAGCAACTTTCACACTTCTCAGGTTCACAAATTGAGCTCCACAACAATTTTGAATGTACTTCATTAATAAAAACATCAAGAAATCATCAAATTAACAAAAAAAGATGAAAGAATTTGTATACCACAAGGTCCTTTGTTTGTGGAGGAGCATTAATGGTGGAAGAATTAGATGCATTTTATTACATTCGTTAGCTCTACTTTAACAACTTAGAATTTGATTCATCCATGTGGAACAAATTTTAGTTGAAGCGGGCCTGGGTGTCTCTTTTACATTTTGTGATGATTAAAAAAATTGTGCACTTTTAGACATTTTGGCCCACCCATCCGCTTTAAATATAGGCCTAACACATGGCTTTACCTGGGCATCAACGGGGCTAAGGATAACTTTATAACTTTACTCCTTTTTCAAAACAAAGACAAAATTCTCAAAGTAACCTGACAATCTGCCTTCTCACTTTTCATTTTCGATGCAAGCTTTATCTAGTCGCGGCTTATTTTTACAATTTTACCCCTTTTTGAAAAAAAATATAAAAACTTCAAAATGACCCAATGACCCACCTCCCCACTTTTACGATAAAAAATGGCCATGTGTCATTTTTCAGGCCTTAGGCATTCCACTGATAGTTTTACATCTTTCACCATAATGCCTCAAAACACAAAAATGGCCTGCCTTCGTGCAACCTCTTGATTTGTGACAAGTGTACATCTTATGGGGCTAAAGTAGGAATTTTCTCCCACCACTTCATATTTTTTAATAGCCAATTAGAATTCATAGGAACTAGGGGACCAGTTTGACATTTTGCACAATATAATGAAAAGTGACAAGTTCACCAAATAGGTCCACCATGTGGCAACCAATTAGAAATGAACACATATCCGTGGACGTTGGGAAAAATATAACAAAATAAACATGACCATGGAAAAATAATCTGAAGGGGAAACCCCAACAATCGCACCCAAATTACAATTTTTTCCCTGTGGACATAGATACTGTAAACAACACAGAGCTCAACATGATCCATGACCATAGACAAAGATTTATGACATCAACCCAATAAAGGTGAAAAAAAATTGTGCATCCATACAGGGGGACAAAGAAAACTCTAAACCATAGAGACTAAAAAATTTTAAATGAAAAGGGTGAGATTAAAATGAGCACCAACAGGATTGATAGAGCATGCCACAATGTAACATTCATATTTTACCTTTTCATCTATTCAACAATGTTTATGGGAATACCCACAACATTTTACAATGAGGGAGTGGAATTTTCTTTTCTTCTTTGCTCTATTTTTATTAGTTCTTTTGATGGCGTAACGTGTATGTCTTGTGGACCTATTTTGTTTTAAGGGTTTTTTTTACTTCACAAAAAAAAATGTTTGTTGTTATTTAACGACCTACGGTAGATTAGATGAAGCTGAATTTCTTCCCACGTCCAAAAATTGATTAGGATTACTATATGGAGTTTTAGGAACAAAAGGACGAGATCTTACATCCATATGTCTTTTCTTCGACCTTGTTTTATCCTTGACATGAAGTTGTGGCCTATTCAAATTTCCTACAAATTGGTTAAACACAAAAAATATTCAAGTCCAAAAAGCATGTAGTTAGGTTCAAGAGTGGCCTATTATATCTCTTCCATGTTGTTTTTTGATGGATATGTGGTTTTCTTTTGTTGGTAAAATATATTTTTTATCACAAAATATTTCTCTTGCAAAGAGTTTATTCCAACCTCACACACATAATGGTTATGAGGTTGATCATAAGGATAACACCATTGAAAACCTTGGGCAATATTATTCTAGACTAGAACAACAAATTTTCCCAAGCTAGGGGTTGTATAAAGTTGTGTATTTAGATTTTTTGGCCTACTAGGAGAGTAGTTCTATACAAATCTCTGGCTTGGATTGTAAGATCCTTATTGCGGATAACCCTGAGGAGGGTTAGGATAATGTTTCTGGGATTGAACTTGTTGTCTCTTGAGGGAGACAATCTCATTTGTTGAATTTTTTAATTGGACACTAGGATTTCAATTTCTTCTTACTTCATAGAGAAACTAGATGTGGACATGGATGATAAAGAATATGTTTGAGTAGAGGGAACAATGGCTAGTTGGGTATCATGCAAAAACTTAGGGAAAATGGGCATTATCAATTTAGGGGCTAATTTTCCTCCTTGTATTAAAATTTTTTCATCCTTAATGGAAATTGTATAAGCATTTGGTATTTGAGTAGTACCCATATACTCAATCATTACTACTATATCAGAATTCAAATCTCTAAGAAAATATAGAAATACACCTTGATGGGTAGGTCTTATACGGACTTGAATTTTGTCCCATGTCTTTTAGAACCTGAAGTTGATATCCTCCATAATTTCACTTAGAGCACCTTGATTGTGGTAAATTTCTTAAGAAGATAAATTTTTTCCACCTTCTCATCAAATTGTTGACAATGGATGGTCCCAAGTTCATCCTAAGTGTGAATTTAAGCATTAGGTAAAATTGTATACCACTATAAATTATTTACTTTGAGAAATGACACCATAAGGCATACCGTGAAATAATCTTTCATGAATGTATGTACTGAACAGAAATTTAAAACGTCTTACATATGCTTTGTTGGTGTGGTAGATTTTTATCTTGTGAAGAAGGGTATACTCTTTAAGGTGACTAGTTAGATACCATGTTAAGCAGCCAAGAGAAATGGGTTACCGCCATTGCAACTTACAAATGGAAAATTCCTTTGATGTGTAATTAATAAAATTGGCATAAATTTTTTGAAAGGAAATGGAAATGGTCTACCTAAAGATAGAGTTTAATTTATTTTTTTTGAGCTTCCATAGATCTTTGTGGAGAACTTTCTCTTCGTCTTCTTCTTCATGGAGAGGGTTGTATATAGTCGAATGGTTCTCCTCTCAACAAATTTAGCCTCATTTATATCATTCTCATGAAATATATGGTTGAACTACTTGAAACCAGAGGATTTAAAATTTTGGAATCACCAAATGTGTTGAAATAATTCCTATGGAGGCTAAAACTACTGAGTCACACACCAAAACCAATTAGGAATGATTTACGCTCATCAAATTATCTTACTGGGCATGTCAAAACTGTTGGCACTCAAAATTGCACCCCGCCCTGATTCATGGGAGATCCAATATTATGAGGAAACATGGGACTATATCTAAGTGTGGGAATTACAGTTTGAGATATATCTATGGAGAAATTTAGCTTCCTTAGTTCTGCAGATTGCAAAAATCTACAAAATACAACCTATTCTACTATAAAACACTACTCTTAAAATAACCTACTTTAGTAAATACAAGGGACCATAGAGAGATATAAAATAAAAACCTAAGATAATAGGGGAGGTGATGAAACTAGAAAGAAAGTGGATCTCATCCTATTCCAAGTGACACAAATGTAAGTTCACAAAATTGGGAGCATGAATATACACATATATTCAATGAAACTAACTTAAATAATACGAAATATATAAGAGGGAAGAGTTATTCGTGAAAAACACAATGCATCTGAATTAAAGAGATAAAACAAAATTTATTTAATATTTATTTTGAATTTGACATGTAGAATTGAGGAAAGAGAATCTCCATTTGTTACTTACAGAGGTTGAAAGCATGAAGTTTTGAGTTCTCCAAAGTAAATTATAAAAAATACTAAGGAAGGAAATGGTATAAAAATCCATAAAATGTGTGAGAGAACTTACATTTATACTACTTGTGGAAGTCAGAAAGAGTGAGAGAAGGGAAAATAAAGGACTGCACAGCTGGAATCCAATATCCTAAAAATATGTTGTTGAAGCATGGATGCCATGATTTTTTATAGGATTAATTTGTAGTGCAAACATATATCCCTGAGGACTAATCCAATAACTACACCATGGTTCCTTTATTATATCACACACCATAAAATTTCATAGAAAAATGTCATACTTCATTAAATTATTTTTGTTGAGGTGTCTTTTTGTCTCATTTACAGACTAGTGTGACTTTAAGATCTTATGCAGGAGTTTGATGTTTTTTATGTTTTCCTACAAATTTACGTTGAGCCATGGTTCAATTTAGATTCCAAATGATGAGAGGAACCTCCTTTACTTGTTATTTCCTAAGTGTTCCTACACTCTTCCATCAGATGATTCTTCTATGTCATGGAGGCATTTCTCTCTTTACTTCCATGTGGAACTTACCCATAGCCATGTTCCTTTATTCCGCAGTACTGAAAACCCACATAACACTATCATTTTAGAAACCCATGGAACACTAGGATAATGTTTCGCAAATTCCAACTTTAATTTTCATTACCCCACAAGTCTTCAAAAATTATTCATGCACTATAACTTACAACTTTGTATACTTTATATTTGGTTCTACGGAACTAACAAACTCCACATAATGTTATATCTTCCAATACCACATGAAACTTTTTTTCCATACCATAGAGAACTAGTTGTTTTCTCACTTGTTTTACTTTGTTAATCGTCTCTTTAGCCAAGATTTGATTTTCTTATCCTTGATCCTATAAATACTAGTTTGATCGCATGAAATATGAACTTCTTCAAAGGAAGCACCAAAGTTTCCAAAATCTTCCTAATTCCTAAGATTCTCATTCCTTTATTCTATGGGTTAGGAGAACCCATAAAATACTACATTTTCACATTCCATAAAATAATTATTTAGTGTCTCGCAAATTTCCTGAGAAAACAGTGTCTAAATTCATCTTCGATTAGTTGTTCAAAATTACATGGGGTGTAATTTTTGAAAACATGATGACTTATAATAAAGTTTGAAATATAGTGTGAACCAAGTTTAGGTTTTACCATAAGAGGAATTCCTTAGGAATACTAGTGGTATAATAAGTGATCTTCTTATCAACCCTTATTTGTGTGTTAGGATTGAGTGAAGGGACTCTTACCCTAGATTGTTTGGGTTTCTTTGTGGATTATTTTAACCTGGGACATTCTCCTATACTATGGTTAGGTACATCATTTCTTTTAATACGAATGGGAAGAGTTGTGTCACTTCATACTTGTACTCTTACATTGATCTGAGCATAAGGCCTCATGAAATGTTCTTCGAGTTATACTATTCTCCTTTTGAAGTGTGTAGATTAGGAGTAACCTAGAATTTGTAGAAGGATGGGGATCAAAAAATTTGTTATGGGATAAGTAACTCATTTATGAACATCTCACTTCCAAGTAATAAAGTCTAGTGTGCATTTTGTGTCAATTTTGAATGGGACACACTTAGACCTATCCTTTGTGTTATGAATCAAAATTGATATTCAGATTTGAAATAAATAATGAGAATAAAATTTAGAAGCTACTAATTAATTGAACCATAGAATGAAATGAACCTAGTTTGCAATGTGGAAATGTGTGATATAATGACTTCAACTATGCTTCTGTAATGGTAATACCTTTGAATAAATAAAATTTGATGCATACAAAATAAAAAATTTAAACCATGAATTCATCAAATAAATGCAAATGTAAGTGTTAGTGTTTATGTTTCTTTTGATCAGTGTAACTATTTTAAGTGTTGCATCAAAATTGCCATTTTTAGTTACATTTTGAGTAGTGAAATTATGGGCATTATAATTTCTTCATGTATCTAACTACAAGAGGTATCTCATGTCATTTTATATTAGTCTACCTTTAAGTCAATTTCCCCAATTTGAAACAGTCTTTGGTCCATGTTACCTAGGTTCATTCCTTGAAATGTGTGGTTTGAGTGTAAGGATGTAAATAATTAGTTCGCAAGGTGGTATCTAACATTTTCTCCAACAAATGGGATATCATCTATCCTTTTTCATCAGTTTATCAACACATTATTTAAAATATATGTCTTAGTTATCATTGTTTTGTGATATTTCTAAAGGTTTTCCCCTCATCCTTCCCTTATGTATTTCCTCATTTTTCTCCCTTGCCCATATATGGGGGTCTGGACTCTAATGGTCATCTTTTGGATTATACATAATTCATAAAAACCCATATCAATAAAAAATTTTAACCAATGTCCCTCTATAAGTAGTCCTCATTTCCATTAAGCTTAACATCATTCACTTTCACAAATAATTTCAATTCAACTCTTTACATCTTTAGTCAATACGTATTTTCACTTCCACTGACATTGGTCAGACATCACATCCCTCATGTGGTTAAATCCATCTCATCATATACACATATTTTGAGAAGTTTTTTTGTACATACAAGAATTTATATTGCATTACTAACCACCTAACCAAAGGTATCTTGTAATCTAACCATAATTCCAACAATTTTATCCCTTTCTTTCAATAAGTGTTTATAAAACCTAGGTTGTGTTCTTTTGATGGTATGCATGTTCTACTTTTTATTATTTCTTTAATCATTTTAATATGTTTCAATCTCAAATAATTATTTATATGGGCTTCAATAATCATTCCTTTTCATCGTATATATTAGGAAAAAATATCTATTGTTTCTTACATTATTTAGTGGGTGTAAGATAAATAAACAAGAGTCACAATGCAATTAGTCCCTATCACAGCTTAGAAGTATCACACTAATCCTAGCATGAATGAAAATCCTCATAGAATGGAGGAGAATATTGGTTCTGTATATACCTAATTTTTCACATGTGCTAATAACCAGCCTCCTAAAACTGAAGTGTTAAAAGACATAGAAGGGCACCAATAAAGACCTTTCTTGAGTGCAATTTTCACAAAAAAATAATGACTTAAAATCTGCACTTTGATAATTTAACATATACACAAAAGTATTCCATTAAAATGCTAAATAATGAAAATATTTTGGTAATTCATGAAAATCCAAGAATAAGTTCATAACGATATGTAAAAGGGACATTCAAGGATATGAACATATATCATCTATTGGAATAATATTTGAGGTATGCCTAGATATCTCTCCAAGGATCACTTTCACATTAGCTACACTTTCTTCCATAGTAGTTTCTAATTCAAAAACTATGACTAGTCTCAATTACTCTAAAAGTTCTTTAGCATCAGTATGCACATATAATCCAGTGTCCAATACATCATATGAATTACCTAGTTAATTCCAAACTGATATGGAATACAATAAACACATCCTATTAAGTGACAAGAAAGGGAATATAATAATATGTGGAATGAAATAAATGCAAAAAAATTATCCCAAGAAAATGTAATGCAAATTCAATTCAACAGATATATAAGAAAAGAAAGTGGGAACAATTTCCTTAAAACATGACTATTTGGTTATGTGGAATTCAATCTGAATTATGTTTTACTTCCAAAATATGAAAGAAAACAATAATTACAATTTCCCTCTCCCAGGATTGTAGGCTTTGAATTTTTTAAAGGCATTTATTTATATATACTTAGGCTTCTCTATACTTGTAGTTGTTGACATTTTGATGGAAATTTGTGCACGGTTAGAGATGATTAAAGAGGATGGTGATATATTTCAATTATCAAACAATTATGAGGTTATATTATGCAACATGTTTGTTAAAGTTCTAATTAAAATTCAGTTATCAGACATGGTATTTTTAATCTTCATAGAAATGTAAAAACTAAGAATTTGTCCCAATATTGAGACTTGGAATTGCGTTCTTGAGGCCCATTGTAAGAAAGGTAACCTTCCAAAAGTGAGCAAGTTCATGTGTAAAATGCATCAAACAATTTCATCTACTGATGTTGTTACCTACGATTATCACAGTTGAAATATGAGATAAATTTGCAGGATTCGAACACAATGACAGTAGAGGAACAAACTATTTAGTGTAAAATGTTGAAATTAGCAGTAAAATATTTATAATATCAAAACCCACAATTGAATCAGGAAAAGGTAGATGGAATAGAAATTTCTATGAAAAGAGGTGGATTAACTATTTGGAATGTACATGGAATTTATATACATAGCTTAATCTAATACAAAGTGGAATTTTAGTTCACAAGTGAAATTTGAATTTACAAACAACAAAAGGAGAAAAAAAATCGTTGTTGCAGAGGTTTCTACCTATGTAGGACTATTTATTTCAAATATTTGACTGTATATGGCATGTACAAAGAAGGGTGAACAACAAAAAAACATTTGCATTATAGGATTATAGATTTCTATGTGAATGTACCATTATATAGAATACAAAAAATAAATTAACGTTAATTATATATGATTTTTGTTAAGTGTAATTTTACAGAGAGTAGGAACTATTGTATAAATATGTTTACATACCTCACTAGTGGAGGGAAGTTTTGATGTTGAGAATGACATTTCTTTGATTGAGTGTGAAGACACCTTGCAGCGTGAATTGTTAAAGTAGATATAGAATTGCACTTTTGTTTTTTATGTATTCTTCATGAGTTTTTGGTGGGATTAAGGGAAAGGTTTTAGCCAGTGGAGGACCAAAAATTATGCATTTGATCTTTAATTTTTCTTTGTTATATTGCAAACTAGATGATGTGCATAATGAAGGGCAGATTCTTGATTGCAGTTTGCATAATTTATTGTAATTTGCTTTGGTGCAAAAGGAGTTTCAATTTTGGAATTACATTTTCTCCATACAATCTCAATTGGCTTGGAATATACATTTGGAATCGACAATTTCCCTTGTAGCTGATGGGCCAAAATATAAAAGACTAATTGCATGATAAGAGATAGAGAATGGAAAGCAAATGCAAGTTATAAATTGAATTTAGAAAGTGATCAAGTTGACATTTTTCTTTCCTCATTCATTTCATTAAGTAGTGTTTATATCTCTTTGAGTGTTTGTTCTATCTTCAGAGTGCTTATAAAGGTAGAATGGCATGTTCTCAATGCTTTATTATGACCATTACCCTTGACCACATTCTTGAACAAGTAGATGGGGAATTCATTTTTGTGGAGATATTGTTCAAATTGCATGAACATAGTTGAAAATGTCTCAAACAAGTAGATATTTGATTGTATAGAATGTGGTAATGATTAGTTTATATTTGCAAAAATAAGGGGAAAATTAATTAAAATGATAGAGATTGTAAAGGTAGTAGTCATTGCCACTGCTTTTTCATCTATACCATTCATGTCTTTAATTTCAAATGTAAAATATGCCCCTATTATTTTTGTTGTGATTACAATAGCTACAATTGTGCCTATTGCAAATATGTCTTCACTAATTAGGATTTTTTAAAATTTATGTGTCTGGTATGAATTTGTACTCTATGAAGATTTGGGGTATGTTATCTATGTTGGTGGTATCATTCACTAGCAGTATGCAGTCACAATCTCCTCGATCATAGCTGGTTTTTGGCAATGTGATAAACTTTCTGATGCGTACTGCCCTTGATGGTATAAGTTTTTGTTGATGGTCTTCAATATATTATCTGGTCCCATTCAGCGTCCCTTTCATTTCACCTTCCTTTTTTGTTAATTCTTCATGTAGGAGTTGTTTATTGATATCTTTGTGAAGTTTTGTTTTGTATGTGACAATCACATTACCTTCGAAAACATCTCTAATTTTGTAGCTATTCAAATCATAATTTGATGTCAATGTGCAAGGTGATGTGTTTCTCTTGAGAATATCAGTTGAGATGATATTAAAATGTGGAGCTTGTTGTGTTAAGTATGATAATTGATTCGATTTAATTTGTGTGCCTTTTAGCTTGATTTTGTTTCTCCTCATGTGCTTTGTCTATCTCAAGTAACCTTTTAATTTTGAGTATTCTACAATAATTTGATGTTTTGGTATTAAAAACATAAGCAATATACTTTTTATACTATATGTGATTTTGCAGATGGAATTTATGTCAATTTTTCAAGAACGTATAAATAATTTAATGTTAGATATTGGAGAATAACATGAGTGCATTTGTTTTTAATTATGTTGATGGAGAGTTGATAATGCGTTCGATTGGGTATGTCTTAGTTGTTTGTATGTTTTACATAAATGTGATTGGTTGTTGGTGAAATGTGTTATTTTATTTGGATGTGATGAGGGTAATAACATAATGATCAGTCTAATACACATCACTTCTGAAAATTTGGTATTGATTGGTTTATCTATTAGACCATATGTGATCAATAGTGGTTGCTTGTAGTGAATTACGCTTTTGCATTATGAAGTAGATGTTTTTGTTATTCATATGATTTTCAAGTTCTTGCACTTTTTAATTATGTTTTGTGATGTTTATGTTGAAGTCACTAACTACCTATATGTCCTCAACTGCAATTCCATCTACAAGATCTGGATCAATGATGGCTATGATGTCTTCGATTTTAGTGTTTAGAATGACATATTTATTTATAAACAGTGTATATCGGTTGTCGATTGTAAAAATGGTTAGAATTTATTCTACATTTTTTCTTTATAATGTTTTGTGGTAGATTCATGGATGATTTTGTTTATATTAGTCAACTGTCCATGTATGTGGTACATGGAAAAACAAAATTTGTATTTAAATAGATTTTATTCCCTGAAATTTTGCATGTGTGTTTCTTGAAAACATAATATGTCTGAAGACATTAAGTCATGGTCATTTAGTATATCTTACAAGTGTGCTTTTAGGCTCATTATGTTCAATGTAGAAATTATAATATGGTTGCTTGTAATAGCCACATCAAGATCAAAATATAATTTCCACATTGCCATTGTTTTGAGGTGTTCCATCTCAATTGATACCTTTTTTTTAATCATAAAATTATTCATTATGATATGGGAGAGGAGGAATAACAATTATTTGTTTTTTACCCATGATAGTGTTGTCTATTCAATTCCATGTTTTTGTACTTCAAATGGATAAAATGCAAATCCCTCGATTGTTAGTCATTGTGACCTATGTATTGTTCTTGCACATGTAATTTTAACAAGAAATTGTTTTCTTATTGTTAGGGTGCATTTTATTTTTGTAGTTTGTATTGTCTTTGCTACTCACATAATAGGAACCCAATATTGTAGAATGTCATTGTAAAAGAATTTGGAATGTTTTCTTTCTTGGGAATGTCTGATTCTTGGATCATTTAATTTAATTCACAATATGTTTGTTCCATGTTTTTTGGTGTAAGCTTTGAATGTTCCATCCAATCCATTTACTATGTCATCTTGTATGTCATAATTTATAGCATATATATCTACTAACATCTTAGGTTTAAAGTAAATTTTTTGAGGAAGTGTTTCCGATCGAGTATATATTTTTTTTTTCGTATGTGTTTTCCTCTTCATTAATTACATTCAGGATAATGATGTTTTTGGGAACATTCAACAACATTATTTGATTGTGTGCTTCAAAATCTTTGTTCTTAATAAATAGGTTTGGAAATGTTGCATCATTAGGGGGTGGCCATATATAGTTGTTGTTAATATAATATAATTATATTTCTATTTGAGACCATGTTCTCATTATATTGAGGATTGCTACAAATATCTTGTCTTCCTTCCGCATATTTGTTTACAATTCATATACTTTAATGTTCTCATTCCAAAAATTGTATGGTATTGTCTTGTCATCAATTTTTTGGGTGTTCGAATAATACACAACCATGGACTGGTTGCACTTGGTGTAGGTCTCTGCAAAATATCATGTTTAAATTCCCAAAGTTTTTTTGCGGGGTATGCATTTCATTTCTCATTCGACTATTAATGCAGTAAAACAGGTGTCCTCCCACTAATGATATCTCATCTATTAGGACTACTTGCAGTTGATCATATTACTTTGAAAAAATTTCTGGAGTGTCTATGCTCAATGGAGTGGGGTATGATTTATTACATGGTAGGAGAAATGTTGATTGTAGAGTTACTCCACCTGCATTGTATGCATATTTTACTATGAATGCTAGTATTAGAACCTTTATTTTGAGTAGTTTTCTTTCAATGAAGTCATTATAGGTTTGAATTAGAAACTCATATATGGCTCTCGAAATCAATTTCTTCCATGTTCCTGCACCACCTATTAATAATATATGTATTGGTATTGTAGGATTGTTTTGTTTCTAAATTTTTATGTCCTTTAGGATGGCTTGTTGTTCTCTATTTAACATTCTCCTTTTTTTAGTATTCATTATTATCAACCATGAATGGATGTTTTCCTATTTCAAAGGACTCGTAATAAGATTTCTTTTCATGAGGATGTTGCAACAAAGAAAAACATGATTTGAGGTCATAGTTTTCAAACAAATATTCACAATTTTTTTGATTCGGGGATGGTTTATCTGTGAGGTCATTAAAATTTTCAAATTCTAGTTATATTTGATCAAGGTCTCCCCATGATGCATTGATGTTTTAGTTATATTTTGGCATATTAATATTAAATGTTTTTTCATTAATTGCATATGCATGTCTCCATGTGGATAACTCTTGTTTCAAGGTCTCCTCACTTGTTTTGAAGGGAACATGTACAACAATAATGCTTCTCTACGATAGTTGTCTAAATCTGTATGTTTATTGTATTTGACAAATCTAATAATACGTGGTTTTTTTATTTTCAAATTTTTTGTGCCCTTTCTACTATATTCAGAAGCAAATTGAGAAATGAAAATGTCTTCGAGTCTAATATTTCTTACAAATATAGTGATCTATTAGTGAATGACATATTATTTTTTCTGATTTGTTTGTTTCATGGGTCATAAAACCTGGAGGTTTTAGAACAAAAGTTCTTTATTCTGGTGGAGATGTATTTGTGTATATGCATTTTCTAGAGATTCCATTGAAATGTATAGAAAAAATTATGTAAACATCTTATTGTGGCACACTGACATTTGTTGTGAATTGAGTAATGAGTTTCCAATTCTATGAAGTATTTGAGTGTCATCAATGTTTGTCTCAGCATACTCTTTGCGTATTGTTTTGAAATCATTTTTCATTGACCAATCTATCTTTGTCATGTAATCTACATACAATAAGATGTTGCAGCGTAACCGTTGATAATAAATTTAGCATTTGTATTTTCTTTCCAAAAATGTGGAATTTTTCTTGAGAAGGTATTTTCCCATATTTTTGATGGACTTCATTTCAAACAAATTTTCGATTGCTTAATTGTACTTTCTATTGCCTCTATGTAGTCATTTTCACTTAGTTGTAATTTTTGTAAAAAATCTAGAATGTTAATTAATTTTCATAGTTGGTTGCTTCTAGTGTTGCATATATTTGTTTTGCATTTATGATTGCAAGATCATTTTTGTCAATAGATGGTTCTAGTAATAATTTTAGTTTCATAGACGTATTTAGGAATTTTTATTTGCATTGTTTTTGTAGCTTTTGGTATGGTGGTGTGTATGCATGTTATCTATTTATAGAGGGATAATGTTGGTGTTACGAGTTATGTGTTTGTCCAAAAATTAGTCAATGCTTGAATTTTTGTCTTTTCCATATATTAGTGTATTTTTATCCATAACATGAAGTGGGTATGTTGGTTTCCTTGATTTTCAAATTTTTTGACATGGAAGTGATCTTGTACTTTTCCAAAGAAGGATTCATCTTAGTAAATAATTTGTCTTAAGGCTTCAATTTTATGCTTTTTTGGTGATAATTTTTTTTTTATATGGGAAATTAGGTGTCTCCACCAACATTCATGGGGCTACACCCCTCTGCATTGAATGATTCAGATCCCATTGTTGAAAATAAACTAATCCTAAACCTATCTAAATGTTTTGTGTGGCCAAATTAGTTGTGGATCACACAGGGACACTCCACTAAACTTATGGCAAAGTACTTGTACAAGGTACAAGGGAGGAAATTACAACAATGAGGGGAAAGGAGGGAAATTAGGCAAGGAATATTACTATCGTGATTAGACTATAGATCTCACACTAATTAACCAGAGTAGTTCAACATTCAATAGAGTTGAAAGAAAAATGAAGCTATCTAGTTAGATAGAAAAACCTAGACACCAAGTTCTCATATTCATATATCAAAGATACAAATGTCTTGCATCAATATACTTACAAAGTGTATGAAAGAGAGAAGTGGAAGAAACACAATATGCTTATAAAAACTATGTTTATTTCGTTAACGATGAGAGGAAACCATGCGTAAAAAGTTACACACATTCACACATATCAGAAATTAGAAAATATATTCCTTGATTGACATTTACAAAATTTGTACAAAGCAAGGGAAAAGAAGAAATCATGTAGAATAAATGTAGCCTTATTTCATGTATATGGATAACTCAAATTCCAACAACATATTACAATCCACTATTTCTATAAAGTACATAATTTTTCAAAATGCATTTTTTTGGATCCCTTGGACTGGAGAAGCCATCCCAATTTATAGCAATGTGGATTAACTCTTCACATACCCCCCACATGACTCTTTGTTACCTCATTCAACTCCTGACTTTTCACCTTCCTAGGAAGTGAGAAATAATTTACCTTTATATAAATTAAAGGGAGTTTTGCAATGTTACTTTATGAAGTCACTTAAGTGAATGAGATAAAATACAATGAGTATGCCCAACAATGAATTAGATAGGGGAGCGAAAGAAGAGTGGTAAAGAGAAAAGGAAGGAAAAGCTTCCGCATCCAATGAAGAAACCTCCAAAAAAGAAGAACCTTACTGAATCATGCCTCTTGATGGTGGATCTCTATGATGGGTTCCTTTTCCTTGAATTTCTTGATGAATTGATTTATAAAAGATGTAAAATTGTCTACCCCTAGAATGCAAATGCAACCCAATACCTTATTCCATGTCTCAGAGACACCATTGATCCTTTTACATTGATGAATACATTCTTCTTGATCCATTACAATTACAAAAATTAAACTCCTGATGTCATCCAGGGACTCTAAATTATCTTTATTGAAGGAAAGAGAGTCACCTACCTCCTTCTTTAACATCTCTTGAAATTAAATGATGATTTCCTCTTATGACGAGTATTTAGTGAGTAGAAATAACTCAAAGCTTTGAACACAATGGTACACTTCATTCAAGATTATAGAAACCTGACACCCATGGGAGTCCAACTCAGATATAGCCCTTTTGGGCATTGCATACTGTGCATCCATGACATGGATCTAAACCTAGGACAAGTCTTCAGAAATTGATGCAAACACTTCATTTCCCATAAGGGTGTGAAAATTGAAAGTACTCATTTCAGAATCTAGTGGGAGTATCCCCTCCAAATAACTGACCTCTTTTACAAATTCCTCCTCCATATTGTTTACTTCAAACAATTTTGCACGAGCATATTGGATGAAAAAAATGATGTCTTGACATAATTCCTTTCATTTCTCAATGATTTCCTCAATCCACTTTTCATATGATTTTCTCCACATCATGTATTCGTGTGCTTTCTTGATTTCCTTGGGGTCGATGCTGCTGATTGGGAGAATATCTTCGATTAGAAGGGGAGATGTTGATTCAGCCGTAGAGAAGGGTTAAAATAAGAGGAGAGGTGGTTTCTTTGAACAAGTGCATGTATTCTTCGTGAGAAGATTAACCTAATGAGATACGGTTCAACTCATAGTTAGATGGAGTCACTTCCTTCGTGGGATTATCAGTCTTAGGCATGGAAACTTCAACATATTGGTTACTTGAGGTTCCATTGAAGAACCGAGAAGATATATAGGATTTCTTTATTTTGACCTAATGAGATACTATTCAATTCAAATAAATTTCTATTTTTGGAAAGTTTTTTTTTGTTTTTTTCATTTTTGACATTCTGACCCACGTGCTCTAGTTTTCTATTTGCATGTTTTCATTGTTTTTTCTTCTGGAGGGAGTTTTCCATTTTTGGAAACTTACTAAAAATGGCAAGTGTAAACTAGTGGCACTTGTTTTTTTTAATCTAAAAATCATCATGTCATATTGATGAGAAAACTCTGGATTCTTTATGGGTTTTTGATTTGGATGCTCTGTACAAATTTTCAAGTCAAACTGCTTCCCAAATTGATAGAAAATGAAGGAAGAACACCCTATGGCACAAAATTTAAAATGGATGACATTAAAAATCAGGGATGTATTTAGAGGTTTTGTTTTTTAAAAATTCAATATTTTTAGATGATAAATATTTTCTCCAAGTTTCACTGGCATTCGATCACCGTCTCATTACTTCTGAGAAATTCTTCATTGTTTGGCCCTAGGGTTTTTGATAGCTCACATTCATGGATTTTTCTCAAATTTATTCATTTTTTCATGTTGCAGTAGTATGGAATGATGGAAGAAATTTTTTGAGGTGGTAACAATTTTGGGGAAGTAGCAGCAATGGCAAGGTGAATAAATTATGGTATTTGGAGCTTTCAAGGACATGTGTGCACGAAGCAGTGGTAGCAGAAGGAAGTAATTAAAAAGTTAGAAATTTTTCATATTTTGATATTTAGGAATGAGTCACAGTTTCGTGTCACAATTTTAAAAAGTCCTTCGGACATTATGTACAAAAAAAATTCAGCCCATTCCTATTGGGCGAAGTGTTGTAGTGTGATTGGCTAGAGTGGTGAGCATGGAAAAGAAGCTTGCGGGCATAGACTTCCAAAAGGGGCTCAAAACTGGTCACATTAGGGTCCAGAGGCTTAACTGGGAGGGGGAGAAATTTTATTGCACCATATTTCTCAAATCCTTGGGAAATTTTGTATAAAAAAAAGTTCCCCTCTCCCATGAGATTAAATTTCAAGGCAGAAATTTGACTAACTGTTGGGGTCGTACCTTGGAGAGATGCTTGTCGAGACCATATCTTGAGTTTTTGGAGGATTTTCCTGATGAAAATTTATATTATTTTTCATTTATATGGTCTTATAAATCCAATGGTGGGGATTTCAGCTCTTTATTCTTAAATTTACTCCCTTTAAAAAAAAATTCTTCTGACTCCAAGGTTGTGCACATCAATAAGAGGTTGTAGAAAGAGTTTTCCTAAGTTTTGTGAAAAATATTAAATTTCCATCTTATAGGGCTCTAAATAATGTTTTTGAAGATATTTATTTTGAATCCTAACTCCTTACGGAGGCCCCAGAATCACTTCTCGAACCTCAACAACAGTTTGGCACTGTGCACTGCTTAAGCCTCCAAGACCCACTTTTGCTGAAACTACTAAAAATTTCCAAAACCTCCCAGAATATTCCAAAACTGATTACACAACATTCTTATATCTTTGATAAACATCCCTCATGATTTTATGAATTTCATTCCATTCTAGAGGGTGTGTACCATCTTAAAGAAGACTAGAGAATACCCTTTCCTAAAGCTTGTCACAGAGCCAGTCTTGATGTATCTTGCTCTAGACACACTTGAAATGACCGGTTACCCATAAATCAACTATGAGCACACTAACATGAAACATTGGAATACTTATATATATTGTATAGGACTGACTTAGGGATTAGGGTGATATGAAGGAGGGCTCAGAATGACCTTTGAGAAAAAAATTCAGGTAGGGTATGGTTGTCATGCTTGAAATTTAGGATGTTTCTTGTTGATTATTTGCATGAAAAAAGTCTTGTAATAATGAGAGAATATCACATGGTCTTTTCTAACTAAGGATTCTATGTCTTTTGTGTCAAATCATTGAAAGGAACATGCCTTATGTTTTCTACTATGATTTTCATGCAACATAGCCAATGCTTATGTTAAAGGCGTCTAACAATGTTCAACTCTTGTGAAAGTTACGAATAGTGTTAAAGGCCCTAATTTCCATATCATTTCAAATGCATTTCTCCTTAATTGATTAAATTAATTAGGTGAAATACATAATTTTTGGAAGTCGACATATCCAACATCAGATTTTAGTATCATTTCTAGGCTTGGCTTGTACTTGACATCTTTTGCTAGAAACTTTCAACTTTTTAATTGAGCTTTTCTAATTCTTATCCTAATAGTAGAAGTCACTTGGTTTATAATAATTCTCATGCATTTGAAGAATAGGTTCATTATGTGGTATGGAAACATGTGATTAGTATTTTTTACATCCCCTTGTGCTATTTTTTAGTAGGAGTGTGTTTTTATGATGTAGTCACTATGAGGGTCTCCAAAAATAAGTGATGGGAAGTTCATTTCCTCAACATACTTGTATTTAAATATGACAAGTGGTTATTTTCCTTCTACAGGTGCAAATTTAATCATCTTGTAGTGAAGGTTGCAGATAGAGGTGGAATATGTAAATGTATGCACAATAGTTTTTGTCTCCAATTCATATTCGTTGCCACTACGCGTGTTGATTTCATCACTCAAATTGTATTATTATTGACTTGTTGTTTCTTCATTACCAATCATTTGTTTCTAATTATTTTTTATCTTGACATTACTCATTTTTTAAAATCTTCTCTTGCACAGTTCCTTTAAAGCATGAATAATTATGTTTGGGTAGACCTTACCCTCTTGATATGAATTTTTATATTACAGTGGCCTCTTAAGCGATACAACAATATTTGTGTTTTCATTAATGCTTCATGGGAGTGATTTTTATATGATGTAAATGTTTTATTGCAAGTTTATAATTACTCTAGTCAGTCTAAGTTGTGGTTTTTTATATCCCAAATGTCATATTTCTACAAATGTAATTTTGAGGGACACAAGTTATTCTTCTAAGTTTGTAAATTGAGCCACATAAGACAAGGGTGTATTAAAGTAGACGTGGTGTGGTGTGGCATATATTGGAGGATTTCCAACCCAATTTTTTGCACACCAGGTAAGTGTGTTTACATGTAATTAAAATTTTATGATATTTTTGTTGTTTTCATATTTCCCTAATGTATAAACCCCTCTTAACACATATACATTATTTAAAACAAATTAACACATGCCAAGTCATAAATTCCTTCTTTAAATTGGGCATGGACCCCAACAATTTGCAGTGTAATGTGGCGATGCCACCACTTCATAAATGCACTTAAGTTTGGAGTTTGTTTTGTGCATCTAGTAAATGCCACGTATTTTTTCAAAGATACTTTGCAATAATTAAAACTCTTAATTCATGCCATGTTTGGTGGGTGCCTCCATTTAAATCTCTTTGATGGCATGTTTTGTGGGTGTCCATATTTTAAGTGATTGGATTAACATTTAAGATCCCAAATAATGACACATAGGTTACATTTAATTTCCAATCTTCATCGATAACTCCTGCATGACTGAAGGAAAATATGGGAAAATTTTATACGCCCTTCCAAGACTTATTTTTGTATACGGATTCTCGGTATTCTATGCGTGAATGTAATCCTCCTCACCACTCTTCTAAAATATTTCCATTTTTATTCACAGTATTTGTAGTTCACTTCAGTAGATCTTTTCTTCCTCTATTGTTCATCATTTTTTTCTACCATACCATGCACATTTATTTTTTAGATCTCACTGTAGTGTGTGTGTTTAACACTAAATGCCACCATTATTTCAAAATTTCATGTGCATTTGATTTTTATTGTTCTTGTAGCATATGTACTTTGTAGAGATGAGCAGAAAAATTTCTTCCTTGCTTTTTTTGGTGAATTTTTACCTGAAATAGAAGTTCCATAAAAAGGCATGCAAGGATTAGGGTAATTATAGGAACACTAAGTGAAGCCATCGAATATTTAAAAAAGTTTTTTTAAATTTGTAACAGAGTAAAAAATGCTTGTAAATTCATGTCACAGTTTAAATATTTAACAAGGGTTTTTTAAAATTACAACACAGTTAACTGCACCCGTATTTATATGTCATTGTATGTTGTATCTTACTTCTTATTTTCCCAAATATTCTTCTATTTTTAATTATTTCATCTTCACCTTGTGAAATTCTTATATTTGTTGTAATCTTATTCCATAAAATTATTATATTTTAATTTTTTATTGTGTCACATCAATATTAGTTCACTCCATGTGTTAGTTAATTGAAAATTTCTGATAATCTACATATGAGTTTCATTTGAGTCCAAATCCTGCACCATCCAAGAAAATTCCAAATATTTAGTTTCCTGATCTCCACTACACCAATTAAAAATCTAATTAATCTCAAAATATTCATTTGAAATCACCAATTTACACCTTACCCAATCATAAGACTTTTTGATACCCAATTTTACAAATTTCTTTCCTCCTACTTAGAATCTCATGGGATATAGTTATTCCAATAGAAATTAGTGTTCTATGAAATCCCCAAATATATAGAGTATTTTTTTGAAATCCCTAAATAGATTTATTTTGCAACCAAAGGAATAGTCTTTTGTTTTGGAACCAAAGACAAATATATCTTCTCATCTTTTATCTCACACACATTCAGCTATGGACTTAGGATATTTATCTTAATCTGAGTATATTGAAAATCACAGTAGATAAATTTGGAATATCTTTTGGAGGATATTTTGTTGCATAAAGTAAGAAATATTGAATAGCATAGAAGACAAATTTCGAGTGCTTGATGAATTTTTTACATAGGATCTCATAAAATCATGAATACAGGTTTTTCATAGAGCCAAAGAAAGATCATAGAAAAAGCAATGTTAAATGTGTGATAGGAGCTTGCAATCAAAACTCAAACTAGTCTTATTCTAATATTCTTAGTGAAAACTAGAGAGTAGACACACAAGTAAAAAAAGTGAATATGAATATGATTCAAGGGAAGCCAACATGAAATTTAAAATCAGTATCATTCAAAGCAATATAACAATAAGGATATGATTATATCTAATCTCTTGAATGTAATAAAAAAATTATTAGCAATACCAAAAACATGGTGCGCCTCAATATAATAAATCCCCATCTAATCTGAGAGGAAAGGGTATAAGTGTTATGGAAAATACCTCAAGTTGTGAAAAATAAAAACAAACTACTTTTATCAACATTAAACAATGTATTTGGTTACCAACATCAATGATAGTTACCTCGAAGGAAAAACTACATTGCAAAAGACCATATCAATGATCCTAACTCTTAGTAGTCTTTTCCTTAAAGCTTCTCAATCTTCAACACCTTCTTAACAATATTTTGTGCTTATTCCATCACATTTATGGGTCTTAATTGATACTTTTATTGCCCAAAATTTCATAGAAACTTGAGTCATCACATTTCGAATTGCAACATTTCCTGTTATTGGTGGCCCTTTTTTTGTTTTACAAATTTTAAAATTCATTCGCATTTGGAAAAATACCTGTTTTGAAAAATAGTGTTGTCAAATTGACATTGTCTTTTTCATTGTGCAGGTACCTCTAGTAAAGGAACATAAAAAAAATTCAAATATTATAACACACAACAACATGTGTGTATGAAGATGAATATTTTATGAATTTGCATTTTTTTTGTGTATTTAAAAGTGTTAAATTTAAAATTGAATTTTTTTGAATGGATAATCACAAAATAAAGCACAATCAATGATGTACAGAAAATCTAATCATACAAAAATACCATAAAATATATAGAGTGTACTATAATAAAATCTATGATGCTCTATCTAAGAATGATCTTCTTCGAGATCAATCATACTACTATAGAATGGGGACTGCCTATTTGACACATTTCAAGTTCTACTCTATTTTTGATACACGTCGTTAGAATTAAGAAATTGACTTATTAACCATTTCTTGATTTTCTTAGAAACAGGTGATACAAATACACTTAAATCATACAAAATTGAACTAGATACATATAAGTTGTTCAGATTGCATAGTTTAAATGACACTGACACATATTTATAAAAAATGTGACTCTCGGCATCACCAGAACAAATTGAGAAAGAGCATGGAATTTGGGAAAACAATTTTTATATAAATTGGCTATCATCATGGCTAAACATAAAAATACACATTTGGTCATTGACAAGAAGGAGTAAGTACCTTCAATTCAAATAGCAACCAAATGTTATTATGTATTCCATTTTATTCAACAACAACAATCCAATCTTTGGCCATTGTGAACCTTTATTTTGTAAAAAACACCACCATACTGATACTCTAATTTTAAGTTGTTAGAAAATAAGGGATTAAATATGTGGAATAATCCCTCATAGAATCAAAACATTAGAAACTAATATGCAGAAAATATTACAGATCTTAAATAAAAGTGCAGGATAAAAATAACACAACAAAAAGATACAATATTTAATGTGGTTCACCAACTTTGGGCTACGTCCACCAAGAATCACTTGCTCATATTTTATTATAGACCAGTGCTCTATCAATAAAATTCCTAGATCTGTTTGGAGCTATGCTCAACAAACTCTATAGAATTCACACCTAAATTCACACACATCTGTAATGTTACATTAACCCTACCATATGCAAAAAACCACATAAGTAGACAACTGCTTAAGTATTTTTACAAAACTGTGGGTATCAAAACCATGGGCCAAAACCGTCCCATAAACTTATGGATCAAAAATCTAGCCCATATGAGAAAAGCACGTTTCCTAGTGCATTGGACACGTTTAAAGGCCAAACAAAATATACAGTACAGTACTCTTACTGTACAGTCTTCAACACTTTCTCACATGAAAATAGGATCCACAACCTAACATAAGTTTTATCCTATCAACAACTTGCAACAACCTTCAACTACATTGGCAATGCATCCTACCTACAATACATGCATGTGAACTATATAGAAAAAATATGCGTACATTTGATTATGGAAATAGCCTATTTTCTTCGGTCTATGAATTGTTGCATAAGGAGTTTGATGTGAAATGCATAAGGTGATATTTAGCATAGTCTCTTTGCAATGTGATTTTGTTAATAAACACAAAGGTGATTATATGGATACATACATATTTAGATTACAACTTGATAAAAATACAGAAAAAGTAACCAATCAAGCATATATAGTGAACTTTGGCCCTTCCTAATGGAGTAGGCAATATTGAGGGGAACAATTTATGCTTTGTATGGTTTTCCACATTGCTTGCTATAGAAATATGAATATGTTCTTTACAAAAAATTAAAAATTCTAATGTGTTCTACAACTGTGTGTAACCATCATCAACATATAACATTATGTGCTTTGACATAGACACAAATAAAATACAATACAACATTGCTTCCACTAAGAAACCAACAATAAAAATTCAAAAAATGAAATGCATCATACGAAACCATAATAAACCAACCAGAAACCATATTAAACATGAACCAACACCTTATTCACCTACATCTACATACATTTGATTATGGAAATAGCCTTTGTTGCATAAGGAGTTTGATGTGAAATGCATAAGGTGATATTTAGCATAGTCTCTTTGCAATGTGATATTTAGATTACAACTTGATAAAAAATACAGAAAAAGTAACCAATTAGCAAGCATATATAGTGAACTTGGCCCCTTCCTTATGGAGTAGGCAATATTGATTTATGCTTTGTATGGTTTTCCACATTGCTTGCTATAGAAATATGAATATGTTCTTTACAAAAAATTAAAAATTCTAATGTGTTCTACCAACTGTGTGTAACCATCATCAACATATAACATTATGTGCTTTGACATAGACACAAATAAAATACAATACAACATTGCTTCCACTAAGAAACCAACAATAAAAATTCAAAAAATGAAATGCAATACAAACCATAATAAACCAACCAGAAACCATATTAAACATGAACATGACAAAGAACATGCCCTGACAAACAAATCCAAATTTTTCAGAAATTGAAAACACTCACCAAGAACGAACCAATGACTTATAAATTGCAGCCAATTACATTTTAAATACAACCTGTTAAACTTCAAACAAGAAGAAATACAAAACATATATGAATTTAGTACAAGACACCTAACCAACTATTGCAAACATTATATGTACAGAGTGTAATAATGCATTGAATAATGGACATATTCCAAAATATACTACACCATACCACATCTACTTTAATATACCCTTTTCTAATGTGGGCTCAACTTATAGACTTGGAAGAATGACTTATGTCCCTCATAATTGCATTTGCACAAATATGACATTTGGGATATAAAAAACCACAACTTTCAAACTGACCAAAGAAATTATAAATGTGCCATCACAAATTGACATCATAACAAAAAGCACTCCCACACAACATTAACAAAAGAAACTATCATTGTATCGCTTAATTTGTCACCGTAATATAAAAATACATATCAAGAGGGTACGGTCCACCCAAACATAATTATGCATGCTTTAAAGAAACTATGCAAGAAAATACTATACAAACTTAATAATTTCAAGATAAAAAAACAATTGGAAAGAAGTGATTGGTAATGCAGAAATGACAAGTCAAGAAGAAGACAATTCAAGTGATTAAATAAACATGAGTAGTGGTAATGAATATGAATTGGAGACAGAAACTATTATGCATGCATTTACATATTCCATATTTATCTGCCAAACCTAGAAAAAATACTAAAATCCGACGTTGGCTACGTCGACTTCAAACACATACATATTTTTCCTGATTACTTGCATCAATTATAGAGAAATACATTTGCAATGATACATCAATTTCATCCTTTGACATTATTCATAACTTTTACAAGAATTGAACATTGTTGGATGCATTTAACAAAATCATTGTTTGTGTTGTGTGAAAATCATAATGGAACACATAAGTCATATGCCTTTCAATTCTTTAACAAAACATACATAGAATCCTTAGTAAGAAAAGAACAGGTCACATGCTCTCATTATTACAAGCATAAAATTGAATCCCTAATACAAATGATTTACTAATATGAGTACTTATTTGGAAAAGTACAAGATCACTTCCATGTCACAAAATTTTAAAATCAAGGTAACCAACATAACCACTTCATGTTATGGATAAAAAATGCACCAATATATGGAAAAGACAAAAATTCAAACATAGAAAAATTTGTAGACAAACACATAACTTGTAACACCAACACGTTCCCTCTACAAATAGCTAACATGCATCAACAACACCATACCAAAAGTTTCAAAAGAAAAAAAATGCAGATACAAATTCCCAAAGCCACCTATGAAAATAACATTGTTACTAGAACCATCTACTGACAATAATGAGCTTGCAATTGCAAATGCAAAACAAATATATGCAATATTAGAAGAAAGCAACTATGAAAAATCATTAATTCCAGATGTTTTAACAACAACTGCACTTAAGTGAAAATGACTACATAGAGGTAATAGAAAGTACAATTAAGCAATCAACAACTTTTTTGAAATGAAATCCTTCACAAATATGGAGTAATACCTTCTCAAGAAAATTTCCACATTTGTGGAAAGTAAATACAAATGCTCAATTTATCATCAACGCTTATGTTGAAGCAACTTATTATGTCTTACATGAAAAATATAGATCGGTCAATGAAAAAGGATTTCAAAACAATAAGAAAAAGAGCATTCCAAAACAAACATTGATGTCATTCAAATGCTTCGTATAATTGGAAACTCATAACTCAATTCACAAAAAAATTCAGTGTAACAATTATTTTACATAATTTTGTCTATACCTTTGAATGGAAGCTCTAGAAAATGCATATTCATAAATGCATAGATCCACCAGACCGAAGAAATTTCATTCTAAAACCTCCAAGTATGTTAACCCATGAACCCGATGAATTAGAAAACATAATGTATCATTCATTAATGGATCACTATATTACAAGATATATCACACTTGAAGACATTTTCCATTCTCAATTTGATTATGAATATAGTAGAAAGGGCACAAATTTTTGTTTTTAAAAAAAAAACCATGTATTATTAGATTTTTCAAATACAATAAACATATAGATTTAGAAAACTATTGTAGAGAAGAATTTTTGTTATATGTGCCCTTCAAAACAAGTGAGGAGACCCTAAATCAAGGTTTTTCCACATGGAGACATGCATATACAATTCACGAAAAAATAGTTAATATTAATATGCTGAAATACAAATAAAACATCAATGCATTATGGGGAGACCTCGATAAAATAGAAATAGAAGTTGAAAATTTGAATGACCTCGCAGATAAACCATCCATGAATCCACAAATTGCTAAAGATTTGTTTGAAAACTATGATCTCAAATCAGATTTTCCTTTTCTAACATCCTCATGAAAATAAATCTCATTACAAGTTGTTTGAAATAGGAAAACATCCTTTCAGGTGGTTGATAATAACAAATACTACAGAACAAGGAGAATGTTAAAAAGAGAGCAACAAGACATCATAAAGGACATAAAAATGAAGAAACGAAACAATCCTACAATACTAATACATATATTCTTAACAGGTGGTGTAAGAACATGGAAGATAATGACTACGAGAGACATAGATGAGTCTCTAATTAGAATCTACAATGACTTCATTCAAATTGAACCACTAAAAAAGGTTCTAATACTAGCATTCACAAGAAAATATGCATACAGTGCAGGTGGAGTAATGTTACATTTGGAATTTCTCCTACCATTCAACAAATCATACCCAACTCCATTAAGTGTTGACACTCTAGAAAAATTGTGAAAGCAATATGATCAACTGCAATCATTCCTAATAGATGAGATATCATTAGTGGGAGGATGCATTCTATAATGCATTGGTATTCAAAGGATAAATATAATGCATACCCCAAAAAAACACTTTGGGAATGTTGACATGATATTTCATGGAGAAATGTACCAAGTTCAGCCAATCCATGATTGTGTATTATTCGAACACCCAACAAATGATGATGAGATAATACCATATAATATTTGTAAAGAGAACATTAAATTATATGAATTACAAACAACTATGCAGCAAGGAGACAATATATTTGTAGCAATCCTCAACATAATGAGAACATGATCTTAGATAGAACTAGACTTAAATTATATAAACAACTATATATGGCCATCCCCTAATGATGCAAAATTTCCATACCTATTTTTCAAGAATAAAGACATTGAAGCACAAAATCAAATAATGTTGTTGAATGTTCTCGGAAACATCATTATCCTGAAAGTATTTGATGAGGAGGAAAACACATACGAAGAAACATAAATATATACTCGATCTTCAACACTCCCTCAATAAATCTACTTAAAACCTAATATGTTAGTAGAAATCTATGCTGGAAATTTTGAAATACAAGATGGAATAGTAAATGGATTAGATGTAACATTCAAAGCATACACCAATAAACACGGAACAGAAATATAGTGGATCAAATTCAATGATCCAAGAATCAGACGTTCCCAAGCAAGAAAAAATTCCAACTTCTTTGATAATGACATTCTGTAAGATTGGGTTCCTATTTTTTGAGTTGTAAAGCCAATACAAACAATGAAAATAAAATACACCCTAAAAAAAATTTAAAAAATCCTATTAAACTTACATGTGCAAGAACAATACATAGGTCACAAGGACTAACAATGGATGAAATTGTGTTTTCTCCAATTGGAGTACAAAAACATGGACTCGCATATACAACACTGTTGCGGGTAAAAACTATGGACTCATTGTTCCTCCTATCCCCTATAACAATGAAATTATTTACAATTAACAAAAAAAATTCCATTGAGATGGCGTACCTCAAAACAATGGTAATGTGGAAATTAAATTTTAATCTCGATGTGGATATTACAAGGAACCAAATCATAATTTATACATTGAACACAAGGATCCTAAAAGCAAAATTGCAATATATACTCAATGACCATGACTTAATTCCTTAATACATATTGTGCTTTCAAGAAACATACATGCCAAATTTAAGGGAACAAAATATGTTTAAAGAAAAAAAAATTCCATGTACCACATACATGGATTGTTGACTGTTATAAATAAAAGCATCCATGTATCTATCAAAAAACATTACAAAGAAAACAATGTAGAAGAAATTATAACCATTCTTACAATCAATAAGTGACAAACAATTTTTATAAATATATATGTCACGTCAAACACAAAAATTGAATACATCATGGCCATCATTGATGTAGCTCTTGCAGATGCAATTGTAATTTTTGACATATACATAGTCGGTAAATTCAACATAAACATCACAACACATAGTTAAAAATCACAAGAACTTCAAAATAATATGAATAGCAATAACATATACTTCATAATTTAAGATCATAATTCACTACAAGTAACCACTATTGATCACATATGGTCCAATAGATCAATGAATCAATACCAAATTTTCAGAATTGATTCATATTGGTCTGATCATGATCTTATTACCTTCATCACATCTAAAGAAACTAACACATTTTACCAACAACCAATCACGTTTACGCAAAACATACAAACAACTACGACATACCCAAAAACCAACACATTATCAAATATCCATCAACACAATAACAAAACAAAATGCACTCATGTTATCCTCCAACATCCAACATTAACTTCTTCATATGTTCTTTAAAATTGACATAAATATCATCCCAAAAACCACATATAGCATACAAAGTATATTTCTTATGTTTTTTAATACCTAAACATCAAATTATTTTAGCATACTCAAAATGAAAAGGTCACTTGAGATAGACAAAATACATGAGGAGCAGCATAATCAAGCTAAAAGGTACACAAATTAAACGGAATAAATTATCATACTTAACACAACAAGCTCCAAATTTTATCATCATATCAAATGATATTTGTAGTAGACACACATCACCTTGCACCTTGACATATATTGATGATTTTAATAGCTACAAAATTGGATATATGCTCAAACGTAATGTGATTTTCACATACAAAACAACACTTCACAAATAGCTCAACAGACAACTCGTACATGCAAACTTAACATACAAGGAAGGTGAAATGAAAGTGACATTGAATGTGACTAGCTAATATATTGAATACCATCAGCACAAACTTTTACCATCAAGGGTAGTGTCCATCAAAAAGTTCAACACAACACCAAAAACTAGCTACAATCAAGCATAATGTGACTGCATATGGCTAGTGAATGATATCACTAACATAGAGAACATGCCCCAAATCTGCACAGAGTAAAAATTCATACCAGACACAACAATATAAAAACTACTAATTAGTGAATACATATGTGCAACATGGAAAATTCCATCTATTATAGTCACAACCAAAATAATAGGGACACAATTTATTTTTGAAATTAAAAATGGGAACAGTCCAGATGAAAAAGTAGTGGTAATGAATACTAATTATGCACTCTCTAACATTTCTATTGTTTTTTCTTTATTTCTGTAAATATAATTTTATCATTACCACATTCTTTAAAAATACAAATCTACTTGTTTTAGACATTTTCAACTTTGTTTGTGCAAGTTGAACAACAGCTCCACAAAAATGAATTCCCCTTCTACTTGTTCAAGAATGTGGTCAAGCATACTGGTCATGATAAAGCATTGAGAACATGTCAGGCTACCTTTATAACCAATTTGAAGGTATAATAAACACTCAAAGAGATTCAAACACTAATCAATGAAATGAATGAGGTAATAAAAATTTCAACTGCATCTTTTTCCAAATTCAATTTATAACTTTCATTCACTTTCCATTCTCTATCTCCTATTATGTACCTACTATTCACATTTTTCCCCATCAGGTACAAGGGAAATTGTTGATTCCAAATGTATATTCTAATCCATTCGAGCTTGTATGTAGAAAATACAATTCCAAAATTGAAACTCCTCTTGCACCAAAGAAAATGACAATCAATTGTGCAAACTACAATCAAGAATTTATCCTTCATTACGCACATCGGCTAGTGGGTGATCTAACAACAAAAAATATTTTAAATATAAAATGCATATTTTTTGGCCCTCCATTACTTAAATACTTTACCTTACTCACAAAAAAAAAAGTCATGAAGAATACCTACAAAAAAGTGCAATTGTATATCTACTTCGACAATTCATGTTGCAAGGTGTCTTCATAATCAATCAAATCAATTTCATTCTCAACATCAAAACTTCCCTCCACGAGTAAGGTATGTAAAAATCTTTATACAACAGTTCCTAAACTCCTTATAATTATAATCTACAAAACTCATATATAATTAATGTTAAGCTTTTTTTTCTTCTATGTACAGGAAAATTGACACAGACATCTATAATCCTATAATGAAAATGCCTTTTTCTGTTCACCCTTCATTATACATGCCATCTATAGTCACATCTTTCAAATCAATAGTCCTAAATAGGTAGAAACCTTTGTAGAAACGATTTGTATTCTCTTTTTTTGTTGTAAATTCAAATTTCACTTATGAACTACAATTCCACCTTGTATTAGATTAAGCTATGTATATAAATTCCATGTACATTACGAATAGTTAATGCACCTCTTATTATAGAACATGTTATTCCATGCACCTTTTCCTTATTTACTTGTGGGTTTTAATATTATAAATATTTTACTACTAATTTCAACATTCTACACTATACATTTTTTTCCTCTCCTATCATTGTGTTTAGCTCCTGAAAATTTCTCTCATATTTCAATTGTGATAATCATAGGTAATACCATCAGGAGATGAAATTGTTTGATGCAATTTACACATGAACTTTCTCACTTTTGGCAAGTTACCTTTCTTACAATGAGCCTCAAGAACACAATTTTAAGTCTCAATATTGGGATAGATTATCCTTTTCTACATTTTTGTTAAGATTTAAAATACCAAGTCTGGAAACCACATTTTAATTAGACCTTTAACAAACTTTTTGAAGAATATAACATCACAATTTCTTGATAATTGAAATATATCACTAGCCTTTTCAATAATCTCTAACTGTGCACAAGTTTCCATCAAAATGTCGACAACTAGAGGTAAAAAGTAGCATGTGTATATACAAGTCAATGCCTTTAAAATATTTGAAGGCCACAATACTGGGAGGAGGCAATTGGAATTATTTTTTTATTTCATATTTTGGATGTAAAACATAATTCAGATTGAATTCCATGTAACCAAACAATATTGTTTTGAGGAAATTGTTCCCACTTATTTTTATTATATATAAGTGAAATTGAATTTGCATTCCATTTTGTTGGGAGAATATTTTTTCTTTTATTTTGTTCCACATACTATTTTATCCCCTTTCTTTATTACCTTTACTATCACTCAATAGGATGATTTTATTGATATTTTATATCAGTTTGGAATTAGCTAGGTAATTCAAATGATGTATTGGACATTGGAGTGCATGTCCATACTGATGCTAAAGAAATTTTGGATTACTTGAGACTAGTAGTATTTTCTTAATGATCAGCTGTTATGGCGGAAATCCTAGCTAATGTGAAAGTTCCTCCTCAAAAGGATCACCTAGCATACCTCGAATCTGATTCCAGTAGAGGATATGTTCATATCCTTGAATTTTCCTTTTATAAATCCTTAAGAAATTGTTCTTAGATTCACATGAATTACCAAAATATTTTCATTATTCAGCATTTTAATGGAATAATTTTGTGTATATGTTAAATTATCACAATGCAGATCTCAACTATAAATATTTATGTAATTTTTTTGTATATTAGGTCTTTACTGATCTCCTATGGGTCTTTGTATAGATTATCACCAGACACGGAAACTTGAGGACTTGTTAAGGGTTGAAACTTGAAAAATGACCACCTAGACACTATCAAGACTTTATCCTACTAGTTTGAAGCTCTAACTCCCAATCCTAGGCACCTTTCTCAATATTGCTCTGCCTCCAGTAGGCCTGTTATACTTACGCAAGGAACTGGTAGGCATAATTCAAGGAAGGATGAATAATTCACTCTAATTACTTCAAAAAAACTTAGATGACCCCTTCACATATCTTTCTTCAAAAAATTTAATAATTTGGTTGCTTCAATCTCGAGAAAAGTGGTTTTCTTCTCCCTAAACCTTAGTTTGAGGTTTTTCTACATTATACAAGCCCGAGAGAGAAAAGTTGAATGGTTCTTACTTATTTCTCCATTTTGATCAATCTTTCAGGTTTGAAATGGATTGTTCCAACATTTATAGCCTATCAAAAGAAAAATAATCCCATGAATAACCTTTACACTCTCTTGATCTCCGTATTCAATAGTGCACTGAAACTATGACACTGTTTGTCAAGATTTTGAAAGGCTTTAAGGTTATTTAATAGCTTCACCATCTTATTCTAGAACATAAAATCACTCAATTACTCTCCTGCTTGATTATAAACATGGTCTTGGGTCCTTTTGAACTTTGAAAAAAGTTACAAAACTCTATGCTTTTCCCTCAAGACATGGGTTTTCAAAATTATTCACTATTATTTTCAAAAAATCTTGATCAAATACCCTCTTTTATAGTCATTTTAAGGTGCTTCCAGACCTATGCCAATATCATATATTCCCTTCACTTACATGCATAAACTACCTAGTCAAATCACTTCCAAAAATATCACCTAAGATGCATTTCATAGTCAAGAAACCTACTACAAGACTGTATAACCTTTTTCAAGTACAAATATTTTTCTTTTAAATAATTAATCACACAAAAACCATGTAAATACACAAGGATGAGTTATACCAGTCATATCTCACTCTTCAAGTGCATGCACAGTATTCAAATGCTCAACAATATCACAAGAATGAAAAGATTAACAGTCACACAAGATTATGTACACACAAAAAACCTTATTCCAACTCCCTTAAAGCTTCTCCTTGATTTTCATTTGAATGTAATGAGGAGAAATCAGTTACTTTTGGTAATTTATAGATTTTCTGTCAATTTCTAACCAAATGAAACACCTAGACCTCTAGGTCACATGAGTCATTTTATACTTAACATTGAGTTTCTTAGCTAGAAACTCAAATCATTTATTTCTTACTCATATTAGAATTTCTAGACCATAAAGAGGACCTAAGACACTAAATTATACCTCATTTTACCCTTTTAAAAAGTTTTCAAGCTCCAAGAATACATAAAACACCCAATCCAAGCCAAAAATGGCCTTACAATTCAAATTTTTCATTTGGAAGGAAAATGCTCTATTTAAATTTTGAAAAACCTAGACACTAACTTACACATCTAAATGACTCCTAATGACCTATATGAGCCTAAAATAACAACTTTAAGAAAAAATTGGATGTTTCTATCCTCATATCCATGCTAGATTTGATTCTCATGCATCATACTACAGGGGTAAGAAAATATTGAGCTATGTTGTTTTTCCTATCTTCTTCTTTTTCCAGTTATAGGTCACTTCTGAAATCACTTCTCTTTCATCTGACCTCTTTACTTCTTGGTTTCTTTTTTCTTTGTTTTTATCTTTCATCTTCATCTCCATGGAGTTTTTCTATAAAATGATAACTTCTTATTGCATTGTCTTCTTATAAGCTCTCTTAAGATCCTTCTCTTCAATAATATTCCTTTATTTATCTAGAAAACCTACAAAAACATAGTTAAACATAATATTAGACAAAAAAAAATTGAGACCATTTGGTGTCATTCATTTTTTCCTCCATCACTTCTTGCTTCTTTTTCTTCCAAACTATTTTCTTATATTTTTTATCCTCTTTTATATCTTCAATTATTGTACCTTCATCTCCTATCTCATCCTCTTTTTCATTATACTTCCCTCTTTTACCATAAAAATCTCTCTCAAGAGCTTGTACTCCATTCTCTAATTGTTTTTCATATTCATAAACAAACCTATATGCTGAATTTTCTTCTTCATCATCCATTTCCAAGCCTTCAAAATGGCATACAAGTTGTTCTTCCTCTTCTACTTCTTCTTCCTTTCTCTCATTCTCAACTCTTTCACTTATCCACTCTTCATTTTTAGGTTCTTGTTCTTCTATGGAGGATAAAAATCTGCCTATTACCTCTTCTTCATCTTTTATTTGCATTATTTCTTCAAACATTACTTTCCTATTCACTTATTTTTCTTCTTTCTTCTTTCTTAAAAAATTCTTATTTTATTCTCTTCCACATTTCTTGATCCCTCTCTCTTCTTCTCTTATTTTTACCTTCACTTGCATTATATTTCTCTTCTCTACAAGTCTCTTTATGTTCCATTTGATCCTCTTTCTCAATACTATAACAATCTCCTCATTTTCTTCTTCTCTCATCAACATAGTCAAATTTTCCACATCTCTCCTTAAATCACCTATCTCTTGTTGATCCCACAAGTCCATTTTCCTTTATTTTTCTCTTTTATTCTTCTCTCTTTTCTTTCCCTCTATCTTTTAATTTTTTCTCCATTAGTGTCTTATCATCTCTACAAATCCATTAATCACTTCTTCTCTCTTTATCTCTATCTTCTCTCTCTCAACAAGTCTTTTGAACCTTACATATTCTCTACACCTCTCCTATGTCTCACCAAGTCTTTTGGTTTATTCATCACTTTCACTTTATTATTATTTATTCTAGGGATTTTCCACTTGCTCTATATTCTTGCACTTTCTTTGTCTCTTTTCACTTTCTCTTTCTTTGACTATTTCCTATCAAAATATCCTTCAATCATTCACACATAACTTCTGGTTAATAATAACAATATGTAAATTACATAAATTCCACGCTCTGATACCAAATAATGCAGAGCCTATATCATTATTCATGCACTCAACAAACCATTTTCTAGAAAAAAATCAACTATGCTTCTTAATCCCTCTAAACCCCTCCATTCTCAATCTTAAACTCACATAAATTGATCATACATTCCTAAACCTTTCTATTTCATCATCTTCCCCTACATTATACTCTTCTTAAAATCTCCATTTATCAACCTAGTGCTTCTTCACAAGCCAAGAATTCCTAATAACTCTATTTTTCTCCCAAATTGTCCTATATGGCTTTACTTAGCTACTTGCATCCATGATGAGAGTCTTCAAAACAAGTTGAACATTGAACCATTTACTTCTATGTGCTCATCTAATCATTTCCTCATGGTCTAGAACATTTTATCAAGATACCTCATCCATCAAACTGATCAAGAACATTCAAAATATTTAATCTCACTTGAGACACCTATAATTTAGCCCAAACAATTTAAATACTTAAATTGTGCTAATTATCCCCTTTCCCACAAATTAACAACATATCATCATTATGGCACACTTTCTCTTCTATTGTTGTTAATTAACTACGTTACACTAATTAATTAACCCTTCTATCCAAAAAATACCCCAATTAACGAACTTTCGTTAATTAATCCCCCCTTCTATCTAGACTAGTTAATTATTATTAATTAATTAGCTTCCACTTTTATTAAATCAATAAATCATTATTTATTTGAGTTAATTCCCCCCATAGTCTACATCATGCTAAATATTCCTCTAAAAATCTTCTATAATCTTGCACACCTATTTCTTAATCACTTTGGTTAATTAATAAACCCCCTCAATCCCCATGAGTAACTAAAGGAAAAAATAAACTCTCTGAAGGTTGACTCAACCCTTTCTAAACCTTCCTTATCCACAACTAACCCAACATCTCTATTATTCCACATGTAAAGGGATGTCGATATTCTTCTATCCATTGGGGTATATAAAGATCCCTCATCCTACCCTTCTACTTACACCTTGATACACCTACTCCTTGATAAAAGAAAAGTGAGCATATAATAATACACTATAGCCATTTTACCATCTTTAAGCATTGCTCCATTAGAGTGGAGCTAAGCATCATCGTTTTGCATTCAAACAATCAAGTTAGTGTTGTGAAGAAAAAATGGAATTAATCAGGAAAGACCTAAAAATCCATGGCTTGATGAACCTCCATCTTTGATTATCTTGAATCAAGAAACCACTATCTCTTTTTGATAGCTAAAACATCTACATTGGTCTAGTTTATTGATTTAGCTTTCTAAAGAGTAGAGTAATAAATGTTAGTATGTTAGCTTGAGGTTTATTTTAAATATTCTAATGCATAATATTGATGTTTATTACTTTTTTAGCTCTTAGCATGATGATGTATTGATTTTGATGTAGCTTTATTTTAGGACTACTAGGTGTTAGTTCTAATTCTCTTTACATAGCTAACAAATTCATGAATACACTCACTCTCCTTCACTAAATTACCTTATTTAATGCATAAGAACCATAGAATTTTGACATTTCATGGTTGGAGTTATGTAAACCTAACCACAATAAACTGTAAAATCCTCTAAATACCCTTGGGGCACAGCAAGGTGCATACCAATGTTTAGAGGATAACTCATTTATCTCCTCTCACAAACCATCATTTTTTTATAATGTGATTAGGTCTTACCAGCCCTATCTGGGTATTTTGATTGATGTATCTTTTTACTTGTTGACTCATTTAACCATCTAAACCCTGATTGAGATACCCATTTGGGGTTTCTACCTTTGTGTAAAGTTTCATGTAGTCTTCCTTAGCAAAAAATTCTTCTTCTCAACTATTTCAGACCTCCAATTAGGTCTTTGCTTATCTCCTATAGGTCTGTGTATAGATTATCAATAAACACAAAACCTTGAGGACTTGTTAAGGGTTATAAATTGAAAAATCTCCACCTATACACCTTCAATACTTTATCTTATTAGTTTGAAGCTCTTACTCCCAATCTTATGCACCTTTCTCAATATTGCTCTGCCTCCACAAGGCCTGTTATACTTAAAAAAGGAACTCTCAAGGATAACTCGAGGAAGGATAAATAATTCACTCTAATTCCTTTAAAACCACTTAGATAAACCCTTCTCATAGATTTATTCAAATTTTTAAATAATTTGGTAGGTTCAATCTCGAGAAAAGTGGGTTTCTTTTGCCTAAACCCAAGTTTGAGGTTTTTCTCCACTCGGTAAGCCCGAGAGGGAAAAATTGAATGGTTATTACTTGTTTCTCCACTTTGATAAATATTTCAAGTTTGAAATGGATTGTACCAAAAATTATAGTCTATTAAAAGGAAAATTATCTCGTGAACAACCTTTATACTCTTTTTATCTTTGTACTCAATAACCTATTGAGATTATGACACTTTTTTTCAAGATTTTGGAAGGATATAAGCTTCTTAAATAGCTTCAACAACTTATACCAAAACATAAAATCACTCTCATCCTTGATTATAAATGGTTTTGGGTCCTTTTGAACTTCAAAACAAGTGGTAAAACTATATGCTTTTCCCTTAAGATAGGCGTTTTCAAAATTCTTCACTGTTATTTTTAATAAATCATGATCGAATACCCTCTTTCATAGTAATCTGAAGGTTCTTCCATACCTATGCTAATATGATATATTCCCTTCACTTACATGCATCAAATCCCTAGTCAAATCTCTTCCAAAAACATCACCTAATGATATGGTTTCTTATAATAGCCATGTCAAGATCAAAAAATAATTTCCACATTGCCATTATTTTAAGGCGTGTCATCTCAATGGAAACATTTTTTTTAATCGTAAATTTTTTCATTGTGATAGGGGACATGAGGAACAAAGAGACCATGTTTTTTACCCATGACAGTGTTATATATGTGATTCCATGTTTTTCTACTCCAGATGGAGAAAACACAAGTCTGTCCATTGTTATTCCTTGTGACCTATGTATTGTTCTGGCACATGCAAGTTTAACAGGAAATTATTTTCTTATTTTCATGGTTCCTTTTCTTTTTGTATTTTTTATTGGCTTTGCAACTGACATAATAGGAACCCAATCTTGCATAATTTTATTTTCAAAGAAGTTGGAATTTTTTCTTGCTTGGGAACGTTTGATTCTTGGATCATTGAAGTTGGAAAATTCCTTAGATGTTTCATCTCTTGAATTTACTATGCCATATTGTATGTCATAATTTCCACAAAAAATCTCAAGTTTCAAGTAGATTTTGTGAGGGAGTGTTTCCGATTGAGTATATATTTGTGTTTCTACATATGTGTTATCCTATTCATCAATTAAATTAAGGATAATTATGTTTCCCAGAAAATTCAACAAGATTCCTTGATTGTGTGCTTCAACATCTTTGTTCTTGAAATATAGGTATGGAAATATTGTATTGTTAAGGGGTGGCCATATGCAGTTTTTGTTAATATAATTTAAGTCTAGTTTTGTTTGGAATCATGTTCTCATTATAGCGAGGATTGCTACAAATATCATGTCTTCTTTCAACAATTTATTTTCAATTCATATACTTTAATGTTCACTTTCCAGAAATTGTATGGTATTGTCTCATCGTAAATTATCAGGTGTTCACAAAATATGCAATCATGAATTGGTTTTGTTTGGTAAAAGTCTCCACAAAATATCATGTCCACATTCCCAAAGTGTTTTTATGGGGTATGCATTATCTTTCTCATTTGAATATAAATGTAGTACAACATTCATCCTCCCACTAATGATATCTTGTCTATTAGGACTACTTGCAATTGATCATGTTGGTTTGAAAAAAATTCTAGAGTGTCAACACTCAATGGAGTGGGGTATGATTTTTTGAATGGTAGGAGAAATTCTAAAAGTAATTTTACTCCACCTACATTGTATGCAAATTTTCCTGTGAGTGATAGTATTAGACCCTTTTTTTGAGTGGTTATCTTTCAATGAAGTCATCGTAGATTCAAATTAGAGACTCATACATGGATCTCGTAGTCAGTTTCTTCCTTGTTCTTGTACCACATGTTAAGAATATATGTATTTTTATTATAGGATTGTTTCATTTATTCATTGTTATGTCCTTTACGATGGCTTGTTTCTCTCTATTTAAAATTCTAATTGTTCTGTAGTATTCATTATTATCAACCATGAACGAATGTTTTCCTATTTCAAATTAATTGCAATGAGATTGATTTTCATGAGGATGTTTCAGTAAAGGAAAATCTGATTTGAGGTCATAGTTTTCAAAAAAATCTTCAACAATTTTTGGATTCGTGGATGGTTTATATGTGAGGTCATTACAATTTTTAACTTCTAGTTGTTTTTTATCGAGGTCTCCCCATAATGCATTGATTTTGTAGTTGTATTTTGACATATTAATATTAACTATTTTTTCATGAATTGCATATGGATATTTCCATGTGGAGAAACCTTGTTTCAAGGTATCCTCACTTGTTTTGAAGGGAAAATACAACAACAATGCTTCTCTAAAATAGTTTTCTAAATCTATATGTTTATTCTACTTGACAAATCTAATAATACGTGGTTTTTTTAAGTTCATTTTTTTTTCCCTTTCTACTATATTCAGAAGAAAATTGAGCAAGGAAAATGTCTTCAAGTGTGATATCTCCTGCAATATAATGATCTATTAGTGAATGACACATTAGGTTTTCTGATTTTTCGGGTTCACAGGTCAACATACTTGGAGTTTTTAAAATGAAATTTCTTTGGTTTTGTGGGGATTTATTTATGATATGCATTTTCTAGAGCTTCCATTCAAAGGTATAGACAAAATTATGTAAACAAATTATTGCACTAACATTTTTTTGAATTGAGTAATGAGTTTCTATGTATACAAAGCATTTGAATGACATCAATGTTTTTCTTGGCATTCTCTATAGGTATTATTTTGAAATCCTTTGTCATAATTCGATCTATATTTGTCATGTAATACATACAATAAGATGCGGCAACATAAGCATTGACGATAAATTGAGCATCCGTATTTTCTTTCCACAAATGTGGAATTTTTCATGAGAAGGTATTTTTCCATATTTGTGATGGATTTCATTTCAAAAAAATTATTTGTTTAATTGTAGTTTTCATTTCCTCTATGTATACATTTTCACTTAGTCTTTGTTGCTATAGAAACATCTGGAATGTTAATGATTTTTCATAGTTGCTGACTTCTAGTGTTGCATATTTTTTTTTGGATTTTCGATTGCAAGGTCATTATTTTCAGGAGATGGTTTTAGTAACAATGTTCTTTTCACATGTGGCTTTTGGAATTTTTATATGCATTTTTTTTGTAACTTTTGGTATGGTGGTGTTGATGCATGTTAGCTATTTGTAGAGGGAGCATGTAGGTGTTACAAGTTATGAGTTTGTCTACAAATTTTTGGATGCTTGAATTTTCATCTTTTCCATATATTGGTGCATTTTTTATTTATAACATGAAGTGGGTATGATGGATTAATGTTTATTTCACTAATGGTGGACATATTCCGGTGAATCTGGACTCCAGTATTACATGTTTTGGAATAAATCTATCACATTTTTTGCCTATATTGGATTCCATTTTTGTCTATACTGGATTATGTTATTACTATTTTTGGATTCCATTAGTAACAATATTGGATTCCAGTATTGTCATTATTGGGCTTATTTGAATTCCAATTTCAATATTATTGGATTCCATTTTCACTATTATTGGATTCCAATTTTGTTATTATTGGATTCCAATTTCACTATTATTGGATTCAAATTTCACTATTATTAGATTCCAATTTCACTATTAATGGATTCAAATATTGCTATTATTGGATTCTAATTTTGCCATTTTTTAGATTGTCATGTTGGGATTATGTAAGGATAGAAGCTGCCAACTATTATAAGGCATGATCCCATCGGATTAATAAAAATTAAATATTAACATTAAATTCCTATAAAATCTTATATTTAAGGTGAGCGGTCGCTAACTATTATAAGTCATGAGCCCTTGGTATTGAATGAAAGTGCAAAATCCATGATGTAAGGTTGGTTATTGCTAAATATTATAAGTCATGATCCTATTGTATTAAAAGAAAGTGAAAAATCCTCAATGTGAGGTTAGTGGCCTCTAACTATTATAATTCATGATCTCATTGTATTAAATAAAAAATAAAAAACTAACAATAAATCTCTACAATGGCAAGTTTGAAGTACGAACTGATCAGTTTCAAATACCAAGCCTTATATTGTCAAATTTGTGAGACTCGCACTTTCAAAGTTTTAAAAAATACGAGACTCACACTTTTAAAGTGCGAGCACCCATTTTCCAAGATGTAAGCCTCACACATAAAAATTATTTACAAGACCAACACTCTAAAAGTGCAAGCCTCGCACTCTGAAAGTGTGAGCCTCACACTCTGAAAGTGTAAACCTCACACTCTAAAAATATGAGCCTCGCATGTTAAAAGAGTGAAGCTCACACTTTTAAAGTGTGAGGCTCACACTTTTAAAGTGTGAGGCTCACACTTTTAAAGTGTGAGGCTTGCAATTTTAAAGTGTGAGTCTAAAACTTTTAGAGTGTAATCCTTACACTTTCAAATTACGAGGATCACACTTTTAGAGTGTGAGGCTTACAATTTCAATGTTTATTATGCACATCCTTAAATTTTACTTTGACCTTAAATGTTAGTGGTGATATTTTTATTTCTGGTGGAACTCACAATAAATTTACATTCTCACCCCGAAATATACCTTGTAATAACTCAAGTGTTGTTTTCTTATATTGTACATTACATTAAGTTCACTAGTTTAATTATTATAAACTATATATCTGAGTAATCATTAAAAGAAAACAACATAGTTGGGAGTTTATGTATATTAGAAATTCTATTACTGTGAAGGATAACTTAGAATTTATGCTTGTAAATTGTCCCATTCTCCATATAAATGATGAGTCACTTTCGTGAGAAAGATAATGAAATAATAATTTGACAAAATGCAAGAAAAATGTGGGTGAGAAATTCAATCTTATGCCTTCAAAGATACATTGAACCAATATTTTATAGTTTACATCAATCAAAAGACTCATTGTGCCACAATTGTATTCTTTTTGAGTAAATAAAAGCCAACATCTTTTTCCCAATGTTTGTCCATGTGAATGAGCTACATTTGCATCAAACCCCTTAATGTGGTATAGTAATTTTCTTTCATTTGTTTTCAAAAGTATCCCACTTTTAGCACATTCTCTTAGCCTTGTAAAATTTTCAGGCCCTTACAGATTTGAGTTATTGGCCACAACTTCCTTCAAGTCACCAACTCCTTAACAGAAATTTTGTAATTGTATACATCAGATTTCTCATTAAGCCTTAATGTTCTTACATATTCTGGGTCAATATAACCAATGGTACCCATAACATAGGTAGAGGTTTGGTTTTTGGTTGATGGAATACACTTGGCAATGCCAAAGTCTAAAAAATGTGCCTCAAAATTATAATCCAAAAGAATGTTAGAAGTCTTCACATCCCTGTGAACAATGCATGGGTGACCGTCATAATGAAGATATGGCTATCCTTCTTCAGCACCATGAACAATATTTAGCCGAATGTTCCATTCTAGCTTAATCTTCTTTTTTGTTCCTATACAAAAATAAAAAATAATAAAACACGCATTAGATTTTCCAACAGTCCACTTTAATATGAAGGTTAGAGATTGATTAGATGCTTCATTTTCAAAATATATATCTACAATTTAGAGATACATTTTTATTCTTAATATAATCATTTTACTCACCATGTAGGATGTCCCACAGACTCCCATTTACCCTGTAATCATAAAAAAATAGATTTCCAAGCGGAGAAAATGAATATCCACGTAGAATCTCAAGATTTTGATGCTTGATGCTTCCAAATATTTCCACATCAGTTTCAAATGCAAGTAAACTTAGGGGGTAGCAACAGTATATTCTCTTTCTAACAATTGGTTTAGAATTATGTAGATCACATTTATGAACAATGCTTCTATCACCATATATAATTACATATTTCTCGTTTATATTTTTTATTGTCATTATGTCGTCGTACATGTAAAGATCCATGTTAATGTGCATTATGAACAACATTACAGAACCTAAATGTAAAAAATAGATATGTAAATAAATAAATTGTAATAAGATATTGCTTTATGATTTATTGTCTGATAATCTATACAATATGAAATCATGTCTAGTCAGGTTGTATTTAACACCTTGCTCCATTTTTTTTGTAGATCCTTTTGTAAATGTGTTTGGAAGATTTCAATGGTACACAACTATAATAGTAGTACTGAACCCAAACATATGAAAACAATTGTTGGTTTTGAGATAGATTTTGTTCATTGAATTGGGACACAATTTTGTTACACAACATCATACATATCCAAGTTTTCCAAATTTTTGATAACAATAGAAGAATGTCTCTGTAACCTGACATATTGAAAATATAACTAGTATTTCTTGCAAAAATTATTTGTTGATATCCAAAAACCATAAGAAACAAAACTGAATTGGTCCATAGATAAACTTTTGGCAAAAAATTGACAGCTTCAAACAAACCAAATTTAATAGCCATTAATTTTTTAAATTTCTTATTGCAATGCATAACAAAAAAAATTATTAAAAATTTCTTATTTTTATAACTAAAGGAGGTTTGAAGTGTCTCTTTCCATTTACAGTAAAGATATAACGAGAGTACCAATCTAAAACCCCAAACGATCCATCAATAATTTACAAATAAAAACAAAAGTTCCTATTCTAAACCCACAAGTGGTTACGCATACAAAAAAAATATCAGACCAGTAAGACATAAAGGATAATTTGATAACAATGGAACTGAAAACGCTATATAAAAACAAAAACAAAGATACAGACTAACACATTTTATAAGCACTTATTTAGCTTAATCATATGACGCATCTGTAACCTCCACTTTAATGGGGATGAAAATGGTTTTCACAGGTGGTTTTGGGAAAATATGCTCTTTTCCTACAGTATACCAACTCTTTATCCAATTGTATGCCTCATGATCATTCCTACGTGGAAGATCCCAACGTGACAGTTCCTATTGCAGTGGAGAAAACATATCATCCAGGTCAAGCAAGTGGAGTGAACTAGGTCCCTCCCTTGGTCTCTCACCCCATTTGGACACACCAAACATGAAATTCATTAGGATGTCAAATTGATTATACAACTATGAAAAAAAGGCCACATCCATCAAACCTTCCTATATATAATTATCTTGAGAAATAAATGGCCACGAGGCACTTGAGGTTTTGTCCATTTCAACTTCCATGTCAACCCTATACACTGGCCTTATCTAGTGATGACCCATCTCCAAATCCCAATCCTTCATTGGATGTATGATAAGAAGATGAAAAATTAATGTTGAAGCAACTTCTATATTTACCCTTGAACATCCTTTCAAAGAAAGATAATCATCTCCAAAAACTCACTCAATAGAAACCATGTCTTTCTCTGATTCAATCCAAACAAATGAATTTTAAATGGCGATGTGAAATTTTAGTATAAAATCCCATTTCACAAACCGACGCATAAAATTTCATCAAAGGAAACATTGGAAAGGCCACGACAGACAACATGAAATCAAGTGAAATAAACCCAAAAGGTGTGAAAATAAGGGAGAGTGGATCGGTAAATATATGGAGTGATTATGCCATCGCATACTTGTAATTAATACAACCTTGTTATGGGATTTAATATAAAACTTTATTGGAAAAGGTGACGAGTCTTGCCAATCAACATATTTATTACCAATATTATCACAAAACACTTGGTCAGTCCCTCAATTTTTTATAAAATATTCCTATTTAGTAACCTCCCAATATATAAGATTTAAGGTCTAATTTGTAATTAATGAAACAATAAAAAAGGAATTTTATTTACACAAGCTTTTTTATTGCGACGTTAGCAATAAAATGAGAGTCACCTCTAATAATTAATTCATTACTATTCAATTCATTATCCACGGAAAAACAATGTTCCTACAATTTAATTTATTAATCTATACATTTATTAATTTACAAAAATTCTAGTCATTAGTCATGTTATTAATTATGAGATTAGCCTCTGCAAGAAGGTCACCTTTGTTTTTCACAGCTATCTTGAAAAACATGCTTCTAGGATTGGAGAGAGGTTTCCACACAGATTTAGCACTTAGACAGATATTTTTATTTTTCCAAGTTAAAAATCCTCGTTTCCCCATGATCTTTACCTACTGTTAAATGTCGATCCATTTAACAATAGGTATTTTCTTAGTCTCGTCGGTTCCTTGCTAGAGATAGGCCAAAAAAAGTTTGTTGATTTTATCAAACACATAACTAGGGATCCTTAGAATAAAAACCATATAAATGGAAATAAAACAATAGTATGTCATCAAGATTAGATCAATGCAATAGAAATTCATCATTTAATCCTACGTGATAATCATGTTCACCTTCACCTTGCATATCTGATAGATCATTTAGGTCTATTTTCTTTGAAGGATTATTTTAAGAAAATATGCAAGGCCGAGATGGACATGATAATTCTTCAGGTTTAAATGATGAAATCTGTTACGATGATCTAACCTTTCCATATGATGTGACTATGTTTATTACCAGAAATTGTTGATCGTAGAAAGAGCAAAGCATTCCCTTTCATTAATTAACGATGCTTATTGGTTGAAAATCATTTTTGTTTATAAGAAAAAGATATGAATTACATTTTATGCACAATATATCAAATGAGAACTACATAAATCATCATCCTTCCCGAAGGTATGCATTCAAGGAATTGGATATGTCAGGTATAGTCCATTGAATATAATATAATTACAAATAATAACAACGAACCTTTTAATAAATTTTTGCATTATTAAAATGGATTTGTCAACAATATAGATGCTAGTGGCCGATATTCTTCTTATTAATGAATAATTGGTAAACATAAAACATGCATTTCTCTTCATGAACTAAGATCATGTATTCCTGAGAAATATTTGTGTTCATATTTTACCTCAATTTTTAGAAAATTATTTAGGACTATTTTGTTTAACGGGTTATTTATAGAAATATGCAGGGCCAAGATGATTAAGATACGTCTTTAGGTTTAAAATATGTACTCACATTATTATGCTCTAATTCTTATATTTTTTGATAAGGTAGACAGTGATTTTTATTAGGTCGATATTTTTTAAAAATGGAAACAGTAGATCCTAATGAGTTTCAAGCCACTCCTTTCACTAGGTTATGTAGCTTAGTGGATGTTATGCATTTTCTTTGATATAAACTGACATAAAAAATGAATTGCAACCACATTTTATCCATTCATATGATCTGTTTTCTTAGCGCTACATTCTGTAAGTATTTGAGCTTAGTGATCGCTAAGCATTTTATTTAATACGAATTTTTTATCTCTATTTTCATAATTAAGAAATAGTTTAGCCTAGAGGCTACTAATATATTCCTTTCTCAATAAACAATAAACAATAAGCCTAGAGCACTATATTATGTAAGTATTTGAGCTTAACAGTCACTAAGCATTTTCTTTAATACAAACTATTTTTTTATCTTTATTTTTGAAATTAATAAATAATTTAGCCTTAAGGTTGTCAAACTATTACTTTCTCAAAGACCTCCATAGCTTTCGAGAGTACAAAATTTTCATATCTCACATATTTATCTTCTAAATATATTATTAAAAATGCATAGCGACCGATAATATCTATTACTATGATCTGTTATTAGAGTTCTATGTTAGAAATAAGATATTGTTTACCCTGGTTTCCACCATATCAATTCTTTATGTAAGTATTCGAGCTTAGCGGTAGCTAAGCATTTTCTTTAATAATTTTTTTTGTTTGATCTCAATATTCAAAATTATGATCTCTATAATCAAAATTAAATATCAGTTGAGCCTAGCGGCCGCTAATCTACTCCTTCTAATAAGTAGCGAAGCTTAGCAGTCATTAAAATTTTTCATTGATTCCCACTCATGTGTAAAAAAAAGACATGATGAAAAGGTGTGTGCCTAGCACTCACTATGATATTATTTGAGCACCCTGAAAACATTTTTAATAATCATCTTTCTTCCCAACTATGCAAATACCTCCATAGCTTTTGATAATAAAATTTTTCAATATCTCACATATTTTTCATTGAAATATATTATGGAAAATGCCCAGCAATCGCTAATATCTATTACTATGATTTGTTATTCTAGCGCTATGTTAAAAATAAGAAATTGTTTACCTATTTTACACATAATTATTCCTTTATGTATGTATTTGAGCTTAATGGACGCTAAGCATTTTCTTTAATATGAACTGTTTGATTGATCTTGGTCAAGTAATGGATCTTAGCAGATTATTTTACTAGATATGAACCGATATAAATTATGTGTTAGACACAAAAAACTTATGAGTAATATAGAATTTGTGATATCTTTCAGGGGTATGTAGTGTTGCACTTGGTTATGCAAGGGATTGTATAGCCAATAATATATGATTATAGTTAGTGAAAAATACTATCGATTCAAAATTATAGATTTATTTATTTACATTGCTGGAAAGGAAACCTAGGAGTTGTAAAGGCTATTGTCTGCTAGGATTATTCTCAACAAATAGATGGACAACATATGACGTGCCAAGTTTTTCATTACCACGTATTGAAAAGACTAGCCTGATCCCCTATAAAATCTAAGTATTTATTATTTTGAATTCTATGTTGCAAAAATATCATTCTAATGGATCTTAGTGGTACCTAATTTATTTCTTATATTTAAGGTACTCTCAAATTCTTCTGGCGAGTAAAATTGTGTTTTAGTTTTTCTATAGAAAACCATAAATAACACCAAAATATTGACGATCACAAAATATATTATAAATTTCATGCCACGTGTCAACATTTTAATGGATGAAATTCACAACTTAATATGGCAGTTCTTTATAGGTTAAAAGTATTTGTTAATTCTAGGGCTACTTTAAAATTTATTAAAAAACGTGTTAATTATATAGTTGCCTAGCTAACTAGTTCAAACTTGCCACGTGTCACATTTTATGACAATATTTATTTAAATTGGTGCACACTATATTTAAAAATTTTGAATTCAAATTTGAATTTTAATATTGAAGATCACAAGATATATTAGAAATTTCATGCCACGTGCCAACATTTTAATGGATTACAGTCACAACTTAATATGGAATTTTTTATAGGTAAAATGTATTTGTCAATTCTATCGCTAATTAAAAATTTCTTAATAAATGTGTCAATTATATAGTTGTGTAATTAACTGATTCAAACTTGCAAGATGTCATATTTTATTGGATTTTTTATTAAATTAATGCGAACGATATTTAAAAATATCGAATTCGCATTCGATAAAAATTAATAATAATTGAGCCAATGATCGTGTATGAGCCAATGACCATGAATGGGAAAGTACCATTATTTGTTTCACTTAAAGTGACCACATGTCATTTTCAAAATTCTAAAGTAAATATAAACCAGCGAATACAGCAAGACACATCAAGTTACATAAAAAAGGTAACCAATGAAATGGTGACTTTATTCCAAGGAAACAAGTCACCTTAAATTTATTTGTATTCAAAAATACTTAATGTAAATGTCATAAAAATATGAGTTCATCACAATTATAATGCTCAAAATAAAATCAGTATATTGACAAAATCATAATCTATCAATAGTTTTTTTTTAAATTATAATAATTACGTGGTTCTAAAAACTTATATTTTCTAAATTTTTGTTTACTATGCTTAAATTAATATTTATCATTTTCCCGCAAGTTTCCAAAGAAACAATTTTCGTTGTCCCACTTGTTTCTATACTAAAATTAATAAATTTGATTTCCTTATATCCCATGTTATCCCCCAAATTAAATGTAAATATTAATGAGGGATAAATTCAAAGTTTGATATGTGAAATCCCCCGCATTAAATGAAAATATATGAAATTTCAAAATCCCTCACTTTCGCTTTACGAAGGGGAAATTTAAATTTTTAAATTTTCCTAAACCCCCTTTTTTAATTTTTTGGAATTTCTTTCATTGAATGTATTGGGAAAAAAATAAATACACGAGAATTATATATTAGCATTTCTTTTTTATTTTTAAATCATAGAAAAAGTGGCTCTTGAAATCATTATACAACATGTGCATGCACTAATTTACTAGTCTAAGTGCTCGATTCATGGCCATTTTTTTGGAATGAAAAGCTAAGGAAGTGATTATAATATCATTCAGGGGCAGAAAAACAAGACAAAAAAATTGTCATCGTGGATAGATCACGGGTATAAGTAAAACTTAGGAGGCCCACAAAGGCCAGAATCAAAAGAGACAATAAAAATAGGTTGTGGATAGAATCTTGCAGATTGTTTGTTTAAGAGAGAATACAGATCTTTAACAATCATTATCAAGCACGTAAAAATGTCAGATACTAGTAAAATAGTTAATTATCAAAATCATCTATGTTAATATATGTGTATCGTAGTTGATGGCGGGCACTTTCAGTGGGTCTCTATTCACCTAGTTCTTATGTTTTGCACTACAATTTTTCCTTGCCTTTTGCTCCACCGCCTTAGCAATTATGTTTCATCTCCTTGTTGAAACACGTTTCTCTATCTAAAACCACATTTTTTTCCTATCCTAACTGAATAAATTTTAATCCCTTTTATAATATTTTTTCCTTCGGAAAACCCATTTTTTATGTTCATAGCACATGTATTTGTGTCTATTAAACGGGTTTCCTTTTTATCCCTTCTATGTGTCTCTAGAGTTAATATTTTGTGGATTTTTCATTATCCTTCATGTATTTATTCTTTCCAGTAAGTGGTGGCATCTATCCCCGGTTACAAAACACCAGTTGCATATTCAATTTTTTAAATCATAATGATTTGATTTTTTATATTTTAGGTAATCATTTTGGCCTCCTTTAATAATTTTTTAATATGAAATAAATATTCATGACTTATTATTTCAATGTTCAGTGCTTACATTATTACCGCATAGATATATATAGTTAATTATATTTGTTTTCCCAATGTATAAATAGTTAAATGCTATGTTTTTAGAAAAACAAATTTATGTTTAATAAAATGTAATAATATTATACGTACTCATAAATATTATTAAATATTAAATTTTAATCATTCTATTTACAAACATATATTTCATTTTACGGATATTATACTATGCCATATATCTTTTATTATGCTACATATCATTGGTTGAGTTTAGAATTTTTTGAAATATAGTGATACAAGATTGTACTTGTATATTTATGTACCTTTTTGTAAATTCAATCAAGAAAAATGTTGTTTAACATAGCTGTCATTAAGATCAATAAGTTATTTGAAGTTTATCACATGATATTCGAATCCTAGAGGCTGTTAAGGTCATACATTATTCCATTGTGTAGGTGTAACATAAAAAAATACTTGATATTAGCGGCCACTAGGATAATTTTTGTCTTACATTCAAGGTAATGTGTAGCGACTCTACCGAAAAACTGAAAAATGAAATCTGAACTAAGCTCCAACACCAAATTTTAATCCTAGTGGCCACTAAGTTAAACATGTTATTAGAAATATATTACATGATATTCCAAGTCCAACATGATATTCGGAGTCTAGAAGCCACTAAGGTTGAAGATAATTGCATAGTGCGGGTGGAAAATCACAAAGTCTTGAGGTTAGTGGCCACTATGATATTTTTTGTCTTGCATATAGGACAAGTAGAAAATGAAATTTTAAGCCTAGTGACCAATGATTTTAACATGCTATTATAAGTATATTGCATTATATTCCTATCCTAACAGGATATTCGTATCCTAGCGGTTGCTAAGGTTGAAGATAATTACATAGCGTGGGTGGAAACTCACAAAGACTTGAGGTTAGTAGCTTGTAGAATATTTTTTGTCTTTTTTAAAATACAAGTACTAATGACTCGACTAAAAAACTAACTATGTTCCATTTTTTTATTGAAATTTAACAATACTATCTTCAAATACTGGAAACTACTAGGGTGGATGCTTACAAACTTTCTTTAATTTTCCAAGACAAGAGAAGAAATGTAATAAAAAATGAAACTTTAAGCCTAGTGGTCATTGAGTAAAACATATTATTCAAATTTCATTACATGATATTCCTAGCCTAACATAATATTCAAAGCCTACCAATCATTAATGTGGAAGATAATTACATATCTCAGGTGGAAAATCACAAATACTTGAGGTTAGTAGCCATTACGATATTTGTTGTCTTGCAAACACAACACATAGAAAATAAAATTTTAAGCCTAGGGGTCCCCAATTTTATCATGTTATTCAAAAACTATTACATGATATTCCTAGCCTAACATGATATTCCAAGGCTAGAAACCACTAAGGTTGAAGATAATTGCATAACGTGGGTGGAAAATCACAAAGACTTGAGGTTAGCATCCGGTATGATATTTGTTTTCTTTCTTACAGGACAAGTAGTAATGACTCAAATGAAAAATTCACTTTTCTCCATTGTTATATTTAAATATAAGAAGACTATATTCAAAGACTAGCAACTGCTAGGGTGGATGCTTACAACCTTTCTTTAATGTTCCAAGACAAGAGAAGAAAGGTAATTATAAATGAATATTTAATCCTAGCAACCGCTGAGTAAAACATGTGAGTCAAATTTTATTACATGATATTATTATCCTAATACGATATTTGAAGCATAGCAGCCACTAACGTCGAAGATAATTACATAGCTCTGGTGGAAAATCACAAATATTTGAGGTTATAAGACACTAGGTTATTTGTTGTTTTGTAAATAAGACACATAGAAAATGAAATTTTAACCCTAGCATCCATTGATTTCAACATGATATTCAAAATATATTACATGATATTCCTAGCCTCACATGATATTCGAAGGCTAGTGGCCGCTAAGGTAAAATATAATTACATAACACAAGTGGAAAATCACAAAGACTTGAGGTTAGCAACCGGTAGGATATTTGTTGTCTTGCATACAAGACAAGTAGTAACAAATCGATTGAAAAAATAAATTTACTCCATTATTTTATTTAAATTTTACAATACTATCTTCAAATACTATCGACTGCTAGGGTGGATACTTACTACCTTTCTATAATGTTCCAAGACAAGAGAAGACTCGTAATTAAAAATGAAATTTTAAGCCTAGTGGCCAGTGAGTTAAATTTGCAATTCAAAATCTATTACATAATATTCTTAGCCTAACTCTATATTCGAATATTGACAGTCACTAAGGTGGAAGATAATTGCATAGCGCAGGTAGAAAATCACAAATTATTGAGGTTAGCGGCCGCTAGGATATGTTTTTTCTTTAATACAGGACAAGTAGCAAATAAAATTTTAATCCTAGCGGTCACAGAGTTCAACATGGTATTTGAAATCTATTACATGATATTCCTATCTTAAGATGATAATCATAGATATAGTCTTCAACATTCTATTTGAAATCTATTACATGATATTCTTATCCTAATATGATATTATTACCTTTCTTTAATGTTCCAAGACAAGAGAAGAAACATAATTAAAAACAAAATTTTAAGCCTAGTGGTCATTGAGTTCAACATGCTATTCGAAATATATTACATGATATTTCTAGGATAACATGATATTCATAGCTCTGGTGGAAAATAAAAAAGACTTGAGGTTAGTGGCCACTAGGATATTTTCTGTCTTGCAAACAAGACAAGTAGCAAACAAAATTCTAAGCCTTGCAGTCATTGAGTTCAACATGCTATTCAAAATTTATTACATGAGATTCCTAGCCTTACATGATATTCGAATCCTAACGCATGCTAAGGTTGAATATAATTACATAGCGCACATGAAAAATAACAAAGAATTGAGGTTAGCGACTGGTAGGATATTTGTTTTCTTGCATACAAGACAAGTAGAAAATGAAATTTTAAGCCTAGTGGCCGGTGAGTTCAACATAATATTCCTAGTCTAACATGATATTCATAGCTCTTGTGGAAAAGAAAAAGTATTTGAGGTTAGTGGCCTCTAGGATATTTTTTTATTGCAAACAGGATAAGTAGAAAATGAAATTTCAAGCCTAGCGATTGTTAAGTTCAACATGCTATTCAAAATATATTACATGATATTCATATCCTAACAAGTTATTTGAAGCCTAGTGACCACTAAGGTTGAAGATAATTGTATAGCGCGGGTGGAAAATCATAAATACTTGAGGTTAGTGGCCGGTAGGATATTTGATGTCTTGCTTACAAGACAAGTAGTAATGACTCAACTGAAAAACTAATTATGATCCATTGTTTTATACAAATTTAACAAAAATATCTTTAAATACTAGTGACCGATAGGGTGGATGTTTATAACCATTATTTAATATTCCAAGACAAGATAAGACACGTAATTAGAAATGAAATTTTAATCCTAGTGGTTGCTAAGATCTAAGTTCAATAACATAACAAAGAATTGTGATTAGAGGCAACTAGGATAATTGTTTTCTTGCATTGAAGATAATGTGTAACGACTCTACTGATAACTAATAAATAAAACTAATCTAAGCTCCAACACTAAATTTTAAGCCTAGCGGCAACTCAAAACAACATGTTATTAGAATTTTATTACATGATATTCTTAACCAAACATGATATTCAAAGCCCAGCATCTGCTAATGTCTAAGATAATTACATATCCCTGGTGGAAAATAAAAAAGACTTGAGGTTAGTAGCCGCTAGGATATTTTCTGTCTTGCAAACAAGACAAGTAGCAGATGAAATTTTAAGCCTAGCAACAGCTAATTTCAACATGCTATTTGTAATCTATTACATGATATTCTTAGGATGACATGATATTCGATGCCTAACGGCCGCTACGGTTGAAGATAATTACATATAATGACTTGACTAAAAAATGACTATGTTCCATTATTATATTTAATTTCTATAAGACTATCTTGAGGTTAGCAACTGCTAAGATATTTGTTCTCTATCTTACAGGTTAATTAATAACGAATCGAATGAAAAACTAACTATACTCCATTACTATATTTAAATTTTATAATACTATCTTCAAAGACTAGTGACCACTAGGTTTTATGCTTACTATATTTATTTAATGTTCCAAGACAAGGGAAAATAAACAATATTACAAGACAAGTAAAATATTTACTACTTTTCCTAATACATGTAATTAAAAATGAAATTTTAAGCCTAGCGGCCGCTGAGTTAAATATAATAATTGCATAGTAAGACTGAAAAACTAACTATGCTCCATTGTTATATTTAAATTTTACAATATTATCTTTGGGTTTATAGTTATTTTTTCAGCTGAGTATACGAAACTAACTATATCCTATGGTTTATAAAAAATAACGACTCGATTTGAATTATGGGATATTAATGGTATATATTATGAGAATTATAAAATACACCTAATGATAACACCCAATCACATCATGACATGTAATATTTTTTATTATTAAATAGTCAAATATCCACCATTATCACCCATGTTGGATTCTACGTTTCCAAAATGATGTAGTGTAACTCAAATTTTTTTTTAACGGTGATTGGAAGATAGCCATCAATCCACTATTAGCTCCTCTATCCTAAAGCTATACTAATTTTTTTTACATTGACAGAAAGATATCCTAGAATATATAGATACTAGTGGCCACTAGTCTTCACTTCTAGCAACAAATTGAAAACTTAAAACAAAGAAAATTTAATAGTGAATAATTATTTAAATTGCTTAGTGCAGCGCATAATAAAAACCTTTTATTAATGATTTTTTTTATTACTAAAGGAGGTTTGAAGTTTTCCTATCAACCGCTAAGCTATAAATATCTATTCCTATTGACTTTTACTATGTGAAAATAATAACATCAAGATATATCATCTCCTTGCTACTGAACTATGAAAAAATAGTATTTATCCTTCCCAATAACTTATGAACTATTAATTTCTTTTAATTCCTTTTTTCACGTAATATGTCTTTAATTGGTCACACTCTATTCATATAAATTCATTTGATTAAAGGAGTAGAGGATATGAAAAAGAGAGACGATGAATGGTTTGTAGAAATGCATTCCCCAGAAGATTACCACGGTGATCTATGGTTATTTTTTGTTAATGAAGACGTTATCAATGAATTAGGTATGGTACCACTAACTTCAAAAGTTATTGATTAACAAATAGTGTGTATTAAGGTTGACGACATTGACGTTAAAATGAATAAGTGCCTTATTCTTGTCATAGAGTTGGAAGTTTCATTATTCAAGAAACTGAAAAATGAAGGCTTCTAGAGAAAGTAGGATGTGTTTTTGTTCTAAATATGGTTGGAATTTGGGGAATTTTATACACTTAGATAAAACAAGCAATGAAAATGCACTTGAAATTCATAATAATATGAATTTGTATTAAAAATATTTTATAGAATCGATAATACCTATTCTATTTTTCATTATTTGAATAGAAGAAATTTTCTTTATCCATCAAAACATGAAAAGCTATTTACAACACTAAGGAAATATTATTTCTCTAAATTAGAGAAAGATCCCTCTAATTTAAATTTGCAAGGGATTAAAAATAATAACATATCAGCTTTATTGTTGAAGAAAGTGACCAGTATATTTGAGAATGCAGAATCTTCAACCGCTGAAAAATTAAAATTGTTTTTATTCAATGGTGATGCTTTTCCAGTTCAAATTTCTAGGTGTCATGTGGAACCTCCACAATAGCGATACCATGAGGCGCATAATGATAATGTTGACCTTATTTTACATTCAATGTTGATTAAAGTTATTCCTTCTCTTAGGGATGTAATTCTTCTTCCCTTTTTATATTCTACAAGAGAACTTTTGCAACTAGAGGATCTAGATTACCTTAAAAGAGATGATGTACAATTCTACATTCTTGACGGTCGACATACCATATGTGCCAAAAACAATTAGCTGAAAGTAAATTCAAGTCATTACATGATAAGATGTAGGTTAGAAAGGCTCGTATTATGTCTTCAAACATGCCTCGTGATTTCATTATTTATATTTGCAAGCAGCATAATGAGGTAAACAAAAATTGGATTAAATCCAATTTTAATCATGTACTCTACAAGGCTCAAATTATTTGGAGATCCCTAGGATGTCCTCAAAGGCCCATAGTGGGAAACGTAAATACAGATAATTTTAAGGTAATGAAACTTAATTTTATGGCATTTGTACTTAAAATTTAATTTTTTAATATGTAGAGAGTAAATATTCTTTTTCCTCTTTCAATGCAGAGCTTCGAGAAACAATGTTTTGCTATTTTAAAAGTTGCTAAGACAAATATCTTTTCAAAATAAATGACATTTCTATTTTTTCCTAAGGACATACAGAAAAAATTGACAACAACCATTGAGTTATTTAAATAAGGTGGGATTTCTTCTTCTCCTTTTAAGGATAACCAACCTAAATTTCAAGAAAAATCATTGGCAAGGTTCATGGCGAATTTATTCAGGCCTGCAAGAGGAATGACTGATGAGGAGATATCAATTCTACTAGATAAAGTGAAATTAGGGAAAGTATGGCTAATTGGGTCTATTGAAGAAGGTTTCATAATGGAGGCTTTTGATTCTTACTGCCAAAGAGTAAAATATGATAGAAGAATGAGCAGAAAATTTCTAAAATATATTAAAATTAAATATCTAGGTTATAATATTGTATTGGCATAATGCACTGAAAATAATATTGTTGAAAAAATTTGTCTACATGAATCTCATTACCACCATTTTTGTGTACTCTTGGGAGAAGATAAGAAAGGAAAAAGAAAAGATAATTCTAGAGGAAGTGAAAAATCAAAAAAAAGAAAAATTGATGCTGAAGAAGTAGAGGTTCTCCCAGCGGCAGCTCAAACAATTACGTGATTTCAATCGAAGAAAAAATTCCAGCAAGGATGGAAGACACTAATAATTTTACCTGTCAATGTGCATATCCCTTCTAGCTCCAATCAACAATACCATCTATTATATCAACTAATCCATTCAATGAAAAATGTGTTATCACAAATTTCTATAATTTGTCTAGTGTATTAAATGTTGATGCAATAATGGACCTTCTTGCAGTTGTCAGATCTATTCTAATAAATTGTGTTATTATTGTGCTCTTACATGTTTCTTCTTTAAAAATATTAAAAGAGACAGTAAAAAATATATACAAAAATTTAAAGACAGGAGGAATCAGTTGTGGAAGGATGTTACAGATTTTACGACAGTGATGGAAAATTTAAGAGACTTTTTATTATGTACACAATAAATGGTGTGCACAATTTTGTTGTTGACCATGGGGATGGAGTAGACATCACCATGGATTAAATGGACCAACTTCCACAACAAAATGTGACTGCAAGCAAAATCAGCCTATGAGGAAAGACATTTCCTTTACGAGATATATTATGATTTTTTGTCTCATATGTTCACTCGACTTGGTTCCAAAAAATATCCAATTATAGTGCTTTACAAAGGTAGTGTTGCATTGCATGCTTTGGTTCACTCAGAATTACCTACGATATTTATTATTGAATCAAATCATCAAGAAATGTTTTTGAAACATTACTATTGTCATTTGAAAAAATCTAGGTTGATTAAGATCACTTCAAAAAATTCTATTATTTTAATGCATTTGAACTGATACATATAATATTTATGCAAACAACCAAACAATAGAGGAAGACATTGTCTCTTCCTCTCCACATACAAGCAAAGGAGATGAAATATATGTGATTTTGGATTCCAATATATGTAATTTTGGATTCTAATATATGTGATTCTAGATTCCAATATATGTGATATTGGAATCCAATATGTGTGATTTTGGAGTCCAGATAATTCCAATATTTAACATTTTGGAATCTAAAACTACTAATTTTAGATTCCAATATTGGTGGTATTTTTTTGTTGGTCACACTAGAATAAGTCCATATTTAGTGAAATAAGCATTTCTTCCTCAATTTTCAAATTATGTGACATGCAAATGATCTTGTACTTTTCTAAAGAAGGATTCATCTTAGTAAATCATTTATATTACAGCTTCAATTTTAAGCTTGTAATAATGAGAGCATGTCATAGGCTCTTTTCTTAGTAAGGATTCTATGTCTGCTACATAAAAGTGTTGAAAGGCATATGACTTATGCATTCTACTATGATTTTTAGTGTAACACAACCAATGCTTCTGTTAAAGGCATCTAACAATGTTTAGTGCTTGTAAAAGTTACGAATAGTGTTGGAGGCCCTTATTTCTGTGTCATTGCAAATGTATTTCTCTATAATTCATGCAATTAATCAAGAGAAATATGTATGTGTTTGAAGTCGACATAGCCAACATCTGATTTTAGAATTTTTTCTAGGTTTCTCTTGTACTTGACATCTTTTACCAGCAATTTTTTCCCTTTAGTTGATCTTTTCTAATTCTTATCCAGATAGTAGAATTTAGTTGGTTTATGATAATTTGCCTGGATTTGAAGAAGGGGTTCATTATGTTGTATGCAAACATGTGATTAATATTTTTTACTTCCCATTAGGTTTATTTTTTAGGAGTGTTTCTATGATGTAGTCACTACGAGGGTATCCAAAAAAAGTGATGGGAATTTCATTTCCTCGGCATAGTTGTCTTTAAATATGCCAAGTAGTTGTTTTCCTTCTGCAGGTGCAACTTTTATCATCTTGTCTTGAAGTTCATGGATAGATGTGAAATCCATAAATGCATGCACAATAGTGTCCGTCTCCAATTCATATTCATCACCACTACTCATGTTACTTTCATCACTCGAATTGTCTTCTTTTTTACTTGTCATTTATGCATTAACAAAAACTTATTTCCAATTGTTTTTTATCATGAAATTATTCATTTTTTATAGTCTTCTCTTGCATAGTTGTTTTAAATCATGCATAATTATGTTTAGGAATACCCTACCCTCTTAATATGCATATTTATATTGCACCAACCTCTTAAGTGATACATCGATAGTTGTGTTATTGTTAATGCTTCGTGGGAGTGATTTTTGTATGATGTCAATTTTTGATGGAACGTAAATAATTGCTTCAGTAAGTCCAAGTTGTGGTTTTTTATATCCCAAATGTTGTTTTTGTTCAAATGCAATTATGAGGAACACAAGTCATTCTTCCAATTCTATAAGTTAAGTTACATAAGATAAGGGTGTATTAAATTGGATGTGGTATCATGTAACATATTTTGGAAGATGTGCATTGTTGCACTTTGTACATATATTGATTGCAATAGTTGGTTTGACATATTTTACTAAATTCATATATGTTTGTATTTATGTTTGTTTAAAGTTTGACATGTTGTATATAAAATGTAATTGGCTTGCAAATTGGGCAAGGATAAGTAGGAGTGTCTTAAATATTTTTCATATATGTTTGCATTGATGTATTCATTGGTTTTTTCTTGGTGCGTATGACTTGTTTCAATTTTCACACTAAAATTTTGGATTTGTTTGTAAGGGCATGTTCTTGGTCAAATTTGGAAGGATGTATTGGATTTGATTTTTTCTAAGGTCTTGGTTCACGTTTAATATGGTTTGTGGTTGGTTTCGTATGATGTGTTTCATTTTTTGAATGTTTATTGTTGGTTTCTTAGTGGAATTCATGTTGTTTTTTATTTGTTTTTTGTGTATAGATGTATTTTTTTTTATTCACCTAGTGCTTCATAATGAACATGATTTTTTTTTTGTCAAAGTGTATAATGTTATATGTTGATAATGGTTGCAAGTAGTTGCAGTACACATTAGAAATAAGAATTTTTTTCAAAGACCATATTTGTATTTCTACATTAATAAATGTGGATAAACATTCAAAGCATAAAGTATTCCCCTCAATATTACCTACTTCATAAGGTAGGGCCAAGTTCACTATATATGCTTGCCAATTGGTGACTTTTTCTATATTTTTATCAAATTGTAATCTAAATATGTATACGTCCATGCAAGCACCTTTTTGTTTCTTCAAGAAATTTTATTGCGAAGAGACTATGCTAAATATCACCTTATGCATTCCACATCAAACTCCTTACTTGACAATTCATAGAATGAATCAAATATAATATCGCTACAATAAAATGTACACATATTTATTCGATATAGTCAACGTGTGTGTATTGCAAGTAGGATGTGTTTCTAATGTTGTTCAAGGTTTTCGCAAGTTGTCAATAGGATAGGAATTGAAAGTGGAGTATCAGTGTGGTGGTGTTTTTTACAAATAAAGGTTCGTAATGACCGAAGATTGGATTGTTCTCATTGAATAAAATGGAATACAAAATAATGTTTGGTTCCTAATTGAATCGAAGGCACTTAGTTATTATTTTCAATGACAAAATGTGTATTTCTATGTTTAGCCATCATGATAGCCCATTTATACCTAAATTATTTCCCTAAAGTCCATGCTCTTTCTCAATTGATTCTGATGATGTTGAGAGTCACATTTTTTGGAAATATCTATCAATTTAATTTACACCATGCAATTTGAATAACTCATTTGTATCTAGTTCAATTTTATATCATTTGGGTCACCCTTTTTCTAAGAAAATTAGGAAATGGTCAATAAATATATTTCTAAATTCTAAAGATGTGTATCGAAAATGGAGTAACACTTGAAATGTGTCAAATAGGAAATCCCCCATTCTAAAGTATTATGATTGAGCTCGAAGAAGATCATGTTTTTCTAGAGCATCATCGATTGTATCATAGTACAGTCTATATATTTCTTGGTATTGTTCTAAGATTTTAGTTTCTGGACATGGTAGATTGTGCTTTCTTTTACGATCATCCATTCAAAATTTTGCACTTTTAAATGTACAAAAAAAATGCAAAGTCATAAAATATTCATCTTTGTACGCACCTTTTGTTGTGTGTTATAATATTTGAATTTGTTTAATGTTCCTTGACTATAGGTACATGCACAATGAAAATGACGATGTCAATTTGATAATGCTATTCTTCAAAACTATATTTTGTCCAATGCAAATGAATTTTAAAATTTGCAAAACAAAAAAGGTCACTAATAAAAGGAAATGCTACGATTCAAAAAATGATGACTCAAGTTTCAATGAAATTTTGGGAAATAAAAGTATCAATTAAGACCTATAACTATGATGGAATAAGCACATAAGATTGTCAAGAAGGTGTTGAAGATTCATAAGTATAAGGAAAATATTACTAAGAGTTAGGCTCATTGATATGGTCTTTTGCAATGTAGTTTTTACTTAGAGGCAAAGGTCATTGATGTTGGTAACCAAATACATTGTTCAATGTTGAGAAAAGTAGTTTGTTTTTGTTTTACACAACATGGGACATTTTCCATAAAATTTATACATTTTCCTCTCAGATCAGACGGGGATTTATTATATTGAGGTGTGCCATGTTTTTGGTATTGGGAATAATTTTAATAATTGCATTCAAGTGATTATATATAATAATATCCTTATTATTATATTTATTTGAATGATACTGATTTAAAATTGCTTATTAGCTTGCCTTGAAACATATTCATATTCACTTTTTATCTTGTGTGTCTTCTCTCTAGTTTTCACTAGGAATATTGGAATAAGACTAGTCTGAGTTTTGATTGCAGGATTTTGTCATGCATTCAGCCTGGTTTTGTCTAAAATATTTCTTTAGCACTATGAAAACCATGTATTCATGCTTTGATGAGATCATATTGTTAGTGCAAAATCACAGTAGCCACCGAATGCTTTCAGATCTACTGTTTGAAAATGGGCATTTGGTTGTGATTACATAAAATTGGATCATCTCTCAAGGTCTGGGACCTGCAAAATTGAGATGATCCTCCAGAGAAGGCTCATTCCTCTTCCTAAAATACCTTCCACGAGCTACTCCAGTGTAGGAAAAATAAATCTAACCTAATCTAACCATTCTAAGGAGACAAAGAAGAGATAAATGTGTGAAAATGAAAGCCTACACTAAATAAGTGATACACCAAAGAAGGAAAGTGTTTGTCTTAGATCCAAATTCTTGAAATGTATAGAGATGAGCAATGGAGAGGATGGATAAAACACATCACAGACCAAAGATAACATTCACACACAACACCATTTCAAACCCATTAAATATGGCTCCCATAACCTATAAAGACATCAAGGAATATGTACAGAATACCCTGCAATGAAAAAAGGTGAGTGAAGGACACAAAATGAGCAAAGGATGGACAAATGCATCAAAAAAACATATTTTATTGCTCCAGAATTCACATAGTACATCATTATTGGGAAAAAGGCAAGAGAAATGCCATTACAGAGTAGGGGAGGAGGTTTAAACTCCACATTTGACCTTAGATAAGAAAGAGAGGGGGGCAGAGAGAAAAATGACCAATAACTTGGAAAGTCAGCCCAAGATCTTACATATATCGATGACTCGACGAGAGAGAAGAAGAAAAAGGAGGAAAATCTGATTCTACATCCACCCACCGACAGATTCATTAAAATGATCCCCAAAATTCAAGGGTGGCTCTGCAAATCCATTTCCCAATGTATTCGAGCCTTCTGGGGAAGGAAACGGCCATAATTCATTAAATTTTGGTGGTTGGAAGTTTGATAACTTGTTTTCTGTACTTTTCCCAAGGCGGAGATGTTTTCTCATTTTTCTCCCATCAAACTTCACCAAAATCCAAAATTGAATCTTCCATAGCGAAGAGGATTTTTAGAGATTTCCAATGGTACCAAATTCCTTGAGTTTCAACTGTTGGATCAAAATTTATGCTCCATTGAAGTTCTGCAAAAAAATTAGGGCAAAAAACTAGTTCCCAAAATGGGTCCGCGGGCCAAAAATTCATTTTTTGCCTTTTTTTAAAAAGTTGCGAAAATCATGAAAACTCCCACGGATCTACAAGATCAAAAATAACCTTGCGTAATAAAACCTCCGTGGGCCCGAAAATTCACTTCAGTGAAAAACTCTCCATGGCCCCGCAACCTAAAATGACAAGTGTGCACAAAGTTCCGCGGGCCAAAATTTTAAATTGCACCTTTTCCCTAAAAAATGAAAAAGTACAAAAGTCCTCCACAGGCCTGCGCCCCCAAACCTTTACCTTTGTGATGGTCTTCACCGGGCCTACGGGCCAAAAATTTCAAACTACGCCATTTGTCGAATTTGTAAAAATTCCAAAACTTTCTCCGTCGGCCCGCCTCCTCGTAGCTAATAAAGGCATGACACGTGGCTTATTCTAGGCGTCATTGGAGGTGCAGCTCATTTTTATACTTTACGCCTTTTCAAAAAAAGGCCAAAATTCCAAACTACCTTAGACGACCCGCTTTTACTCTTTGACCTGCAATAATGCCACATGTCCCTTTCGGGACTTAGGCATTTTTCTCTTTATTTCTCCGTGGGCTCGCGGTACCAAAATTTAAAATTGCACCCTTTAGCAAAAGATCAAATTTCTAAAATATCCCTGCAGCGCTGCGGCTTCACAATTTCCCTTGGGCAAAATTCTTCCCCAGGCCCGTCGACCCGCTTTGGGCAAAAAATCCTTCTAAGGCCCACCGGCCCATAACTTGAAAAATACAAGGACTTAGAAGGACTTCTTTACCTTTTTGGAAAGGGGAATAAATTTTCCATCTGATGGACGTATTTCAAGAAATTCTTGATAACTTGAAATATATAAAAATTGGATTGAAGCACAAAAGGAGTAAAATATTGGGGCAGTTAAAAAAAAGAAGCATGGGCTTATTTTTATAACAATTTGGTGACTCACAGGGGTCATCTACCTACTAGATGAAATGATCAGTGGCCTTGAAGCATCCATAGGGGATGGAGTTAGCCTGATAAACACAAATCTGATCTGAACTTTGAAAATATTACCCCGAGCCACTTGGAAACCCACTAAAATTGAAATTGATCTTCACCAAATTTCAAGTTCAATGCACTATGCAAGAGCAACAAAAATCCACAACAAAAACTATGTACAAACTAAAAAATAATACATAACCTAATTAGGATATGTAGAGTGTTCATAAGCACTTCTTCTACTAAAAGAAAACTTACCTACTCTACTCTAACTGGAAGAAAAAGTAAGCTAAACAAACCCTATAACTGGCAGGGAGAAATAGCTTCCCTTTCTCAAAATAGGCTTCCATGCAAATGATTTGGCACTGAACATGGTTGTTGGCATGAGCGGAAAACTAACAAAAATTCGGTCGTCCACCCAAATCATCAAGGTGTCAATTGGAAACAAATTAATTACCTCTTTTAGTTGATCTGTGTTTGGACTGAAGAGGCATTGCAGTTGATCCTTGGTACCTTTCATATCATCCTCATGCTTATAAGCAATCATGACATGTGGAAACTCCTATTTTGGCTCTAATGAAGCCAATTATTTGATTTTGAAAGGTCTGATCTGTGAATTTTTCCCATTTCTTTGGATTTCAACTCCAAAAATGGAGTCTTCTTGCAGATCTTCTTGGGTGGATGGTGTGGAAGAGATGATGGAAACTTCTTGCTCTTTTCCTTCCTCTGCAGCTGGTGTGGCTTTTGGAAGATCAAAATATTCCAACTTTGATTCAAGAGGCATATTACAAATTGCAGGTTGTGTTTGCACGTTGTCTTCCATGGCAGCAAGTTCTTGTGGTTGAAGGATGAATGATGGAGAAGAAAAAGTTGTAATTTCAGCTAGCTCCTCCTCATCAACACATTCCTCCAAGTCTGATAATAAATCAAACTCTACAATGTCTTGTTGCAGAAAGGTCTCTCCCTCTTGCATGGTGACCTTCAAATCTACATCTTCTTCACCATGTGTAGCTTCATCTTCAAACATAAAGCTTGCCAGCTTGAACTCATCCAAAAAATCAGATTTTTGGAGAGATGAAGTGGTAGAGAAATCTTAAATTTCTTGTGCAACCTACTCATGATTCAGTGCCTCTGAATCATTTTTGTTCACCTCCATAATGGATTCATCAATCAAATCAGACCCTTCAAATGAAAGCAAAAAGTATTCAATAATTATTCCTTCATCAAATGGCTTCAACTTTGATTTGATATCTTCCATTTTCTCCTCTTCAATGGGACTTGGAGCTGATTGTTCTTCCTCTTTGATGACTGATTTTGCAGCTTGTATTATATCATCATTTCCTTCAGACAAAGTGCCAACATGGACACTACACTCAGAACAAATAGACTGTTGGTCTTCTTGCTCCACTGCTGCTATAAAATCATCCTTGGACACCACTTGTTATTCAACCTCCACCTCCTCCTTTGTCTTAACCATCAAGGGGATATTTTTAATCCTGAATTTGAGAGCCAAGCTCACCAAAATTCTAATCTTTTCTTTTATTTTTAGCTCTTCTTCTTGCTGATGTTCTCCTTGACTTTTATTCTGATTTTTATCTTCTCCACATGGATTTGGGAATTCAATAGGATGGGTGGGTTGGGATCCAACTAGTTTTGTAATTATTTGTGGTGGTAGAGGAGGTATAACTTCTTGTTTCTTTAGATGGGATGGTTTTTTGGAAGGGAAAAGGGTAGAGAAACTGAGATGAGATGGAATATTATGAGATAGAGAATGGAAAAAAATATTTGGGGTAGTAGATGCGAAGCTTGAAACATGACACTACTAAAATGATAAAAATTATGGAGGAAAGAAAAACTATGAGGTGTTGTGCTTACCCATTGACAAGGTTTTGTTACACTCTTCTCATAAGTCTCAAACTCCTCAATCCATTGTGTAAGTTGATGCAGTGTTGCAGCCATGAAGTCAAGCTTCTCTTGATGGTTGTAATGTTTTGGAAAAGGTGTCCTGTAACCAATTCTAAATGATTTTTTGAGTTATAGCCATAGATTACACCATGTTAGCCTCCATTTTTTGAATCTTCTCTAGCAAATCTGCATTTTCCATTTGACCTTCATCATTATATGCATACCCTCGTGCTTGATAAGATCCATAACCAAACTAGTTTTGGCATTGTTCAGATGGGTAAGCATGATTATTCTGAATTTGCTCATAATGTTGATCTGCAGGATTTGAAAAACATGTTAGAGGTGGAATGCATTGTTGCTGTTGTAAATCTGAATTCCGTGATGGAAATGAAGTCATGATTGCACAACTTCATGGAATGGAAGAATAATGAAAGAGATGGAAATAAGAATGGATGAAAAATTAATGAAAATGAATGGAAATAAAGTCTACAACTTCAGAGATGGGTTCTTGACCAGATGGAGTTGTCAGATGTGTTTGCATGTGCCTCAAAAGGCTGAAGTTTTAACAGGAACACATCAACCTGTAAAAACTGAAGTGAAAGACATCTTGGTCTGACTGGGTGTGCCAAAACTGTTATAGCAAAATCACAACACCCCCAAAATGGATTCAAATCTACTGTTTGAAAATGGGAATTCAGGTGTGATTCCATAAAATTGGATCATTTCTCAAGTTGTGGGACCTGAAACTTGAGATGATCCTTTAGAGAAGGCTGGTTCCCCTTCCTAAACTACCTGTCATGAGCTACTCCAGTACAATAAAACTAAATCTAACCTAATATAACCATTACAAGGAGACATGGAAGAGATAAACGCATGAAAATGAAAGCCTACACTAAAACAGTGATACACTAGAGAACGAAAGTGTTGGTCATAGATCCCAACTTCTTGAAATGGAGAGAGGTGAGAAATGGAGAGGATGGATAAAACACATCACAAACCAAAGATAGCATTCACACAGAGCACCATTTCCAACCCATTAAACACAGCTCCCAGAACCTGCAAATACATCAAGGAATATGCACAAAATACCCTACAATGAAGAGAGGGAAACAAAACGAGCCAAGGATGGACAAATGCATCACAAAAACATATTTTATTACTCAAGAATTAACACAGTACATCATTATCAAGAAAAAGGAAAGAGAAATTCCATTACAGAGTAGCGGAGGAGGTTTAAACTCCACATTCGACCTTGGAGAAGAAAGAGAGGGGGGGGCAGAGAGAAAAATGACCAACAACCTGAAAAATGAGCCCAATCTCTTATATATATATCGATGAATTGATGAGAGAGAAGAAAAAAAAGGGGGGGAAATATGATTCTACATCCACCCACATATAACTTCATTAAAACAAACCCCAAAATTCAAGGGCACCTCTGCAAATCCATTTCCCAATGTATTTGAGCCTTCTGGGGAAGAAAATAGCCATAGTTCATTAAATTATGGTGGTTGGAAGTCTGATAATGCATTTTCTACACTTTTCCCGAGCCAAAGATGTTTTCTCATTTTTTGACCATCAAAATTCACCAAAATCCAAAATTTAAGATTCCATGGCGAAGAGGATGTCAAGAGATTTCAAACAGTACTAAATTCAATGAATTTGGACCACTGGATCAAAAGTTATGCTCCATTGAAGTTCTGCAACAAAATTAGGGCAAAAAACTAGTTCCCAAAATGAGTCCTTGGGCCAAAAATTCATTTTTTGCCTTTTTGCAAATATTTTCAAAAATCATGAAAACTCTCATGGCCCTGTGAGATCAAAAATAACCTTGTGCAAGAAAACCTCCGTGGGCCTAAAAATTCACTTCGGCAAAAAACTCCCCGTGGCCCCACAACCTGAAATGACACGTGTGCACAAAATTCTGTGGGAAAAAAATTTAAATTGTGCCTTTTGCGCAAAAAATGAAAAAGTAAAAAAATTCCTCCATAGGCCCACACCCCTGAAACGAAAATTTTTAAATGGTCTTCATTGGGCCCGCGGGCTGAAAATTACAAACTTTTCCATTTGCAGAATTTGTGAAAATTCAAAAAAATTCTCTGTCGGCCTGCCTCCCCGCGGTTGATAAAGGCATGACCCATGGCTTATTCTAGGCATCGATGGAGGTGCGGGTCATTTCTATACTTAACACCTTTTAAACAAAAGTCCAAAATTCCAAACTTCCTCCAACAACCTGCTTTGACCCTTTGACCTGCATTACTACAACGTGTCCCTTTTGGGACTTAGGCATTTTTCTCTTTCTTTATCAATGGGCTCACGGGCTTGAAATTTCAAATTGCACCCTTTAGCAAAAGATCCAAGTTCCAAATTACCCCCACATCCCCACAACTTCGTAATTTTCCCTTGGGAAAAATTCTTCCCTAAGCTCGCCAGCCCGCTTTAGGCAAAATATCATTCTAAGGCCCGTAGGCCCGTAACTTGAAAAATAAAAGGAGTTAGAAGGACTTCTTTACCTTTCTAGAAAGGGGAATAAATTTCTCATATGCTGGAGGTATTTTCATAAATTCTTAAGCACTTAAAATATCTAAAAAATCGTATTGAAGAACAAAAGCAATAAAATAAGGGGGCAGTTAACCAAAGATAAGCATGGGCTTATTTTTGATAACACCTATGCAAAACATTCATTAAGCACTCTAAATTTTTCTGTTGTTCTTATCAATATGCCTTACTTTATGCAGCGAAATACTCTCCAAAAATTCTTCCAAATTTTCCTGTTGTGATTTTCAATATGCTCATATTAAGATAGATAACCTAATTCTATAGCTGAATGTGTGTGATATAAAATATGAGAAAAGATATTTTTCTTTGGTTTCAAAATGAAATACTTTTCCTTTGGTTGCAAAAAATATATTTGGGGATTTCAGAAAAATACTCTATTTATTTGGGGATTTTAGACCTCTTTATAGATTGTGGTCGGGAACACTAATTTCTACAGGAATAATTATCACACATGAGATTATAATTAGGAGGAAAGAAACTTGTAAAATTGGTTATCAACAAAGATTATGATCAGGTAAGGTTTAAATTAGTGATTTCAAATGAATATTTCGAGATTAATTGGATTTTCAATTGGTGTAGCTTGGATCAGGAAACTGAATATTTTGAATTTTCTTAGATGGTGCAGGATCTGGACTCAAATGAAAATCATATGTAGATTATCAGGAATTTTCAATTAACTAACACATGGAGTGAACTAACATCGATGTGACACAATAAAATATTAAAATATAATAATTTTATGGAATAAGATTACCACAACTATAATCATTTCATAGGGTGAAGATGAAAGAATTAAAAATAGAAGAAGTGTGATACAACATACAGTTATATATGAATACAGGTGTCATTAACTTTGTTGCATCTTTAAAAAAACCTTGTTAAATATTTAAAATGTGATAGGAATTTACAAGAATTTTAAAATTTGTTACATTTTTTGAAAAACCTTGTTTAATATTTGATGGCTTCACTTGGTGTTCTTGTAATTACCCTAATCCTTGCATGCTTTTTTATGGAAAAAACATTTCAGGTTAAAAATCACTAACACAAGGAATAACGTTTCTGCTCATCTCTAAAAATTACATACGCTACAGGTATAGTGAAAACTCAAATGTACACGAACTTCCATAATAATGGAGGAATTTAGTGTTAAACACTCACACTACAGTGACATGTAAAATGAGATGCACATGGGATGGTAGAAAAAATGATGAACAACAGAGGAAGAAATCTATACTCAAGTGAACTACAAATATTGTGAATAAAAATGGAAACAGTTCATAAGAGCGGTGAGGAGGATTACATTCACGCATAGAATACCAAGAATCCGGATACTAAAATATGTCTTGGAAGGGCCTATAAAATTGTCTCGTATCTTCCTGTAGCCATGTTGGAGTTAGCAATGAAGGTTGGTAGTTAAATGCAACCTACGTTTCATTATTTGGGCCCTTAAATGATAATCCAATCACTAAAAAATATGGACACCCACCAAACATGCCATTAAGGAGATTCAAATGGAGGTGCCCACCAAACATGCCATGAATTAAGAGTTTTAATGATTACAAAGTTCCTTTGAAAAAAGACGTGGAATTTACCATATGCACAAAACAAACTCCAAACTTAGGTTCATTTAGGAAGTGGTGGCATTTCCACATTGACCAAGTCAAAGAAGGACTTTCTGACTTGGCATGTGTTAATTTTTTTTTAATAATGTATATGTGTCAGGAGGGGTTTATAGGTTACGGAAATAAGGTTAGGTTTTAGCTTATATAATATTTTTTTAAAGGTTTGAAAAAAAAAAAATTAAACAAATAAAGTGGAACACATAACATACTAACCCACATATGCTAAGCATAAACCAAGGGGTGGTTCCATGAAAATAGAGAAGTGAGCCATAAAAATAAGGAAGTGCTAATTATTTATGACATCATTTTGTTGTATGTGAATAAAGGGAATAAGTAGAAAAATCTATCAACCAATCACATACATGAAAAATAGTATTTGTAAATGAATACAAATAAATATATTAGTTAAAACTATTGCATAGACCATATGAAATTAAAATAATTGATTCTCATTGGTTGGAAAAAAGATTAAATAATAAGAAAGTGATTACTATAGATACCTTGCCTTGGTAGGGACTAATAATTGTTAATTAATTATAAATAAACCACTCATAATTGGTAGTGAGTTGTGATAAAAACTCATGTGAAAATTAGAATTAGTATGTGAGAGAGTGTAGGGAGATTGTATGATTGAATTGTTTGGTGAATCTCCATGATTATAGGAAGTATAATCTCTTATAAATGTAATTTCACAAATGTGTTGAATAGGTAGCACCTTATCTAGTACGCATAAACCTGTGTGATGTCAAATTTTCCAACCTTCTTTGACTTGGACTTAACAGACCATGTGCCTTTCCATTTAAAATTTTATTTACACCCATGGCCCCTAGCATCTTCAGACCCTTTAACCACATCAGATTTGGAAAGAATCAAATTTTCACATTGGTGGAGGGAATTTTCAAAGTCAAAAGAAATTAAATTTTAACAGTATTCTTCCCACCCACGTGACTCCATAAAATATAAACTAAATTAAAGAAATTAAATTTTAACAATATTCTTCCCCCCCCCCCCCTCTGCATGACTCTATTAAATATAAAATAATCCTATGCACCCAACAATAATAAAATAGGAGGCCTTCAAATTTTTCATTAAATCCTTACTTTTTACTGCACCCAGTGTAGAAGAGGAGTTTAAATGTTTTTAAAATCTTATTATTTTACTGCACCCAGCACAGAGAATAGAGAAGGATTTTAATACCAAGACTTCAAAATATTTTATTCCATTCATTCCAACACTATCAATATCACCAACACCAACACTTCACCAAAAACTAAAAGGTAATTTGTGGGTAAAATATGATTTGAAAACCCATTTTGTTTTATATTATAATTTGTACATCTATGAATTTAGATCAGTAATTAGTGTCAAGAATTTGTATTAGTAATTACATTGTGGGTATTCAACATCCAGAATTTATATAAATAATTATTTAAAAAAAATTATAGGTTACGTCTATGTTGTTCATAGATGTCCACTTCTTCACATTCCTTTTTTTTAAATTTCCATTGTGTCTCGTTAAAGGAAAAAACCATTTGCATTAAGATATATTATGAATAATTTTTTTGTATGCAATATTATTTTAATGTTTTGTAGATGGATGCTTGGAAAAAAACGTGGTCAGTATTATGCCACATCCCAACCATGGAATCTGATGAGCTGCACAATGAAATAATTACACTGATAGAATTTACAGGTTTCTTACCACCCTTCTTAGTTGGACCTAATAGAGAAAAACATTTAACATTAAGAATTTTGAGAGGCCAATGGTCGTGAACAAACATGGAAGTGGCAGACATGATTGTTACATCTGGCATGGTAGTGCTCCTTATCATGGATTCACATCTCACATGTACATATGAGGTTACAAGAAGATGGATAAAAGAAAAGCTTCCTACAATTCCATGGAGAGATTAACTTAGAACGTATCATAAAATTACCTTAGTTATACACCCACCACCAGATGGAAGATGGCATGGTTTTTCCAAAAACATTCTTACATGGTGGGACGATGTTGACTACCAGCTAGAATAACTTCAAAAGTAGAGGTATGACGAGTGGAAAGAAACTCATCACAACTTTGACGAGTGTGATAACGATTGAAGTGGGGATTTGTGCACCATCCTTTGTCACCTACCATGAGTCCATATACTTTGTGTACAAGTGGAAGACAATGCACTGCAAAATGTATTCCTAACTTTTGATAGATATATTTTGTACAACTGGATATCTTTATAATGTTAGTAGTATCAACTAATTCATTGTTATCATTTCTATGTATTTTGTCTTGTACCTAATAATGTTTTTTATAGAATCAATGTGAATAGAAACAATGAATTTAGTTGGTATATTGTTTGTTGTATTCGTCATTATAAGAGGATAGAATGCACCATCATCGATTGTTAATTGACATAAAGGAAAATTAAATTTATAATCGCATTACATTGTTAATGGATAAATTTGTTTATTTGACATGAATAGGATTTATGCCTAGTTTAACATATGTGACAATGAGCTAAGATTGTTTTGTAGAGAATCTACAAATTTAGCGAGTATGAAGTCAAATTAGGCATACTTTTGGGTATATTTTGGAATAGCAAGGGAAAAATGGATGAAATACACTTTGAAACCACTCCTCACACCTGATAAATGCATTCATCTTTCATCCCTAGAAATATCATATCATGAAATATTGAATTCACCAATAAAATGGATAAAATACAGTCATAACACCTTTTTTAATCATGTATATTAAGGGCTTAGTTGTTTGGATACCTATATGTGTGATATGGACCTAAAACGTTGTACACTCTAAACTCTCCCTATGACCATCAAGATTCCAAATTCTTGAGGAATTTGACTTGATAGATTATATTTTAAACATATGCCCTAGTTTTAAGCTAAAACCCATAAAACGCAATGTGATGTAGATCCTTCTCAACCTGAAACTACTCACTTTGTTCTAATTGATTCAAAATACAAACTATGCTCTATGGGCCTTGAAACTAGCTTACTTGAAAAGTTCTCAATTGCCTTAATCTGTAAATTCTTCTTTTTTTTCAACTTATGGTACTAACGAACCATTTCAACATTTCTTAGACCCTCAACTATACCAACCTCTCCTTTGAAATGGTTTAGAAGACATAAAAATTTCAACATTACCTTTATTTTACAAAACTTCCCTTGAATGGCTTCTCAACACATTTTTCTTGATGCTCTCATAGTTAGGAACGTCTACAATCCTTCACAACAAAGAAATATTATATTATAATACCTTTTTTCCATTGTTGGTGTGTGCAAATTTTTTTACTCAATTCAATGATTAAGTTCTCCTTCCCTTCACTAATTATCTCCTAGCTTCCAACTCTTCACTAAACCTAACTAGACTGATAACTCCCTTTAATTTTATTGTGATCACTCAAATATCATACTAGTAACAGTTCTTAATACCCATTTAGCTTTACTCTTTCCATGAAAAATATCTCCATGAAATTATTTATAAAATTTCAACCTACATCACCCTTTTATCATTTAAATTGGGTCAATTTACTATGACAAGGCTTGAATCTACAATTTTCATGTTTCATGCAAATTATGTGATGAATTGAGCTTAAAAATATTCAAATTATCTGAGGTAATTTTTTCAAAATTATAATTTTAAACCTACTCTCCTTTATTCCTCCTCTGCACCTTTTTCTTTTTGACCATACTTTCTTAGCAACTTTGTATGGTCTTAGTCCTCTCAGCATAGTCATTATTATCAATGACTCAATCAAAATAAATCCCTTGATCCTTTCAATCATTCAATGCATTCTTTCCAAATGATTTCAAAACACTCCCTATGAATTCCAAACTTCATTTCCTTTGTAAGACCCTTTGTATATTCTCAACCACTTCACTCTTATATCCCAGCACATTCACATAAAAGTTAATTTTCCTACTGTCATGTTTTTCTTCTAGCTATGATAGTTTTAAAGCCTCTATTCACTTCATTTATTCACTTTAGGACTTCACATGACTATTTAGAATATTTCAGGGGTTTTCACGGTCTCCAACTCTCTCAAAACATCTTCCCTCACAAAACCCTAGTGAGGTTTTATCAGTGAACCAATGAAGGTATATTTGGTTGGAGAAACCTCTAAACTTGGTTTCAAATCTTAATATTATTCCTTAGGGTATGCATGGACATTCTAAAGCATCAAAACTTACCATTCAATATTGATATATCCCTCAAATACGTGAACAACCTCGAAAGGATTCCACTCTACCCCTTGAGAACATGGTTCTTTGGCAAATAAAAATTTGGTTAAACAAGATAACCGCTTTCTCACCTTATAGATCACAGTTAACAAAAAATCAACTTGTGCAGTTCACTAATCCTCTTCTAACTTTAGACATCAATATTTATATAAGACACTTCCTTAACTATAATGGAAAGTTTAATCTTGTAAGTTTTACCTATTGATTGCTATATGGCAGTAAACTGTATTCAAGCTTTATACTCATACATACCTTATTGCATTGCATACTTCTAACTTTTACCTTGATTTTCCTACTGTAAACTTAAACCATGCTTTTCCTACTATCAACTCTTACATTGCTACCCTATCTGGTTTTGCATATACAACAATCATAGTTTCATCATTTTTTTGTTCATTGATGTCCATTTTTTTGTTGCTCTAAATTTAATCTATGATTAAAAATGTTGGCTTTATTGTGCATGCTCTTTACATTAATCAATAGTATTTAATTAATCATTATCATTCATATGTATCTACATTGAATTTATGAGGCATGCATGTATCTGATGTTGCTTCTTATCAGAATAGTTTCAGCATTTTTGTTGTTAAGAGATGTCCATTTGTTTTCCCTAAATTGAATTTATGATTACTGAGGTTGGATTTATTACACCATATTTGATTACATTTTTTACTAATGTAATGATAATTTTTTCTAGCATGTACAAGTAATTATGTGGGATACTATTCTACATCTACCAATTGAGAACCAAACCAAGGGTTTATTTACATGCAATGATTTACATTGAAAACACTTTCTCGACATCAACTGAGATGATATGTGGGTTGCATGGATTTAGATTGATAGAGTGGAGGACTTCATGATAGGAGAATCAAATAGAGAGTTTCACCCAACAAAATTTAGTATTTCCCATCAGAACAAATTTCCATCATCTATTCTTGGAAAGAAGACAAGAATCAATAGCATTTTTCAATATGTGATGTGTGTGGGCTCTCATTTTAAATATCGTGTATATGGATTATTTTGTATTTCATGTTTTAGTGTGAATGTGCTAATAATTTCCATATTAATGCATAGATATTGGTGTTTATATGGGCCTGAGGACTACTAAAAAATTCATGGCTTGCCACAATACAAGTCCTTATTGCTGAAGAAGGGAAAGGTAGCCAACCAGGCTGAAATCATATTATATATGGTTGTCAATGTAATTTCAGAACTCAGAGAATGATCAATAGACCTGATCAAATATTTCTCATGTACAATCATTTAGAACATTTTGACACTGAAGGAAATCATTTCCATGGTCAGTAATATGAACAGTTCAAAGGGAAAAAGTGCTTTTCATCCCTTTTATCAGCCCATAGGTTAATGAGTGGATTCATAGGTTGTTTTTGTTAGGAATGTATTCTAATGCTATCAACATTAAGCACCATGAGATGGTGCATAAGAATCTCATATTTTTAAATGGTGAAATAGGATAAGATGATTTCCTAATCAAAGATGACATATTTAATAGAGAATGCCGAATTAAAGAGAAAAAATATGTGTTTAACCCTAATGATGTAGAAAGTATGTGAGAGTAGACTTTAGCAAATCCAAAGAATTTTTTTATTCTATCAGGGATATAATAATGAAGATACTGATGAGGATGGGAAAATTCCATTCATATTGGGCATCCAACTCCCACTTCAGTTGGATTGGTTGTTGATATATGGAAATGATAGTTTAGTATCCATGGAGTAAACTTTTGGTATGAACTAAATAAAGGTATTGTTTGAATACTAGCAATACTATTAGTTGATACTTCATTTATTAAACATAGAATTTGAATTTTGTAATATATTTTCATGCATTTTCATTTTTACACATTTATAAGATTTGATTCGAAACAGCAATGGCTTCCCATGGCATGGGTAATTATGTCTAGTTCGTCTGCTAGTGACATCACCCAATGGGTGCAGTTACTTTGGCAAAGAGTACACTTGAAAAATATTGAATGGAAAATAAATTCCTTCATGGTAGATGACGCGGGTGCAGAGATCAAAGAAATAAGGTAGGTGTTTAATATGTTGCATATGCACAACACAATTATAATGATTATATTGCAAAGTCTTACTAGATTTTCTTAAGCAAGGAAATATTTTACTGTGAGGTGTACTTATGCAGCTTGCATGTATGGCTTGCATGGATGAATAATTTTATATTCAAAGTAAGAGAAGATGATGTGAGGTGAGATATGTTCAGTGAACTTGGATGCACTAAGCACAGATGTATTGATGAAGAGATAGCTATTATGGAGGCCATAAAGTTCATAGATAAGTATCGTTACATGCAGATTAAATTTTTTGAATATTGGGAGGACTGTTGGTTCCACATATTTACAATGTGGTCAAGGTGTTGTCATAACCTCTAACATGCTAGGAAAGAAACCAACACAGCCATATAATCCTATCATTAACATCTAAAAAATCATTTCTTGTGTACAATTTGCATTTTTGTACATCGAATGGTGGATTAGTTAGTACACCAACTAACCACAAGTGTTTACATATAATACTAGTGGCTACAAATGATAAAAGACAATTATTTTTACATTAAATTTAAATTTTTAAAAATTGAAAATATATCATGGGTTAAGGCTTTGCAAATTCCAAACTATCATGTCACCTTTCACACGATGAATAGTCATATTACGTGGGTGTAAAGAAAGAAAGATGATACATTGCATTATCGGGTGTATAGCGCAACGTCACTAATGTCAATGTGTAGTTGTCCATTTTGAGTCCAAGCATACACATGTAAACATGTAATTAAGGTTGGGATGATGCAAGAGAGATGAGGACTCATTGGCATTCATGAAATAGGGGATGTTGTTAGCTACTCCATCTATAGCAATAAATTAGATGTGAATGTATACTTTTTTCACTCTTCAATTTTCTTCATGTTTTTTAATTTCTAATCTCAAATGGTTGATTTTTTTTTCAATACATAGGATTTTCATAGTGGTCAAACAAATGAAAATGAATCAAATGATGGTGCGGAGGCTCATCAGATGCTAATAGTGTAAGGCAGAACTCTAGTCATAAGCAATTTCATTTATACTTTGATCATTGTTACTAGAATATGACATCCTTTATTTTAATAATGTAGGGCATGGAAAATGGACAGGAAAATACAAATGAAATAAAATCTCTAATGGATATTAGATACTTACCGGATGTACATATAGATGATAATGTAATTCATCATTCCACTTATAATCATTATCAATTTTACTTGTGACGGAATTTGTAACATGATGTTTTCTTGTATTAATAGGTCATGATTGATGGGATGAAGGATGAACTAAAATCATGTAGAAGGAGATCTCTTGAGGTATTTGAGAATTACCTCACAGTAGAAAATAGAAGCGGGAAACTATATTTATTGGAGAAGTGTATGGCAGATGTTTATAACAATGTCAAGTGTAGGTAATTATCAAATACACTTAGGTTGCAACACCCAAAAAATCAACCTTTCTGTTGAGCAGACAATACTTAGCATAATTCATAGAAGAGTTCCACGCGTGATAACATGATGTGTTCAAAGGAATGAAAGGATGAGGGAAAAACATGTGCGTGGAAGATAAGGTCATATTTTTGGACTTAGCCATTTTCACGATGTTGAGCTATTTTTGGAGATAGCGTGCACTAAACCAAAATTGGTTAAAGACTTGTGCAACAGGTATTGTCTATTTTTTCAAGATCATCTACAAATCGTTATGTATGAGTACAGACTGAGAATATATTTACTATTTTCAGTTAACTAAAAGAAGTCTATTGTTAGCGCACTTGCATGTGTGGCTATTATTGTAACTGTGCATGGCTGATAGAAGCATCCAACATATTTTGGGATTAGATAAGTAGTGAAGGGAAAGTCCCTACTCTTATGAATATGTAGTGAACTACATAAAAGAGAGGATATATGGATATAGAATATATGAGAGGATAGGATATATGTAAGGGATGGTTACTGTGAGATTACACTATCAGATCTGTGCAGCGAATAAGCATAGAATACCATTATTGTAAGAATATTTTGTGCATTACTACATTTAATATAATGCAGGTTATTGACTAAATCTTTTTATTAATCCTGAGTGTAATTGGTTCTTACATGTTTGTATTTCATCGTGGTTATCATTTAAGTCTATTATTCTTTAGATATAGATCTAAATATGCACTATAGAAATATGTATCAATTATGGATCTATATGCTTTAAGTCTTCATCATGCTAACATCCTGTAATAGCAACCCTAAAGAGGGGTATAGTACTTTTATGCACTTTGGGTGAGCACTCAATCTAGGATGAGTGATGTGTCAGTGCACCTCGGATCTTACTGGTAAATTCTAGGCTACATCATTGGTGCCATTTTCAGGACCTATTTTTTAGTTGTTTTCAAGATGGTTCATGATGAATACGTACCGGTTTACTCTAGTAAGTGTAAAGGAGTGGATACATGATGTGGAAGAATAATATGCACAGAGGTTCATCACTGGATCTGCTTTTAATGCACGCACTTGGGTGGAACAAAATTCAAGTATGAGAGCTTCTTTTCTACTTTTTTGATAGAGATGTACGAGTGGATGATTGCATATGCATATAAAAAAAATTAGAGGTATCACACACTTATTTGGATGTAGGAATAATTTCAATCCCTCTATGATGCTAATCTGATCTGGAATCATGTTGTGGATACGTGGTTCTATGGTGTTTTGAACAGTTATATCCTAGATTATTCAATTTCTACATATTTTTGTCCAGAGGTAGCTGAGTTTCATTTTTTACCATATCCCAAAGGAGCCTATTTACAAGGAATTCTGCTAGTAATCAAGATTTTGATAGTAACCCTGAACTTGTAAGACAAACCTATGGCTAGCTACACAACACCACATGCGGGGACAGGAATAGGGTTGGTGAAAGATGTTAGACTTAGTAGTAGAAAGGAAGAGGGAAAAAAGGAGGCTTAATTATAATGAGGCACATGAGAGGGAGATAGATAAGCAGTGTGACATTGTAGACCAGATGGCGTTGAGGAGAGAGATGGATCATGAAGGATTTGGAGCTCACATAGAAGACGTGGAGCTAGAGCATCAGGAACTCCCCCATATGGGAAAGTATGATAGGGAACCCTCCTCAGCCTCACAAGGAAGTGTGCTAGTAGATATTACCTGGGTCGCAGGCACACATCTTAACCTACCTAGCAACCTAGCCCTTGTGTTTGATTTTCCAGTATCTAGTATGAAAAGTAGTCAGCAAGCTAGCTTGGGAGGTAGGAGAGTAGGAGTAAGTCATATAGCAAGTACATCAATGGTAGGGAAGATGACTTCATTATTGTTTGTGGGTACATTTTCAAGTGCATTATCTGTATAGAACGTGAGCACACAAAATGTTGGATTCACTTATGGGAGTGGAACCACTTCACAAACTGTAGGGATTCATTATAGTACCACTATTGGAGCACAGGGGAGTATGTATTCTAGTCCTATTCCAACTATAGGTGGAGGATCATGAGGTATAGGTGGTTCTAACTCTGGTGGATCTGGTGGTTCTTGATGCAGAAGAAACACAAGAGGTTCTGGATCAAGTTGGCAAGGCCCACACCAACCCTACAATATTTACATCGATATGTATCTTCGTATCCTAGAGAATAGGGGTATAGAAGAAGATAATAAACATGTGCACATGTGTGAAATATTATGGCACGAAAAAGGGATCACAGATTCTGAGCACAAGGCAAGCCAATTTGTGACTACATTACAGGGACGTGCACACAACTGGTACAAATTTTTTGACCCTGATCAGACCTGCGTAGATTATGCAGCATTGAAGGATGCTTTCTTAAAAGATATCTATATCCCTAAATTTGAGTAGAAGAGTATAAGCACGCTCAAGGATATCAAACAAGGAACCACTGAGAGTTTTTCATGAGTATGATGCCCATTTTTAAAAAAAATCTATCTAAGCTTTCTTATGATATTCACGCAAGCCAGCATGCACAATGGTTCATTAGAGGACTAATTACACCATTTAGAAGGGTGTTGTCACATAATACATATATTGATCCACGCTAAGTACTGGAAGAAGATTTACCCGATGAGGTAGTTGGGAGTATTGACACTAGCGTTAGCCCATTCTTAGAGGCACAGATTACAGCTATGACAAAGCAATTAGAGAAACTATCAGAAAATTCATCACATGATACGTGCTCATGGATTTCGTGTATAGATTTTGAATTGGAACATCACACCAAGGATATTTTTCCCCGTAGTTCCATACGTTTGTTGTTATTGGACTATGATATCTATCATTTGAACCATGATGCTAGCCATTATCCATTACTACAATGTGCGATAAGATAGAAAGTATCCTGCTATTGTAAGATTTTCCGTTCCATGACTCATGATACTAAAGATTGTAGATTGATTGTTCAGATCCATGATGCTATAGATATTGGTGTATAAAAGAGAAGTGTATCAGATAACTCTAAAAGCAAGAATGAGAACCAGGATCAAGATCACAATCAAACATAGTATGATAGGAATGAAGGGCGTTTTGAAGGAGGTCATGGAAGATGGCATGGATATCATGGTTGATATGGAATATGAGGCCGTGGTGGAGGAAGATGATAGTTTCCTTGTGGGACGTGTTATACATGTGTATCTCTTAACCACTACAAGCGCAAATGTCCCCAGAATATTACGTTTTCTTTCTGTGGAAAAAATCATAGCTATGAGGAGTTCCCAGACTTATATGAGTATCTTAGTAAACAACATAATCAAGAGAATAAAGGCACGGGGATGGTTATAATCCAACATGCGATGGAAAATCAATGGATTCCTAAGTTAGCACTAGAACCTGAGGCATTAACCATAACTATTACCATATGAGAAGAAGTGGCAAGTGTAAAAGAGGAGTTGCAACAGAAGCCTACAATCACTAAGGAGGAGGTTCAACATGCAAGGTACCTAGATCTTTCTCATTAGAAGGAGTTTATCAAGAGACTAGGGAAGTCCTTAGAAATCTTCAAGGTGAAATACAATGTTTGAAAGAGTAGTCACGGAAGATAGAATAGAATATAGAAATAGGGAAGGTCCCATCTGATATTGATGACGTGAGATAGGTGTGCAAAAAATTTCACCAGGAGAATATTATTCCATTGTTAGGGAATTGTCTGAAGGGAAACACTCCACGTGTAAGTACTTAGAATGAAAGGAAGATCCTGTATGAAAATATTCTCCCTGATAGCATTGAATGTGACAAGGAGATCACTTTGAACGGTGTGATAGGCGGATGGAATTTGAGAAATATCTTGATTGATATAGGTGTAGATTTCAATGTTCTTACTTTATATGCATGGGTGCAAATGGGGATACCTCCATTGTAGCCTTCATCCGATGTATTGTTTATAGCCAATCAGACTAAGGACACTCCCATAGGAGTCTTGAAGGATGCATATATCACAATACAAGGGGCAAAATTCACTAGGGATTTTGAGGTATTAGCACTCGCGGAAGTAGAAAATTTTCCATATTTAATTGGGCACCCTTGGTGTTACGCAAATAATGTTGATTTAAGGTTAAAAAAAGGATACATCAGTTTTGATAATAAGGAAGAACAAGTTGTAATCCCTTTAATAGATGGAAAATCCACACCATATGTTGAGCCTTTGAGTGAGGAATATTTGAATAAAATTTATGTGTGCACTATTTAGGACCCAAAGGTCATTGAGCCATCAAAGGATGACATCCTTCAGTGGGAAGATGCAAAATCTATTAGTGATACTACAAGTATTTATTGTGATAATTGGGCTCATGGTACTTATGATTTTGTAGGGCACAAATTAAGAAGCACGACCGCATGGAAGAATGGACTTAGCTCTATTCGACGAATATGTAGCTCAGTACCTTGGTATACTAGAGTGGAAGACCTTCCAGTATTCTTGTGGGCCATGGAAGAACAATGGAAAAACCAAGTTCAGAGAAGTAAACTGTTAATGTATACCTTGCATGGGAAAAAACATACTGGTGCATGGTTCACAGAGATAATCTTATGGAATGGAATGAAATCGAGATCGCTATATCTACGTGTTTTTCAGGAGCAATGCACCTACTCAAATCTGCACTTATCATGGTAATCAACCTGTTCAACACCACATCTAGCAGTGTGAGAGACTATGGACAAAGGGACAGGAAGCATTACCACCTTCACTTTAGGTGCATAAATTATATTCCACTCTACAAGGATGCGCACACACTTGGTATGTATATGCAAAGCTATATAGAGAAACTAGAAATCAGTAAGATTTGGTTGCAGGAATGATCCAAAATTTTGACTCCTCTACCAAACCTCCAGTAGAAGAAGCATTAAAGGTTTTCAGGTGCTTAATTATGGGACATAGTGCAAAGGAGGAGGAACTCATTCAATATTTATTTTGTGAGAAAGAGTTGTGAATGCATTTTGAAGAAGAAGAAGAGGAATCCATACAACTTGAACATGCTTACCTTGAGAAAGAAAAGGGAAAGATGTTCTACATAGTGGATGATGAGAAAGTAGAAAATATGGATGTCGATCATTCACCAAGAGTGAGTGAAGTCTTGGATAGTGCAGATAAGGATACGCATGCATATCATGAACCAATGAAGACAAAGAAAGTAAATATTAGATCAGAATTTGAGCCTAAGGAGGCCATAATTGGATATTATTGGTCAGACTCGGAACTAGCCAAAATCATAGAGTTACTACGAGATTATCAATACTTATTCCCTCATGTGTATCATGAACTTAAAGGCATGCATGAATCACTATGGTAGATGAAGATAAACCTTAAAGAAGGTGTGTGCCTAGTTAGAAAGTGACCCTATCGACTGAACCCCAACTTGTACGAAAAGGTTAAAGAAGAGATTGAAAAAATGTTGAAGACTGGAATCATTAGACCTCTGGACGAGTCAGAATGGGTTATTCCAATTGTGATCAGTATCAAGAAGGATGGTCGGATTACGATCTATGTAGATTACAGGGATCTCAATTTTGCATGTGTGACAGATCCCTTTCCTACGCAATTCACTGAAGAAATACTAGAAGGTGTTGTAGGGCATGAAATCTATTTGTTTATAGATAGGTTATCAGGGTATCATCAAATTAGGATCACCCAGGAGGATCAGGAAAAGACCACTTTTACTACTGAATGGGGAAGCTTTTCCTATCCTGTGATGTCTTTTGGACTAAAAAACACACCTGATGTCTTTTCGCAGATATTTTTTCAGGCATTTAAATATTTTATTCACAACTTATTATAGGTTTATTTATATGATTGGACAGTGTATGGGCTTGTGAAGTATCATTTTGACAGTCTATGCTTAATGTTTGAAAGATGTATACAATTGAGTATCTCTTTTAACAACAATATGTGCATATTTACTACACCATTTGGAATACTCTTAGGATATATAATCTGCAAGGAAGGTTTGTTGGTCAATCCAGCTAAGGTTGCAGTTATTATAGACCTAAAAGATCCTACCAGTCAAAGTGAGGTGTTTGCATTATTGGGTCACACAGGGTATTATAGGAAATTCATAAAGGGGTATGTCAAAAAAATTTCACCTTTGGAAGAGTTACTGAAAGGAAAAGGTACGTTCTACTGGGGATAACCGCAACAGCGTGCATTTGAGACATTGAAGGAGAAACTTACTACCACCCCTATTCTGCACTTTCCTTCATGGGACCAACCATTTCATGTATATGTCGAATCCTTTGGCATGACCATTGGAATGGTGTTGGATCAACCTAGATAGGGTATTATAGATAATCCTATCTTCTTTACTAGTAGAAAGATGACTCCTGCAGAGTAGAATTATACAACTATAAAGCACGAAGCTTTGTCAATGATGTATGTGCTACATAAATTCAGACAATACCTACTAGCTACACCATTTGTATTTTATATAGATCACGTGGCATTGAATTATTTGGTAAACAAGCCAATTTTATAGGGGCACATATGCAGATGGGTACTCTTATTTCAATAATTTGATTTCACAGATGTGGTAAAACTAGGGAAAAGTAATTGTAGGCCAGACCACTTATCCAAATTACATTCAAGAGAAGAAGCACATGAAATTTAAGAAACCATGCCAAATGCAAAGTTATATAGGTTACAACGAGCACCATCTGAATTAGAAGACATTTTTGTCTTTCTACAAACCGGTATGGCACCAGAAGAAATGAAATCCTTAGAGAAGAAACAACTTGTTATACGCGCAGAACCTTTTATGTTGATTAGTGGTGACCTATAAAAATTAGGCAGAGATGAAGTGTTGCACCGATGTGTGTTAGAGCATGAGTTCACAGCTATTATGGAGGAGGCTCATGGTGGTATTATAGGTGGGCATTATGTAGGTGATGTTACTGCGCGCAATATTCTACTCAATGGATTATGGTGGGAGACCCTATATAAATATTGTAAAGCATATTGTAAATCTTGTGATCACTATTAGCATCTTGGGAAACAAGGTCAAAGAGATGAAATGCCTTTAAGACCTATTTCAAGTGAAAAACCATTTGAGAAATGGGCTATATAATTTTTAGGTCCTATTTCACCGGCCACACGTAGGATTGGATCATGCTACATCATTACTTACACAAATTATCTCACAAGGTGGGTATAAGAAGGACCTAAAAAGGATTGTACAATAGTTAGGTTCTTATGGGAAAATATTATTTCAAGGTATGGATTTCCTTTGAGTTTGAAAAGTGATAGGTGCACACATTTTTTGAATAAGACAATCAAGATTTTATTATATGAGTTTATGATTTTGCAGCATAAGACTACACCCTACCATCCTCAGGAAAATTAAACTATTGAGGATTTTAAAAAGATTTTGAGCCAAACATTGACAAAAATTTGTGATGTTGTAATAAAGGATTGGGATGACAAAGTATATGTTGTGCTTTGGGCGTATATAAAAATTTATAAGAAGTTAAACAAGGCCACATCGTTTCAGTGATTGTTTGGCACATAAGTCATTCTCCCTATGGAATTCATGATAGCTTATTTATGTATTGTGTGCGGTAGAGGTCTAGCCAATGAGAAATCCTTAGAAGAATAGATTGAAAAGTTGATCAAGATGGATAAGCGACGAGCAATAACATGTTGGATTCAGAAGAAAGAGAAGGACAGGTAAAAATCCTGGCATGACAGGCACATGATGGATAAGAAGTTTGAGATTGGATAGATGGTGATTCTTTATGATTCTAAGTTCTTGTGCCATCTAGGAAAACTCAAGGTACATTCATTGGGGTCATATGTTATCACCTACATACTTGATAGAGGTGCTTTCCAGTTAGAATCGTTTGATAGAACATGGTTACCCAGTTACTTTAATGGGAGTAGGTTGAAGCCCTACTATAAATAAGTCTTCTTGGTGTTTTTAATAGGGAAGTGTTGTCATTTAGATTAGGTTTTCAATTCTTTATTCCCTTAATATATTTCCTTCTTCTTCACTCTTCTTTGTTAATTTAGTTGTTGTTTTTCATAATAAGCGTGTTTGAGCACCTGAATCTAATTACTATTTGAATAATTTTTATGTGTAGAGGACTGCACATACTTTTAGTATGGGGTGGTTATTGATATCCAGGTACAAGATTGTTGGAGTTGGAAAGTAAAATCTTCTATGGCTGCTATTCAAGTCAAATAATTGTTAGGAAAAATATATATTACTTCTAAAATGTGACCAGAGATGGAGATAAATGAAGGAACAGTATAACACGAGGTAAACGAAGGCCATGAAAACTACTAGTAGAAGGTGCAGTGACAAGGTACTCAGACACAGGGAAGCACGCTAAAGTGAATTCTATGACTAGAGGGTAGGAAGGTGCGTTAGAAAGTTATAACTAGGACACGAAGATGCACCGCATAGAAAATGGAAAAAAGGATCAATTAATGAGGATTGTTAGTAGGTGAAGGAGAAATAAATTCACTAAATTTTTGAAAATCTATAAAAGGAAGGGATGCAAGTTTATTCTTACTATTGCAATCATGATAATTTGAAAGATCTAAGTGTGAACGAGATGCGAGAAGAGTATTCAGGTGTGAAGAGTGTGAATCAAGACATGACGAGTAGATTTGTGTGCAAAGGAAGCTTGCATCCTTAGTTGTGAAGGGTTTGAGTGAAGCAAGGCATTAAAAAAGAACTAGGGCATGTAATTTTAACTAGGGCATGCTGAATCGAGCTAGGGTTTGGGTTTGCACATTATAGGAGAGAAAATATGAGTGTTTTCAAAATATTTTAGGTTATAGATGGCACCAAAGAAAGTATATGCAGCAAGAGTGAAAGGGAAGAAGAAGGTGGAAGTGGTAGAAGAATAAATGACTCTTGAGAGTAATTTCTCATAAATGCAGTATTCGTAGGGTGTGATTGTGGGTCAAGAATGGGATTCCCACGTCTGAAAGAGAAAAACCAGTGATTATAACCACTATACCAAAGACAATAAGGAGTTAGATGTGTTATTGAACACAAAGACAAATAAGATCACAACAGAAGACATGTCAATGTATAATGATGTTGGGTAGAAGTTGTTGTAGAAGATTGGCATTTAGCATTTGTATGATCTCCCCTAATTTGGTAAATATGAACCCTTGTATCAGTGGTTTATGATCACGGTACGTGAGGACGTTTTCTACTTTACAAGATGCATAGTAAGGATCATAGAAACATTGATCTCAACAGTAATAGGGTTAAAAGGCATAGGGGTAGATCTAAATGGTGATTTAACTTATAAGACCGCAATCTTGGAGACAAGGAAGGAGTTGGGGTATACCAAGGGTCTGTACGGAATAGAGATTGACAAGTTGAAGAAGTACCCAGTAATGTAGGCAACTACACATCTTGTAACAAAGTTAAATGACAAAGAGAGGTGGTCGTAAGCAAACACAATTTGGCTACACATTGCAAAGAAGATGTCATAGGGAGTGATTTGCAACATCTCCAGTTACATCATGGAGACTATCATTAAAGAAGCATGCTCAATAGGAAAAATTAGTTTCAGGGACCTTGTTCTATTGTCTCTGGTGTTTATGGAAATCGGGGTGCTCGATGGGCCAAAGGAGAAAATCTAGGAATATCCTATGGAGAAAAAATCACCTACAGAAAGATTTATCAAGTACTTGTGTGAAGGATCAATGACCAAAATAGTCAAGCAGAGGGTGGATAAGTGGTATGATAGACTCCACACAATGTTTGAAGAAGAATGGCGCATACCCAAGGAGTTACCTTTGGTAGTAGGGAAGGCATTACAGTTTGAGGTATACCAGCACTTTTACATCGTGTGGTTTTCCATGAAATATGGGGCATGGAGCACATGTTTAAAATTACCATATGCCTTTTATAGCATTATACTTTTAGGAATCAGTTCACCAATTTTTGGATGTGCACCAACTAACCTGCAATGCAAACAAGTTATATTGCGACTACCATACACTGAGAAAAACCTATGTATATCCGGGGTGGGCTGCCTACATCGAGAGGCTTATTTCAGATTTATTAAACATAAATATGGTAAACTTGGCCATTGGATATGTCAGAGCAGTGCTTTTCTACCTTTAACTCAATCCCAAGCTAGAGAATAACAAATATGTGGAGACTGAGTTCGCGCTTCCAGGACCACCAAAATGTAATAATACAATGGATAGTGTTCCAACACCTAAGCCCATAGAGACAATAGAAGTATAGGATAAATAAGAGGATCATGAAGATAGTGGTGGATTGGAGCATAGAGGCAGGAGGTAGCCTACATATAGGGTAGAAGTAGAGTGCATGACTATGCCACCTCAGGGGAAGGAAGGAGAAGATGAGGCTCCATAAGTAGTACAAGGATAACACCGCTTCAAAATGGTATTTAGGAGAATAATAACCTAAGGTGATACTCTAAAATCAGTGTGCAGATCACCTCGAATCTCTCCATAGAAGGATAAAACTGTGAAAAGAAGGAGAAAATTGCATTTTGATGAAGATGTAGAAGAGTTTGATGAGAGCACACCCGAATATCATACACCTCCAAAGGATGAGGGAGAACCAAAGGACATGGAAGAGCCACAAGAAGAAGAAATGAAATATGAAGAGGTGAATACTGGAGAAGAAGGAAAAAAAAAAGGGGAGGTAAGACCAGAAAATGCGTGGGAAATACAAGATCTAGCTCCAAATCTTGACGCTCCAGTTCTTAAGGGGCCAAGAACAAGAAGAATAAGTTGGAAACATACTGCACCGGTCTTGGGCTAAATGGAGGACACAAATAAAATTGTCTACACCCATTTTCAAAGCATGTTGACCCCTACAAAGTTATATGGGTGGGAGTTGATGGACGAGGATATGGCCATAATGCACACAAGGGAGAAGTTATCTTGGTCGATGTAAACACACATGGATGAACCTGATTTCGATGTATGTTAAAAATCATGTGTGTCAATAATATTGAAGAACGTGCCTTATTCCAAACACATAACATTAAATCCTACTATTATGTCAGATGAACAAGTGAGAAATTATTTGGTGAAGGTCTTAACATAGGTGGCACGCCAAAATATGGATAAGGTTACAAAAATTAGGGTGCTACGAGAAGAGATCAAGGAAAAGGATATAGAAATATTACACATAAATCAGGAAAAGGACTTGGAGAAGAAGAACAATACCTTTATCATCATGGCAGATAAAATTGGGGACCTTGTCTTGAAAGCACGCCCACATTTAGAGTCAAAGGTACTTGAACAATTCCCCTCAGGAATGCATTATGTAAGGACCTTTCTGGACTTGCTCCTCGAAGATGAAACCATGCGCATGCATACAGAGAAGGATCCTAAGAAAGAGGCAGAGAGGGAAAACGGTGTCGTAATAAGGAAAATTTAATATTATGAGATATTGTTGCAAGCACTACAGGAAGAGCTGAAGAAAGAAGATCAAGTATTTAATATATGTATAGCTCTAGATTCGGTTATCAAGATAAGGACCATGGAGGAGGAAAATTTAGTTCTAAAGGCCAAGAAATATGAGACCTTGGGGCACGCATAATGGTTAGCATTGGTGAAGCAGAAGCATGGGTCCCTTACAGTAAAATAAGAACCACACAAAGACTAGATGAGCTTAGGAAACTCATCACGCAAAATATGGAATTATTGGAAGGAAGAATGACTGTCATGTCTGGCATTGTGTTAGTCGTGTAGAATGAGAAAGGAGAAATCATGCAAGATGAACTAGAGTCCATTATTGTGAAAATTGTAGAAAAAGTAGAGGTAGCACTCAATGAATGGTTGACTTTAGAGGCTAAAATAAAAGAAGAATATCCAGAATTGATTCTTCAGGTTGAAGCAGATGAGGCTACAAGGTAAATTCATTGCTTTATTTTTAACATTCTTGCTTATTCTTTCTATTCACATTCTTTGATTATTTTTTGAGACAACCATTGTCGGATCGGCAATGTAATTAGTGTGGGGTAATGTTGAGTAGACAATACTTAGTAAAAGACACATGAGAGGTCTGCACATGAGAACAGGGTGTGTTCAAAGTCATGAAAGGATAAGGGAATAACACACACACAGAAGATAAGGTCATATTTCAGGACTTATCAATTTTCATGATGAGGATCTATTTTTGGAGATAGCGTGCACTACACACAAACTTGTTAAATACTTGCATGACACGCATTGGCTATTTTTGGAAGATTGGATACAAAGCGTTTTGCATGAGTACAAGATGATAATAGATTTATTATTGTTAGTTAACTAAAAGAATTATATAATTATTGCACTTTCATGTGTGACTATTATTGTAACAGCGTGTGGCTAATAATAACATACGACCTATTTTGGGATTAGATAAGCGGTAAAGGGAAAGTCCCCATCCTTATAAATATGTAGTGAACTACATAGAAAAGAGTATATATGGATATAGAAGATATGAGAGGATAGGACATATATAAGGGCTAGTTACTGTAAGAGTAATCTATCAGATCTATGCACACATAAACATAGAATATCATTATCATAAGAAGCTTCTATGTATTACTGCATTTAATATAATGGAGGTTATTGACTGAATCAGATTATTAATCATAAGTGTAATTAGTTCATGCTAACGTCCTGTAATAGAAACCCTAAAGAAAGGCCTGGTACCTTTGCACGTTTCAGGTGAGTGTTCAGTCTAGGCTGAGTGATGTGCCAGTGTGTCTGGTATCTTACTGGTAAATTTAATGTAGCCAAATTCCAAAATACTCAATATACTACAAAATAATATGAACTCCAAAAGAAAATATATCCTTCTTCATTATCGAATCATGAATTACAATGTTTAATAAATAGGAAAACAACTCCCAACTCGAGTTTCCAAGAAAACTCTAACTAACCTGGACTAAATCTACTCTAGGTGGCAGAAATTACTATTTTTAGCAGTTTACTAGAACCTGCTATTTTTAGTAAGCTCACATGCTTATTCGTATGGGAAAAAAAATTTCCAAGAATTTTCTACATGCCTAAATTAGAGGAATTTCCAAATTTCTAACTCATAATGCAACTAAGAGACTAAAACTAATTAATGCCCTAAAATAGGAAAAAACTTAATTACAACTTAAATCCTAATTTTTGGTCTGAAGATGGTGGATTTCAGGCCCAAAAATGTGTTGAAACTTCCTAAAACTTGTAGAACAAGTTACCAGTGCATTCATCTCATCGAAACATGTGGTTTCAAAAAAAACGGAGTCAAACAGACACCCGGAGCACAAGTTATGATTGTTTTAAATTCCTGCTAATTCTAGCGCATCAAAATTCTAGGCTGCATCACTTTCTAACAAGTACAAGATGTCCATAGAAACACCCTTCATAAATAAAAGTAATACATATAATTGATGAATCGAAGAAGACAACGCACCATGTCACAAGAGATAGCCTTGTTTCCAAATCCCCCTAATAATCACAAATGACAAATGAGGAATGAGGATCTACATAGGGTAGCCAAACATGATAGAGATAGAAATAATGGAGATAATACATCTTAAATGTGTCATTCTAGGTTATATATAGAAATAATAAAGTTTAGCATGATTCATAAGATGTATTTGAGTTTCATTATAGGTTAGAAAGTAGTTGGATATTGTAAATATTTCCATAGCATCAAGTTCCATCCTTCTTATTTACACAATGGAATATGCTCTTTGAAGTGCCATAATTTTTCAAACTGAAAGAGATTCATTCCAAGATAAACACACATTCAGTGTTTCAAACCTCTCCAATGGGAACATTCTTTTTAATTGTTCAAGTGATATGTTTTTCAGTAAGTTGCATTCATTTTCTTTAATTCATTACACAGTTGTAATAGGATTTTCCTGAGGTTTGACATTTCTGAAAAATGTTTTTGCAACATATTTTATGTTCCTTGTATAGCATTTGGATCTTAGAAAACTATTTAATTGCCTTCAAACACTCCATCAACATAACTTATAACACAATTTTACTATATTTCACTATTTTCACATAACTGCACATGGAATGATATGGTCAAGTACATAAATCTTCACTTCCTTTCCATTATAGGAGACCCTGCATCAAGACATACATTCAACCATCATCTATACATATCAAAAATTAATAATATCATGGTGATTGAAAATATTTAGAGAATCATATAATATAATAATCGTCTTGTATAAATGAAAAGCACATAGAAATATAAATTTTAGCATATAGAAAAGTTTTAAATTTACTACTTGAAAAATCTGAAAATGCCAGTATTTGTTTTTGAATTTAAGATTGATCACGGCCTAATCACCATCTTGCATTGTATAATAAAATATGATCAAACTACAGACTGAATTCATTCTGAGGTGAGACTACCCATGATGTAGGAGCATCATTTACATAATGTAAATTTTGGATTGATTAGTCTTCTAGGGTGTGTTAGGAGGTTTTATATAGGTTTTTATCCATATGGACCCCTCTTGATGAAATTCAATAATTTATATGGGTTAGTAAGGATTATTTTTGTTATCGAAGTGAGAGTTGGTGATATAATATGCATTGGTCATTCTCAAGAATTTTCTTAGATCCCAGACTGGAGTGAGTAAAAAAAATAGTATAATAGTGTCATGTAACTTGTCCAATTGATTTGAGAATAACTTTTAGGTATTTTGAAAGGTGTATGTATTATCTTTAGGGAAAGGATGAGGTTAGGATAGAGAAATAAATTCAATATATGGTGACTAATAACAATAAATTTGACACAGTCAACATTATCCCTATTTTAAGAGGTTTTGTGAAGGGAATTTTGCTTGAATAACATAAATAAATTTTAAATTTAGTCATAGGAAGGGTAATATAATTGTAAATTTCTATGCTTGGGGTAATTTTTAGCTTTCAATACTTTTTGAAGGTTTTCTCCTATAAAATTTTGAGAAATTGTGCATACTTAGCTCAAAATCCCTTAAGGATAATATGACCATATCATTCATTATATAGGAAACTATTGGATGGTATTCAATCACTTTATCAGGTGAAGGTGAACACAAAGTTATAAGGGGTAAGGACTCAAATGTTTAGTGTTAAGAAGAAGGGAATATACAAAATATAGTCTCTACAAATGGACACAGTCAATATTTAGAGCATAATGAGGTAAGATATAAGATTTATGGAGTCTTGGTGAATAGGAATAATCTATATACAATTTTTAAGAATAATTTAAGGTAATGATACCATCAAATTTCAATATTCAAGTCTAAAACTGAGTATTAGGTGAGTTAAAATCAAGATGAAGAGAGCCTTTAACCCAATCCAATCCCTCCAATGGTAATAAATAATTATAGAGGAGATATAAATAAATATGTGTGACAAATCTTAGGTCTTAAAACCAATTCGAATGATAAATATAGAAAAATGACCTTTCTCGTTCACGGTGAAGGTCACAAGGTACCATAGCTAGGGATTGGTCATTGAGACCCTAAATCACCTCAAAACGCTCTAAAAATTTATAGTTATTATGTTAACAGGTTCTTGAAAGTGAATATGAAGTAATTTTTGCATTTCATTGGTTAAATTTGGATATATTTATGACAATCTTCACTAGGAGAAAAAACATACAGTGAAAGACCTAATTTGTGAAGGGAGAGTACAAAAGGAGAAGGATTTATTTATAGAGACCAAGTTTGAAACTTGATTCATAGTAAGAAGAATAAAATGGGTTATTAAAAGTGTATAGGATGTGTCAAGAAACCTCCTTCATATGAAGTTGTGTATGACAGTATATAGAGGTAGGGCTAGTAAGGCATAAGTATAAAGAGGAAGGAAAGTGGGTTTGTTAGAAGAATAAAGTGATTCATGTGATTAAAATTGGGGCAAATTTTAGGATCCAAAATGGGTATTTTAGTATATTTACACTTATTTATGGGTAAGTGTAATTCATTCTAACTCTGATGTTAGCAAGAACTAGGAATTGAGAACACTGAAATTTGCAAATTGGAGTAAGAAATTGTATAGTATTGGTTTTTCTGGGTGTGAATCAAATTTGATGGTTGGATTGAATGATTTTTCAGTGTATAATAGGGTCAACGGCTTGGAGAACTTGTAAGGAGTTAAAAAGGTCAAGAAAATGCTATTTTGGACCTAAAAATTGTGAAGCAAGAAATTGGTAAAGTTGGTGTCAAGTACATAAAAGAAGGGTGGAATGAGTTTAGTTGGGTTTGATGGTGTAACTAACATGAAATAAGGTCTACATATAGGGTACAGAAAAGTGAAAGTTTGGGGAAGCCTATTTGTGTGAGATTATGCCAATTTGAGCCAGAATTGATCAAAATATAGCAATTTTAAGCTATTTTGGCTTCTTAAATATCTTTCTTTTTCAAAGTTTGAGAGTGAGTGGTTGAATTTATTTTCCTAACATAGTTGGATGAATGAAAATGTGTGGATTGACTTCATCAACCCATATGAATATAAATCTTTTTGAAAACAAATCTCATTTTGGGAATAATGGTAGAACATGGCAAAAATCAACTATGGTTATCTTAGTATTGTATTTCTTGCATATATTCTCTTTTTTTCTTACATATGACATGCACGGCTACACACATACATTAAAAATTTAAAACATAAATCAAAATCATATTTATATCTCAATGGCCATCCAACAATTGATGGATAATAACTCCTTTATGTCTCTTGAACCTTGTAACTCCCATTTTTTACTATCGTGAGCTACTCATAGATTTACGGTTTAGGGTGTGGAATGTTCTAGTAACATGTTAATTTCCGTAGACCAGCTAGGACTTGAACCTAGGACCTCCCAATCACTATTGGGATGCTCTACCACTAAGCTACCCATACCTTTATAGAGAGGAGTGAGTTGTTCTTCCAACACCCTTTCAATAAATGTCTTTCTTTTGAATGCCAATTTTGATAGATTAATGTGTTTTACAAAACTCCATTAGAAGTTTACTAGCTTTTTACCAGCTTGTTAAATATAGTAACCTAATAGTACTCTCAGCCTCATTATACAATGATTGTATCTTCTTGATTTTGTACTAGAATATTGTATCACTTATATTTTGTCTTCTTCCTTCATTCTTACTAATAGAAAAGACAAATTAGATAGGAAGAAGGGAAAGGGAAAATGTAAATAGAAAAAAGTGAATACCATTTATTGTCTTTTCTCAAAATTTTATCTTTACTAATAATTTGAAGATAGATTAGATAGGTTGTATCCAAAAAACTCAGAAATCATAGGGAGATTCACCTTTGTTATCTCTTTATAACACATACTTGATTAACATTTGATTTTATTTTATCAACATTATATATACAACAACACGCACACACACACAATTTTCAAAACATATATACCACTCTCAATTTTACCGATATTATATTGCTGTTTTACACATTTTTTATCCATTTATATAAACAAATTGTGTCTCAAATTGCACCATAGAAATTCCATATTGTCCCAATTTTACTAAACTAGTCTAATGACTTTATTCTCCAAACTCTAAACTTTTCAATCAATATTTGTATCTCCAAAATCTAAACTTTTTTCTATATGCTAACTATTCCACAAACCTAATATTAGAATGTTAGTATTAAAATAAATTATTATGAAAGAGAGACAGAAGCATACTGAAAAATTCAATTCAAACTTTATAAAATTAATATCATGACTTCATTTTAAATTTTTATTGATTTATAGGTATATGTATTTATGATGTATGTAAGTGAATGTCATGGTGTAACAATTCAAATTCTGAAAAATATTAAAAACTATTTGTGCAACACGGGTGAATTAACGCTATTTACTAACAAATTTCATAGATAGTCTTAGTTTACATATCTCAGGTAAAGACCATTTTCACCTCGTAGCCACAAAAAAATGAGGCAATAATTTTGTTGTCTCATATCACAGATGTTTCTTAATACTAGTTTTATATAAAAAATAGTGCTAAAGACTTTGATGGCCTAGGGCTTCTTCCAATTTAAAGAAGCTAATTATTGATATACTCCCATATTGAGATTATATTCGAAAAATCCCTTTTTCATTTATATTTTGTGATATGCTTTCACCCTTTACTCAAAAATATGGGTTCCATATCACAACCTTCAAGTAGAGGATATAACGAGCATTAATAAGAATCATATTGTCATATTTTGTATAAATGTTTGACTACAAAATTTGAAGCAAACAAATGCATAACAATATTTTTTGGATCAAGAATATTGTTTAAATATCAGCAAACATTTCTACAAGTCCTTTTTGACAAAATCTGTAGATACATATTGAATGGTTCATAAGAGATAAATAAAAAATTAAATATATTAATTATGTAATCCATATTAAATATTTTGAAAATGCTAACAATAAAGAAAGATATTAGACTCAGTAAAAAACAAACTAATTTAAACAAAATTGTTAGCCAATGTCATTAGAATAATTATCAAATGCTTGGTGCAAATAAAAATGTATTTTTCATTGAACAATTTAATAGATTTTAATTGATTTGTGAATAAAGTACATTACAAGTACCAAATGCACGTGGAAACCTATGACTTAACCTATAGGTGTACAATCTTTTAGTTTTCTCGCAAAGCCTGTAGGTGTAGAACTTAGATCAAATATTCAATGCTTCTTTTAAAATCACACAAAACATCAAGTTCTTTATGGACATATGACATTTACAGGTTAAGATCATTATCTACAATGGTTTGAGTCAAGACCTAGTTCCTTAAGAATCATCTTTACACAAATACCATGGTAATATCTTACACAGTCCAAGACTTTATACCTGTGATTAGCAATATGTAAAATAAATAACATGCATACAAACTCAAGACTCCTCTATGACATGTTATAATGTTTCATCCACATCTATACACCAACTTCATTACTCTATATGCTTTATAAAGGATTTTAAAGTCACAGTACTCCCTAGTCTCATTTTAGACATGAAAATTTTTGAGGCAACCACAGTCATACAAGAAATTTTACTACTAAACTAGAATAATACACCCACTCTCATAGGTTTGTAATTTCTTAAAAAAATATTTGTGCATCATGATATTTATCTATTATGTGATTAAGGCTTATACAAGGTTTTACAATCCTATGAGAAGCATACACAACCATGTTAGCTTCATAACTCCCAACAAAAACTACTCTTCATGTTCACAAATCTGAGACATGTGTCATAATCCACTACAAGGAACATTTCATACATTCAAGCACATGCATAAAACTTCATAAGAGATTATGAACTATTCCATAACAAAAAAAACAAAGTCTACTCTTGTAATTGTATATCCTCCAAAAAAAATCATGATCCATTCCATTTTGACCTTATTCTCATCCTCTCTCATGAAAAAAAACTCCTTTATTTTTCAGTCTAGCATTTAGATACTTTTATTATACTCTCAAGGATATCACCCTAATAATACTCAATCCTATTCATGTAATATTGTTTTTATAACACTATAAAAACTTGAACATACCATCCTCTCAATATCCCAATTAAGATTCAAAAAAGAATTTTCCAAATACATTGTAATCGTGAGAAGATTTTGATGACAGTCTCTTAAAAGTCATGTAGCATGCATTTGGAGGCCTAATTGCAGTTCTAGTTTTGCAGTTTAAAGCTATTTCATACAAATGAGGGTAAGGTGAAACTTTGCATATAAATTGTAATCAAATACCAAGCACAAAACCATATCCATCAACTAAGAGCTATCAAAAATCATGCATGTAAAGGACCATTCATGAAGGACATCTCTTTTATTCATCTTGCAAGCGATCAACAATCAAGTAAATGCAGTAATCAAGTAACCCATAATAAGGCAAGCTAGTAACCAGAAAAAATAATGACAATAACAAATAAATACAACAAATATTTAGTCCACTCTTTATTTTTTATTGAAAATAGAATTAAAAACATAGAAGTATAGAAAATTGTGTCACATATTATTTTACATGATTTCATAAAATCATATATACTTTATTATGATCCAGAAATATAAAATTGTTTGATTTCGTATATTCTAATACATTTTTGGTTTCATTTCAACCAACTAAAATATTTTTAAAAAATCACTAAACATGGTGTGTTCTCTCAGAAACGCCACAACCACCCATAGTTAGCTATATGACTTTACCACTTATTTTCTCAAACTTTTTCTTCCAGTGTTGCAGTTCTTCTTCATAAACATACTCATGTCGTTATACTTAATGTTTAGGTCTTTCACTATGTCTCCCCTACAATCACAGAATGATTTTGTGTACACAATGGAATTTTTTAGGGAAACATAATTCTTTTCAAGTTCCAATTTCTCACCCCTAATTACATGAATTGTATTTTGTAACTCATTTTTCTCCGCAATGAGAGTCTCCAAGACATTGTTCTTCCCAGTTATGATAGTTTCCAATATATCACTAGTTTTCCTTGTAATTTCAACAATGTTGGACAAAAAATCCTTCTCCCTAGTGAGTGACCCAATTTGTTCATGTGCTAATGAGATTCTTAAATCTAGATGTTCCACCTGTGGCACATTTTGATCAAATCTCATCTTCATAAGAATCTCCTCCATTTCGCACATGCTTTCACCAATTTACTTTTCATCAACATCCACATCCATCACTGAAAATATATAAGGAAATGTGAATTAAAAGACGGTGAAATATTTACATAATCCATGCATTCAAATGCAAATACTCTATGTACATCATGTAGAAGAATAATACACAAAAGCATGACTCCCCACCTCCATCATTCTCTGTTGGGTTTGTGGAATTATTGCATCCCTCCTTAGACACCCTCTTCTTGTTTCTCAACGAATGGTCAGTAGTCATTGTTGATCATTTAAAGTGAAGAGTGAGCTCCCTAATTACACATATACAAACAAGTGAGAGAAGTGGAGGGAAAATAAACCAATCACATGATGCACCATTTCCCACAAAATATTATCACATGTCATTATCTATGCATCATGTAATCATCAAAAACATAAGTCAGCCTCATTAATTGCAAGGGATTGAACACCACAACATTACTTACAATGTGCATAAATAAAATAATTTTTAGGAATACACTATGTAAATGAAGAACATATAGGAGAACATAATGTACAATTTATCATTACACAACTATATATTAAACCATCATGTGCAACTAATTTTTATCATTACATATAATCAAAAATACAATGTTTCATTTTATGTCAAAAATATGATGCTCGACTACATATTGTAATATCCATGTTCAAGGCATGGCAAGGAAACTCCTTATGAAGGAGAAAAATATAAATTTGACTAAGCAATGATCCTGGGAATTCCTTGATATCCTAGGAAGACATTTGTATTTGAAAATTTTCAATGTCAGTAAAATGGTCAAACAATAAAATTATGACACATACATCAATAAAGTACATTTTACTTTGCAACATACAAATTACCTCATACTACCAAGAAATAGCTCACACTAATTTCGATGTCACCTCATTTTCATCATGATCCTAAAACAAAATTACAAGATATATAACATAATCAGATAAAAATACACAAGTGTTTACGAAATACAAAGCTAACTAAAAATGATAAGAACATATTTGTTGAGTCATTTTGGTCGCTGAGGAATATGTGCTCATATACTCCATGAATCAGAATGTATCTTTACTTAATTTGTTTCGTAATGTATCTTTATTATTATTTCCGAAGGGAACCCTCTCTAGAAAATTTGGATATATATATCCCTATGAATTTTCATGACATAACAATTCTTTGGGGTTGAATCACCATGGAAAATGTATTCCCACTCGATAGAGACAATGTGTCCTTTAACAGCCATATAACCATCTGCGTACAAACAAACATTGTTATTGGCATGAAATTAATAGGCCTATGTGAATTGAGAAAAATAATTGATGTTAGAAACCGATTCAAATGACCCATTAGCATCATTTCCAGCATCATCATTCAACTCTACAAAAATCATTGACTATGGGGTTTCATGCACAACATTCCCCTACATAGGAACAATAACCAATATGAAAACCATGTAAGTGTTAATTAGAATCAAATTCACAATATACATGGGAAACTTAATTAAGATTTATTACCTAAAGCATGTCATCCCCACTTTTGTTTCCCCATGACAACCCCTATTCCTTTTCTGTGAAAGGTACTCTCTCAATGTGATTTTTTCTTCCTCACTATAATGGATGTTTGGATCGAGTATTTCAGTTTCCAAAGATGCTTTATGTGGATAAAATTAAGTTGGTCTTTAAAAATCAACTTATATTTAAGGACATGTAAAAAATTCAATAGTTTGCATCTCACCTGATGTTCATAGTTTCCTATACCACCTCCTTCCACCCTCCTCCTTTCTTCCTCAATTTTCCGGCAATATGTTTACATCTTACTTGACAATTCCCTTCTCTCGAAAATATTTTGAGGTGAATCATATGCACACATCTATTAATTTATAGCCTTTAAGGATTTCTTAATCAGTTTAGAAACTTCTGAGACATTTTCTTTGGCCATCCATTCTGCTTCTAACCTATGCCTCTTGCTAAAAATTTGATTTTTTACAAGCCGGTCTATTGACCTCTTTTGTTTTTGCTTTAATATGTAGGCCCTTCCTCTTGGATTTATTTTCCCACTACTTGGATGACCAGGAGGTCTCCTTGGAATAGGCGGTCTACCTTGAATCTTATGTCAGTGAGCATTGATCCTGTCTAGTGACCTAAATAGATGGCTATCATCATCATAAAATGTGGTGCATGGGTAAAGAAAATAGTTGTGGGTATCTTATTTACTATTACCCATGAAAACAATCTTGTACTCACCAAAAAAAATTCATCAAATAAGAAATCACGTGGTTATAATCCTTACAAATGTTATTCGATCAACTAGAATACACAATCATAATTGAAAATATCAAAGTTTTCTTACTAGTTTTGGTACCTTCTCCTCGGCATCAGAATGTGAGGAATGTGGAATCTAATGAGCATCATCTTCATCATCCATGTCAACGTAAACATCGTTAGCAATATTTTTAACATCTTCGTCATCCTTTTCCTCATCTTGACCATCATTACCACCCTCAGCCTTTTTTCTCTCTTCCACATCTTGCCAAAGTGGTCATCAAATACATGACAACCAAAAACAAATATAAATAATGAGTTTTTCTGAAGCTTACCTGTGTTTCCCCCTTGTTTGTTACCATGTTTGGGAAATAATCAAATTCCCACCAATATTCCTTTATGGTATGTCGGGAAATTAATGGTGTCACAATAGAGCATTTTTTATCCTAAATCACTCAATGTAAGCAAGCATAAGTAGTTTACAGCCACATAATAAATAGTATATAAAAATGTTTGTAATATATTGAGTGTGGAATTAAATTCATCTTGTGTGAAGGTGAAGGATTAAGACCTATGTGGATAAAATATTAAGACACCTAGAAATAATGATCTCGATATGACAAGGTTTTAAAACAAGGATAAACGAATTATAACTTGTTTCATTAAGGAGAAAAATAGATATATTTGCTACAATACATGAAGGTGAGTTTTTAATCAGTAATTACCCTTCTAGAGGTCCAAATCAAGGGAATGCATGATCAAAAACTCAAAAAAAAGGAAATTGTCTTTAAAATTTGTGTCAGGATTGCCTTTTTATTGAAATGGGGGCTTTTGAGTAATATTATGGTTTGATCATGTTGTTATAGTCTTGAAATGGTATGAGGATTCCATATAATTTATTTATATAGATATGAACCTAGCACAAGTCACCGTAGTTACAAATATGTGGAGTCACCACAATGATGAAACTCAATGAAGTCATGTTTACACAGTCCTCAACCTGATATGATGACAGTCATGAATAGATTAGTATGAAAGTGAATCTAAGAATTCCAAGGAATAATAACTTGTGTTAAACTTATGGAATAAATTTAATGAAGTGTTAGAAAGGACTTTAGAATCATTTAAAGAGAGGACATCATGAACTGTACTATCATAATCAATGATACGGACCTTAAAGAAGAGCACATAGATGATGTGATAAGAATCTTGAAGGGAATACATAAGTGTTAAAGGTGGTATTCAAGAGGTGTAATAGAGTTATGGAATGGTGAATGTGAAAAAACTTTGAAATTTTCAAAGTAAATAAGTTAAAACAGAGTAGGAGGACTGATTAGTGCTAGAGAACAAGACTCAAGAAGCATAGTTCGTGTTACCATAGGACTGATTAGTGCTAGAGAAAAAGACTCAAGAAGCATAGAACTTATTATCTTTATTATAGTGTGATGAGAGTGAGAAACATGACAAAGGTCAAAGAAAAGTTCAAGTACCGGTTGGAGATGGTGAGATACTTGTGAGAAGCCAAGAAGTCCAAAGGTTGGAAAATGGGAAAGATACTGATGAGGAGTTGAATGAGTGTTGACAAATTCCCACAATAAATTTACCTATCTGGAACCACTGTGAATCCCACCCCCACTGGTTGAAGCACCTTTTGATAGACTCCTAATACCTTGGTTACGCCGATGAACACATAGAAACTCATGGCACGCACGTAATGATGATTGGATACCAATTTCTTTCTCCTATACAAATTGAAAAAAAAAACATTAAAAATTTGAATCAATATATGAAATTAATATTTCCAAAAAAATTATATTGTTTACAATGTGATCCGACTTAGCAATATTTCTTGTAAGACTCCTTCTTGGTCATCCATCATAAATCTAAAAAATAAAAACATGTTACTGGTAGAAAGAAAAATATGTTACTGGTGTTATATGTGTAGTAGATGTAGACGAATCTCCCAAAGTTGCAAGTACCTGGTTTTCTCATTGGATAGCTTGTTTAGACAATGGATAGACATCAAGTTCATTTTTTTGTATGTAAATGAATGTGAAAATACTAGGTAAGGAAGTTACCTTTCTTTTTCGTAGTAGGGTGGAGATAGATGTAAGTTACCTTTGGATGTGTTTCATGTTTGAAAATTATGAGATTTGGTTAGAATTTAACTTTAGATTAAGGAAAATGACCGTGTAGAAAATTCCATGATATATCTAGATAAAATTGTAGGTTAGGAAGATTGACATCCTCTTGTGGTATGCTTCCCTACAGTCTATTATGAGATAATTCAAGAAGCTCCGAATTCTTGCAATCCCCTAAATTGGAAGGTATGGCTCATGATAAACAATTTTTCTGAAGATAAATCCTTCTTAGTTGTGGGAGGTGACAAAGAGAAACTAGAATTTTTCCAGAAAACAAACATAAATTCATATTTCAAATTGAAATGCAAGTAGCTCAGGGGCAACAAGGTATTGTTGGATAGTTTCAAGGCATAATAATTCTCACGTTCACATATAATATATGTACACTAATTTTTAAAAGATACCTAAAATGTATGTACAAGCCAAAAATAAAAAAACAAATAAAATCATTCAACTGAATTGAAAATCTACTAATTTGTTTATGTGGGTTCATTTGAATGGCTATTGGTACTACGAATTTATTTATTCCAAACTGTGTGATAGGGGATAAAATCCTAATGAATCCGCCATGTTTATCTAAAAGTCCATCAAACCAAGAAAATAAAAATTGTCTTTCTAAGCAAGACGATTCCAATACACATAATTATTTAAAAATTGTAGGAGTCAATTGACAAAAACAACGCAAAATCAATTATTTTCATTGATGAAGTCATGTAAGAATTTTAGGGGGCATATTTCACATTCTAATTGGCTTGGTCTACCTTCTTTGTATTTTATTTGAGATCTCTAGAAGTACATAGATTTCATATGCCAAATATGCTCTTGTGTCGCTTGTTATTTCAGAGAACATAATTAAGGAGATAAATAAATCCTCATATAATTAACAAAGGAGATGGTATTAAACTCAAAATAATCTTCAAGTAACATAGAATATAAGGAATGAAAAATAGAATGATGTAATATTCAAACCAATGCTTTAAAAAATTGTATTGTCTAGTATATATATTCAAGGCCAACCCAAATTGATTGCAATATGAAGCCATGGATCATTAATTATAGACAAATGTGTTGTAAACTATATGAGTGAATAAATCAGTAATTATAGACAAATCTGTTGTAAATTGAATATTGATAACAAAACAATTTACTATTGTTTTATTTTTTTTCTTTTCAATAATTTTTCCATTCCCTTAGAGAATCTTAAGTTCTAGCATTTTGATTACATCATACCAAATATTCCCTTTGAGAATATGGTGTAGGTAGATAGTTATGGTCATGTTCATTTCCAAGTTTGATCAAACAATATATAAAATAAATATAAATGCATCACAAAAATTGGGGTCTTGTATACTTAATTACTGTATTTTCATGATTAAAATGATGAACAAGAAACACAAATCTAACAAATGCATATAATTGTACCTGAAATCAATCTAAAAAATATGTTTCAATATAAAAAATGCATATAATTGTACTTGAAATAATTATATAACGTCATGTAAAAAGAAAATATGTTTGAAGGAACACAATATTGAGATTTTTTTTATTGGTATTGTGTTTGAAGAAACAAGATATATGTAGAAGAAAATTCATGGTCAGTGAGTATGAAGTACATTCTGGCATGTAAGTCTCTGACACTCCTAATAACACCACAATTCCATGATTTCATCATATAAGGACTTGTTCCCAAACACCATTAGTGGCCTATAAGATCATATAATAAGTGTAAAGCCATTAATTTTTCTATCAACTGGGGGAAAAAACACACAGAAGACATGGGTGTCATTCTTTCTAGTTGTTTTACAACTTGTATTTTCTTGTAGCACATATTATCATCCTTTTACTTGTTTCAAAACAATTTTAAACATCCATGTGTTTGCAGGAAATGGAAATTGGTAAGTATGGGAGTGATTTCATTCTAAATGAGTTGAAGATGAATTATATTAATGACTACATGCTCGTTGCTTTAAGGGAGTATGCCAAGCTAATGAAATATAAGCCTACTAACACCAAAAATGTAGTGGAGTATTGTTTAGAGAGATTATTGTGCTTTGAAAATGATGCAAAGAAAATGTATATGAAGGAATTAATGGTCATGGGTCCAAGTCCTTTTCCCCCATATAAATAGGCCAAATGAAGAAAAACATAGGTAAATGTTAGATTTTAATTCAATGATACTAGAATTCATTTGTTATTCCAATATTTACAGACTATGGATTTTCGGCACCTTTTTGAAGCTCATTGTAGGTGTAGTATTATTTTTTTGAAGAAAGATGTGAAACTTCAGTCCATGATTAGAAAGAAGGCTTTTGGGAAATAATTGTGTAAAACATTATTTGAATTGATATTTCAAACCACTCAAGAGGTCCATAATTAGGATTTGGAACATTTTTTGGAGTCCATTGTAGTTATATATATATAAAGGAATTTAGGTCATCATTTGACCAAGAATATGCCCTGACAAACAAATCCAAATTTTTCTGTACGAAATTGAAACAAGGCATGTGCACCAAGAACGAACCAACGAATACAACAATACAAACATATATGACATATATTAAATACACTCCTACTTATCCTTTCCCAAATTGCAGCCAATTACATTTTAAATACAACATGTTAAACTTCAAACAAGTATAAATACAAACATATATGAATTTAGTACAAGACACCAAACCAATTATTGCAAACATTATATGTACAGAGTGTAATAATGCATTAAATAATGGACATATTCCAAAATATACTACACCATACCACATCTACTTTAATATACCCTTGTCTAATGTGGCTCACCTTATAGATTTGGAAGAACAACTTATGTCCCTCGGAATTGCATTTGCACAAATAGGACATTTGGGATATAAAAAACCACAACTTTCAGACTGACCAAATAAATTATAAATGTTCCAACAAAAATTGACATCATAACAAAAAGCACTCCCACAAAGCATTAAAAAAAAACTATCGTTTTATCACTTAAGTTGTCACTGTAATATAAAAATACATATCAATATGGTAGGGTCCACCCAAACATAATTATGCATACTTTAAAGCAACTATGCAAGAAAATACTATACAAAATTAATAATGTCAAGATAAAAAAACAATTGGAAAGAAGTGATTGGTAATGCATAAATGACAAGTCAAGAAGAAGACAATTTGAGTGATGAAAGAAACATGAGTAGTGGTAACGAATATGAATTGGAGATAGAAACTATTATGTATGCATTTACATATTCCATATCTATCTGCCAAACCTAGAAAAAATGCTAAAATATGACGTTGGCTATGTCGACTTCAAACACATACATATTTTTCTTGATTACTTGCATCAATTATAGAAAAATACATTTGCAATGATACATAAATTTCATCCTCTGACATTATTCATAACTTTCACAAGAATTGAACATTGTTGGATGCTTAACAAAATCATTAGTTGTGTTGTGTGAAAATCATAATGGAACACATAAGTCATATGCCTTTCAATTTTTTAACAGAACATACATAGAATCCTTAGTAAGAAAAGACCATGTCACATGCTCTCATTATTACAAGCATAAAATTGAATCCCTAATACAAATGATTTACTAATATGAATACTTATTTGGAAAAGTACAAGATCACTTCCATGTCACAAAATTTTAAAATCAAGGTAACCAGCATAACCACTTCATGTTATGGATAAAAAATGCACCAATATATGGAAAAGACAAAAATTCAAACATCGAAAAATTTGTAGATAAACACATAACTTGTAACACCAACATGTTCCCTCTACAAATAGCTAACATGCATCAACACCACCATACCAAAAGTTTCAAAAGAAAAAAAATGCAGATACAAATTCCCAAAGCCACCTATGAAAATAACATTGTTACTAGAACCATCTATTGACAACAATGAGCTTGCAATTGGAAATGCAAAACAAATATATGCAATATTAGAAGAAAGCAAATATGAAATATCATTAACATTCCAGATGTTTTAACAACAACTGCACTTAAGTGAAAATGACTACATAGAGGTAATCGAAAATACAATTAAGCAATCAACAACTTTTTTGAAATGAAATCCATCTCAAATATGGAGTAATACCTTCTCAAGAAAATTTCCACATTTGTGGAAATTAAATAAAAATTCTCAATTTATCATCAACGCTTATGTTGAAGCAACTTATTATGTCTTACATGAAAAATATAGATCGGTCAATGAAAAGGGATTTCAAAAAAATAAGAAAAAGATCATTCCAAAATAAACAATGATGTCATTCAAATGCTTCGTATAATTGAAAACTCATAACTCAATTCACAAAAAAATTCAGCATAACAATAATTTTACATAATTTTGTCTATACCTTTGAATGGAAGCTCTAGAAAATGCATATTCATAAATACATCTCCACCAGACCAAAGAAATTTCATTCTAAAACCTCCAAGTATGTTAACCCATGAACCCGACGAATTAGAAAACATAATGTCTCATTCACTAATGGATCACTATATTACAAGATATATCACACTCGAAGACATTTTCTATTTTCAATTTGATAATGAATATAGTAGAAAGGGCACAAATTTTTTAAAATAAAAAAAACCACGTATTATTAGATTTTTCAAATACAATAAACATATATATTTAGAAACTATTGTAGAGAAGAATTTTTGTTATATGTGCCCTTCAAAACAAGTGAGGAGACCCTAAATCAAGGTTTTTCCACATGGAGACATGCATATACAATTCACGAAAAAATAGTTAATATTAATATGCTGAAATACAAATAAAACATCAATGCATTATGGGGAGACTCGATAAAATACAAATAGGAGTTGAAAATTTTAATGACCTCCCAGATAAACCATCCATTAATCCACAAATTGCTAAAGATTTGTTTGAAAACTATGATCTCAAATCAGATTTTCCTTTTCTAACATCCTCATGAAAAGAAATCTCATTGCAAGTTGTTTGAAATAAGAAAACATCCGTTCAATTGGTTGATAATAACGAATACTACAGAACAAGGAGAATGTTAAAAAGAGAGAAACAAGACATCATAAAGGGCATAAAAATGAAGAAACGAAACAATCCTACAATACTAATACATATATTCTTAACAGGTGGTGCAAGAACATGGAACGCAATGACTGCGAGAGACATATATGAGTCTCTAATTATAATCTACAATGACTTCATTCAAATTAAACCACTAAAAAAAGGTTCTAATACTAGCATTCACAAGAAAATATGCATACAATGTAGGTGGAGTAATGTTACATTCGGAATATCTGCTACCATTCAACAAATCATACCCAACTCCATTAAGTGTTAACACTCTAGAAAATTTTTGAAAGCAATATGATCAACTACAATTATTCCTAATAGATGAGATATCATTAGTGGGAGGATGCATTCTATACTGCATTGGTATTCAAATGATAAATATAATGCATACCCCAAAAAAACACTTTGGGAATGTTGACATGATATTTCACGGAGACATGTACCAAGTGCAGCCAATCCATGATTATGTACTATTCAAACACCCAAGAATTTATGATGAGACAATACCATATAGTATTTGTAAAGAGAACATTAAATTATATGAATTACAAACAACTACGCAGCAAGAAGACAATATATTTGTAGCAATCCTCAACATAATGAGAACATGATCTTAGACAGAACTAGACTTAAATTATATAAACAACTATATATGGCCACCCCCTAATGATGCAAAATTTCCATACCTATTTTTCAAGAATAAAGACATTGAAGACCAAAATCAAATAATGTTGTTGAATGTTCTTGAAAACATCATTATCCTGAATGTATTTGATGAAGAGGAAAACACATACGGAGAAACATAAATACATACTCGATCTTCAACACTCCCTCAATAAATCTACTTGAAACCTAATATGTTAGTAGAAATCTATGTTGGAAATTGTGAAATACAAGATGGAATAGTAAATGGATTAGATGTAACATTCAAAGCATACACCAATAAACACGGAACAGAAATATAGTGGATCAAATTCAATGATCCAAGAATCAGACATTTTCAATCAAGAAAAAAATCCAACTTCTTTGACAATGACATTTTGTAAGATTGGGTTCCTATTTTGTGAGTTGTAAAGCCAATACAAACTATGAAAATAAAATACACCCTAAAAAAATTTAAAAAATCCTATTAAACTTACATGTGCAAGAACAATGCACAGGTCACAAGGACTAACAATGGACGGAATTGTGTTTTCTCCAATTGGAGTACAAAAATATGGACTCGCATATACAACACTATCGCTGGTAAAAACTATGTACTCATTGTTCCTCCTATCCCCTATAACAATGAAATTATTTACGATTAACAAAAAAAATTCCATTGAGATGGCATACCTCAAAACAATGGTAATGTGGAAATTAAATTTTAATCTCGATGTGGATATTACAGGGAACCAAATCATAATTTATACATTGAACACAAGGATCCTAAAAGTGAACTTGCAATATATACTCAATGACCATGACTTAATTCCTTAATACATATTGTGCTTTCAAGAAACACACATGCCAAATTTAAGGGAACAAAATATGTTTAAAGAAAAAAAAATTCCATGTACCACATACATGGACTGTTGACTGTTATAAATAAAAGCTTCCATGTATCTACCACAAAACATTACAAACAAAACAATGTAGAAGAAATTATAACCATTCTTACAATCGATAAGTGACAAACAATGCTTATAAATATATATGTCGCGCAAAACACAAAAAAATGAATACATCATAGCCATCATTGATGTAGCTCTTGCAGATGCAATTGTAATTGTGTACATATAAATAGTCAGTAACTTCAACATAAACATCACAAAACATAGTTCAAAATCACAAGAACTTCAAAATCATATGAATAGCAATAACATATACTTCATAATTTAATATCATAATTCACTACAAGTAACCACTATTGATCACATATGGTCCAATAGATCAATGAATCAATACCAAATTTTCAGAATTGATGCATATTGGTCTGATCATGATCTTATTACCTTCATCGCATCCAAAGAAACTAACACATTTTACCAACAACCAATCACGTTTACGCAAAACATACAAAAAACTACGACATACCCAAAAACCAGCACATTATCAAATATCCATCAACACAATAACAAAACAAAATGCACTCATGTTATCCTCCAACATCCAACATTAACTTCTTCATATGTTCTTTAAAATTGACATAAATATCATCCCAAAAACCACATATAGCATACAAAGTATATTTCTTATGTTTTTTAATACCTAAACATCAAATTCTTTCAGCATACTCAAAATGAAAAGGTTGGTTGAGATAAACAAAATACATGAGGAGCAACATAATCAAGCTAAAAGGTACACAAAATAAACGGAATCAATTAGCATACTTAACACAACAAGCTCCACATTTTATCATCATATCAATTGATATTTACATTAGACACACATCACCTTGCACCTTGACATATATTGATGATTTTAATAGCTACAAAATTGGATATATGCTCAAACGTGATGTGATTTTCACTTACAAAACAACACTTCACAAAGAGCTCAACAGACAACTCGTACATGCAAACTTAACATACAAGGAAGGTGAAATGAAAGTGACATTGAATGTGACCAGCTAATATATTGAATACCATCAGCAAAAACTTTTACCATCAAGGGTAGTGTCCATCAGAAAGTTCAACACAACACCAAAAACTAGCTACAATCAAGGATACTGTGACTGCATACGGCTAGTGAATGATATCACTAACATAGAGAACATGCCCCAAATCTGCACAGAGTAAAAATTCATACCAGACACAACAATAAAAAAACTACTAATTAGTGAATACATATGTGCAACATGGAAAATTCCATCTATTATAGTCACAACCAAAATAATAGGGACACAATTTATTTTTGAAATTAAAAATGGGAACAGTCCAGATGAAAAAGTAGTGGTAATGAATACTAATTATGCACTCTCTAACATTTCTATTGTTTTTTCTTTATTATCTGTAAATATAATTTTATCATTACCACATTCTTTAAAAATTACCAATTTACTTGTTTTATACATTTTCAACTTTGTTTGTGCAAGTTGAACAACAGCTCCACAAAAATGAATTCCCCTTCTACTTGTTCAAGAATGTGGTCAAGCATACTGGTCATGATAAAGCATTGAGAACATGTCAGGCTACCTTTATAACCAATTTGAAGGTATAATAAACACTCAAAGAGATTCAAACACTAATCAATGAAATGAATGAGGTAATAAAAGTTTCAATTGCATCTTTTTCCAAATTCAATTTACAACTATCATTCACTTTCCATTCTCTATCTCCTATTATGTACCTACTATTCACATTTTTCCCCATCAGGTACAAGGGAAATTGTTGATTCCAAATGTATATTCTAATCCATTCGAGCTTGTATGTAGAAAATACAATTCCAAAATTGAAACTCCTCTTGCACCAAAGTAAATGACAATCAATTGTGAAAACTACAATCAAGAATTTGTCCTTCATTACGCACATCGGCTAGTGGGTGATGTAACAACAAAAAATAATTTAAATATAAAATGCATATTTTTTGGCCCTCCAGTACTTAAATACTTTACCTTACTCAACAAAAAAAAAAGTCATGAAGAATACCTACAAAAAAGTGCAATTGTATATCTACTTCGACAATTCATGTTGCAAGGTGTATTCACAATCAATCAAAGAAATTTCATTCTCAACATCAAAACTTCCCTCCACGAGTAAGGTATGTAAAAATCTTTATACAACAGTTCCTACACTCACAATTATAATCTACAAAACTCATATATAATTAATGTTAAGCTTTTATGTCTTCTATGTACAGGAAAATTGACACAGACATCTATAAACCTATAACGAAAATGCCTTTTTCTATTCACCCTTCATTATACATGCCATCTATAGTCACGTCTTTCAAATCAATAGTCCTAAACAGGTAGAAACCTCTTTAGAAACGAGTTGTATGCTCTTTTTTTGTTGTAAATTCAAATTTCACTTGTGAACTACAATTCCACCTTATATTAGATTAAGCTATGTATATAAATTCCATGTACATTACAAATAGTTAATGCACCTCTATTTATAGAACATGTTATTCCATCCACCTTTTCCTTATTTACTTGTGGGTTTTGATATTATAAATATTTTACTGCTAATTTCAATATTTTACACTATACATTTTTTTCCTCTCCTGTCATTGTGTTCAGCTCCTACAAAGTTCTCTCATATTTCAATTGTGATAATCGTAGGTAATACCATCAGGAGATGAAATTGTTTGATGCAATTTACACATGAACTTTCTCACTTTTGGTAAGTTGCCTTTCTTACAATGAGCCTCAAGAACACAATTCTGAGTCTCAATATTGGGATAGATTATCCTTTTCTACATTTATGTGAAGATTTAAAATACCAAGTCTAGAAACTAAATTTTAATTATAACTTTAACAAACTTGTTGAAGAATATAACATCACAATTTCTTGATAATTGAAATATATCACTAGCCTTTTCAATAATCTCTAACTGTGCACAAGTTTCCATGAAAATGTCAACAAACTAGAGGTAAAAATTAGCATGTGTATATATAATTCAATGCCTTTAAAATATTTGAAGGCCACAATACTGGGAGGAGGCAATTGGAATTATATTTTTATTTCATATTTTCGAAGTAAAACATAATTCAGATTGAATTCCATGTAACCAAATAATATTGTTTTGAGGAACTTGTTCCCACTAATTTTTATTATATATCAGTAAAATTGAATTTGCATTACATTTTGTTGGGAGAATATTTTTTATTTTATTTTGTTCCACATATTATTTTATCCCCTTTCTTTATTACCTTTACTATCACTCAATAGGATGAGTTTATTGATATTTTATATTAGTTTGGAATTAGCTAGGTAATTCAAATGATGTATTGGACATTGGAGTGCATGTCCGTACTGATGCTAAAGAAATTTTGGATTACTTGAGACTAGTAGTATTTTCTTAATGATCAGTTGTTATGGCGGAAATCCTAGCTAATGTGAAAGTTCCTCCTCAAAGAGATCACCTAGCATACCTCGAATCTGATTCTAGTAGAGGATATGTTCATATCCTTGATTTTTCCTTTTATAGATCCTTAAGAAATTGTTCTTGGATTCACATGAATTACCAAAATATTTTCATTATTCAGCATTTTAATGGAATACTTTTGTGTATATGTTAAATTATCACAATGCAGATCTCAACTATAAATATTTATGTGATTTATTTGTATATTAGGTCTTTAGTGATCTCCTATGGGTCTTTGTATAGATTATCACCAAACACGGAAATTTGAGGACTTGCTAAGGGTTGAAACTTGAAAAATGACCACCTAGACACTATCAAGACTTTATTCTACCCGTTTGAAGCTCTAACTCCCAATCCTAGGCACCTTTCTCAATATTGCTCTACCTCCAGTAGGCCTATTATACTTACGCGAGGAACTGGTAGGCATAATTCAAGGAAGGATGAATAATTCACTCTAATTACTTCAACAAAAATTAGATGACCCCTTCACATATCTTTCTTCAAAAATTTTAATAATTTGGTTGCTTTAATCTCGAGAAAAGTGGTTTTCTTCTCCCTAAACCTTAGTTTGAGGTTTTTCTGCATTATGCAAGCCCGAGAGGGAAAAGTTGAATGGTTCTTACTTATTTATCCATTTTGATCAATATTTTTGGTTTGAAATGGATTGTGCCAACATTTATAGCCTATTAAAAGAAAAATAATCCCATGAATAACCTTTATACTCTCTTGATCTTCGTATTCAATAGTGCACTGAAACTATGACACTATTTACCAAGCTTTTGGAAGGCTTTAAGATTCTTTAATAGCTTCACCATCTTATTCCAGAACATAAAATCACTCAATTACTCTCCTGCTTGATTATAAACATGGTCTTGGGTCCTGTTGAACTTCGAAAAAAGTTACAAAACTCTATGCTTTTCCCTCAAGACATGGGTTTTTCAAAATTATTCACTATTATTTTAAAAAAATCTTGATCAAATACCCTCTTTTATAGTCATTTTAAAGTGCTTCCAGACCTATCCCAATATCATATATTCCCTTCACTTACATGCATAAATTACCTAGTCAAATCACTTCCAAAAACATCACCTAAGATGCATTTCATAGTCAAGTAACCTACTACAAGAATGTACAACCTTGTTCAAGTACAAATATTTCTCTTTTAAATAATTAATCACACAAAAACCATGTAAATACACAAGGATGATTTATACCAGTCATATCTCACTCTTCAAGTGCATGCATAGTATTCAAATGCTCAACAATATCACAAGAATGCAAAGATTAATAGTCACACAAGATTATGTACACACAAAAAACCTTATTCCAATTCCCTTGAAGCTTCTTCTTGATTTTCATTTGAATTTAATGAGCAGAAATCTGTTACTTTTGGTAATTTATAGATTTTCTGTCAATTTATAACCGAATGAAACACCTAGACCTCTAGGTCACATGAGTCATTTTAGACTTAACATTGAGTTTCTTAGCTAGAAACTCAAATCCTTGATTTATTACTCATATTAGAATTTCCAGACCATAAAGAGGACCTAAGACACTAAATTATACCTCATTTTACCCTTTTAAAAAGTTTGCAAGCTCCAAGAATACATAAAACACCTAATCCAACCCAAAAATGGCCTTACAATTCAAATTTTTCATTTGGAAGGAAAATGCTCTATTTAAATTTTGAAAAACCTAGACACTAAATTACACATCTAAATGACTCTGAATGACCTACATGAACCTAAAATCACACCTTCAAGAAAAAATTGGATTTTTCCATCCTCATATCCATGCTAGAGTTAAATCTCATGCATCATACTCCAGGGGTAAGAAAATATTGAGCTATGTTGTTTTTCCTATCTTCTTCTTTTTCCAGTTATAGGTCACTTCTGAAATCACTTCTCTTTCATCTGACCTCTTTACTTCTTGCTTTCTTTTTTCTTTGTTTTTATCTTTCATCTTCATCTCCATGGATTTGTTCTATAAAATGATAACTTCTTCTTGCATTGTCTTCTTATAATCTCTCTTAAGATCCTTCTCTTCAATAATATTCCTTTATTTATCTAGAAAACCTACAAAAACACAGTTAAACATAATATTAGATGAAAAATTTGGAGACCATTTGGTGTCATTCATTTTTTGCTCCATCACTTCTTACTTCTTTTTCTTCCAAACTATTTTCTTATCAATTTTATCCTCCTTTATCCTCTTTTTTATATTCAATTATTGTACCTTCATCTCCTATCTCATCCTCTTTTTCACTATACTTCCATCTTTTACCATAAAAATCTCTCTCAAGAGCTTGTACTCCATTCTCTAATTGTTTTTCATATTCATAAACAAACCTATATGCTTAATTTTCTTCTTCATCATCCATTTCCAAGCCTTCAAAATGGCATACAAGTTGTTCTTCCTCTTCTACTTCTTCTTCCTTTCTCTCATTCTCAACTCTTTCACTTATCCACTCTTCATTTTTAGGTTCTTGTTCTTCTATGGAGGATAAAAATCTGCCTATTACCTCTTCTTCATCTTTTATTTGCATTCTTTCTTCAAACATTACTTTCCTATTCGCTTCTTCTTTATTCTTTCTTCTTTCTTAAAAAAAAATTATTTTATTCTCTTCCACATTTCTTGATCCCTCTCTCTTATTCTCTTAGTTTTACCTTCACTTGCATTCTCTTTCTCTTCTCTATAGGTCTCTTTATGGTCCATTTGATCCTCTTTCTCAATACTATAACAATCTCCTCATTTTCTTCTTCTCTCATCAACATAGTCAAATTTTCCACATCTCTCCTTAAATCACCTATCTCATGTTGATCCCACAAGTCCATTTTCCTTTATTTTTCTCTTTTATTCTTCTCTCTTTTCTTTCCCTCTATCTTTTAATTTTCTCTCCTTTAGTGTCTCATCATCTCTACAAATCCATTAATCACTTCTTCTCTCTTTATCTCTATCTTCTCTCTCTCAACAAGTCTTTTGAACCTTACATATTCTCTACACATCTCCTATGTCTCACCAAGTCTTTTTGTTTATTCCTCACTTTCACTTTATTATTATTTATTCAAGGGATTTTCCACTTTCTCTATATTCTTGCACTTTCTTTGTCTCTTTTCACTTTCTCTTTCTTTGACTATTTCCTATCAAAATCTCCTTCAATCATTCACACATAACTTCTGGTTAACAATAACAATATGTAAATTACATAAATTCCATGGTCTGATACCAAATAATGCAGAGCCTATGTCATTATTCATGCACTCAACAAACCATTTTCTAGAAAAAAAATCAACTCTGCTTCTTAATCCCTCTAAACCCCTCCATTCTCAATCTTAAACTCACATAAATTGATCATACATTCCTAAACATTTCTATTTCATCATCTTCCCCTGCATTATACTCTTCTTAAAAGCTCCATTTATCAACCTAGTTCTTCTTCACAAGCCAAGAATTCCTAGTAACTCTATTTTTCTCCCAAATTGTCCTATATGGATTTAATTAGCTACTTGCATCCAAGATGAGAGTCTTCAAAACAAGTTGAACATTGAACCATTTACTTCTACGTGCTCATCTAATCATTTCCTCATGGTCTAGAACATTTTATCAAGATACCTCATCCATCAAACTGATCAAGAACATTCAAAATATTTAATCTCACTTAAGACACCTATAATTTAGCCCAAACAATTTAAATACTTAAATTGTGCTAATTATCCCCTTTCCCACAAATTAACAACATATCATCATTATGGCGCACTTTCTCTTCTATTTTCATTAATTAACTACGTTACACTAATTAATTAACCCTTCTATCCAAAAAATACCCCAATTAACGACCTTTCGTTAATTAATCCCCCCTTCTATCTAGACTAGTTAATTATTATTAATTAATTAGCTTCCACTTTTATTAAATCAATAAATCATTATTTATTTGAGTTAATTCCCCCATAGTCTACATCATCCTAAATATTCCTCTAAAAATCTTCTATAATCTTGCACACCTATTTCTTAATCACTTTGGTTAATTAATAAACCCCCTCAATCCCCATGAGTAACTAAAGGAAAAAATAAACTCTCCTAAGGTTGACTCAACCCTTTCTAAACCTTCCTTATCCACAACTAACCCAACATCTCTATTATCCCAAATGTAAAGGGATGTAGATATTCTTCTATCCATTGGGCTATATAAAGATCCCTCATCCTACCTTTCTACTTACACCTTGATACACCTACTCCTTGATAAAAGAAAAGTGAGCATATAATAATACACTATAGCCATTTTACCATCTTTAAGCATTGCTCCATTAGAGTGGAGCTAAGCATCATCATTTTTCATTCAAACAATCAAGTTAGTGTTATGAAGAAAAAATGGAATTAATCAAGAAAGACCTAATAAGCCATGGCTTGATGAAACTCCATCTTTGATTATCTTGAATCAAGCAACCACTATCTCCTTTTGATAGATAAAATATCTACATTGGTCTAGTTTATTGATTTATCTTTCTAAAGAGTAGAGTAATAAATGTTAGTATGTTAGCTTGAGGTTTATTTTAAATATTCTAATGCATAATATTGATGTTTATTAATTTTTTAGCTCTTAGCATGATGATGTATTGATTTTGATGTAGATTTATTTTAGGACTACTAGGTGTTAGTTCTAATTCTCTTTACATAGATAACAAATTCATGAATACACTCACTCTCCTTCACTAAATTTCATGGTTAGAGTTATGTAAACCTAACCACAATAAACTGTAAAATCCTCTAAATACCCTTGGGGCACAGCAAGGTGCATACCGATGTTTAGAGGCTAACTCATTTATCTCCTCTCACAAACCATCATTTTTTTTATAATGTGATTAGGTCTTACCAGCCCTGGCTGGGTAGTTTGATTGATGTATATTTTTACTTGTTGACTCATTTAACCATCTAAACCTTGATTGAGATACCGATTTGGGGTTTCTATCTTTGTGTAAAGTTTCATGTAGTCTTCCTTAGCAAAAAATTCTTCTTCTCAACTATTTCAGACCTCCAATTAGGTCTTTGCTTATCTCTTGTAGATCTGTGTATAGATTATCAATAAACACAAAAAATTGAGGACTTGTTAAGGGTTATAAATTGAAAAATCTCTAGCTATACACCTTCAATACTTTATCTTATTAGTTTGAAGCTCTAACTCCCAATCTTATGCACCTTTCTCAATATTGCTCTGCCTCCACAAGGCTTGTTATACTTAAAAAAAGAACTATCAAGGATAACTCAAGGAAGGATAAATAATTAACTCTAATTCCTTTAAAAATACTTAGATAAACCCTTCACATAGATTTATTAAAATTTTTAAATAATTTGGTTGGTTCAATCTCGAGAAAAGTTGGTTTCTTTTGCCTAAACCCTAGTTTGAGGTTTTTCTCCACTCAATAAGCCCGAGAGGGAAAAATTGAATGGTTATTACTTGTTTCTCCATTTTGATAAATATTTCAAGTTTGAAATGGATTGTACCAAAATTTATAGTCTATTAAAAGGAAAATTATCTCATGGACAACCTTTATACTCTTTATATCTTTGTACTCAATAATGAACTGAGATTATGACACTTTGTTTCAAGATTTTGGAAGGATATAAGCTTCTTTAATAGCTTCAACAACTTATACCAGAAAATAAAATCACTCTCCTCCTTGATTCTAAATGGTTTTGGGTCATTTTGAACTTTGAAACAAGTGGTAAAACTATATGCTTTTTCCTCAAGATAGGCGTTTTCCAAATTCTTCACTGTTATTTTTAATAAATCATGATCAAATACCCTCTTTCATAGTAATCTGAAGGTGCTTCCATACCTATACTAATATGATATATTCCCTTCACTTACATGCATCAAATCCCTATTCAAATCTCTTCCAAAAACATCACCTAATGATATGGTTTCTTATAATAGCCATGTCAAGATAAAAATATAATTTCCACATTTCCATTATTTTAAGGCATGTCATCTCAATGGAAACCTTTTTTTTAATCGTAAAATTTTTCATTGTGATAGGGGAAAGAGGAACAAACAGACCATGTTTTTTACCCATGACAGCGTTATATATGTGATTCCATGCTTTTCTACTCCAGATGGAGAAAACACAAGTTTGTCCATTGTTATTCCTTGTGACCTATGTATTGTTCTGGCACATGCAAGTTTAATAGGAAATTATTTTCTTATTTTCATGGTTCCTTTTCTTTTTGTATTTTTTATTGGCTTTGCAACTCACATAATAGGAACCCAATCTTACAGAATTTGATTGTCAAAGAAGTTGGAATGTTTTCTTGCTTGGGAATGTTTGATTCTTGGATCATTAAAGTTGGAATATTCCTTAGATGTTTCTTCTCTTGAATTTACTATGTCATATTGTATGTCATAATTTCCATAAAAATCTAAATTTTCAAGTAGATTTGTTGAGGGAGTGTTTCTGATTGAGTATATATTTTTGTTTTTGCATATGTGTTATCCTCTTCATCAATTAAATTAAGGATAATTATGTTTCCCAGAAAATTCAACAAGATTCCTTGATTGTGTGCTTTAACATATTTGTTCTTGAAATATAGGTATGAAAATATTGTATCGTCAAGGGGTGGCCATATGCAGTTGTTGTTAATATAATTTAAGTCTAGTTTTGTTTGGATTCATGTTCTCATTATAGCGAGGATTGCTACAAATATCGTGTCTTCTTTCAATATTTTTTTTTCAATTCATATACTTTAATGTTCACTTTCCAGAAATTGTATGGTATTGTCTCATTGTCAATTATCGGGTGCTCACAAAATGTGCAATCATGAATTGGTTTCGCTTGGTAAAAGTCTCACAAAATATCATGTCCACATTCCTAAAGTGTTTTTATGGGGTATGCATTATCTTTCTAATTCGAATATCAATGTAGTGCAACATTCATCCTCCCACTAATGATATCTCATCTATTAGGACTACTTGTAGTTGATCATGTTGGTTTGAAAATTTTTCTAGAGTGTCAACACTCAATGGAGTGGGGTATGATTTTTTGAATGTTAGGAGAAATTCTAAAAGTAATTTCACTCCACCTACATTGTATGCAACTTTTCCTGTGAATGATAGTATTAGACCCTTTGTTTTGAGTGGTTATCTTTCAATGAAGTCATCGTAGATTCAAAATTAGAGACTCATACATGGCTCTCACAGTCAATTTCTTCCTTGTTCTTGTACCACCTGTTAATAATATATGTATTTGTATTATAGGATTGTTTAATTTATTCATTGTTATGTCCTTTACAATGGCTTGTTTCTCTCTATTTAACATTCTAATTGTTCTGTAGTATTCACTATTATCAGCCATGAACGAATGTTTTCCTATTTCAAATTAATTGCAATGAGATTGATTTTCATGAGGATGTTTTAGTAAAGGAAAATATGATTTGAGGTCATAGTTTTCAAAAAAATCTTCAGCAATTTTTGGATTCGTGGATGGTTTATATGTGAGGTCATTAAAATTTTTAACTTCTAGTTGTTTTTTATCGAGGTATCCCCATAATGCTTTGATTTTGTAGTTGTATTTCAACATATTAATATTAACTATTTTTTCATGAATTGCATATGGCTATTTCCATGTGGAGAAACCATTGTTTCAAGGTATACTCACTTGTTTTGAATGGAAAATACAACAACAATGCTTCTCTAAAATAGTTTTCCTAAATCTATATGTTTATTCTACTGGAAAAATCTAATAATACGTGGTTTTTTTAAGTTCATTTTTTTCCCTTTCTACTATATTCAGAAGCAAATTGAGCAAGGCAAATGTCTTCAAGTGTGATATCTCTTGAAATATAGTGATTTATTAGTGAATGACACATTAGGTTTTCTGATTTTTCGGGTTCACAGGTCAACATACTTGGAGGTTTTAAAATGAAATTTCTTTGGTTTTGTGGGGATTTATTTATGAATATGCATTTTCTAGAGCTTCCATTCAAAGGTATAGACAAAATTATGTAAACAAATTACTGCACTAACATTTTTTTTAATTGAGTAATGAGTTTTCTATGTATACAAAGCATTTGAATGACATCAATGTTTTTCTTGGCATTCTCTATAGGTATTATTTTGAAATTCTTTGTCATAATTCGATCTATCTTTGTCATGTAATTACATACAATAAGATGCGGAAACATAAGCGTTGACGATAAATTGAGCATCTGTATTTTCTTTCCACAAATGTGGAATTTTTCATGAGAAGGTATTTTTCCATATTTGTGATGGATTTCATTTCAAAAAAAAATTTTGTTTAATTGTAGTTTCTATTACCTCTATGTAGTCATTTTCATTTAGTTTTTATTGTTATAGAAACATCTAGAATGTTAATGATTTTTCATAGTTGTTGACTTCTAGTGTTGCATATTTTTTTTTGGATTTTCGATTGCAAGGTCATTATTTTCAGGAGATGGTTTTAGTAACAATGTTATTTTTCACATGTGGCTTTTGGAATTCGTATATGCATTTTTTTTTGTAACTTTTGGTATGGTGTTGTTGATGCATGTTATGATATTTGTAGAGGGAGCATGTAGGTGTTACAAGTTATGTGTTTGTCTACAATTTTTTGGATGCTTGAATTTTCATCTTTTCCATATATTGGTGCATTTTTTATTTATAACATGAAGTGGGTATGCTGGATTAACATTTATTTCACTAATGGTGGACATATTCCGGTGAATGTGGACTCCAGTATCACATGTTTTGGAAGAAATATATCACCATTTTTGCCTATATTGGATTCCATTTTTGTCTATACTAGATTATGTTATTACTATTTTTGGATTCCATTAGTAACAATATTGGATTCCAATATTGTCGTTATTGGGCTTATTTGAATTCCAATTTCAATATTATTGGATTCCATTTTCACTATTATTGGATTCCAATTTTGATATTATTGGATTCCAATTTCACTATTATTGGATTCAAATTTCACTATTATTGGATTCCAATTTCACTATTAATGGATTCCAATATTGCTATTATTGGATTCTAATTTTACCATTTTTTAGATTGTCATATTGGGATTAAGGATAGCAGCTGCTAACTATTATAAGGCATGATTCCATTGGATTAATAAAAATTAAATATTAACAATAAATTCATATAAAATATTTTATTTAAGGTGAGCGGTCGCTAACTATTATAAGTCATGATCCCGTGGTATTGAATGAAAGTACGAAATCCATAATATAAGGGTGGATGTTTATAACCATTCTTTAGTATTCCAAGACAAGATAAGACACATAATTAGAAATGAAATTTTAATCCTAGTGGTTGCTAAGTTCTAATTTCAATAAGGACATGGATTATTCCACTGCTTTCGTGTAACATAACAAAGAATTGTGATTAGAGGCCACTGGGATAATTATTTTCTTGCATTCAAGATAATGTGTAACGACTCTATTGAAAACTAATAAATAAAACTAAACTAAGCTTCATCACTAAATTTTAAGCCTAGCGGCCACTAAGAAGAACATGTTATTATAATTTTATTACATGATATTCCTAGCCAAACACGATATTCAAATCCCAACGTCTGCTAATGTCTAAGATAATTACATATCCCTGGTGGAAAATCAAAAAGACTTGAGGTTGGTAGCCACTGGGATATTTTCTGTCTTGCAAATAAGAAAAGTAGCAGATGAAATTTTAAGCCTAGCAACCACTAAGTTCAACATGCTATTTGTAATCTATTACATGATATTCTTAGGCTGACATGATATTCGATTCCTAGCGGCCGCTACGGTTGAAGATAATTACATATAATGACTTGACTAAAAAATTACTATGTTCCATTATTGTATTTAATTTCTATAAGTCTATCTTGAGGTTAGTGACCACTAAGATATTTGTTGTCTATCTTACAGGTTAATTAATAACGACTCGAATGAAAAATTAACTATACTCCATTACTATATTTAAATTTTATAATACTATCTTCAAAGACTAGTGACCACTAGGGTGGATGCTTACGATATTTATTTAATGTTCCAAGACATGGGAAAATAAACAATATTCCAAGACAAGTAAAATATTTACGACTTTTCCTAATACATGTAATTAAAATTGAAATTTTAAGCCTAGTGGTTGCTGAGTTAAATATGATAATTACATAGCGCTGGTGGAAAATCATAAAGACTAAGACTGAAAACTAACTATGCTCCATTGTTATATTTAAATTTTACAATATTATCTTCGGGTTTATAGTTATTTTTTCAGCTGAGTATATGAAACTAACTATATCCTATGGTTTATAAAAAATAACGACTCAATTTGAATTATGGGATATTAACAATATATATTATGAGGATTATAAAATACACCTAATGATAACACCCAATTACATCATGACATGTAATATTTTTATTATTAAATATTCAAATATCGACCATTATCACCCATGTTGGATTCTATGTTTCCAAAATGATGTAGTGTAACTCAAATTTGTTTTTAACTGTGATTGGAAGATAGCCATCAATCCACTATCAGCTCCTCTATCCTAAAACTATACTGATTTTTTTTACATTGACAAAAAGATATCCTAGAATATATAGATACTAGTGGCCGCTAGTCTTCACTTCTAGCAACAAATTGAAAAATTGAAACAAAGAAAATTTAATACTGAAAAAAATTTAAATTTCTTAGTGCAGCGCATAATAAAAACCTTTTATTAATGATTTTTTTATTACTAAAGGAGGTTTGAAGTTTTCCTATCAAATCCTAAGCTATAAATATCTATTCCTATTGACTTTTACTATGTTAAAATAATAACATCAAGATATATCATCTCCTTGCTATTGAACTATGAAAAAATAGTATTTATCCTTCCCAATAACTTACGAACTATTTTTTTTTAATTCCTTTTTTCACATAATATGTCTTTAATTTGTCGCACTCTGTTCATGTAAATTTCTTTTATTAAAGGAGTAGAGGATATGAAAAAGAGAGATGATGAATGGTTTGTAGAAATGCATTTCCCAGAAAATTACCACGGTGATCTATGGTTATTTTTTGTTAATGAAGATGTTATCAATGAATTCGGTATGGTACTACTAACTTCAGAAGTTATTGATAAAAAAAATGTGTATTAAGGTTGAACACATTGACGTTAAAATTAATAAGTGCCCTATTCTTGACATAGAGTTGGAAGTTTCATTATTCAAGAAACTGAAAAAATGAAGCCTTCTAGAGAAAGTAGGATGTGTTATTGTTCTAAATATGGTTGGAGTTTGGGGAAGTTCATACACTCAGATAAAACAAGCTATGAAAATACACTTGAAATTCATAATAACATGAATTTGGTATTAAAAATATTGTATAGAATCGGTAATACCTCTTCTATTTTTCATTATTTGAATAGAAGAAATTTTCTTTATCCACCAAAACATGAAAATCTATTTACAACACTAAGGAAATATTATTTCTCTAAATTAGAGATAGATCCCTCTAATTTAAATTTGCAAGGGATTAAAAAGAATAACAGATCAGCTTTATTGTTGAATAAAGTGACCATTATATTTGAGAATGCAGAATCTTCAACCGTTGAACAATTAAAATTGTTTTTATTCAATGGTGATGCTTTTCCAGTTCAAATTTCTAGGTGTCATGTGGAACCTCCACAATATCGATACCATGAGGTGCATGATGATAATGTTGACCTTATTTTACATTCAATGTTGATTAAAGTTATTCCTTCTCTTAGAGATGTAATTCTTATTCCCTTTTTATATTCTACAAGAGAACTTTTGCAACTAGAGGATCTAGATTACCTTAAAAGAGATGATGTACAATTCTACATTCTTGACGGTTGACATACCATATGTGCTAAAAACAATTAGCTGAAAGTAAATACAAGTCATTACATGATAAGATGTAGGTTAGAAAGGCTCGCATTATGTCTTCAAACATGCCTCGTGAATTCATTATTTATATTTGCAAGCAGCATAATGAGGTAAACAAAAATAGGATTAAATCCAATTTTAATGATGTACTCTACAAGGCTCAAATTATTTCGAGATCCCTAGGATGTCCTCGGAGGCCTGAAGTGGGAAACGTAAATACGGACGAGTTGAAGGTAATGAAACTTAATTTTATGGCATTTGTACTTAAAATTTAATTTTTTTAATATGTAGAGAGTAAATATACTTTTTCCTCTTTCAATGCAGATCTTCGAGAAGCAATGTTTTGCTATTTTAAAAGTTGCTAAGACAAATATCTTTTCTAAATAAATGACATTTCTATTTTTTCCTGAGGACATACAAACAAAATTGACAACAACCATTGAGTTATTTAAATAAGGTGGGATTTCTTCTTCTCCTTTTAAGGATAACCAACCTAAATTTCAAGAAAATTCATTGGAAAGGTTCATGGCGAATTTATTCAGGCCTGCAAGAGGAATGACTGATGAGGAAATATCAATTCTACTAGATAAAGTGAAATTAGGGAAAGTATGGCTAATTGGATCTATTGAAGAAGGTTTCATAATGGAGGCTTTTGATTCTTACTGCCAAAGAGTAAAATATGATATAATAATGAGCAAAAAAATTCTAAAATATATTAAAAGTAAATATCTAGGTTACAATATTGTATTCGCATGATGAACTGAAAATAATATTGTTGAAAAAAATTGTCTACATGAATCTCATTACCGCCAGTTTTGTGTACTCTTGGGAGAAGATAAGAAAGGAAAAAGAAAAGATAATTCTGGAGGAAGTGAAAAATCAAAAAAAGAAAAATTGATGCTGAAGCAGTAGAGGTTCTCCCAGCGGCAGCTCATACAATTATAGACAATTACGCGATTTCAATCAAAGAACTAATTCCAGCAAGGATGGAAGACACTAATAATTTTACATGTAATGTACATATCCCTTCTAGCTCCAATCAACAATACCATCTATTCTATCAACTAATCCATTCAATGAAAAATGTGTGATAACAAATTTCTATAATTTGTCTAGTGTACTAAATGTTGATGCAATAATGGACCTTCTTGCAGTTGTCAGATCTATTCTACTAAATTGTGTTATTATTGTGCTCTTACATGTTTATTCTTTAAAAATATTAAAAGAGACAGCAAAAAATATATACAAAAATTTAAAGACAGGAGGAATCAGTTGTGGAAGGATGTTACAGATTTTACGACAGTGATGGAAAATTTAAGAGATTTTGTATTATGTACACAATAAATGGTGTGCAAAATTTTGTTGTTGACCATGGGGATGGAGCAAACATCACCATGGATTGGATGGACCAACTTCCACAACAAAATCTGACTGCAAGTGAAATCAGCCTATGAGGAAAGACATTTCCTTTACGAGATATATTATGATTTTTGGTCTCATATGTTCACTCAACTCGGTTCCAAAAATTATCCAATTATAGTGCTTTACAGAGGTAGTGTTGCATTGCATGCTTTGGTTCACTCAAAATTACCTATGGTCTTTATTGTTGAATCAAATTATCAAGAAATGTTTTTGAAACATTACTATTGTCATTTGAAAAAAGCTAGGTTGATTAAGATGACTTCAAACAATTCTATTATTTTAATGCATTTGAACTGATACATACAATATTTATGCAAACAACCAAACAATAGAGGAAGAAATTGTCTCTTCCTCTCCACATACAAACAAAGGAGATGAAATATATTGGATTTTGATTCCAATATATGTAAATTTGGATTCTAATATATGTGATTCTAGATTCCAATATATGTGATATTGGAATCCAATATGTGTGATTTTGCAGTCCAGATAATTCCAATATTTAACATTTTGGAATCTAAAACTACTAATTTCATATTCCAATATTGGTGGTATTTTTTTGTTGGTCAGAATAGAATAAGTCCATATTTAGTGAAATAAGCGTTGCTTCCTCAATTTTCAAATTATGTGACATACAAGTGATCTTGTACTTTTCTAAAGAAGGATTCATCTTAGTAAATCATTTATATTATGGCTTTAATTTTATGCTTATAATAACGAGAGCATGTCATAGGGTCTTTTCTTACTAAGGATTTTATGTTTGTTACATAAAAGTGGTGAAAGGCATATGACTTATGCGTTCTACTATGATTTTTTGTGTAACACAACCACTGCTTCTGTTAAAGGCATCTAACAATGTTTAATGCTTGTAAAAGTTACGAATAGTGTTGGAGGCCCTTATTTCTGTGTCATTGCAAATGTATTTCTTTGTAATTCATGTAATTAATAAGGAGAAATATGTATGTGTTTGAAGTCGACATAGCCAACATCTGATTTTAGAATTTTTTCTAGGTTTCTCTTGTACTTGACATCTTTTACCAGCAATTTTTTCCCTTTAGTTGATCTTTTCTAATTCTTATCCAGATAGTAGAATTTGCTTGGTTTATGATAATTCGCATGGCTTTGAAGAAGGGGTTCATTATGTTGTATTTAATATTTTTTACTTCCCATTAGGTTTTTTTTTGTAGGAGTGTTTTTATGATGTAGTCACTACGAGGGTATCCAAAAAAAGTGATGAGAATTTCATTTCCTCATCATAGTTGTCTTTAAATATGCCAAGTGGTTGTTTTCCTTCTGTAGGTGCAACTTTTATCATCTTGTCTTGAAGTTCGTGGATAGATTTGAAATCCGTAAATGCATGCACAATAGTGTTCATCTCCAATTCATATTCATCACCACTACTCATGTTACTTTCATCACTCGAATTGTCTTATTTTTTACTTGTCATTTATGCAATAACAATAACTTATTTCCAATTGTTTTTTATCATGAAATTATTCATTTTTATAGTCTTCTCTTGCATAGTTGTTTTAAATCATGCATAATTGTGTTTGGGAATACCCTACCCTCTTAATATGCATTTTTATATTGCATCAACCTCTTAAGCAATACATCGATATTTGTGTTATTGTTAATGCATCGTGGGAGTGATTTTTGTATGATGTCAATTTTTTATGGAACGTTAATAATTTCTTCGGTCAGTCCAAGTTGTGGTTTTTTATATCCCAAATGTTGTTTTTGTGCAAATGCAATTATGAGGGACACAAGTCATTCTTCCAATTCTATAAGTTAAGCTACATAATATAAGGGTGTATTAAATTGGATGTGGTATCATGTAGCATATTTTGGAAGATGTGCATTTTTTCACTTTGTACATATATTGATTGCAATTGTTGGTTTGGTGTCTTTTACTATAATCATATATGTTTGTATTATGTTTGTTTAAAGTTTGACATGTTGTCTATAAAATGTAATTGGCTGAAAATTGGGCAAGGATAAGTACGAGTGTCTTCAATATTTTTCATATATGTTTGTATTGATGTATTCATTGGTTTGTTCTTGGTGCGTATGACTTGTTTCAATTTTCACACTAAAATTTTGGATTTGTTTGTAAGGACATGTTCTTGGTCAGATTTGGGATGTTGTATTGGATTTGATTTTTTCTGAGGTGTTGGTTCATGTTTAATATGGTTTGTGGTTGGTTTCGTATGATGTGTTTCATTTTTTGAATGTTTATTGTTGGTTTCTTAGTGGAATTCATGTTGTTTTGTATTTGATTTTTGTGTATAGATGTCTTTTTTTTATTCACCTAGTGCATCATAATGAACGTGATTTTTTTTCGTGTCAAAGTGTATAATGTTATATGTTGATAATGGTTTCAAGCAGTTGCAGTACACATTACAAATAAGATTTTTTTTCAAAGACCATATTCGTATTTCTACATTAAGAAATGTGGATAAACATTCAAAGCATAAAGTGTTCCCATCAATATTACCTACTCCATAAGGTAGGGCCAAGTTCACTATATATGTTTGCCAATTGGTGACTTTTTCTATATTTTATCAAATTGTAATCTAAATATGTATACATCCATGCAAGCACCTGTTAGTGCAAAATCACAGCACCCCTGGCTGTTGATCAGATTTCTAGTTTGATCATACTAACATCCAATGTGATTGCACAACATGGAATCCTTTCTCCAAGTGTGGGACCAGCAAAGATGAGAAAGGAATCTCCAGAGAAGGCTGGGTCCTATTCCTCTATTCAGATGCACACGAAAAATGCAGAGGGTTTACTCAAAACCTAATCTAACTTCCAAGGAGACAGGGTAAGAAGATGCATAAAAATAAACCTAAGCTAACAGAGGTGATGCACCGAGGAATTAAGAACACCTATCTTGCCCATAAACACAAACCATTCAAATGCGATGCAAGATCATGCACAGATAACAAAATTTGTAGTGAAAGATCAGGAGGATGCAAATGAACACAGAGAGGGTTGAGAATCATCCATAAACATGCATTACTTTCTTCAAAGATTGATACAATACACTACAAAATGCCAAGAGGAAAGGTTGCATTACAGTTTTAAATGGGAGGTTTGAACTCCACAAATTCGCCTGCCAAAGAGAAGAAGGGAGGGGCAAAACAAGAATGTTTGAACTTTAGAAAAAATCCCCTCCTTACAATTTATACGAAGAATTAGAGAGGGAAGAGAGAGGAAAACTGGATCTACCCCAACCACTTCTAGGTTGCATTTAACTCATCTCATTATGGCGGTAGGTGAGAACCCTAGCAAAGCGGCGCACTATATTTTTCATTTAAGCTGGTTGTTGAAACGTCATTTCTGGCCATTATCACATGCCAGAGGTGTTTTTGAATTTCTCTCTCCAAACTGACCCAAAATGCAAGATTGAGCCCAGAATCGTGTAGATAATTTCAACAGCTTTCCATTGATATAAAGAACGTGAAAATCTGAGCTCTGGATCGAAAGTTATGGCGATCTGAAGATTTAGGGCCAAACAGGCCAAAACGGATCGGCGGGAAAATACTTGAATTTTTTCGCACTCTACCACTTGGATGACACGTGTCAGGCTCTGATTCATCTGCGGGTTCATCTTCTGAAAATTCCTTTCGGGCCCTTCCTTAATTTCTTGCCACTTGGACACGTGGCACTATTTTATTGGCTCGGGTCTGAGGGGCGCACTTTGTCCTTCGAAAATTTGGTATTTTCATTTTGGGAAAATTTTCCCATTTCTCCCCTGTGCTTCGCCACTCAAGTGCCACATGGCATGATTTCATTGGACGCGGGCCCTTCCTAACCATTTCCCTTTTGTTTTTTCCTTTGGAAAATTTGTAAAAATTTTCCCGCCGGGCCGATGAGGTGAAGACACGTGGCGACATTTGATTCGTTGGCGGCTTTTTCATCTTTTCACGTCCTCCGCATCCCTCACGTACTTTTGGCCCGGATGTCCCAGACTTTCTAGGACAAATATCTTCGAACCTCGCGATTCGGGATTCCTTGCTCTTGTTTGAGGTGAAGACACGTGTCGAGATTCCATTCGCTGACGGCTCTTTCGGCTTTTCGCGTCCTTCGCGTCCCTCGCGTACTTTTGGCTCGGATGTCCTAGATAGTTTGGGAAAAATATCCCCGAACCACCTGAAATGGACTGACTTGCGCCAAACTGGCCGATCCGCGTCCCGCGTGTACTTTTGGCCCGGATGTCCCAAACTGTGCAAAACAAGACTTAGGAAATTTTCTTCATTTTTTCGGTCGGTTTGCATTTTCGCACCCCACGCGTCCTGATGTCCCAACTGTCCCAAATGCTACGCAGACCACCTGGTGGATTTTCAGCTTATTCGTGCTCCGACGTCCCAACTGTCCCAAGAACCGCCTGGACTAGGACTTAGCCGATTTTCTCTGTATTTTGGCACCAAGCTTGGCTTTTGTGAATTTTTCACATTTTTAAAACTTGCTGGGTTTTCGTCTTGGACAGGAGAGTTAGAAAGAACCTGAGGGGACCCCAGAAACATGATTTTTTTCCTTGAATCAATATACTTTCTCGGGATTGAATAATCTGATGCATGTTATCAAAATTACCCTGAGGGGTGAATTTTGGATAACAATTTTGGTGACTCAGCGGGCTCATCTGCCTGCTAGATGAAGAATGGCCAGCTGCTTGTTGCAATCCGTTGGGCGTGGAGTCCATTTGATAATCTCTCAGTTGATTGTGAAATTTGAAAACCTGTGTCCTTGAGATATTGAAACATTTGTTGAGCTGGTTTTCCTGCGGCTACAAATTCTTTTCCAGGAGCTTGATGAACTGCAAACACGCACATACTAGAAGCAATAGGACATGTGCACAAGCACTTAGGGAAATAAAAAACTACTCTAACAGCAGTACAATGTGCATAAGCACTTAGAGGAATGGGAATTCTAAATTAATATTTACAAGGGTGAAAAGCTATCTTTCTAGTAGAAACGTTTGAGATAGATCCCACTAACCGGAATCTGCAATTCTTCGCCATCCAACTTAGCCAGTAGGAGGGCATTGCTACCTTTGAATTCAATGATCATGTAAGGGCCACTCTAGATGGCATCAAACTTGGAATGCTTTCCCGGCTTCGCACGATCTGCATCCCATTTCAACACTAGATCTCCAATTTGGAAGGTTCTGGCCTTGGCTTTCCTATCAAAAATCTTCTTGATCAAGGCTTGATCCTTCTCTATTGCCTAAGCTACATGCTCTCTAGTTTCTTGGAGCTCCATTAATTCTACGTATCTAACCTCCATGGGTTCAAACTCAGCTAGTTCCAACTGTTTCATGAGCTCCAATGCTGACAACTCGAGTGATATAGGTAGAACTGCTATTTTCCCGTACACAAGCTTGTATGGAGAGCTCCCTGTAGACCTCTTGGGTGTGATCCTATCAGCCCATAGGGCTGATTTTAGCTTTGCATGCCAAGTCCTTTGATTCTCATCAAGAGTCCTTCTAATGATTCTTAGTAGATTCTTGTTTGTAGACTCAGCTTGACCATTACCTTGAGGGTAATAGTTCGATGAAGTGCTGAGATACACACAATTCTTGACAGCCCATTCAGTGATCTTTGTGCCAAGGAATGCCAATGCATTGTCTGATATGATAGTGGCAGGGGCACCAAACCTTGTGACTATCCCTTCATAGAAATTTAAGATATTAGATTCATTTTCCTCTTTGAGTGCCACTGCCTCAGTCCACTTGGTGAAATAGTCTGTTGCTGTAAGTATCCACTTGTGACCTTGAGTCAAATTGGGATTGATAACCCTGATGAAGTCCAATCCCCATTGTATGAATGGCTGATCTACTGAAATTGGATGAAGGGGCAGCGCTGCTAACCTTTCTTTCCCTATGAAGAATGCACATCTCTTGCATTTTTTGACCCATGAGTAGCAATCATTGAACACGGTAGGCCAATAGTAACCAGCTTTCATGATTTTGAGAGCTGTCACTCATGGAGCAAAGTGGCCTCCTACGTCACCGTCATGGAACTCGTGTAAAATTTTCTCAACTTGACCTGTTCCAATGCATCTTAATAGAACACCATTGATATCCTTCTTGAACAAGATACCATTAATGAGTACATACGGGATAGCTTGTAATCTAAAGTATCTCCTCTTTGCCTTCCTCACTTCTGGAGGGCACAAGCATGTTTGGAGGTAATGCACCAAGTCTTGAGTCCAACATGGGATGAGTGCATCATCAGTTGGTTATTCTTGATCATTCTGTAGTAGTAGGACAGCATCTTCTTCACCTTTTGAGCCGTCTGGTTGTTTGGAAGCGAGCTGCTCACACAAGCCTTTGCCATGAACTAGCTTGGTCACTTTGATTTCAATATCATATTCCATCACCCAAGTGATCCAACCTACTCTCTTTTCATTCAAATCCTTGTTTAGGAGAATGTCCTTGACACCAGCATGAGACACCAGCAGTTGAATCTTATTGTTTGAGACCAAGTGTCTGAACTTCTTCAAGCTTCTGATGACGGCAAGGACATGATTTTCGATGAAAGAATACTTTATTTCATAATCTTCCAAGGTTTGACTAAAGAATGCTATGGGCTGTTCTGAACCTTCTCTATTCAGCTGTGTCAAGATAGTTGAGATTGTATCTGATCCTCCAAACGCATAAAACATGAAGTCCTTTGAAAAGTCTGGGTTGATAAGAGTTGGAGCTTGTGATATTACATGCTTGATGTTTTCAAAACTCTCTTTGCCTTCTGCTGTCCATTTGAATGCCAGACTCTTCTTCAACATCATTGTTAGAGGCTTCACAAGAGTGGCAAAATTAGGCACAAATCTACGGAAAAAGTTTATCCTTCCCAAGAATCTTTGAAGAGATTTCTTGTGGTGTGGCAATGGGAGTGTTCGGATGGCTTCAACCCTTTCAGGATCAATTGTTAGCCCTTCCCTAGAGACAATGTAACCCAAAAACTTGCCTTCGTGTGCCAAGAATATACACTTCTTTGGATTCAATGACACTCCAAACCTTCTACACCTCTGAAACACTTTCCTGAGGTGAAAGAGATGGTCTGCTGTATTCTTTGAGAAGACAGTGATATCGTCTAGGTATACCAGTACTATATTGTTGATTAAGCCTTTGAATGCCATATCCATAGCTTGACGAAATGTCACTCTGGCATTTGACAGTCCAAATGGCATCTTCTTGTAAGCATACATGCCCCATTTTTTAGTGAAGGCCGTCTTGAATTGATATTTTTCTTTCACCATTATCTGATTATAGCCTGAATATCCATCTAGTAATGAAAACCTTTCTGAACCAGCTACAACCTACAATATTTGTTCCATTGATGGAAGCGGATAATGATCCTTGAGTGATGCTCTATTTAGATCGCGAAAGTCCACACACAATATTATTTCTCCATTTCTTTTTCTTACCGGCACCAAGTTTGCAACCCAACTTGAGTGTTTGATGGGGAAGATGATACTGGCCTCAATGAGCTTGCTTAACTCTCTTCTCATGAGAGGCTCGATATGAGGATTTACTGGCCTTTGCTTTTTCCTGACAGGATTGGATTCCGGATCCAACTCAATAGTATTTTGTGCCAACTTTGGGTTGAAACCTCTTAGATATTTGTAAGTCCAAGCAAAGACATCTGGGAACTCTTGACAAAGCTGAACAAAATCAGATTTCTCTTGTGGAGTACTTACTTTGCCAATTTGTAATGTCTTGCCTTCTTCCACTAAAATAGGCTCTGAATCTTCACCCTTTACTTAAATGTTCGATTTCTCCTTCCGGAACTGATCATTCGGGTTGAAGATTGACTCCAAGGTTATGAGGCATTTTGGTAATTTGTTAGTTCTTAGCTACACCACTTGGTCACCATACTACTGCTCCAGCTTGTCTTGATTCCTTGCAGAGAACTCAGCTTCTTCTTGCAGGAAATTAACAATCTGCTGATCATTCTCAAAGACTTGCCAACTTGTGTTATTATCCACAACAGCTAGTCTCACAACCACTTTGATATGAGACTGAGTTTTCTCACTTTTGATACTTTCTACAACATCAAACGAAGCCCCAATTGCTGCCAGCCTGTCGGCAGCTTCATTCTTTTTTCTTGGGATGGAATTGATGCTAAAAGCTCCGAAATATTCCATAAGATCCCATACCCAATTTTTGTATCACTTGAGCAGATTATTCTTGATAGCATGATGCCCCTTAACTTGGTTTACGATCAGCTCACTATCACCAAATACTTGCAAATTCTTGATGCCTTTCTTCTTTTCCCAGTGCAGTCCATGAATTAAGGCTTCATACTCAGCTGTATTGTTTGAGCAAGAAAATTGAAAATGGAAGGTTGAGTAATACTTTATACCTTGTGGTGAAATGAGCATAGCTCCTCCTCCTGTACCTTGTCTACTCCTTGACCCATCAAAGAACAATTGCCATACTTCATTCTTGTCTTTATGATCTGGCTTGGTGATGTTGGGGAGAGGTTGATCTTTTTCATGTAAACAATAAACTCCTAGCTCATATTCTTATATTTCTTGATAAGGATCAAAAGCATGCACCTTGCTTGCCCATTAATCAAGATTCAAATCTGGGATGCTTCCAACCTTTGTGTCAGCTTCATCAGTGCTTGGATAATCTTCTTGATCAAACGCTGAACAGTTGGAATTGATTTGGCTTGGAGTGTAAGGCTTAATGTGAAAGTTTGCAATAGGTTCAGACCTGATTGTGGCTTTGGTTCCATATCTTGTTCTGAACAACATGTGTGACCAATCAGCAGATAAGTAACCTCCAATCTTAGCAGTGAAGTCTCTTAACAAGCACAATGCAAAGAGTGGTGGCAGGTCTATGACTGACACATCTTGTAACACTATTACGTTGGGACATGCGTGTAGTGTGAGGCTCAAACCTTTGATTACTCCAACCGTTGTCACTGTTGTCCCATCTAATTGCACTACACCCTTGGAGATGAATTCGTATTGAAGCTCTAACTGGTCAGCTATTTGCTTGGGCATCATTGAGATACTTGCCTTGGAATTAATCATGCAATTGTGCACCAATTGGTTTCCAATGATTAATGAGACATAAAAAGGAGGGGGCTTCAACATTTTACCTTGATGTCCTCCATGATTTCCTTCAGTCTGGGCAGCATTTTTGAGTACCTTCTCTTGCATTTGGACCTGTTGATTTGAATTTGACCAGTCCTTCATGGCAGCTTGTAGCAAATCTCTTTATCCTGGGATAGATAGTGATTCCCACATTGATATGTTTACATTTGTCTTCTTCATCTGATCAATGATACTGAATGAAGATGAAGTATCCCTCTGCTGTCCCTTGGTCTGCACATTCATTCCTTGCACATGGGTGGCAGCAACTGGCATTTGGGCTAGCTTGGAAGGTGGTTTGGGCTATCCTTGCATGTTTGGAACTGCATTTTGTTTGCCAATAGTTTGTGGAGTGACAGAAGGTCGTGAATTACTTGGGGCCAATGGCTGTTCTTCACCCAAATTTCTCCTCTTTGATCTTGTGTTAGCTGTTATGCTCTGAGAAATTGTTTGATTCATGCCACCAAAATCCTCAGATTGCCAATTCGCAAGTACGGTATCATTTGGAGATGTGTTTTATTGGGATGTCCCTTGTTGCTGATTCGCTTCTTGACTCACTTCACTCTCAATGCCAGTATTTGTCACCATCAAGGCTTGGTTCAAAGCACCATTAAAGCACATAGATTGGTTGTGAGGTTCATTGCATGGGAAACACCAGTCATACTCTTGAGCTATGTTGTTTTGGACTGGCACTAATGCTTTAGAAGCAGATGCAACATTGGGGTTATAGGGCTAAAATGGTCTATTAGCGGGAGGCCTTACTTGGCTTTGATTTTGATTTGTAGCCTGAGCTGGTGACCTATTTTGTTGATATGGGGGCCTAGCCTGGTACTGTGCTTGAGGCTGATACGGTCTAGCACTTTAAGCTTGCTGTCTTTTGATAGTAACCAGCTCATTTCCTAAATTTTGCAATTGTTTCATGACCTCTTGGAGTTCATTTGAAGCGCTAGAGGATGTAGTAGAAGTCTCATTTGAACTTTGATTTCTAGGAGTGGGAATAGGAGCCAAAGTGGGTGTTTGACTAGTGCTTGGATTTTCTAAGTTTGGATACAAGGGCATGGGGGGCCTAGGAGCCAGTTTACCAGCTTGAATAAGATAGTTTTCGGCTCTAATGGCAATGTTATAAGCAGCAGGTAAGGTTGTGCCTCCCATAGATTGAATTAACATAGAAATATCAAAATTCAAAGCCTTAAGATAATATAGAAAAGCACCTTCTGCTGCTAGCCTTACTGCCACTGGAATCCTCTTCCAAGACCTTTGAAATCTGAAGTTGAAGTCAGTCAGCTGCTCGTTGGGAGCTCTCTTGCTAGTCGTCAATTGTTCTAGTAGAGACAAATTGCTCTCCCTTTTCCCCAAACTGCTCATGGAGAACTATGCATAACTGATTCCAATTTGTGATAGAACCAGCTCCAAGGCTCCTAAACCATTGCAATGCCTTCCCTTTGAACGAAGATGCCAACAATTTGACAGTCACATCCATTTCATTTATCTCATGGATTACACAGACGTTAGCTAATGTCTTTGACATGATCACCAGGAGTGGTATGATTTTCTCCAGTGAAAAATGGAATGTTCTTCAACGCTGCAATTGGGACTGGATTTTGTGCATTGAGGGAAAGTGGGCTACTGCCAGTTAAATTGACAAAGGGATTCGGTGGTTGCGCCATTCTGATTAACCTGAGAACCCTTGTTGATTGTGACGAAAAGGTCCTACTAGGTGGAGGTGTAGAGAGAGTTCGGTTAGGTGGAGATGGTGATCTTTGAGCTCTTCTTCCTCTTCTTTCTCTGCCTGGAGATAAATGTAGATAAACAAACAATCCTTCTTCCCTAGTTCTTGACCTGGTCTATATTCTTCTCATAAATTTGCTAGGCTTGGACTACTGAAACCAGTGGATTATGCCTCTTTTGGAGTCGCTAAAAATGTGCCATTTTAAAGCTCCTTCAAAGCTGGAACATAGAACAAGTGCACATAGATCTTGTTGCAATGAAGATAAAGACCTCTAAGGTCCCACCGTGCATGCCAAAACTGTTAGTGCAGAGTCACAACACCCCTTGATGTTGATCATATTTCTAGGTTGATCGTACTAGCATCCAGTGTGACTGCACAACATGGAATCCTTTCTCTAAGTGTGGGACTTGCAAAGAATGAGAAAGGAATCTCCAGAGAAGGCTGGTTCATATTCCTCTGTTTACATGCACATGAAAAATGTAGAGGGTTTACTCAAAATCTAATCTAATCTTGCCAAAGAGACAGGGTAAGAAGATGCATAAAAATAAACCTAAGCTAACAGAGGTGATGCACCGAGGAATGAAGAACACCTATCTTTCCAGTAAACACATAACCATTAAAATGTGATGCAAGATCATGCACAGATAACAAAATTTGCAGTGAAAGATCAGGAGGATACAAATGAACACAGAGAGGGTTGAGAATCATCCACAGACATGCATTACTTGATCCAAAGATTGATACAATACACTGTAAAATGCCAAGAGGCAAAGTTGCATTACAGTTTTAAATGGGAGGTTCGAACTCCACAAATTTGCCTGCCAAAGAGAAGAAGGGAGGGGCAAAACAAGAATGTTCGACCCTTAGAAAGAAATCCCCTCCTTACAATTTATAGGAAGAATGAGAGAGGGAAGAGAGAGGAATATCTGGATCTACCCCAACCACTTCTAGGTTGCATTTAATTCATCTCATTATAGCGGTAGGTGAGAACCCTAGCAAAAGTGACGAACTGTCTAGCAGAAACAACAAACTGTCTCCTACATTAAAGGCTGGTTGTTGAAACGTCACTTCTGGCTATTATCACGTGTCAGTGGCATTTCTTTATTTTCTCTCTCCAAACTGACCCAAAATGCAAGATTGACCCCAAATCGTGTAGAGAATTTCAACAGCTTTTGATCTCTGCTTTAGAACAGTGTAGAGAATTAGAACGTGAAAATCTGAGCTCTAGATCGAAAGTTATGGCGATCTGAAGATTTAGGGAAAAACAGGCCAAAATAGATCGGCAGGAAAATACTTGAATTTTTTCATGCTCTACCACTTGGATGACACGTGTCAGGCTCTGATTTATCTACGGGTTCATCTTCTGAAAATTCCTTTCGGGCCCTTCCTTAATTTCTTGCCACTTGGACATGTGGCACTATTTTATTGGCTCGAGCCTGAAGGGCACACTTTGTCCTTCGAAAATTTGGTATTTTCATTTTGGGAAAATTTTCCCATTTCTCCCCCGTGCTTCACCACTCAAGTGCCACATGGCATGATTTCATTGGACACGGGCCCTTCCTAACCATTTCCCTGTTGTTTTTGCCTTTGGAAAAAAAATAAAAAATTTCCCGCCGGGCCGATGAAGTGAAGACACATGGCGAGATTTGATTCGTTGGTGGCTCTTTCGGCTTTTCGTGTCCCTCACGTACTTTTGGCCCGGATGTCCCAGACTGTCTGGGACAAATATCTCCGAACCGCCTGATTCGAGCTTCCTTGCTCTTGTTTGAGGTGAAGACACGTGGCGAGATTCCATTCGCTTGCGGCTCTTTCGGATTTTCGCATCCTCCGCATCCCTTGCATACTTTTGGCCCGGATGTCCCAGACTGTCTAGGACAAATATCTCCGAACCGCCCGATTCGGGCTTCCTTGCTCTTGTTTGAGGTGAAGACATGTGGCGAGATTCCATTCGCTAGTGGCTCTTTCGGCTTTTCGCGTCCTCTGCGTCCCTCACGTACTTTTGGCCCGGATGTCCTAGACTGTCTGGGACAAATATCCCTGAACCACCTGAAATGGACTGACTTGCGCCAAACTGGCCAATCCGCGTCCCGCGCATACTTTTTGCCCAGATGTCCCAAACTGCGTGAAACAAGACTTAGGAAATTTTCTTCATTTTTTCGGCCAGTTCGTGTTTTCGCGCCCTGCGCGTCCCGATGTCCCAACTGTCCCAAATGATGCGCAGACCACCTGGTGGCTTTTCGGCTGATTCGTGCTCTGACGTCCCAACTATTCCAAGGACTGCCTGGACTAGGACTTAGCCGGTTTTCTCTGTATTTCAGCACCAAGCTTGGCTTTTGCGAATTTTTCACATTTTTAAAACTTGCTAGGTTTTCTTCTTGGACAGGAGAGTTAGAAAGAACCCGAGGGGACCCCAGAAACACGATTTTTTTCCTTGAATCGATATACTTTCTCGGGATTGAATAATCTGATGCATGTTATCAAAATTACCCTGGGGGTGAATTTTTGATAACAGCACCTTTGTGTTTCTTCAAGAAAATTTATTGTAAAGAGATTGTGCTAAATATCACCTTATGCATTCCACATCAAACTCCTTACTTAACAATTCATAGACTGAATCAAATATAATATCGCTACAATAAAATGTACACATATTTATTCGATATAGTCAACGTGTGTGTATTACAAGTAGGATGTGTTTCTAATGTTGTTCAAGGCTTTTGCAAGTTGTCGATAAGATAGAAATTGAAAGTGGAGTATCAGTGTGGCTGTGTTTTTTACAAATAAAGGTTCATAATGGCCAAAGATTGGATTGTTCTCATTGATTAAAATGGAATACAAAATAATTTTTGGTTCCTGATTGAATCGAAGGTACTTAGTTATTATTTTCAATGACCAAATGTGTATTTCTATGTTTAGCCATCGTGATAGCCAATTTATACATAAATTATTTCCCTAAAGTCCATGCTCTTTCTCAATTGATTCTGGCGATGTTGAGAGTGACATTTTTCTGAAATATCTGTTAATTTCATTTACACCATGCAATTTGAATAACTCATTTGTATCTAGTTCAATTTTATATCATTTGGGTCACCCTTTTTCTAAGAAAATCAGGAAATGGTCAATAAATATATTTCTTAATTCTAAAGATGTGTATTGAAAATGGAGTAACACTTGAAATGTGTCAAATAGGAAATCCCCCATTCTAAAGTATTATGATTGAGTTCGAAGAAGATCATGTTTTTCTAGAGCGTCATCGATTGTATCATAGTATGGTCTATATATTTCCTAGTATTGTTCTAAGATTTTAGTTTCTGGACATGGTAGATTGCGCCTTCTTTTACGATCATCCATTCAGAATTTTGCACTTTTAAATGTACAGAAAAAATGCAAAGTCATAAAATATTCATCTTTGTATGCACCTTTTGTTGTGTGTTATAATATTTGAATTTGTTTTATGTTCCTTGATTAGAGGTACATGCACAATGAAAATGACAATGTCAATTTGACAACGCTATTCTTCAAAACTATATTTTGTCCAATGCAAATGTAATTAAAATTTACAAAACAAAAAAGGTCACTAATAAAAGGAAATGCTACAATTAAAAAAGTGATGACTCAAGTTTCAATGAAATTTTGGGAAATAAAAGTATCAATTAAGACCTATAACTATGATGGAATAAGCACATAAGATTGTTAAGAAGGTGTTGAATATTCATAAGTCTAAGGAAAATATTACTAAGAGTTAGGCTCATTGATATGGTCTTTTGCAATGTAGTTTTTACTTAGAGGCAAAGGTCATTGATGTTGGTAACCAAATACATTATTTAATGTTGAGAAAAGTAGTTTTTTTTTTTTTACACAACATGGGACATTTTCCATAAAATTTATACATTTTTCTCTCAAATCAGACGGGGATTTATTATATTGAGGCATGCCATGTTTTTGGTATTGGGAATAATGTTTGTAATTACATTCAAGTGATTATATATAATAATATCCTTATTATTATATGTATTTGAATTATACTGATTTAAAATTGCTTATTAGCTTGCCTTGAAACATATTCATATCACTTTTTATCTTGTGTGTCTGCTCTCTAGTTTTCACTAAGATTACTAGAATAAGACTAGTCTGAGTTTTGATTACAGGCTTTTGTCACACATTCAGCCTGGTTTTGTCTAAAATATTTCTTTGGCACTATGAAAACCATGTATTCATGATTTGATGAGATCATATTGTTAGTGAAAAAGCATAGTACCCCCCAAATGCTTTCAGATCTACTGTTTGAAAATGGGCATTTGGGTGTGATTATATAAAATTGGATCATCTCTCAAGGTGTGGGACCTGTAAACTTGAGATGATCCTCCGAAGAAGGCTCATTCCTCTTCTTAAAATACCTGCCATGAGCTACTCCAGTGCAGGAAAACTAAATCTAACCTAATATAGCCATTCTAAGGAGACAGGGAAGAGAGAAATGCGTGAAAATGAAAGCCTACACTAAAGAAGTGATACGCTAGAGAAGGAAAGTGTTTGTCATAGATCCAACTACTTGAAATGGAGAGAGGTGAGCAATGCAGAGGATGGATAAAACACATCACAAACCAAATATAACATTCACACATAACACCATTTCAAACCCATTAAACACGGATCCCAGAACCTATAAAGACATCAAGGAATATGCACAAAATACCCTGCAATAAAGAAAGGTGAGTGAAGGACACAAAATGAGCAAAGGATGGACAAATGCATCACAAAAACATATTTTATTGCTCCAGAATTCACATAGTACATAATTATTGGGAAAAAGGCAAGAGAAATGCCATTACAGAGTAGGGGAGGAGGTTTAAACTCCACATTTGACCTTAGAGAAGAAAGAGACGGGGGCAGAGAGAAAAATGACCAACAACCTAGAAAATGAGCCCAAGATCTTACATATATCGATGAATCGACGAGAGAGAAGAAGAGAAAGGAGGAAAATCTGATTATGCATCCACCCACCAACAAATTCATTAAAATGATCCCCAAAATTCAAGGGTGGCTCTGCAAATCCATTTCCCAACGTATTTGAGCCTTCTGGGGAAGGAAACGGCCATAATTCATTAAATTTTGGTGGTTGGAAGTTTGATAATATGTTTTCTGTACTTTTCCCAAGCTGGAGACGTTTTCTCATTTTTCTCCCATCAAACTTCACCAAAATCCAAAATTGAATCTTCCATAGTGAAGAGGATGTCTAGAGATTTCCAATGGTACCAAATTCATTGAATTTCGACTGCTAGAACAAAATTTATGCTCCATTGAAGTTCTGCAATAAAATTAGGGCAAAAAACTAGTTCCCAAAATGGGTCCGCGGGCCAAAAATTCATTTTTTGCCTTTTTTTAAAAAGTTACAACAATAACGAAAAATCCCATGGCTCCGCAAGCTCAAAAATCACCTTGTGCAAGAAAACCTTTGTGGGCCCGAAAATTCACTTCGGTGAAAAACTCTCCATGACCCCACAACCTGAAATGACAAGTGTGCACAAAGATTCGTGGGCCAAAATTTTAAATTACACCTTTTGCGCAAAAAATGAAAAAGTGAAAAAGTTCTCCACAAGCCTGTGCCCCTGAAACTTCACTTTTGTAATGGTCTTCGCTGGGCTTGCGGGCCAAAAATTTCAAACTGTGCCATTTATCGAATTTGTAAAAACTCCAAAACTTTCTCCGTCGGCCCACCTCCCCACAGCTAATAAAGGCATGACACGTGGCTTCTTCTAGGCATCATCAGAGGTGCAGCTCATTTTTATACTATACGCCTTTTCAAAAAAATGCCAAAATTCCAAACTGCCTCGAATGACCCGCTTTTACTCTTTGACCTGCAATACTCCCACATGTCCCTTTCGGGACTTAGGCATTTATCTCTTAATTTCTCCATGGGCTCGCTATACCAAAATTTCAAATTGCACCCTTTAGCAAAAGATCCAAGTTCTAAAATATCCCCGCAGCCCTGCGACTTCCCAATTTTCCCTTGGTCAAAATTCTTCCCCATGCCCGCCAGCCCACTTTGGGCAAAAAAATCTTCTAAGGCCCACCGGCCCATAACTTGAAAAATACAAGGACTTAGAAGGACTTATTTACCTTTTTGGAAAGGGGAAGGAATTTTCCATCTGATGGAGGTATTTCTAGATATTCTTCATCACTTGACATATCTAAAAATTGGATTGAAGCAAAAAAGGATTAAAATAAGGGTGCAGTTAACAAAAAATAAGTATGGGCTTATTTTTTATAACAATTTGGTCACTCACAGGGGTCATCTACCTACTAGATGAAATGATTAGTGGCCTTGAAGCATCCATAGGGGATGGAGTTAGCCTAATATACACAAATCTGATCTGAACTTTGAAAATATTACCCTGAGCCACTTGGAAACCAACTAAAATTGAAACTGATCTTCACCAAATTTCAAGTTCAATGCACTGTGTAAGAGCAAAAAAACTCAACAAAAAAAACTATGTACAAACTAAAAAATAATATATACCCTAATTAGGATATGTAGAGTGTTCACAACCACTTCTTCTACTGAAAGCAAACTTAGCTACACTACTCTAACTAGAAGAAAAAGTAAGCTAAACAAACCCTACAACTAGTAGGGAGAAATAGCTTCCCTTTCTCAAAATAGGCTGCCATGGAAATGATTTCGCACTGAACATGGTTGTTGGCATGAGTGGAAAACTAATAAAAATTCAGTCCTCCACCCAAATCATCAAGGTGTCAACTGAAAAAAAATTAATACCTCTTTTAGTTGATCTGCGTTTGGACTGAAGAGGCATTGCAGTTGATCCTTGGTACCTTTCATATCAGCCGCATGCTTATAAGCAAGCATGACTGGTGGGAAACTCCTATTTTGGCTCTAATGAAGCCAAGTATTTCATTGGGAAAGGTCCGATTTGTGAATTTTTCCCATTTCTTTGGATTTTGACTCCAAAAATGAAGTCTTCTTGCAGACTTTCTTGGGTGGATGGTGTGGAAGAGATGATGGAAACCTCTTTCTCTTTTCCTTCCTCTGCAGCTAGTGTGGCTTTTGGAAGATCAAAATCTTCCAACTTTGATTCAAGTGGCATGTTACAAACTGCAGGTTGTGTTTGCACGTTGTCTTCCATGGCAGTAAGTTCTTGTGGTTGAAGGATGAATGATGGAGAAGAAAAGGTTGTAATTTCAGTTAGCTCCTCCTCATCAACACATTCCTCCAAGTCTGATAATAAATCAAACTCTACAATGTCCTGTGGCAAAAATCTCTCTCCCTCTTGCATGGTGACCTTCAAATCTACATCTTCTTCACCATGTGTAGCTTCATCTTCAAACATGAAGCTTGCCAGCTCGAACTCATCCAAAAAATCAGATTTTTGGAGGGATGAAGTGGGAGAGAAATCTTAAATTTCTTGTGCAACCTACTCATGATTCAGTGCCTCTGAATCATTTTTGTTCACCTCCATAATGGATTCATCAATAGAATCAGACCCTTCAAATGAAAGCAAAAATTCTTCAATAATTCTTCCTTCATCGAATGGATTCAACTTTGATTTGATATCTTCCATTTTCTCCTCTTCAATGGGAATTGGATCTGATTGTTATTCCTCTTTGATGACTAATTTTACAGCTTATATTAGATCATCATTTCCTTCAGACAAAGTGCCAACATGGACACTACACTCAGAACAAATAGACTGTTGGTCTTCTTGCTCCACTGCTGCTATAAAATCATCCTTAGCCACCACTTGTTACTCAACCTCCACCTCATCATTTGGCTTAACCATCAAGGGGATATTTTTAATCCTGAATTTGAGAACCAAGCTCACCAAACTTCTAATATTTTCTTCTATTTTTGGCTCTTCTTCTTGCTGATGTTCTCCTTGACTTGTATTCTGATTTTTATCTTATCCGCATGGATTTCGGAATGTAAGAGGAGTGGTGGGTTGGGATCCAGCTAGTTTTGTAATTATTTGTGGTGGTAGAGGAGGTATAACTTCTTGTTTCTTTGGATGGGATGGTCATTTAGAAGGAAAAAGGGCAGAGAAACTGAGATGAGATGGAATATTAGGAGATAGAGAAGGGGAAAAACATTTGGGGCAGTAGATGGGAAGCTTGAAACTTGACACTACTAAAATGATACAGATTGAGAAGGAGGAAAAGAAAAACTACGAGGTTTTTTGCTTACTCATTAACAAGGTTGTGTTACACTCTTCTCATAAGTCTCAATCTCCTCAATCCATTGTGCAATTTGATGCAGTGTTGTAGCCATGAATTCGAGCTTCTCTTGAGGGTTGTAATGTTTTGGAAAAGGGCCCACCCATGGAAAAGGTGTCCTATAACCAGTTCTAAATGCTTTCATTTGAGTTATAGCCATAGATTACACCATGTTAGCCTCCATTTTTTGGATCTTTTCCAGCAGATCTGCATTTTCCATTTGACTTCCATCATTATATGCATACCCTTGTGCTTGATAAGATCCATAACCAAACTGGTTTTGGCATTTTTCAGATGGGTAAGCATGATTATTCTGAATTTTCTCATAATGTTGATCTGTAGGATTTGAAAAACATGTTGGAGGTGGAATGCATTGTTGCTGTTGTAAATCTGAATTCCATGATGGAAATCAAGTCATGATTGCACAACCTTATGGAATGGAAGAATAATGAAAGATATGGAAATAAGAATGGATGAAAAATGAATGAAAATGAATGGAAAGAAAGTCTGCAACTTCAGATATGGGTTGTTGACCAGATGGAGTTGCCAGATGTGTTTGCATGTGCCTCCAAAGGATAAAGTTTTAATAGGAACACATCAACCTATAAAAACCGAATTGAAAGACCTCTTGGTCCAACTGGGCATGCCAAAACTGTTATAGCAAAATTGCAACACCCTCAAAATGGCTTCAAATCTATTGTTTGATAATGGGCATTCGGGTGTGATTACATAAAATTGGATCATCTCTCAAGTTGTGGGACCTGCAAACTTGAGATGATCCTCCAGAGAAGGTTGGTTCCTCTTCCTAAACTACTTGCCATGAGCTACTCCAGTACAAGAAAAATAAATCTAACCTAATATAACCATTACAAGGAGACATAGAAGAGATAAATGCATGAAAATGAAAGCCTACACTAAAACAGTGATACACCACAGAACGAAAGTGTTGGTCATAGATCCCAAATACTTGAAATGGAGAGAGGTGAGCAATGGAGAGGATGGATAAAACACATCACAAACCAAAGATAACATTCACACAGAGCACCATTTCAAACCCATTAAACACGGCTCCCAAAAACTACAAAGACATCAAGGAATATGCACAAAATACCCTACAATGAAGATAGGGAAATAAAACGAGCCAAGGATGGACAAATGCATCACAAAAACATATTTTATTGCTCCAGAATTAGCACATTACATCATTATCAAGAAAAAGGAAACATAAATTTCATTACAGAGTAGCGGAGGATGTTTAAACTCCACATTCGACCTTGGATAATAAAGAGAGAGGGGGGCAGAGAGAAAAATGACCAACAACCTGAAAAATGAGCCCAATCTCTTACATATATCGATGAATCAATGAGAGAGAAGAACAAAAAGGGGGAAAAATATGATTCTACATCCACCCACCGATAACTTCATTAAAACAATCCCCAAAATTCAAGGGCACCTCTGCAAATCCAATTCCCAATGTATTCAAGCCTTCTGGGGAAGAAAATAGCCATAGTTCATTAAATTCTGGTGGTTGGAAGTCTGATAATGCATTTTCTACACTTTTCTCATTTTTTGACCATCAAACTTCACCAAAATCCAAAATTTAAGCTTCCATGGCAAAGAGGATGTCAAGAGATTTCAAACAGTACAAAATTCAGCAAATTTAGCAAAGTTATGCTCCATTGAAGTTCTGCGATAAAATTAGGGCAAAAAACCAGTTCCCAAAATGAGTCCGTGGGCCAAAAATTCATTTTTTGTCTTTTTTCAAAAAGTTGCAAAAATCCTAAAAACTCTTGTGGCCCTACGAGCTTGAAAATCACCTTGTGCAAGAAAACCTCCGTGGGCCTAAAAATTGACTTCGGCGAAAAACTCTCCGCGGCCCCATAGCCTAAAATGACACGTGTGCACAAAGCTCCTTGGGCCAAAATTTTAAATTGTGCCTTTTGCACAAAAAATGCAAAAGTAAAAAAATTCCTCCACAAGCCCGCGCCCCTGAAAATTCACTTTTTAAATGGTCTTCGTCGGGCCCGCGGGCCAAAAATTGTAAACTGTGCCATTTGCGGAATTTGCAAAAATTCCAAAATTTTCTCCGTTGGCCTGCCTCCCCGCACTTGATAAAGGCATGACAGATGGCTTCTTCTAGGCATCGATGGAGGTGCGGGTAATTTTTATACTTTACGCCTATTAAACAAAAGGCCAAAATTCCAAACTTCCTCCAACAACCTGCTTTGACTCTTTGACCTGCAATACTACCATGTGTCCCTTTCGGGACTTAGGCATTTTTCTCTTTATTTATCCATGGGCTCATGGGCCTGAAATTTCAAATTGCACCCTTTAGCAAAAGATCCAAGTTCCAAAATACCCCCGCAGCCCCGTAGCTTCGTAATTTTCCCTTGGGCAAAATTCTTCCCTAGGCTCGCCGGCCTGCTTTGAACAAAATATCATTCTAAGGCCCGTTGGCCCATAACTTGAAAAATACAAGGAGTTAGAAGGACTTCTTTACCTTTCTAGAAAGGGGAAGAAATTTCCCATATGTTGGAGGTATTTCCATAAATTCTTGAGCACTTAAAATATCAGAAAAATCATATTGAAGCACAAAAGGAGTAAAATAAGGGGGCAGTTAACCAAAAATAAGCATGGGATTATTTTTTATAATACCTATGCAAAACATTCATTAAGCACTCAAAATTTGTTTGTTGTTCTTATCAATATGCCTTACCTTATGCAGTGAAATACCCTCTAAAAAATCTTCCAAATTCTCCTGTTGTGATTTTCAATATGCTCATATTAAGATAGATAACCTAATTCTATAGCTGAATGTGTGTGATATAAAAGATGAGAAAAGATATTTTTCTTTGGTTTCAAAACGAAATACTTTTCCTTTGGCTGCAAAAATATATATTTGGGGATTTTAGACCTCTTTATAGATAGTGGTTGGGAACACTAATTTCTACAGGAATAATTATCACACATGAGATTATAATTAGAAGGAAAGAAACTTGTAAAATTGGTTATCAACAAAGATTATGATCGGGTAAGGTGTAAATTAGTGATTTCAAATGAATATTTTGAGATTAATTGTATTTTCAATTGGTGTAGCAGGGATCAGGAAACTGAATATTCTGAATTTTCTTAGATGGTGCAGGATCTGGACTTAAATGAAACTCATATGTAGATTATCAGTAATTTTCAATTAACTAACACACGGAGTGAACTAACATCGATGTGACACAATAAAATATTAAAATATAATAATTTTATGGAATAAGATTACCACAACTATAAGCATTTCACAGGGTGAAGATGAATGAATTAAAAATAGAATAAGTGTGATACAACATACAGTGATATATGAATACGGGTGTCATTAACGTTGTTGCATCTTTAAAAAACCTTGTTAAATCTTTAAACTGTGATAGGAATTTACAAGAATTTTAAACTTTTTTGCATCTTTGAAAAACCTTGTTTAATATTTGATGGCTTCACTTGGTTTTCTTGTAATTACCCTAATCCTTGCATGTTTTTTTATGGAAAAAAATTTTCAGGTTAAAAATCACTAACACAAGGAATAACGTTTCTTCTCATCTCTAAAAATTACATATGCTACAGGTATAGTGAAAACTCAAATGTACACGAACTTCCATAATAATGGAGGAATTTAGTGTTAAACACTCACACTACAGTGACATGTAAAATGAGATGCACATGGGATGGTAGAAAAAATGATGAACAATAGAGGAAGAAAATCTATACTCAAGTGAACTACAAATATTGTGAATAAAAATGGAAACAGTTCATAAGAGCAGTGAGGAGGATTACATTCACGCATAGAATACCAAGAATCTGGATACTAAAATATGTCTTAGAAGGGCCTATAAAATTTTCTCATATCTTCCTGCAGCCATGCTGGAGTTAGCAATGAAGGTTGGTAGTTAAATGCAACCTACGTTTCATTATTTGGGCCCTTAAATGATAATCCAATCACTAAAAAATATGGACACCCACCAAACATCCATTAAGGAGATTCAAATGGAGGTGCCCACCAAACATGCTATGAATTAAGAGTTTTAATTATAGAAAAGTTTCTTTGAAAAAAGACGTGGCATTTACCATATGCACAAAACAAACTCCAAACTTAGGTTCATTTACGAAGTGGTGGTATTTCCACATTCTAATACAAATTATTAGGGTCCATGACCAAGTCAAAGAAGTACTTTCTGACTTGGCATGTGTTAATTTGTTTTTAATAATGTATATGTGTTAGAAGGGGTTTATAGGTTATGGAAATAAGGTTAGGTTTTAGCTTATATAATATTTTTTTAAAGGTTTGAAAAAAAAATTAAATAAATAAAGTGGAGTGCATAACATACTAACCCACATATGCTAAGCATAAACCAAGGGGTGGTTCCATAAAAATAGGGAAGTGAGCCATAAAAATAAGTAAGTGCTAATTATTTATGACATCATTTTGTTGTATGTGAATAAGGGGAATAAGTAGAAAAATCTATCAACCAATCACATACATGAAAAATAGTATTTGTAAATGAATACAAATAAATATCTTAGTTAAAACTATTGCATAGACCATATGAAATTAAAATAATTTATTTTCATTGGTTGGAAAAGAGATTAAATAATAAGAAAGTGATTACTATAGTTACCTTGCCTTGGTAGGGACTAATAACTGTTAATTAATTATAAACAAACCACTCATAATTGGTAGTGAGTTGTAATAAAAACTCGTGTGAAAATTAGAATTAGTATGTGAGATAGTGTAGGGAGATTGTATGATTGAATTGTTTGGTGAATCTCCATGATTATAGGAAGTATAATCTCTCATAAATGTAATTTGCCAAATGTGTTGAATATGTAACACCTTATCTAGTACGCATAAACCTGTGTGATGTCAAATTTTCCAACCTCCTTTGACTTGGACTTAACAGACCATGTGCCTTTCCATTTAAAATTTTATTTACACCCATTAACCAAGACAACCACAGCCCCCAGAGTCTTCAGACCCTTTAACCACATCAGATTTGGAAAGAATCAAATTTTCCACATTGGAGGAGGGAATTTTCAAAGTCAAAAGAAATTAAATTTTAATAGTATTCTTCCCACCCGCATGACTCCATAAAATATAAACTAAATTAAAGAAATTAAATTTTAACAATGTTCTCCCCCCCCCCCGCATGACTCTATTAAATATAAAATAATCCTATGCACCCAACAAGAATAAAATAGGAGGCCTTATATTTTTTCCTTAAATCCTTACTTTTTACTGCACCCAGTGTAGAAGAGGAGTTTAAATTTTATTTAAATCTTATTATTTTACTGCACCTAGCACAGAGAACAGAGAAGGATTTTAATACCAAGACTTCAAAATATTTTATTCCATTCATTCCAACACTATCAATATCACCAACACCAATACTTCACCAAACAATAAAAGGTAATTTGAGGGTAAAATATGATTTGAAAACCCATTTTGTTTTATATTACAATGTGTGCATCTATGAATTTAGATCAGTAATTAGTGTTAAGAATTTGTATTAGTAATTACATTGTCGGGATTCGACATCAATAATTTATATAAATAATTATTTTAAATAAATTATAGGTTACATCTATGTTGTTCATAGATGTCCACTTCTTCACATTCCTTTTTTTTAAATTTCCATTATGTCTCGTTGAAGAAAAAAAACATTTGCATTAAGATATATTATGAATAATTTTTTTGTATGCAATATTATTTCAATGTTTTGTAGATGGATGCTTGGAAAAAAATGTGGTCAGTATTATGCCGCATCCCAACCATGGAAGCCGATGAGTTGCACAATGCAATAATTACACTGATATAATTTACAGGTTTCTTACCACCCTTATTAGTTGGACCTAATAGAGAAAAACATTTAACATTAAGAATTTTCAGGGGCCAATGGTTGCGAACAAACATGGAAGTGGCAAACATGATTGTTAGATCTAGGATGGTAGTGCTCCTTATCATGGATTCACATCTCACATGTACATATGAGGTTATAAGAAGATGGATCGAAGAAAAGCTTCCTGCAATTCCATGGAGAGATTAACTTAGAATGTACCATCAAATTACCTTAGTTATACACCCACCACCAGATGGAAGATGGCATGGTTTTTCCAAAAACGTTCTTACATGGTGGGACGATGTTGACTTCCAACTAGAAGAACTTGAAAATTAGAGGTATGACGAGTGGAAATAAACTCATCACAACTTTGATGAGTGTGATAACGATTGTAGTGGGGATTTTTGCACCATCCTTTGTCGCCTACCATGAGTCCATATATTTTGTGTACAAGTGGAAGACAATGCAATGGAAAATGTATTCCTCACTTTTGATAGATATATTTTGTACAACTAGATGTCTTTATAATGTTATAAGTGTCAACTAATTCATCGTTATCATTTCTATGTATTTTGTCTTGTACCTACTAATTTTTTTGATAGAATCAATGTGAATAGAAACAATGAATTCAGTGGGTATATTGTTTATTGTATTCCTCATTATAAGAGGATACAATGTACCATCATCGATTGTTAATTGACATAAAGGAAAATTAAATTTATAATCTCATTACATTGCTAATGGATAACTTTTTTTATTTGGCATGAATAGAATTTATGCCTAGTTTAACATATGTGACAATGAGCTAAGATTGTTTTGTAGAGAATCTACAAATTTAGGGAGTATGAAGTCAAATTAGGCATACTTTTGGGTCTATTTTGGAATAGCAAGGGAAAAATGGATGAAATACACTTTGAAACCACTCCTCACACCCAATAAATGCATTCATCTTTCATCCCTAGAAATATCATATCATGAAATATTGAATTCACCAATAAAATGGATAAAATACAGTCATAACACCTTTTTTAATCATGTATATTGAGGGCTTAGTGGTTTGGATACCTACATGTGTGATATGGACCTGAAACGTTGTACACTCTAAACTCTCCCTATGACCATCAAGATTCCAAATTCTTGAGGAATTTGACTGGATATATGATATTTTAAACATATGCCCTATTTTGAGGCCGACAACACACATTTGAAGCTAAAACCCACAAAACTCAATGTGATGTAGATCCTTCTCAACCTGAAACTACTCACTTTGTTCTAATTTATTCAAAATACAAACTATTCTCTATGGGCCTTGAAACTAGCTTACTTAAAAAGTTCTCAATTGCCTTAATCTGTAAATTCTTCTTTTTTTTCAACTTATCGTACTAACAAAACCATTTCAACATTTCTTAGACCCTCAACTATACCAACCCCTCCTTTAAAAGGGTTTAGAAGACATAAAAATTTCAACATTACCTTTATTTTAAAAAACTTCCCTTGAATGGATTCTCAAAACATTGTTCTTAATGCTTTCATAGTTAGGAACGTCTACAATCCTTCTGTTGATGGTGAATCAGAGTACCCCTGAATGTCTACAACTCGATTGGTTGAGACTCTCAATGTGATTTCATAACATAAAGCTTTTCCCAAGTGTGGGACCTTGCGAAATCAGAAAATCTCTCTGGATGAAGGCCGGTTCCTATTCCTTTGTTCAGATGCACACATAAAAATGTAGAGGGTTTACTCAAAAACCTAATCTAGCTTGCCAAGGAGACAGGGTAAGAAGATGCATAAAAATAAACCTAAACTAACAAAGGTGATGCACCGAGGAATGAAGAACACCTGTCTTGCCAATAAACACAAACCATCAAAATTCAATGTAAGATCATGCACAGATAACAAAAATTGTAGTGAAAGATCAGGAGGATGCAAATGAACATAGACATGCATTATTTTCTCCAAATATTGATACAATACACTACAAAATGCCAAGAGGAAAAGTTTCATTACAGTTTTAGATGGGAGGTTTGAACTCCACAAATTCACCTGCCAAAGAGAAGAAGGGAGGGTCAAAACAAGAATGTCCAACCTTTAGAAAGAATCCCCTCCTTACAATTTATAGGAATAATGAGAGAGAAAAGAGAGAGAGATTCCAAATCTACCCCAACCACCTCTAGGTTGCATTTAATTCATCTCATTATGGTGGTAGGTGAGAACCCTAGCAAACCTAAAAAGTGGCAAACTATAAGCTTTCCGAAAAGTCCAACCTTGCATGAATCTAAGCTCCCTGTGAAAAGTTATGGCCATCTGAATATCTGCGCCAGGGTCTGCTTCTTGTCAGCGCTCAGAATGTTGAGCCTCCCAAAGATGCGCCAAGGCGCATCCATCCTTATGTCGACATACCCTGACATGCGCCAAGGTGTGAATTTTTCCATGTCGACACTCATTTACCTGCGCCATGGGTGCATCCATATTTGTGTCGACACTCATTTACCTACGCCATTTACCTGCGCCATGGGCGCATCCATATTTGTGTTGACACTCTCTTACCTGCGCCATTTACCTACGCCATGGGTGCATCCATATTTTTGTCGACATTCTCTTATGTACCGGTTTACTCTAGTAAGTGTTAAGGAGTGGATACATGATCTGGAAGAATAATACACACATAGTTTCAGCACTGGATCTGAGTTTAACGCACGCACTTGGGTGGAAAAAAATTTGTATGAGAGCTTCTTTTCTCCTTTTTTGATAGAGATGTACGAGTGGATGATTGCATATGTATATAAAAAGAATTGGAGGTATCACACACTTATTTGGACATAGGAATAATTTCAATCCCTCTATGATGCTAATCTGATCTAGAATTATGTTGTGGATACGTGGTTCCATGGTTTTTTGAATAGTTATATCCTAGATTATTCAATTTCTACATATTTTTGTCTAGAGGTAGCTGAGTTTCATTTTTTACGATATTCCAAAGGAACCTATTTACAAGGAATTCTGCTAGCAATCAAGATTTTGATAGTAACCCTGAATTTGGAAGACAAACCTATGGCTAGCTACACCCCACCACATGCGGGGACATGAATAGGATTGGTGAAAGATGTCAGACTTAGTAGTAGAAAGGAAGAGGGAAAAAAAGAGGCTTAGTTATAATGACTCGGCATGTGACAGGGAGATAGAGAAGCAGTGTGACATTGTAGAACACATGGCATTGAGGAGAGAGATGGCTTGTGAAGGATTTGGAGCTCACATAGAAGACGTGGAGCTAGAGCATCAAGAACTCCCCCATATGGGAAATTATGACAGGGAATCCTCCTCAGCCTCACAAGGAAGTGCACTAACAGATATTACCTGGGTTGCGGGCACACATCTTAACCTACCTGGTAACCTAGCCCTTGTGTTTGGTTTTCCAGTATCTAGTATGAAAAGTAGTCAGCAAGCTAGCTTGGGAAGTGGGAGAGCAGGAGTGAGTCATATAGCAAGTACATCGATGGCAGGGAAGATGACTTCATTATTGTTTGGGGGTACATTTTCAAGTGCATTTTCTACATAGAACATGAGCACGCAGAATGTTGGATTCACTTCTAGGAGTGGAACCACTTCACAGACTGTATGGATTCATTATAGTACCATTGTTATAGCATAGGGGAGTATGTCTTCTAGTCCTATTCAAAATATAGGTGGAGGATCATGAGGTATAGGTGGTTCTAACTCTGGTGGATCTGGTGGTTCTGGATGTAGAAGAAATACAGGAGGTTCTGGATCAAGTTGGCAAGGCCCACATAAACCCTACAATATTTACATCAACATGTATCTTTGTATCCTAGAGGATAGGGGCATAGAAGATGATACGAAACATGTGCACATGTGTGAAATATTATGGCACGAAAAAGGGATCATAGATTCTTAGCACAAGGCAAGCCAATTTGTGACTACATTACAGGGACGTGCACACAACTGGTACAAATTTTTTTACCCTGATCAGACTTGCGTAGATTATGCAGGATTGAAGGATGCTTTGTTAAAAGAGCTATATATCCCTGAATTTGAGTAGAAGAGTATAAGCACGCTCAAGGATATCAAACAAGGAACCACTAAGATTTTTTCGTGACTATGATGCCCATTTTAAAACAAAATCTATCTAAGCTTTCTTATGATATTCACGCAAGCCAGCATGCACAATGGTTCATTAGAGGACTAATGACACCATTTAGAAGGGTTTTGTCACATAAGACATATACTAATCCATGCTTAAGTACTAGAAGAAGATTTACTCGATGAGGTAGTTGGGAGTATTGACACTAATTTTAGCCCATTCTTAGAGGCACAGATTGCAGCTATGACAAAGCAATTAGAGAAACTATTAGAAAATCCATCACATGATACATGCTCATGGATTTCATGTACAGATTTTGAATTGGAATGTCACACCAAGGATATTTTTCCCCGCAGTTCCATATTTTTTTTGTTGTTGGACTATGATATCTATCATTTGAACCATGATGCTAGCAATTATCCATTACTACAATGTGTGATAAGATAGAAAGTATCCTGCTATTGTAATATTTTCCGTTCCATGACTCATGATACTAAAGATTACATATTGATTGGTCAGATCCATGATGCTATAGATATTGGTGTATAAAAGACAAGTGTATCGGATAACTCTAAAAGCAAGAATGAGAACCAGGATTGAGATCAAAATCAAACGTGCTATGTTAGGAATGAAGGGCATTTTGAAGGAGTTCATGGAAGATGGCGTGAATATCATGGTCGATATGGAGGATGAGGCCATGGTGGAGGAATATGATAGTTTCCTTATGGGACATGTTATACATGTGTATCTCCTGACCACTACAAGCGCAAGTGTCCGCAGAATATTACATTTTCTTTTTGTGGAAAGAATCATAGCTATGAGGAGTTCCCAAACTTATATGATTATCTTAGTAAACAACATAAGCAAGAGAATAAATGCACGGGGATGGTTATAATCCAGCATGTGGTGGAAAATCAATGGATTCCTAAGTTAGCACTATAACCTGAGGCATTAACCGTAACTATTACCATATGAGAATAAGCGGCAAGTGCAAAAGAGGAGTTGTAACAGAAGCCTACAATCACTAAGGAGGAGGTTCAACATGCAAGGTACCCAGATCTTGCTCATTAGAAGGAGGTTTATCAAGAGACTAGGGAAGTCCTCAAAAATATTCAAGTTGAAATACAATGTTTGAAAGAGCAGTCACAGAAGATAGAATAGAAGACGTAAATAAGGAAGGTCCCATCTGATATTGATGACGTGAGATAGGTGTGCAAAAAAATTCATCAAGATAATATTATTCCATTGTTAGGGAATTGTCTGAAGGGAAACACTCCACATGCAAGTACTTAGAATGAAAGTAAGATCCTATATGAAAATATTATCCCTGATAGCATTGAATGTGACAAGGAGATCACTCTAAATGATGTTATAGACGGATGACTTTTGAGAAATATCTTGATTGATACAGGTTTGGATTTCAATGTTATTACTTTAGATGCATGGGTGCAAATGGGGAGACCTCCATTGCAGCCTTCATCCAATGTATTGTTTATAGCCAATCGGACTTAGGCCACTCCCATAGGAGTCTTGAAGGATACATCTATTACAATACAAGGGGCCAAATTCACTAGGGATTTTGAGGTATGAGCACTCACGGAAGTAGAAAATTTTCCATATTTACTTGGGCACCCTTGGTGTTATGCAAATAACGTTGATTTAAGGTTCAAAGAAGGATACATCAGTTTTGAGAATAAGGAAGAACAAGTTGTAATCCATTTAACAGATGGAAAATCCACACCATATGTTGAGCCTTTGAGTGAGGAATATTTAAACATAATTTATGTGTGTGCTATTTAGGACCCAGAGGTCATTGAGCCATCAAAGGAGGGCATCCTTCAGTGGGAAGATGCACAATCTATTAGTGATACTACAAGTATTTCTTGTGATAATTGGGCTCACGATACTTATGATTTTTTAGGGCGCGAAGTAAGATGTGTGACCACACAGAAGAATGGACTTAGCTCTATTCGAAGAATATGTAGCTCAGTACCTTGGTATACTAGAGTGGAAGACCTTCCAGTATTCTTGTGCGCCATGGAAGAACAATGGACAGACCAAGTTGAGAGAAGTAAATTGTTAGCGTATACCCTGCATGGGAAAAAAATGCAATGGTGTGTGGCTCACAGAGATAATCTTATGGAATGGAATGAAACCGAGATCTCTCTATTTATGTGTTTTTCAGAAGCAATGCACCTACTCAAATCTGCACTTATCATGGTAACCAACCTATTCAAAACCACATCTAGCAGTTTAAGAGACTATGGACAGAGGGACAGGAAGCATTACCACATTCACTTTAGGTGCATAAACTATATTCCACTCTACAAGGATGTGCATGCACTTGGTATGTATATGCAGAGCTAAATAGAGAAACTAGAAATTGTCAGGATTTGGTTACAGGAATGATCCAAAATTTTGACTACTTCTCTACCAAACCTCCAGTAGAAGAGGCATTAAAGGTTTTCAAGTGCTTAACTATGGAAGATATTGCAAAGGCGGAGGAACTCATTCAATATTTATTTTGTAAGAAAGAGTTGTGAGTGCATTTTGAAGAAGAAGAAGCGGAATCCATATGACTTGAACGTGCTTACCTTGAGAAAGAAAAGGGAAAGATGTTCTACACAGTGGATGATGAGAAAGTAGAAATATGGATGTCGATCATTCACCAAGAGTGAGTGAAGTATTGGATAGTGTAGATAAGGATACGCATGCATATCATGAACCAATGAAGACAAAGAAAGTAAATATTGGATCAGAAGTTGAGCCTAAGGAGGCCATAATTGGATACTATTTGTCAGACTCGAAATTGGTGAAAATCATAGAGTTACTACGATATTATCAATAATTATTCCCTCAGGTGTATCATGAACTTAAAGGCATGCATGAATCACTATGGTAGATGAAAATAAATCTTAAAGAAGGTGTGTGCCTAGTCAGAAAGTGACCCTATCGACTGAACCCCAACTTGTACGAAAAGTTCAAAGAAGAGATTGAAAAAATGTTGAAGTCTGGAATCATCAGACCCCTAGATGAGTCAGAATAGGTTAGTCCAATTGTGATTAGTATCAAGAAGGATGGTCAGATTAGGATATATGTAGATTATAGGGATCTGAATGGTGCATGTGTGACAGATCCCTTTCCTACGCAATTCACTGAAGAAATACTAGAAGGTGTTGTAGGGCATGAAATCTATTTTTTTATAGATGGGTTATCCAGGTATCATTAGGTTAGGATCACCCAAGAGGATCAGGAAAAGACCACTTTTACTACTGAATGGGGAAGCTTTTCCTATATTGCGATGCCTTCTGGACTAAAAAATGCACCTGATGTATTTTCACAGATATTTTTTTAGGCATTTAAAGAATTTATTCACAACTTATTACATGTTTATTTAGATGATTGGACAGTGTATGGGCTTGTGAAGTATCATTGTGACAATCTATGCTTAATGTTTGAAATATGTATACAATTGAGTATCTCTTTTAACAACAATAAGTGCATATTTACTACACCATTTGGAATACTCTTAGGATACATAATCTGCAAGGAAGGTTTGTTGGTCAATCCAGCTAAGGTTGCAGTCATTATAGACCTGAAAGATCCTACCAGTCAAAGTGATGTGTGTGCATTCTTGGGTCACACAGGGTATTATAGGAAATTCATAAAGGGGTATGTCAAAGTTTATGCACCTTTGGAAGAGTTACTGAAAGGAAAAGGTACATTCTACTAGGGAGAACCACAGTAGCATGCATTTGAGACATTAAAGGATAAACTTACTACTGCACCTATTCTACGCTTTCCTTCATGGGACCAACCATTTCATGTATATGTAGACTCCTTTGGCATGACCATTGGAGAAGTGTTGGATCAACCTAGAGAGGGTATTATAGATCATCCTATCTTCTTTGCTAGTAGAAAGATGACTCCTGCAGAGTAGAATTATACAACTATAAAGCGTGAAGCTTTGTTAATGATCTATGTGCTACATAAATTCAGACAATACCTACTAGCTACACCATTTGTATTTTATATAGATCACGTGGCATTGATTTACTCAGTAAACAAGCCAATTTTATAAGGGCACATATACAGATGGGTACTCTTATTTCAAGAATTTGATTTCACAGATGTGGTAAAACCAAGGAAAAGTAATTCTAGGCCAGACCACTTATCCAAATTACATTCAAGAGAAGAAGCATAGGAAATTGAAGAAACCATGCCAAATGCACAGTTATATAGGTTACAACGAGCACCATCTGAATTAGAAGACATTTTTTTCTTTCTACAAACTAGTATGGCACCAGAAGAAATGAAATTCTTAGAGAAGAAACAACTTGTTATATGCACAGAACCTTTTATGTTGATTAGTGGTGACCTATACAAATTAGGCAGAGATGAAGTGTTGCGCCAATGTGTGTTAGAGCATGAGTGCACAGCTATTATGGAGGAGGCTCGTGGTGGTATTATAGGTGGGAATTATGTAGGTGATGCTACTGCATGCAATATTCTACTCAATGGATTATGGTGGGAGACCCTATATAAATATTGTAAAGCATATGGTAAATCTTGTGATCACTGTTAGCATCTTGGGAAACAAGGTCAAAGAGATTAAATGCCTTTAAGACCTATTTCAAGTGTAGAACCATTTGAGAAATGGGCTATAGAATTTTTAGGTCCTATTTCACCAGCCACGAGTAGGATTGGATCACACTACATCATTACTTACACATATTATCTCACAAGGTGGGTATAGGAAGGACCTAAAAAGGATTGTACAGCAATCAGGTTCTTATGGAAAAATATTATTTCAAGGTATGGATGTCCTTTGAGTTTGACAAGTGATAGGTGCACACATTTTTTGAATAAGACAATCAAGATTTTATTATATGAGTTTATGATTTTGCAGCATAAGACTACACCCTACCATCCTTAGGAAAATTGAACTGTTGAGGATTTTAACAAGATTTTGAGCCAGAGATCGACAAAAAATTTTGATGTTGGAATAAAGGATTGGGATGAAAAAGTATATGTTGTGCTTTGGGCGTATATAAAAATTTATAAGAAGTTAAATAAGGCCACATCGTTTAAGTTAGTGTTTGGCATAGAATTCATTCTCCCTATGGAATTCTGATACCTTATTTGTGTATTGTGTGCACTAGAGGTCTAGCCGATGAGAAATCCTTAGAATAACAAATTGAAATTTTGATCAAATGGATAAGCGACGAGCAATAGCACATTGGAGTCAAAAGCAAGAGAAGGACAGGTAGAAAGCATGGCATGACAGAAACATGATGGATAAGAAGTTTGAGATTGGATAGATGGTGATTCTTTATGATTCTAAGTTCTTGTGCCATCTAGGAAAACTCAAGGTACATTGGTTGGGGTTGTATGTTATCACCTAAATACTTGATACAGGAACTTTCCAGTTAGAATCATTTGACAGAACATGGTTACCCAGTTACTTTAACGGAAGTAGGTTGAAGCTCTACTATAAATAAGTATTCTTGGTGTTTTTAATAAGGAAGTGTTGTCATTTAGATTAGGTTTTCAATTCTTTATTCCCTTAATATATTTCCTTCTTCATTTCTCTGCTTTGTTAATTTAGTTGTTTTTCGTAATAAGCGTGTTTGAGCACCTAAAGCTAATTACTATTTGAATAATTTTTATGTGTAGAGGATTGCACATACTTTTAGTATGGGGTGGTTATTGATTCCAGGTACAAGAATTGTGGAGTTGGAAAGAAAAATCTTCTACGGGTGCTATTTAAGTCAGATAATTGTTAGGCAAAATATATATTACTTCTAAAACGTGACCAGCGATGGAGATAAATGAAGGAATAGTATAACACAAGGTAAACGAAGTCCATGAAAACTACTAGTAGAAGGTGCAGTGAAAAGGTACTCAAACACAGGGAAGCGCACTGAAGTGAATTCTATGACTAGAGGGTAGGAAGGTGTGTTAGAAGGTTATAGCTAGGACATGAAGATGCACTGCACAGAAAATGGAAAAAAGGATCAATTAATGAGGATTTTTGGTAGGTGAAGGAGAAATAAATTCACTAACTTTTTGAAAATCTATAAAAGGAAGGGATGCAAGTTTATTCTTACTATTGCAATCATGATAATTTGAAAGATCTAAGTGTGAACGAGCTCCGAGAAGAGTATTCAGGTGTGAAGAGTGTGAATCAAGACATTGCGAGCATATTTGTGTGCATAGGAAGCTTACATCCTTAGTTCTGAAGGGTTTGAGTGAAGTAAGGCATTACAAAAGAGCTAGGGCATGTAATTTCAACTAGGGCATGCTGAGTCAAGCTAGGGTTTGGGTTTGCACATTACAGGAGAGAAAAGATGAGTGTTTTCAAAAGATTTTTGGTTATAGATGGCACCAAAGAAATCATATGCTGCAAGAGTGAAAGGGAAGAAGAAGGTGGAAGTGGTAGAAGAATAAATATCTCTTGAGAGTAATTTCTCAAAAATGTAGTATTTATAGGGTGTGATTATGGGTCAAGAATGGGATTCCCATGTCCGAAAGAGAAAAATCAGTGATTATAACCAATGTACCAAAGAAAATAAGAAGGAGATAGATGTGTTATTAAACACAAAGACAAATAAGTGCACAACAAAAGACATGTCAGTGTATAATGATGTTGGGTAGAATTTGATGTAGAAGATTTTAATTTAGCAGTTGTATGATCTCCCCTACTTCGGTAAATATGAACCCTTGTATCATTGGTTTATGATCACGGTACATGAGGATGTTTTCTACTTTGCAGGATGCATAGTAAGGATCACAGCCACGTTGATCTCAACAGTAATAGGGTTGAAAGGCACAGGGGTAGATCTAAATGGTGATTTAACTTATAAGGCTGCAATCCTGGAGACAAGGAAGGAGTTTGGGTATACCAAGGGTCTGTGTAGAATAGATATTGACAAGTTGAAGAAGTACCTAGTAATGTAGGCAACTGCACATCTTGTAACAATGTTAAATGACAAAGAGAGGTGGTTGTAAGTAAACACAATTTGGCTACACATTGCGATGAATATGTCACATGTAGTGATTTACAACATCTCCAGTTACATCACAGATACTATCATTAAAGAATCACTCTATGGGGGAAAAATTAGTTTCGGGGTTGTTCTATTGTCTCTGGTGTTTATGGAAATCGGGGTACCCCATGGGCCAAAGGAGAAAATCTGGGAATATCCTATGGAGAAAAAATCACCTGCGGAAAGATTTATCAAGTACTTGTGTGAAGGATCAATGACTGAACCAGTCAAGTAGAGGGTGGAGAATTGGTATGATAGACTCCACATGATGTTTGAAAAGAATGGCACATACCCAAGGAGTTACCTTTGGTAGTAGGGAAGGCATTACAGTTTGAGGTATACCAACACTTTTGCATCGTGTAGTTTCCCATGAAAGATGGGGCATGGAGCACATGGTGAAAATTATCATATGCCTTTACAGCACGATACTTTTAGGAATTAGTTCACCAGTTTTTGGATGTGCACTAACTAAGCTTCAATGCAAACACTGAGAAAAACCTATGTATATCCGGGGTGGGATGCCTACATCAAGAGGCTTATTTCAGATTTATTAAACATAAATCCGGTAAGCTTGGCCATTGGATACATCAGAGCAGCGCTTGTCTACCTTTAACTCAATCCCAAGCTGGAGAATAAAAAATATGTGGAGAATGAGTTCGCGCTTCCAAGGCCACCAAAATGTAATAATACAATGGATAATGTTCCAATACCTAAGCCCACAGATACAATAGAAGTATAGGATGAAGAAGAGGATCATAAAGATAGTGGTGGATTGAAGCATAGAGGCAGGAGGTAGCCTACATATAGGGTAGAAGAAGAGTGCACAACTATGCCACCTCAAGGGAAGGAAGGAGAAGATGAGGCTCCATAAGCAGTACAAGGATAACACCGCTTCAAAAGGGTATTTAGGAGAATAATAACCCAAGGTGATACTCCAAAATTAGTGCGCATATCACCTCAACTCTCTCCACAGAAGGAGACAACTGTGAAAAGAAGGAGAAAATTACATTTGGATGAAGATGTAGAAGAGTCTGATGAGAGCATGCCCGAATATCATACACCTCAAAAGGATGAGGGAGAACCAAAGGACACGGAAGAGCCACAAGAAGAAAAAATGAAAGATGAAGAGGTGAATACTGGAGAAGAAGGAACAAAATAAGGGGAGGCAAGACCAGAAAATGCATGGGAAATAAAGGATCCATCTCCAAATCCTAACGCTCCAGTTCTTAAGGGGCCAAGAACAAGAAGAATAAGTGGGGAACATACTGCACCGGTCTTGGGCTATATGGAGGACACAAATAAAATTGTCTACACCCGTTTTCAAAGCAAGTTGACCCCTAGAAAGTTATATGGGTGGGAGCTGATGGACGAGGATATGGCCATAATGCACACAAGGAAGTAGTTATCTTGGTCAATGCAAACACACATGGATTAACCTGATTTCGATGTATGTTAAAAATCATGTGTGTCAATAAGATTAAATAATGTGCCTTAGGATAGACACAACATTAAATCCTACTATTATGTCAGATGAACAACTGATAAATTCTTTGGTGAAGGTCTTAACATAGGTGGCACACCGAAATATGGATAAGGCTACAAAAATTAGGGCACTGCGAGAAGAGATCAAGTAAAAGGATATATAAATATTACACCTAAATCAGGAAAAGGACTTGGAGAAGAAGAAGAACAATACCTTTATTAGCATGGCAAAGAAAATTGGGGACCTTGTCTTGAAAGTGCACCCACATTTGGAGTCAAAGGTACTTGAACAATTCCCCTCAAGAATGCATTATGTAAGGACCTTGGTGGAATTGGTCTTTGAATATGAAACCATGCACATGCATACAGAGAAGGATCCTGAGAAAGAGGCAGAGAGGGAAAAGGGTATCGTAATAAGGAAATTTTCATCTTATGAGATACTGCTGCAAGCACTATAGGAAGAGTTGAAGAAATAAGATCAAGCATTTAATATATGTACAGCTCCAGATTCGGTTATCATGATAAGGACCATGGAGGAGGAAAATGTAGTTCTAAAGGCCATGAAAGATGAGACCTTGGGCCACACATAATGGTTAGCACTAGTGAAGTAGAAGCACGGGGCCCTTACAGTAAAATAAGAACCACACAAAGACTAGATGAGCTCAGGAAACTCATCACGCAAAATATGGACTTATTGGAAGGAAGAATGACTATCATGTCCAGCATTGTGTTTTTCTTGTAGAATGAGAAAGGAGAAATCATGCAAGATGAACTAGAGTCCATTGTTGTGAAAATTGTAGAAAAAGTAGAGGTAGCACTCAATGAATGGCTGACTTTAGAGGCTAAAATAAAAGAAGAATATCTAGAATTCATTCTTCAGGTTGAAGCAGATGAGGCTACAAGGTAAATTCATTCCTTTATTCTTAAGATTCTTTCTTATTCTTTCTATTCACATTCTTTTATTTTTTTGGAGACAACCATTGTCGAGGCGGCAATGCAATTAGTGTGGGGTAATGTTGAGCAGACAATACTTATCAAAAGACACACGAGAGGTCTACACATGAGAACAAGGTGTGTTCAAAGTCACAAAAGGATAAGGGAATAACATGCATATGGAAGATAAGGTCATATTTCAGGACTTAGCCATTTTCATGATGAGGATCTATTTTTGGAGATAGCGTGCACTACACACAAAGTGGTTAAATACTTGCGTGACACGCATTGGCTGTTTTTGGAAGATTGGATACAAAGCGTTTTGCATGAGTACAGGATGATAATAGATTTACTATTGTCAGTTACTAAAATAATTATATAATTAGTTCACTTTCATGTGTGACTATTATTGTAATAGCTCGTGGCTAATAATAGCATACGACCTATTTTGGGATTAGATAAGCGGTCAAGGGAAAGTCCCCATCCTTATAAATATGTAGTGAACTACATAGAAAAGAGTATATATGGATATAGAAGATATGATAGGATAGGACATATATAAGGGCTAGTTACTGTGAGAGTACTCTATCAGATCTATGCAAACATAAACATAGAATACCATTATTGTAAGAACCTTCTATGTATTACTTCATTTAATATAATGGAGGTTATTGACTGAATCAGATTATTAATCCTAAGTGTAATTAGTTCATGCTAACATCCTGTAATAGCAACCCTAAAGAAGGGCCTGGTACCTTTGCACATTTTGGGTGACTGTTCAGTCTAGGCTGAGTGATGTGCCAGTGTGTCTAGTATCTTACTGGTAAATTTAATGCAGCCAAATTCCAAACAACTCAATATACTGCAAAATAATATGAACTCCAAAAGAAAATAGATCCTTCTTCGTTATCGAATCATGAATTACAATGTTTTATAAATAGGAAAATAACTCCCAACTCGAGTTTCCAAGAAAACTCTAACTAACCTAGACTAAATCTACTCTAGATGGCAGAAATTACTATTTTTAGTAGTTTACTAGAACCTGCTATTTTTAGTAAGTTCGCATGCTTATTCGTATGGGAAAAAAAATGTCTGCGCATCTTCTACATGCCTAAATTAGAGGAATTTCTAACTTTCTAACTCATAATGCAACTAAGATACTAAAACTAACTAATGCCCTAAGATAGGAAAAAACTTAATTACAACTTAAATCCTAATTTTTGGCCTCAAGATGGAATATTTCGGGCCCAAAAATGTGTTGAAACTTGGTCCAACTGATAGAACAAGTTACCAGTGAGTTCGTCTCATCAAAACATGTGGTTTAAAAAAAAATGGAGTCAAACGGACACCCGGAGCACAAGTTATGACTGTTTTAAGTTCCTGCTAATTCTAGCGCATCAAAATTCTAGGCTGCATCACTTTCCAACAAGTACAAGATGTCCATAGAAACACCCTTCGTAAAGAAAATTAATACATATAATTGATGAATCGAAGAAGAAAACACACCATGTCACAAGAGATAGCCGTGTTTCCAAATCCCCCTAATAATCACAAATGACAAATGAGGAATAAGGATCTACATAGGGTAGCCAAACATGACAGAGACAGAAATAATGGAGATAATACATCTTAAATGTGTCATTCTAGGTTAGATATAGAAATAATCAAGTTTAGCACGATTCATAAGATGTATTTGAGTGTCATTATAGGTTAGATAGTAGTTGGATATTGTAAATATTTCCATAGCATCAAGTTCCATCCTTCTTATTACATCGTGGAATATGCTCTTTGAAATGCCATAATATTTGAAACTGAAAGAGATTCATTCCAAGATAAACACACATTCAGTGTTTCAAACCTCTCCAATGGGGACATTCTTTTTAATTGTTCGGGTGATATGTTTTTCAGCAAGTTGCATTCATTTTCTTTAATTCATTACACAGTTGTAACAGGATTTCCCTGAGGTTTGACATTTCTGAAAAATGTTTTTGCAACATATTTTATGTTCCTTGTATAGCATTTGGATCTTAGAAAACTGTTTAATGGCCTTCAAACAATCCATCAACATAACTTATAACACAATTTTACGATATTTCACTATTTTCACATAACTGCACATGGAATGATATGATCAAGTACATAAATCTTCACTTCCTTTCCATTATAGGAGACCCTGCATCAAGACATACATTCAACCATCATCTATGCATATCAAAAATTAATAATATCATGGTGATTGAAAAAATTCATAGAATCATATAACATACTAATCGTCTTGTATAAATGAAAAGCACATATAAATATAAATTTTAGCATATAGAAAATTTTTAACTTTACTACTTGAAAATATGAAAATGCCAGTATTTGTTTTTGAATTTAAGATTGATCACGGCCTAATCACCATCTTGCATTGTAGTTATATATAATACTTCCCTATTACTTCCCTTCAGAGAAAAAGGAAGAAGTTTGACTGGTTAGAGAAGTGTGAGCAGGCCCTCCATTTGCTTAAGGAAAGGTTAACCATGATGCCCATATTAGCATTTCTAGACCCGATTGAGTATTTTTTTGTTTGTGTTGATGCATCACTAGAGGGTCTAGGAGTAGTTCTTATGTAGGAGTGTCAAGTTATTGCCTTCAAGTCAAGTAAACTCAAGGACTATGAGCTTAATTATCTTACTCATGATTTAGAGCTTACAGCAGGTGTTCATGTGCTTATGCATTGGCGGCATTTCCTTTTGGGTAGACCTTTCACTTTGAGGATAGATCATCATAGCTTGCAATATATCTTCTTACAGCCGAAGCTCAATGCTCACCAGTAGCATTGGATGGATTTCCTATGTGTGTATGAGATGGAGATGCAGTATATCAAAGGAAAGGAAAATTTTGTTGGAGATGCACTTAGTAGACAACGACATATGCTTTCATCATTCACACTACAATCAGACTTAAGAGGCAGGATTCTTCAACATCTTCTAGAGGACAGGTTTTGTGAGGGTGTTAGACAGATGCTTGAGTCACAGTGTTCATTAAAGGGAAGATATTTGGGGTACATTTTATAGACAGACGATTTACTTTAGTTTCATAGGCACATCTATGTGCCTAAGTTGGGTGATCTGCGTAGCTTCATCCTTACAGAGGCTCATCGAGCTCCATATGTAGCACATCCAGGAGTGAATAAGATGCATGCCGATCTGATGGAGTTATATTATTGGCCTTGTCTTTGACGGTACATAGAAAATTTTCTTTACACATTTCCTTAAGTGTTAGAGGGTCAAGTAAGAGTATTCTCATCCTGCGGGACTATTAATTTCTCCTGATATTCCTGAGTGGAAATGGGGTGTGATCTCCATGGATTTCATTGTTGGACTACCTATGTCTTCTTATCATCATGATGCCATTATGGTAACTGTGGATAAGTTGACCAAGGCTACGTATTTATCGCCAACTAATGTCACCTATAATGCATAGTCCATCACCAAAGTATTTATGGAGGACATTGTTAGATTGCATGGGATTCTGAATACCATCATCAATGACAGGGATACCATTTACACTTTAGTTTTCTGGACTACCTTTCAAGCAGCTCTGGGTACATAGATTAATTTCAGCTCAGCTTATCATCTAGAGACAGATGGACAGACAAAGAGGGTTAATCAGGTATTGGAGGACATGTTGAGGATGTATGTGATGGACTAGTAAAAGAAGTGAGAAGATTATCTTCATTTGGTTAATTTTTCCTACAACAATAGCTATCATAGTTCCATTGGTATGGCACCCTACCAGGATTTGTATGGTTGACCTTGCAGGACACCTCTAAGTTGGGACAAGGCTAGATGACAGGATTATTCTAGTACCAGCTTACTTACAGGACATAGAGCAGCAGGTTTTTCTGATAATATAGCATCTTGAGTGAGCTCGAGCACGCTAGAAGGCGTATGCAAACACCAAAAGGAATGATCATCACTGAGTGGGTGAAAAATTATTCTTGAGATTTCATCCTCATAAGAGCCCAATCTGCTCTTGAAGGGGTTCTAAGTTATCACCTCTTTTTTTGGGGCCTTTTGATATTTTAGAGTTCATCGGTCCAGCTACCTATCACCTTGCTTTTCCACCATGTCTCACATAGGCCCATGATGTATTTAATGTTTCTGTACTACATAGATATGTACCTTATGTTTCTCATGTTTTGGATTGGTCGGCATTATAGGTAGAGGACAGAGGACAATGGAGGATGGATCCCGTACGTATACTGGAGCACCATAGGTTGACCCTTCGGGGTCGAGACTTAGACCAGGTTAGACAACATTAGGACAGATATGATGAGACAGTAGCTACCTGGTAGGATGCTACACCATTGAGGGCTAGATATCCATATCTATTTCAGTGAATTCCATGAGGAAGTCTAATTTTAGGAGAGGGGGATGTAGTGCTAACATTTTTATAGCCTCAATTATTTTTTGACTTCTCTATTCATAGACATGATTTGACAAGGATTTGATATATTTTGGACATTATGTTATGATATTTGACCTTCTTGGACATGTATGGAGATTTGGGTGGGTAGCGCCAATTTAACTTCATTAGTATCTTGACACATTTTCATTTGATGTTGTGAATACTAACTTATTGTGATGTTTTTTAGACCTAATTGTTATATGTTAGATACTTAGTTTAGTCGTATGTCTAGATTATATAGATGTACATAATTTATATTTATATCTATGGCTAACTCATGGTAAATTTTGTGTAATTGAGCATATTTTAAAATTTAAGATACCATGATGATGTTTTCATATCACAGATTTCATTAATCGCTTATTGAGTAGTTGATTTACATTGTATCGAATAGGTGCATTTAATGTATGTAATGAGTGTGCAGGTCACATGTCATAGGAGAACGTGGGTTTCAGGGAGGCTACGCAAATTATGCACAAGAGGCCCACAGGGCTAAGCACTAACCATGTTAGTTGTATGAGGCCTTAGTATTAAATTTCATTATTTTTGGCATCATGAGTGACCCTCATTTGTAATGTAGTATGTCATGTAAAATTAATCTTGTTTAGTATGTTTTATATTATTAAGTAAACTTGGTTTCGAGACTTAATGGTCCCAACTTGCATTAAGTTTTGTGTTTTGGTAATTGTGTATTAATTATAGGGGATTAGGGTCACATGTGAACCCTTGGGTGGGCCCCACATCCTCTACACTTGTGCCCAAATGTGCCAAACCCGAAATTGGGTTATTTATGGCATTTTAAGTGACCCCTTTTAGTTTTTGCAGTTCACTTAGCATTAAAATAAGCCCTTGGACCCTACCTAATAGGTAGGGGGTTTAATTGCAAGGCATAAAGGGATTTTCCCTCCCATTTTGCCTCTATTTTGTCACCATTCATGTTAGATGGATTGGTATGTGTGTTTTGTAGAAAGTTGCACGATCTTGTTTTATTTTCATTTTGGGCATTTTCGGAAGTGATTGTTAAAAGTGAATTTATATTTTCTTCTTTTTATTTTGGAATATTTTACTTGGAGGGAAGAGAGGGGTGACACATGTCACCCCCTCATTGGTGAGGAATTTTATTGTCGTCTCTTCAAATTCTCCCTCATGGGGGAGAAAGAGAACTTTTTTAGGAGCTTTTGCTTGGTTCTTGGAAAATTTTGAAGCTAGATCTTGTTTGGATAAGGAAGTGGAAAGGCTTAGAGTGTTGGAGAGATTTTGGAGGTAGGATCTTTGATCTCATGTTATGTTTTATGTTATGCTAGATCTTAGCCTTGCTTATGTTTGAAATATGTGTTTTGTTTCATATGTGTTTGTTGCTTGAGTATGTTTTTATGTCTTATTTTTCTCCATCCATCATATGGTTTAATGGATTTTGGAGTTTATGGGGGAAGAGAGAGGTATTTTCCCTATCAAACCTCATGGGTTGATAGGTAAGACATGTAGGTTCCTTTTACTCCCCTCATATGGTTTGAGGTGGGAAAGGTGGTTCATATGATTTGAACCCCCTTCCCCATTCTTGGAGAGTAAACCCAATGGGTTTGAAAATCCTCAGAAGAAGGATTTTGGAAAATGGGTGGAATAATAAGGAGGGTTTGTTTATTTAGAGGAATAAGGATTTTTTGAAGGTTATTATTGTGTGCGTCCTATGGTTGGACCACACTTTTGGCACCTTTGGATATCTCATTTTCTCTTCTCCATTTGGGAGGATGAATATAGTTTTCTCCTCCTTTCCTTGTTTACAAAATTTGGTGTTTTTATTATTGTTTAACTTGTCTTTTATGTGAAAATAAATTTGTTATGTTTCCCTAAATCTTGTGTAAAATTTGTGGAAGCTAGCTCTCTCTCCGATGGGCTTGGGGGAGGCTAGCATGTCCTCCAACCTTTGAAAGGCATGTAATGATGCCTAAAGGTTGGGTGGTAAAACAATATTTTTTTCCTTATGTTGGTTCTTTAAAAGACACTCAAAGTTGGATCTCAAGTTGGAATTTAGTTGGAGTTCTTTATATCTTGGCTTCTCCTTTTTGTCTCCATATCATATGTACACCACTCTCATTGTAAATTTAATAATAATGCTATGTGGGAGATCTCCTGTCTTGTAAAATCCCCATAGTTGGAGATGGTGAGATACTTGTGAGAAGCTAAGAATTCCAAAGGTTGGAAAATGGGAAAGATATCGATGAGGAGTTGAATAAGTGTTGACAAATTTCCACAATAACTTTACCTGTTTGGAACCACTGTGAATCCCACCCCCACTGGTAGAAGAACCTTTAGATAGCCTCCTAAGACCTTGGTTATGCCGATGAACACATAGAAACTCATGCCACACACGTAATGATGATTGGCTACCAATTTATTTCTCCTATACAAATTGAAAAAAAAAATTAGTAGCAAAAAATTGAATCAATATATGAAATTAATATTGACAAAAAAATTATATCGTTTACAATGTGATCCAACTCAGCAAATATTTCTTGTAAGACTCCTTCTTGGTCATCCATCATAAATCTAAAAAAGAAAAACATGTTACTGGTAGAAAGAAAAATATGTTACTGGTGTTATATGTGTAGCAGATGCAGAGGAATCTCCCAAAGTTGCACTCTAGTACCTATTTTTTTCTTGGATAGCTTGTTCAGTCAATGGATAGACATCAAGTTCATTTTTTTGTATGTAAATGAATGTGAAAATACTAGGCAAGGAAGCTACCTTTCTTTTTCGTAGTAGGGTGGAGATAGATGTAAGATACCTTTGGATGTGTTTCATGTTTGAAAATTATGAGATTTGGTTAGACTTTAACTTTAGCTTAAGGAAAATGACCGTGTAGAAAATTCCATGATATATCTAGATAAAATTGTAGGTTAGGAAGATTGACATCCTCTTGTGGTATGCTTCCCTACAGTCTATTATGAGTTAATTCAAGAAGCTCCAAATTCTTACAATCCCCTAAATTGGAAGGTATGGCTCATGATAAACAATTATTCTGAAGATAAATCATTCTTAGTTGTGGGAGGTGACAAAGAGAAACTAGAATTTTTCCAGAAAACAAACATAAATTCATATTTCAAATTGAAATGCAAGTAGCTCAGGGGTAGCAAGGTATTGTTGGATAGTTTCAAGGCATAACAATTCTCACGTTCACATATAATATACGTACACTAATTTTTAAAAGATACCTAAAATGTATGTACAAGCCAAAAATAAAACAACAAACTCAAATCATTCAACTGAATTGAAATTCTACTAATTTTTTTGTGTGGGTTCATTTGAATGGCTATTGGTACTACGAATTTATTTATTCCAAACTGTGTGACAGGGGATAAAATCCTAACGAATCCACCATGTCCATCTAAAAGTTCCATCAAACCAAGAAAATAAAAATTGTCTTTCTAAGCAAGACAATTCCAATACACATAATTATTTAAAAATTCTAGGAGTCAATTGACAAAAACAACACAAAATCAATTATTTTCATTGATGAAGTCATGTAAGAAGTTTTAGGGGGCATATTTCACATTCTAATTGGCTTGGTCTACCTTCTTTCTATTTTATTTGAGATCTCTAGAAGTACATAGATTTCATATGCCAAATATGCTCTTGTGTTGCTTGTTATTTCAGAGAACATAATTAAGGAGATAAAGAAATCCTCATATAATTAACAAAGGAAATGGTATTAAACTCAAACTAATCTTCAAGTAACATAGAATATAAGTAATGAAAAATAGAATGATGTAATATTCAAACCAATACTTTAAAAAAATTTATTGTCTAGTATATATATTCAAGGCCAACCCAAGTTGATTGCAATATGAAGCCATGGATCATTAATTATAGACAAATGTGTTGTAAACTATATGAGTGAATAAATCAGAAATTATAGACAAATCTGTTGTAAATTGAATATTGATAACAAAGCAATTTACTATTGTTTTCATTTTTTTCTTTTCAATAATTTTTCCATTCCGTTAGAGAATCTTAAGTTCTAGCATTTTGATTACATCATACCAAATATTCCCTTTGAGAATATGGTGTAGGCAGATAGTTATGGTCATGTTCATTTCCAAGTTTGATCAAACAATATATAAAATAAACATAAATGTATCAAAAAAATTGGGGTCTTGTATACTTAATTACTGTATTTTCATGATTAAAATGATGAACAAGAAACACAAATCTAACAAGTACATATAATTGTACCTGAAATCAATCTAAAAAATATGTTTCAATATAAAAAATGCATATAATTGTACTTGAAATCATTATATAATGTCATGTAAAAAGAAAATATGTTTGAAGGAACACAATATTGAGATATTTTTTATTGGTATTGTGTTTGAAGAAACAAGATATATGTAGAAGGAAATTCCTGGTCAGTAAGTATGAATTACATTCTAGCATGTAACTCTCTGACACTCCTAATAACACAACAATTCCATGATTTCTTCATATAAGGACTTGTTCCCAAACACCATTAGTGACCTATAAGATCAAATAATAAGTGTAAAGCCATCAAGTTTGCTATCAACTGGGGGAAAAACACACAGAAGACGTGGGTGTCATTCTTTCTAGTTGTTTTACAACTTGTATTTTATTGTAGCACATATTATCATCCTTTTACTTGTTTCAAAACAATTTTAAACATCCATGTGTTTGCAGGAAATGGCAATTGGTAAGGACGGGAGTGATTTCATTCTAAATGAGTTGAAGATGAATTATATTAATGACTATATGCTCGTTGCTTTAAGGGAGTATGCTAAGCTAATGAAATATAAACCTACTAACACCAAAAATGTAGTGGAGTATTGTTTAGATATATTATTGTGCTTTGAAAATGATGTAGAGAAAATGTATATGAAGGAACTAGTGGTCATGGGTCCAAGTCCTTTTCCCCCATATAAATAGGCAAAATGAAGAAAAACATAGGTAAATGTTATATTTTAATTCAATGATACTAGAATTCATTTGTTATTCCAATATTTACAGATTATAGATTTTCGGCACCTTTTTGAAGCTCATTGTAGGTGTAGTATTATTTTTTTCAAGAATTATGTGAAACTTCCAGTCCATGATTAGAAAGAAGGATTTTGGGAAATAATTGTGTAAAACATTATCTGAATTGATATTTCAAACCACTCAAGTGGTCCATCATTAGGGTTTGCAACATTTTTTTGGAGTCCATTGTAGTTATATATAATACTTCCCTATTACTTCCCTTCAGAGAAAAAGGAAGAAGTTTGATTGGTTAGAGAAGTGTGAGCAGGCCTTCCATTTTCTTAAGGAAAGGTTAACCATGATGCCCATCTTAGCAGTTCTAGACCTGACCGAGTATTTTTTTGTTTGTGGTGATGCATCACTAGAGGGTCTAGGAGTAGTTCTTATGTAGGAGTGTCAAGTTATTACCTTCAAGTCAAGTAAACTCAAGGACTATGAGCTTAATTATCCTACTCATGATTTAGAGCTTACAGCAGGTGTTCATGTGCTTATGCATTGGCGGCATTTCCTTTTGGGTAGACCTTTCACTTTGAGGATAGATCATCATAGCTTGCAATATATCTTCTTACAGCCGAAGCTCAATGCTCACCAGTAGCATTGGATGGATTTCCTATGTGTGTATGAGATGGAGGTGCAGTATATCAAAGGAAAGGAAAATTTTGTTGGAGATGCACTTAGTAGACAACGACATATGCTTTCATCATTAACACTACAATCAGACTTGAGAGGCAGGATTCTTCAGCATCTTCTAGAGGACAGGTTTTTTGAGGGTGTTAGACAGATGCTTGAGTCACAGGGTTCATTAAAGGGAAGATATTTGGGGTACATTTTAGAGACAGACGATTTACTTTAGTTTCATAGGCGCATCTATGTGCCTAAGTCGGGTGATCTGCGTAGCTTCATCCTTACAGAGGCTCATCGAGCTCCATATGTAGCACATCCAGGAGTGAATAAGATGCATGCCAATCTGATGGAGTTATATTATTGGCCTTGTCTTTGACGGTACATAGAAAATTTTCTTTACACATTTCCTTAAGTGTTAGAGGGTCAAGTAAGAGTATTCTCATCCTGCGGGACTATTAATTTCTCCTGATATTCCTGAGTGGAAATGGGGTGTGATCTCCATGGATTTCATTGTTGGACTACCTATGTCTTCTTATCATCATGATGCCATTATGGTAACTGTGGATAAGTTGACCAAGGCTACGTATTTATCACCAACCAATGTCACCTATAATGCACAGTCCATCACCAAAGTATTTATGGAGGACATTGTTAGATTGCATGGGATTCTGAATACCATCATCAATGACAGGGATACCATTTACACTTTAGTTTTCTGGACTACCTTTCAGGCAGCTTCGGGTACATAGATTAATTTCAGCTCAGCTTATCATCTAGAGACAGATGGACAGAAATAGAGGGTTAATCAGGTACTGGAGGACATGTTGAGGATGTATGTGATGGACCAGCAGAAGAAGTGGTTAGATTATCTTCATTTGGTTAATTTTTCCTACAACAATAGCTATCATAGTTCCATTGGTATGGCACCCTACCAGGCTTTGTATGGTTGACCTTGCAGGACACCTCTAAGTTGGGACATGCTAGATGACAGGATTATTCTAGTACCAGCTTACTTACAGGACTTAGAGCAGCAGGTTTTTCTGATAATATAGCATCTTGAGTGAGCTCGAGCACGCTAGAAGGCATATGCAAACACCAAAAGGAATGATCATACTGAGTGGGTGAAAAATTATTCTTGATATTTCATCCACATAAGAGCCCAATCTGCTCTTGAAGGGGTTCTAAGTTATCACCTCTTTTTTTGGGGCCTTTTGATATTTTAGAGTTCATCGGTCCAGCTACCTATCACCTTGCTTTTCCACCATGTCTCACATAGGCCCATGATGTATTTAATGTTTCTGTACTACGTAGATATGTACCTTATGTTTCTCATGTTTTGGATTGGTCAGAATTATAGGTAGAGGACGGAGGACAATGGAGGATGGATCCCGTACGTATACTGGAGCACCATAGGTTGACCCTTCGGGGTCGAGACTTAGACCAGGTTAGACAACATTAGGACAGATATGATGAGACAGTAGCTACCTGGTAGGATGCTACACCATTGAGGGCTAGATATCCATATCTATTTCAGTGAATTCCATGAGGAAGTCTAATTTTAGGAGAGGGGGATGTAGTGCTAACATTTTTATAGCCTCAGTTATTTGTTGACTTCTTTATTCATAGACATGATTTGACAAGGATTTGATATCTTTTGGACATTATGTTATGATATTTGACCTTCTTGGACATGTATGGAGATTTGGGCGAGTAGCACCAATTTAACTTCATTAGTATGTTGACAAATTTTCATTTGATGTTGTGAATACTAACTTATTGCGATGTTTTTTAGACCTAATTGTTATATGTTAGATACTTAGTTTAGTCGTATGTCTAGATTATATAGATGTACGTAATTTATATTTATCTCTATGGCTAACTCATGGTAAATTTTGTGTAATTAAGCATATTTTCACATTTAAGATACCATGATGATGTTTTCATATCACATATTTCATTAATCGCTTATTGAGTAGTTGATTTACATTATATCGAATAGGTGCATTTAATGTATGTAATGAGTGTGCAGGTCACATGTCATAGGAGAACGTGAGTTTCAGGGAGGCTACGTAAATTATGCACAAGAGGCCCATGGGGCTAAGCACTAACCATGTTAGTTGTATGAGGCCTTAGTATTAAATTTCATTATTTTTGGCACCATGAGTGACCCTCATTTGTAATGTAGTATGTCATGTAAAATTAATCTTGTTTAGTATGTTTTATATTATTAAGTAAACTTGGTTTCGAGACTTAATGGTCCCAACTTGCATTAAGTTTTGTGTTTTGGTAATTGTGTATTAATTATAGGGGATTAGGGTCACATGTGAACCCTTGGGTGGGCCCCACATCCTCTACACTTGTGCCCAAATGTGCCAAACCCGAAATTGGGTTATTTATGGCATTTTAAGTGACCCCTTTTAGTTTTTGCAGTTCACTTAGCATTAAAATAAGCCCTTGGACCCTACCTAATAGGTAGGGGGTTTAATTGCAAGGCATAAAGGGATTTTCCCTCCCATTTTGCCTCTATTTTGTCACCATTCATGTTAGATGGATTGGTATGTGTGTTTTGTAGAAAGTTGCACGATCTTGTTTTATTTTCATTTTGGGCATTTTCGGAAGTGATTGTTAAAAGTGAATTTATATTTTCTTCTTTTTATTTTGGAATATTTTGAATTGGAGGGAGGAGAGGGGTGACACATGTCACCCCCTCATTGGTGAGGAATTTTACTGTCGTCTCTTCAAATTCTCCCTCATGGGGGAGAAAGATAACTTTTTTTAGGAGCTTTTGCTTGGTTCTTGGAACATTTTGATGCTAGATCTTGTTTGGATAAGGAAGTGGAAAGGCTTAGAGTGTTGGAGAGAATTTGGAGGTAGGATCTTTGATCTCATGTTATGTTTTATGTTATGCTAGATCTTAGCCTTGCTTATGTTTGAAATATGTGTTTTGTTTCATATGTGTTTGTTGCTTGAGTATGTTTTTATGTCTTATTTTTCTCCATCCATCATATGGTTTAATGGATTTTGGAGTTTATGGGGGAAGAGAGAGGTTTTCCCTATCAAACCTCATGGGTTGATAGGTAAGACATGTAGGTTCCTTTTACTCCCCTCATATGGTTTGAGGTGGGAAAGGTGGTTCATATGATTTGAACCCCCTTCCCCATTCTTGGAGAGTAAACCCAATGGGTTTGAAAATCCTCAGAAGTAGGCTTTTTTAAAATGGGTGGTGTAATAAGGAGGGTTTGTTTATTTAGAGGAATAAGGAGTTTTTGAAGGTTATTTTTGTGTGCGTCCTATGGTTAGACCACACTTTTTGCACCTTTGGATATCTCATTTTCTCTTCCCCATTTGGGAGGATGAATATAGTTTTCTCCTCCTTTCCTTGTTTACAAAATTTGGTGTTTTTCTTAGTGTTTGACTTGTCTTTTATGTGAAAATAAATTTTTTATGTTTCCCTAAATCTTGTGTAAAATTTGTGGAAGCTAGATCTATCTCCCATGGGCTTGGGGGAGGCTAGCATGTCCTCCAACCTTTGAAAGGCATGTAATGATGCCTAAAGGTTGGGTGGTAAAACAAGATTTTTTTCCTTATTTTTGTTCTTTAAAAGACACTCAAAGTTGGATCTCAAGTTGGAAGTTAGTTGGAGTTATTTATATCTTGGCTTCTCCTTTTTGTCTCGATATCGTATGTACACCACTCTCATTGTAAATTTAATAATATGGATATGTGGGAGATCTCTTGTCTTATAAAATCCCAATTTTGTATTCGGTTTTACTTGTAAACTTGATTCACATTTGTTGTGTATCCTTCCTTTAATCTTGCAAGAAGCTTGTAATGTGGGTTCTTGAGTAGTTATGTATTTTGGGAATATATTGCATATGTGATCTTAAGCTCCTTTAAAATGAAATCTTGTAATGGATGATTCCTTTTAGATGGATTTTTTGTAACTCCATTTTGAAATGAAGGTTGGATCATTGGAAATATATATTTTATTCACAATATATATATATATTGATGTTACTAACACTAAAATAAAATGTGATTTCTTCTTTGTTGGAATCTCCCTCTTGTGGAAATCTACAATATTTATTTAGTTATTACATTTGAAGGAAATTTAGTGTTACATGGAGCTTTAAGAATTAGGTTAAATGGTTATATTATCATTCTTATAATAGATCTTTTCTTGCAAAATTTTTTAGCATTATACAATGAAATGAAATCAGTTTTTATTTTATTTTTGTTTCCCCGTGTGAAACTAAATAAATGGAGGTATTAGGGAATCCCAATGTTAACTTAGCTCTTTCCTTAACTAGGTTTTAAAATTGTTCTGAAGCCTCTCTTCTCATTAGATATACCTTGCTATAATCTTCTTATCACAATTAAATAGTAAATCATCTTAATATAGGTATATTGAAAAAGATTATTTAATTCCATTTTTCACCCAAACAAAAAAAACAAAAAATATCTTGTATTTTGCAACTTGAAATAAATTGTCCTTACCTTGTAAGACCTTCCCCCCACACCTTTTAACCTACAAATTTATTTTACATTTGGGATAGCAATTAAAATTCAGTTTTCACTATTTACTTAACTTTTGGTGTATATATATATGATATAATAATGATATTTTTCATAAAAAATCTCCATGAACCCCAAACTCCTTAGTTCCTTAACCTGCATAGCAAAATGAAAACAAATGAAAACCAAATGGAGAGAAAAAAAAAGATAAGGAGGGTCTAGGGAAAATTTTAAATCAAGGGTGCATATGTGTTTGATACTAAGGTACCTATTTAACCCTACACACTTTAATTCATCATAATATAATGGGAATGGGGAATAAAATAAAGGGGGGTGTAGGAAAATTAATTAAAAGGGGGAAAACTAATTATTTTACAAGGGGTGTAGACTTTTATTTGTGACCCTAGTAAACCTATAGTAGAAATAAATAATTAAAGTTGGGATTGGAGTTATGATTAATAAAATGGGTAAATCAAATTAATATAAATTAATTTATTAACGAGAATCGATTAAGAAAAACATTAGTATTAATTGTTCACTTTAAAAAAAAAATATTACCTAAATTTTTAGTTACATTTTGGTGTGGTTTACGGTGTCCCAAGGCGAGGCATTACATGTATATTGAAAGAGAGATATCCCAAACAATCTTATGCATTAAAAAATCCTCCTAAGGACATATTTTGATTGTTAAGTAAATACACAAGTAATTTTAAATTTAGTCTCCACTCACATATTTTAAATCTTACAAGACATCAATCGTAGGTACAACCACCAATTATCTTGCAAGGCTTTGGCCACCCATTAAGGTACCAAGGGAAATTACACACAAGAGGGTTCAATTGATCCAGGATATCGTCATACCTGGAACACCTAGACATGATCACCTCACTCATCCCAATATGATAGGTTTCACAACATATAAGCACCACATCGTAAAATATCAAGGAAATGGTCCTTAATAATACGTCTTATGTGTGAAGCATAAAGATGATTAATGATATCAGAGTATTTTATTAACATGATCAATGGTTTATACCTTTGAAAAATCTCAAATGGGAGGAGGAAGTATAATAGGCATTATATTGTGATCTTTTATTTTTGTTAGTTTTGATGAGAGAGGATTATACCTAGCATTATAGTTAAGGAAATAAACCAATAATTAACATAGAAAAATATTAGTTTGATATTTCTATAAAATATGTAAAACATTGAGTACAATTTCACATCCAATTCGACACTATAAAATATAGTCACATTGGCATTCTCTTCTCAAAATATACAAAGAACAATTCTTTAGACAATAATACATATCATTATTCTATGGTAATACATGTATTGCAAGGGGAATATAACATTACAATGACAACTCATTAATTATAACATATCACATCCAGAAAATTCCTCTTGTTCAAAGTACCTACAACCAATGTTGCGTCGGTCCTAGGACTGAGTATGGAAATCCCCTACACTCAAGCATAGATTCCACACATCCATCATTTCAAACAATCAGAACAGACAATAGAGAGAGATAAATATAGGAGAGAGATGAAGAAGAGTAAGGGAAGGAGAAAGGAAATCTCATATTCATTTTCTTTTCAAATCACCTCCACATCCTGCATCCAATATTCATTTCATTTCAAATCATATACATTTTGACCCATTTACATTTTCAAAACCCAACCAATATTTTCATAATTATCTATAGATAGAGAAAGGGGAAGAGAAAAATTATGGATTTCATTTTCCTTTCTATTTATCATATCATAATCACATACATTATCAAATTTTCATTTCATTTCCAACCCATGACATTTATAACTCATTTACAATTTTAGAACCAATCAAAATATTAGAGTTACTTCTAGAAAGAGAAAACAGAAGAGAGAGAAACATCATAATTTCTCAAAAATAATTCATATAATAATTTGATCTGTTCATACTCTATAAAGTATGGAAATGATATGTGCAAGCAAAAAGGGAAAGTCCATACCGTTTTCAACGCTTGATGGAAGCATGTACCTGGGTATTTTTTTTTGTCTTCACGGACTTTGAACATAGAATCGTATTTGGTTAAAATTTTCAAATTCCGTTTTACACATATCCAGTAAGCATGACATTCAGTGAATTCATTTTTTTGTTCTTCATTCCCACGCATACTATCAAAGAGTCCACATTCCTTCTCTATACTGCCACTTCAAATGGAACACATCATTAACCTGTTAGGGAATACTTACATTCCTTCTCTATGACTATTATGTAACTTCAAATGGAATGAAAAATGGTCATTAGACCCATGTTTTCCTCCCAAGTTTCTTTTTTATGTATTAATCAAAAATATTATGTATGCCTTGAGTTGATGGAAATTTAAAATACATGTCTTTTTTAAGGAACACTTGCACAGTCTATGAAATGTGAAAACAATCTATTGTTCAAAGCTTTGATTTACATGGCTTCAGCGTTGACATATCATGATTCAATTGAATCCATTTGTGTGGGTTCAGTTTCAGCATAAGGTCAAGGAAAAATACAGTGGGATGACATGGAAAGATCCTACTACTTCAACATTTTCAGAAAAAAGTGAGTTATCTTTACCCATAAACACATTCTTGACTTATGATTATTTATTATAGCATTAATCTTTGATTTTCCTTCTTTTATTTAAGCAGGAGTGTATATTTTACGCAGTATAAAATCTATCGACTTATAGTTAGGCTCAAATATATAAGGGATGGTTCCATGGTCGATTGAACTGATTTTATCATACTCGAGATATGTGTTTTTCATAGGTCATTTTCACCCTATTTAAGTATTTTTTTTTTGAATGGGGATGTGTGGATCAAGTTGAGCTTCAAAGGCTATGTCCTGGCCAGGAGGCTAGAGGTCCTAAAAACGATCTGATAGTCTTTTCACTGATTCCTTTCTCAGTGTTCCTGTTTTGGTTTTGAATACCGGCAGTTAAAAGTTGTAAGACACTTTCAAATATATTGAGGTTGTTGGTTGTCCATCTCAATTGTAAAACCATCCATGTTGAGGTTGTTGGTTGTCTTGTAAACCTCTGCATATACTGGCATCATTGGATTCCATGAGACACACTATTTTCAGGCATTGTGTCAAATATTCAATGTGTATTTCCTATTCGTTCACACTATACAAAATCAATTACAAATAAATAAAAAAACTAGCTGTAAAATATCTTCACACATTGCAACCCATGAGAACACCAGGGTGGGGAATTCTATCAAACAGTTCACATCTAATGTGCATGTTCCCACATTTTTGTGTCCATGTAACCCAAATCACTTACAATTACAAGATTTGACAAAAAAACACTTTTTATTAGGCTGAGGATGGAAAACCCAAAGGGTCTCATGCAAAAATACGGAGAGTTGTAAAATATCTTCACACATAGACTGGGGGCATAATACATCCAATTAAAGAGACATTACAAGATCTGATTTGGGTCTCATAGAGTGAAATCAGGATATGAGGGCACTTCTCTACCTTATTAAAATGCAACAAAAACTCAAAATGAAAGATAACGAGCAGGAAAAATGATCAGGTAGTTGACATCTTTCTGAAACTATGATTTTTGGATGGAAATGGGAGCTCCATTAGCACGGTTCCCATAGGTTATTTTTATTTAATTTTGAGTGTAGGATGCACTCATTGTCTCTATCCAATAATTTCTGAATTTCAAACATTTTCTCAGGTTTCACGTGACTAATGCCTCGAACCTCAAATAATTTTCTTGTTTTATTATTCAAGGACTATGACAAGTCTAAAAAGGCATTTGGGATGTGTCATTCTTCCTGATCTATTTAATATGTCAGCCATTACACCCCCCTGCAATGGCATGTTGTCAAGTAGGGCACTACATCTCCCTCCCCTTATAAGAGCATCGTCTTTGGTACGACACAATGCTGAAGATTGAATGGTAGGTAAGAAAGAAAATCAATAATGACACATGTCATTTAACAAAACAACTTATATGAACAGTGTGATCACATCGGAGCAGATTAATTTTGGCAATATCTTAAATTTTAATGTTCTGTGAAGATTGGCAGTTCTCTTTTACTTTATTACTTAGTCTTTTTCTTTACAGTATTCCTTATCTCAAGATCTTAATATTCATTGTTTAGAATTTTCAATTGTCTTATTTTCATGGGTGCCTAACATCAATTGGCCTCAAGATGTCCCCCACAACTTAACACAACACAAATGACCCACGAGACATCTTGTTAAATAATTTGATGACTGTATCACATCACCAAACCTTTAATTCCACCATGGAATGACAACAAGTAGTCTACAGAGAAAAAAATTTCAAACAATTATGTCATAGGAATAGATCCAACACGCATAAGTGACTAACAAATAGAATCATCACATTGATACATATACAACGGATATCACATGACCCAAAAACCATGACAGTACCTACATAGTTCCAAGATAGTATCCAATAGTATATATCAACCCAAGGGATCGTCAAGCCTCAAACATAACAATGTCTAACAAGACTCACAAGAGTACACATAACTCATAACACCAACTCCACACATCACAAAACATCATGAAAAAACTCTATATATCTCCAAAAACAACACAAAAAAACTCCATATACCTCCCAAAGCATCATCAAACAACTCCATATACCTCCCAAGAGAAATAATCATAGTGCCAAAACCAAGCCGGGTCACTCAATCATAGAGCCCCATCAATGAATATCAGGTAACTCAACCATAGAGCCCCATTAATAATATCAGGTCACTCAACCATAGAGCCCCATAAATAATATTGGGTCACTCAACCATAGAGATCCATCAAGAATATCAAGTCACTCAACCATAGAGCCCCATCTCCTTTCTCCATTTAATGAGGTCAGGTCACCCTATGACCCTAGGCACATAGAGCCCCGTCACCCCTAACCCAAGTGACATAATAACTTGTGGTTCAACAACCCACTAGTTATCTGTAACTCCTTGGGGCATACCCCCATACAACAAAGCGGGTCCATAGGTTCCACCACTCCATGGTGAATCCCATGACCCTATTCCAACACATTACAACATTAGAACCAGCATAAAAATCCATCTCAAATGCCAAGTGGAAAAAACCCCGAGCCTTGGGCAAGGCTATTAAACTTTTAAATATGAAAAGAAAATTTAAAAATAGGTAAAACAAATGGCTAAATAGCCATAGTTAGTGAAAAATCTGGATGTTAGTGCAGTAACCAAATAAAATGTCCAAAATATAAGAACACATCAATCAATAAAAAATGTTGGTTCTTACAAGAAAAGAGATAATGATAAATTTACAAATAAAATATGTATTGAGAAATAGAACATTACAATCACTATGTTGCCTCATATGGGCACCAAAGGGGTACTCGTCGAGTTGTTGGCACTCGAAATTCGAGCCTCAGCTTGTAAAAATATAAATATAACTAGAAATGAGTATATCAAATAATATAACTATCATCATATGTTCCTGAAACATCCCTCCATACTCCCACAAGGCTCAAAATAGTCAAAATCACATAGAATTGTTTATTGGACAACCCAATAGGAAAGAGAAGGGGACTCTAGTTTGCATAAGTTGAGCCTAAGGTGGTGTGCACCCATAATATACTAAGCAAGCTCGAAGTATACTAAACAGATAGAAGTGGGTTTTCAGTCTATATAAGACTCCACTTCCTCACTCGTACTTGGCTCAAGATTATGAAAATGTGGTCCACACCTCCTCTCTCCACACATACACTCTTGGCGGTTTCTTCCCTTAGGGTCATCTAGTGTAAGGTTCACAACATAACACATAACTACATCACTAACACAATGGTGATTCACGCACATTAACCATAGCATATTACGCATGATATATATACATGGTATAACAAAATCATTACTTTCATGGGTTATGATACATCACTTTTCCACATAATGCACCTAAGGTGCAAGTACTGCACAATAGGGGTCATACGATCACCATATGCCCCTAATTCATGACATGAACCATCAAATATTACATGAATTATACGTATGATGAAAAAAGTGACTAACATTACAACATACAGTCAATTAGAATACAACATGGTGACACATTCGATTCATCACAACACGATGAAAACATCACGATAAAAATCCAATTCACTATACACCAATTTTTTCATGTAACACATAAACACACCTTCATATCACATAATAACAAAACACTCCAACACTCCATAATCCATAATAACATTATTTTCACACACAACAAGGTGGCACATCACATGTGAATCTCCTCATTGATTCCATAAAAAGGAGAGTGAATACTCTCATCACAAGCACATCAACATGATAACAAACATGTACTGAGTGACATGCACCACATGTGCGTTCATAATATCATAGTTACAATGTTGGTCACATATAACATATATCATTACTCTTCCATCTCCACCACACCATGCAACATCACAACTCCAATCCATCCCAAAGGTTCGAGAGCATAAACCTCCGCTCTGATACCATATGTAATGCCCACATTTTCCATACCAAAATACCATAGTAAAATTATCAGAATAATTTTTTTTTGAATTTAATTGTATGCTACAAAACACCACATGGGATCCAAATAAAGAAACTCTACATCCTATAGGACACTTACATAAACATGAACCCACTCATACAATAGGATAACATAGGGTACACATCAATGTCTTACTCAAATGACATAAACCAGGACAATGACCCAATTATAGTAACAAACATAGGATAGGCATACTCCACGATGTGGCCTTTTTGATGGTTTACATATTCATTACATGTAGGTTTCCATTGTATGACCTTATATTTTTCAACATAATTAAACACATAAGGTTTAAAATTTCCTATTTATTCAAACTTCAATTACTTTACTTTGCAACGCATTAGTCTTTCACGGAGAATGTGCGGCTGGTTCCTTTCTCCAATTCCATTAGTTATCCATAGCTCGTTTATTAAATAAATTCATTTTAAACAAATATGATTCTCCTAATATTCAATTCTTATTATAAAGGTTTGTTTCTCAAAATTTTTTGGTTGACTATAATTGTATGAAGAACACATAACATGGGACCCTTTGTTCCTTTACAACTAGGTTGCATGTTTTTGTTTAACATTTCACCTATAGTGGTTCCTTTAGAATTTTCTCATTTCTCTTATGGAAATAACTTTATATATCTTGATTGTGATTAGGAATGTATATACACACATGCACCTTCTAATATTTGACTTAAGAATTTATTAGAAAGGTCAGTGTTTACTTGGTTTGGAAAAATTCTCTCATTATAAGGAGGAAAATTCACAAGAAGAAAAAAAAGGTTACTAGATCAATAGAAAACCTATCCCGAGTTCATTTCATAGCATTTTTTAATACTAACAATACATTATTTTAATCTTCAAGTTATTACAACCAACTATGTAGGTTAACTAATTAAGTTGTATCATTCTTGATTCACAATCTATTGCTCCAATTAGGAATTCATATTTTCACAATCATATTGCACATGGAAGGGTACATTACACCTATGTTCCCCTTATAGATATTTTTCCTTGAATCTAAATGACTAATTTCACATTTCAAACTACTTATGTTTCATCATCTTAAGGATTTTCTCTCATTAGCAATGGGTTAATTAGATGTTTTTCAACCATAAATTATACTTCCTGAGTGATCCTAGATTTAATGTATTCATATATTTTTCAAGGGTTCTACTAAACTTTACAAGTCCAACTAGAATGCAATCTCCTTAACTCACGAGACCTTGACTACAGCTAAATTTATCCCATTCTCAAGGCTACATTTCATTATTTTATTAACATCATTGTTTAACCACATTCATCCATACAAAGCATGTGATCATGCATCGTATTTGGTTTTCCAATTTATTGGGTTGTTGTATTATTCATGGAGTTCTACTTTATCACATTCATTTTATGATCACATTTGATATTTTAGTTGGTTTTGACATCACTCAATGGTGTACTTTTTTTTATAGTGATCATTCCTTAGTTTAATAGTATTTACCCTTTCACTAAGTGCATTTACACGGTTAATTTGGTCCTGTGTTAGCATCATTTTGGAACAAAATAAAATCCTATAAAACTTACATAACACTAAGGAATTTAATACTACAAGGAGTACAACCTTGCACAAGACAACTCATTTCATTTCTCTTAGACATGGAAAGTATAAGTTATATTGAAAGAGAGATATCCTAAACAATCTTATGCATTACAAAATCCTCCTAAGGACCTATTTAATTGTTGGGTAAATACACAAGTAATTCAAATGTAGTCTCCACTCACGTATTTTAAATCTCACAAGATCAATTAGGTACAACCACCAATTATCTTGCAAGGCTTTAGCCACCCACTAGGATACCAAAGGAAATTATGCACAATAGGGTTAAATTGATTCAGGATATCATCATACCTACAACACCTAGACATGATCACCTCACTCATCCTGATATGATAGGTTTCATAACATATAAGCACCACATCATAAAATATCAAGGAAATGGTCCTTAATAAGATGTCTTAGGTGTGAATCATGAAGATGATTAATGAGATCAGAGTATTTTATTAACATGATCAATGTTTCATACCGTGGAAAAAGAATCAAATGGGAGGAAGAATTATAATAGGCATTATATCTCGCTCTTTTATTTTCATTAGTTTTGATGAGAGGATATTATACCTAGCATTGTGGTTGTTAAGGAAATAAACCAATAATTAACATAGCAAAATATTATTTTGATATCTCTATAACATACGTAAAACATTGAGTACAATTTCACATCTAATTCGACACTATAAAATATAGTCACATTGGCATTCTCTTTTCAAAATATACAAAGAAAAATTCTTCGGAAAATAATACATATCATTATTCTATGGTAATACATGTATTGCAAGGGGAATATAACATTACAATGACAACTCATTAATTATAACATATCACATCCATAAAATTCCTCTTGTTTGGAGTACCTACAACCAAATTTGCGTTAGTCCTAGGACTAAGTATGGAAATCCCATACACTCAAGCATAATTTCTATGCATCTGTCATTTCAAACAATCGGAACAGATAATAGAGAGAGATAAAGATAGGAGAGAGACGAAGAAGAGTTAGGGGAGGAATGAAATATCGGATTCATTTTCTTTTCAAATCACCTCCACATCTTGCATCTAATTTTCATTTCATTTCAAATCATATACATTATGACCCATTTACATTTTCAAAACTGAACCAATATTTTCATAATTATCTCTAGATAGAGAAAGGGGAAGAGACAAAGTATGGATTTCATTTTCCTTTCTATTCATCATATCATAATCACATACATTATCAAATTTTCATTTTATTTCCAACCCCTGAAATTTATAACTCATTTACATTTAGAACCAGTCAAAATATTAGAGTTACTTCTAGAAAAGAAAATGGAAGAGAAAGAAACATCAAAATTTCCTAAAAATAAAATTCATACAATAATGTGATCTATTCATACTGTTATCAAAAATAATCCCATGTTCATTTTTTGATAACTTTCATTCCTTATGCTTCATGTCAATTTTCATGGAGTTATAGCACTTAAATTTTTTTTGGTATTACTTCATCAAATACTATTTTTCTTCCCCTTTCCAGAAAGGTAAAGAATTCCTCCTAACTCCTTGTACTTTTTGAGTTATGGCTCGGCTGAGTTTTTCAGGGAAAATTTTCCCAAAATAAGCAGGTGGGCCTAAGGGAGAATTTTTGCCAAAGAAATTTGGTGGATTGGTGGGAAAATGGAAGTAAAATTGGCACTTAACCATTTTTGGTTAAAAACTCAAGTTCAATTTCCACCCCATGGGCCCGCGAAGCAAAATTTTGGCTCATAGCCAATCAGAGAGTGACACGTCATCAAAAAGGATGGTGGAGGTCGGAAAGAAGTTAGGAATTTTTCCCTCTCTTTTTTCCAAAAATTTTAAGGGCGCGAATTTGGCCACATCCCCGCACCCAATCAAAACATGACACGTGTCCCAGGAGCTACGGACCGTGGAGAATTTTTGGGCATTTAGCCATTTTTTGGGAAAATTTCTAAGGTCAAATTTTGGCCAGAATGTCTACAAGAAAAAGAGGAGTTTAAGGCCCACATCCAATCAAAGGATGCCACGTGTCCAAGCAGAATGGCGGGTAGCAGAAGGAAGTTGAATTTTTTGGCTTTTTTGCCAAAATTTCTCAAAGGGAAAATTGGATGCAAATCCCTGGGGACCAATGAAAAGGTGCCATGTGTCCAGTCCATGTCAGCAGAGCTATAGCGGGGGTCCAAAAAATGTTAATTTTTTGCTCTTTTGGGAAAAAATTTGAAAGGAAGAAATAAACATGCGCCTCCATGATCCAATTAGGGGACACCACATGTCCAACTAGACTAGCGAGTAGCGGAAGAACTTCAAGTTTTTGGCCTTTTTGGTCAAAATTTTCTAAAGGAAACTTTGGGAACACATCCCTACCAACCAATCACAATGTGCCATGTGTCCACTCATTAGCAGAGAGTGGGGCACCAGGAGAATTTTGGAAATTTTTCCAAAATTGCAAAAAATTCAAAGGCAAGAAACGAGCCGCATTTCCCAGCAAATCAGGAAGTGCCATGTGTCCACATTAGTGGTGGAGGTTTAAACCTATGGAGGGCCTTGGGAAACTTTTCCCTTGCAAGCGCTAAGGAGAAAAATGTCATTTTGGACCCACAGTAAATCAGAAGGTGACACGTGTCCTGGGAGCTGCATGCCGCGGGGATTTTTTGAGAATTTTTCCAAAGTGCAAAAAAGAGCGAAAAAGCTAGGCTTCGGCCCGCCGACCCAATTTTTGACCTAAAATTTCTATGTTTCACCAAAACTTTTTCAGAAGGCATAACTTTCAATTCCAAGATCGGATTTAGATGAAATCAGATTTTTTAGAAAGATCTCAATTCCCCCTTTGCATTAAAAGCATAAAAACATCATGCCTTGTGGATTTCAATGGATAAAAATGCAAAAACATCTTTCACACTTTTAATGCATATCATATTTCTTTGAACGAATCAATTTTTTCTCAAGCTGCCATGGTTTTCTTCTCCAACACGCTAAAAATGAAGAATCTACTCAATTTTATCATGGAAAACCCTAGAATGTCTTCTCACACCTTGAATGTGAGATCAAATCACCTCAAACTCATCATTTTCACTCCATTTCCCATTTTTTCTTCTCCAGCACACAAGAAAAAAGGAAAAAATTGATTTAATGGTTTACAAGGTGATTTGACAGAGTTTAATGGTGGGTGGTTGAATCCAAGGATCATATTTGCTTATTCCTTCTGTTTTCTCTCTCCTACTTTGGTTATAAATGACAGAGATTCATTCTTTGTAATGGTTGGATGTTTTTGCTCTATACCTTCCTTATTCTCTATTTTATAATGAATTTGTGAAGTTTTCAAACCTTCCATAGATCTATAGATAAATTTTTTTTCCTTTCACCAATGTAATGCCTTGTATCAGCTCTGTGAAGTAATAAAATAAGCATGTGGGTGATTTCCAGCCCCTTTCTTACTTCCATTGCATTCATTTTTTATCATTTCATTTACAAAACTGGTTATTTGTGCATCTGAGTTGCATTATTTCTATGGTTTTTGTTTAACAATAGAGTGGGAGTTCATCATTCCTCGGTGCATCACCTCCCTTAGCTTATATTTCATTATTTCTGCATTTTCCTCTCCACCTTGGTCCCTTAGAAATATTTAAGATAGGATTTATGATAGATCCCCTGCAAGATGAAAGCATGCACATGAATAGAGGGATAGGAACCAGCCTTTAATCTGGAGATTCTTTTCCTTTTTTGCAAGTCCCACACTTTGGGAAAAGATTCAATGTTATGCAATCACACCAAATAAGCTTGCCTTAGAAAATCATATCCACAACTCATTTAAGGGTGTTGTGATTCTGCACTAATAGTTTTCACATGCTCGGTGGGACCTTAGAGGTCTTTATCTTCATTGCAACAAAGTTGATGTGTATTTTTTGCAAATTTCTTTCTTAAAAGAGCCTCAATTCACACATCTGGTGACTCCAAAAGGATAAGATCAACTGGTCTCAGTAGTCCATGCTTGAAGATTCATGAGAAGGATCCAAATAAGGTCAAGAACAAGAGAAGAAGGATTTTTTGTCTATCTCCACTTGTCCTTAGAAAGAAGAGAGAGAGGAAGAGGGATTCAGATATCTCCATCTCCACCAAATAGAACTCTATCAACTCCTCCACCTCGGAGACCTTTCATCCAATCAACAAGATTTATAAGACCAATCAGAATGGCACAACCAAATCCTTATGTTAACTTTACTAGAAACATCCCACTTGCTCTAGTTTCACAAAATCTAGTACCATTTGTAGCATTAAAGAGCATTCCATTTTTTACTGGACAAAATCAAACCACTCCTGGTGACCATGTCCAAGACATTGCAAATGTCTGCACAATTCATGAGATTGCTGAGATGGATATTACTATCAATTTGTTGGCTTATTCCTTTAAAGGAAAAGCCTTGCAGTGGTTCAGAAGTCTGAGAGAAGGTTCTATCACAAGTTGGGACAATCTATACATAGCCCTCCATGACCAATTTGGAGAAAAGGGGGATAACTTGTCCCTATTGAAGCATCTGACAACTATCAAGAGAGCCCCTAATGAGCAGAACTTGACTGACTTCAACTTCATATTTCAAAGAACTTGGGAAAGGGTCCCATTGGCAGTAAGACTAGTAGTATAAGGTGCTTTTCTTTACTTTCTCAAAGCTTTAAATTCTGATATTGCACTGTTGATTCAATCCATAGGAGGTGTAACCTTTCCTACAGCCTATAGTATCTCCATTAAGGCTGAGAATTATTTAATACAGATTGGTAAACTTGCATCTAGACCACCCATGCCTCTATATCTAGATTTAGGGATCCCAAGTACTAGCCAAGCACCTACTTTAGCTCTCATTCCCACTCGTAGAAATCAGAGTTCAAATGAAACCTCCAATTCATCTTCTAGTGCATCAAATGAGCTGCAATAGGTCATGAAACAATTACAAATTTTGGGTAATGACCTGGTTACACTTAAGAGGCAGCAAGCTCAAGGTTTTAGGTCTTCTTATCAGCCTCAAGCTCAACCCAATAGACCACTGTTTCAGTCTAATAGGCCACCTTTCCAAGCTGCAAATCAGAATCAAGTTAGGCCTTCTGCCAATAAACCTTTCCAACCCTATAATCCTAACACTGCATCTACATCAAGAGCCCTAGTGCCAGTACAAAACAACATGGCTCAAGAATATGATTGGTGTTTCCCATGCAATGAACCTTGCAACCAATCTATGTGCTTCAATGGTGCTTTGAACCAAGCTTTGATGGTGAAAACAACTGTTGTAGAGAGTAAATAAAGTCAAGAAATGGATCAACAACAAGGAACATCTCAACAAGGGGCATCTCCAAATGAGACCACACTTGTGAATTGTCAGGCTAAAGATTTTTGTGGGATGAATCAAATTCCTCCTCAAAATGTAGCAGATAACACAAGGTCAAAGAAGAGGAAATTTGGAGAGTTATAACACCAAACTCGAGTGATTCACAATCTTCCATCATTCCAAAAGGTGTTGGAAAGCAAAATGTAGCTCCAAATGTGCAAGGGAAGCCCAAGACAACTTCTAGGCCAACCCAAATGCCAACTGTTATTGCTCATGTGCAAGAAAAGAATGTGCAAGTCAAAGGATAGCAAAGACATGGTTCATCACCATTTAATATCATTGAACAAATGAAGAAGACCAATGTGAAATATCTATGTGGGAATCACTTTCCTTTCCAGGACAAAGGGATCTCTCGCAAGCTGCCATGAAGAATTGGTCAATCTTAAATTATCCACCTCATGTGCAAGAGAAAGTGCTCACCAATTCAACTCAGCCTAAAGGAAACCATGGAGGGAATCAAGGTAAGATTTTGAAGCCCCCACCCTTCTATGTGTCATTAATTGTTGGGAAATATTTGGTGCAGAATTACATGATAGATTCAGGGGCAAGTAGTTCAGTGATGCCAACGCAGATAGCTGATCAATTGGGCATAAAATATGAGCCAGTCCTCAAAGGAGTAATGCAACTAGATGGGATAGTAGTATCAACTATTACAATCATCAAATAACTAAGCCTTACCTTACATGTATTCCCAAATGTAACGGTTATACAAGATGTGTTTGTGATTGATCTTCCACCACTTTTTGTCATTTTTTTTCCATGATATTTCACAGCTAGAATTGGAGGCTACCTATATGTTGATTGGTCTCATATGTTGTTTAGAACAAGGTATGGGGTAAAATCAATAATCATATCTAAGCCTATTTCCAATTTCCATATTGAACCTCACACTTCAAGCCCAATCAACACAAATTGCTCAGCTTTTGACCAAGAAGACTATCCAAGAATACATGAAGCTAACACCAAGGTTAGAGGCATTCCAGATTTGACCCTAGATGAGTGGGAAAATAAGGTGCATGCTTTTGATCCATATAAGGAGATAGAAGAATCTAAGCTAGGTGTTTTATTGTCTACATGAAGAGAATCATCCTCTTCCTAGCATCACCAAGTTAGAACCAAAAGATGATAATGAGGTATGGAAACTTTTCTTTGATGGATCAAGAAGCAGAAAAGGTGTTGGAGGTGGTGTAATATTGGTTTCTCCATAAAAGGTTAAGTACTATTCAGCTTTCAGATTTCAGTTTGCGTGCTCTAACAACATTGTTGAATATGAAGCTTTAGTTCATGGACTTCATTGGACAAACAAGAAAGACATTAGAAATCTGCAGGTGTTTGGTGACAGTGAATTGATAGTAAATCAAGTTAAAGTGCAACATGCTACAAAGAATGATCTACTCAAGAGTTACAAGAATAGATTATGGGATCTAATGGAAGATTTCAAAGCTTTCAACATCAAGTCCATCCCTAGGAAAGAGAACCAAGCTGTTGATAGGCTTATAGCAGTTGGAGCAATGTTTGATGTGGTGGACAACATTAAAAGAGAAAAAACAAATCCAAACATCCATGTGATTGTGAGACCATCAATGCCAGATAATAATACAAGTTGGCAGGTGTTTGAAAGTGACCAACAGATCATCAATTTCTTGCAAGAAGAGGCTGAGTTCTCAGCCAAAATTAGGAAATGTTAGAGCAGTAGTATGGTGATCAAGTGGTGCAATTGAAGACAAATAAGTTTCCAAAAGGACTTGTGACTTTAGATTCTAGTTTCAATCCTAATGATCATCTTAGAAAGGAGAAAGCTAACATCTAAGTCAAAGGAGAAGATTTAGAGCCTATCCTCGCGGGAGAGAACAAAACACTTCAAATTGGCGAAGTGGCGACCGAGCAAGAAAGGTATGAGTTCACTCAACTTTTCCATGAGTTCCAAGATGTGTTTTCTTGGAGCTATGAATACTTGAGAGGTTTCAATTCCAAGCTAGCACAGCACACAATTGAAATGGATCTTTATGCTAAGCCCATCAGGAAAAATCAAAGGCTAGTCAACCCACACATTGAGCCTCTAATGAAGAAGGAATTGAACAAGTTAATAGAGGCAAGTATAATTTTTCCAATAAAGCATTCAAGCTGGGTTTCCAACTTGGTTCAATTCAGAAAGAAGAGTGGAGAAAACAGGCTTTGTGTAGACTTTAGAGACTTGAACAGAGCATCCCTTAAAGACCACCACCCACTTCCATCTATGGAGAAGATTTTGTAAGTTGTTGTTGGTTCTAAGAGGTTCTCATTTTTGAATGGTTATTCAGGGTAAAATCATATCATGGTGAAGGAAGATGATCATTTTAAAACAGTCTTCACCACCAAATGGGGAACCTATGCATATAAGAAAATGTCATTTGGATTGTCTAACGTTGGAGCCACTTTCCAAAGGGCAATGGATATGGTATTCAAGGGACTGATCAATAAAATAGTTCTGATTTACCTTGATGACATTACTATGTTTTCTAAAAATGCAGTAGACCGTCTATTTCATTTGAGACAAGTCTTTTAGAGGTGTAAGAGATTTGGGATATCCCTAAATCCCAAGAAATGTATATTCATGGCCCATGAAAACTTCTAGGCCACATTGTTTCCAAGAAAGGATTGGCAATTGACTGAGAGAGAGTTGAAGCAATCAAAGCTTTACCATTATCAAGCCATAAGAAATCTCTTCAAATATTCTTAGGGAGAATTAATTTTGTCAGAAGAATTGTACTAGACTTTGTTGCTCTTATTAAGCCAATAATGTTGATGTTGAAGAAGAATGTGGCATTCAAGTGGATAGCTGAAGGAAATGTGAGTTTTGAATAAATCAAGGAAGCTATCTCATGATCTTGAACCCTCATAAACCCATATTTCTCCAAACATTTCATGCTTTATGCCTTCACTAGAAATGATACAATCTCTGTAATTTTGGTGTATCAGAACAAGGAAAAAATAGAGCAGCCAATTGCTTTCTTTGGCCAAATCCTGGCAGATTATGAAACGAGGTATTCTTTCATTGAGAAGCACATCCTTGTAGTAATTAGAAGCTTGAAAAAAATTAAGCATTTGGTTTCAAACAATAAGATCCATTTTTTAGTCTCTCACGTGGGCATCAAAGACTTCCTTCTCAACAAGGATTTGAATGAAAGACGTGTTGGATGGATAACTCGTGTCATGGAGCATGACATTGAGATAAAGTTCACCAAGTTGGTCCATGGAAGGGGATTGTTTGAGTAATTAGCCTTGAACCAAGGAATTGAAGTAAGCAAAGGAGAGAATGTTGTTTTTGAGTAGAAGGACAAAGAAGAAGAAAATATTTTAATTTTGCAGACTGATCAAGAAGAAAATTTTGATATACCCACTCCTTGCTAGACTCATAGCATAATACAATTCTTTCAGACCGTCCTTTTCCCTCCAGAGCTGAGCAAGGTAAAAAGGAGGTATTATAGATTGTAGGCCATTCCTTTTGTGCTTATTAATGGTGTTTTATTCAAAAATCATATCAATGGAGTGTTGTTAAGATGCATTGATACGAATCAGATTGAGAAAGTGTTGCAAGAGTTCTATGATGGATCAGCTGGAGGTCATTTTGCCCCACATGTGACAACTCTAAAAATCATGAGGGTAGGTTATTATTGGCCTAAAGTATTCAGTGACTGCTATGCATGGATAAAGAAGCACAAAAAAATTTCATTCTTCACTGATAAAGAGAGATTAGCAGCCCTTCTATTGAATCCAATTTCAGTTTGCCAACCATTTATGCAATGGAGATTGGACTTTATTGGAGTCATCAATCCAAACTCCAACCAAGGGCACAAGTGGATTCTAACAGTAATGGATTACTTTACTAAGTGGACTGAGGCAGTAGCACTCAAGGAAGCTAATGAATTCAGCATTCTAGATTTCTATGAAGGGTTAATAACCAGATTTGGTATACCATCCACCATCATATCAGAAAATTGTTGGTCCGAAAATCTGTCGCCTGGACAGATCTATGGATAGACGAGCCAACAGTGTGCAGGGCTTAGCCCCTCTTTGAGTCAGCAAAGCGAAACTGGTTTATTTCTATTTCTACTAGCAGGAACCTATGCAAGTCTCACAGATTCTACCTTCAGGGGTTTGGGATCTCATCCCAGTAGAGTGTTACAGGCTGCGAAAAGAAAAGAATGAAAGAGGGAAAAGAGAAAGAACAGATCCGAAGGAAGAAAAGAAATGAATTCCAAAGCAGAAGGGTCAGAAGATTTATGTTTTTGGGTTGGTAGTAAACAGAGCCAATCCTACTTGCATAAATAAACAAAGCAATACTGATGAGCAAATGACAGAAAGGTAGATATGAATCCAACAGATTAAACACACACAGATCTAACGTAAGAAAGACCTAATGCATAACACAGCTATTGAGCACAAAGTCTTAATAATTGTATTACTGTTTTCTTCAGTTACAAGAAAGCTCAAAGTCTTTCTCTCCTCACTTCTATTTCTATCTAAAAAAATGTTCACCCTGAATACAACAAGTATTCCAGTATTTATAGAAGAAGAGGAGGAAAAAAAGACAAAATGGAGCCAACCACCTATTTACAAAGATATTTACAAAATATCTAAAAGTCATGTTGACTTTTGACAATTTTGATGGATGACATCATCCCATGATGCAACATGGATGATGTCATCATTTGTGTCAACAATACTTCAGATATTTCAACAAGAAAGTCGGAGAATAGAGAGAAGAAGAAGAAGAAGAAGAAGAAGAAGAAGAAGCAAGCAGTTACTCATCATCATCATCTTGCGGCCGAAAGGGGGTAGCCTGCTTCTGATACTGCTCAGGTGATGATATGATGGTACTGAGCTAAGCTCTTCTAAGAAACTTGTTACTCATCGGTGGATATTGATCCTGTGATGGCCACCGGGTTACCACCTTCTTGTTTTTCAAGTATACCTCATTCATCAGCTGCATGCATTGGTCTTCGTTGTCTTCCCAGGCCTTGATGCACTCCCCTTGGCTGACGGCCACAAATTGCCGGTGATGAGGGATACCGAGCATTATTTCAAAATGACGGGCAGTGAGGTTTATGACTACCTCACCCGTGCTGTTTTCGACACACCTTGTGTCCTTGTTGTAAGATTGTGCAATCACCATCATGAATTCATTGTTAACAGCACTGACGGGGATTCCTCCGGCGAAGTGCAGGGCACTGCCTATTAATTTGTCCATCCATGGACTTCTTGTAACCTTCTGAGTTCTAACCCAGAATTCATCGATGTCAATGTGACCCAATTCTGAGTCTCTGACATCCATACTACACTCAGCCTGTGAAGCTCAGAATTCGGGCATCCTGACCCTTTGATATTTGTACTTCATCTCTTCCTCTGTAAGCTTAGCCTTTCCTCTTGGTTTGATGGGTCTCTTGCTGGATGTAGACATATGTTCTTTCGAACTCAGCTGCTGATCTGCATGAAGAAGAAGCGAGACCCAATCCAAAAAGGTTGAATTAGCCATTTGATCTTCCATTGGAATGTTAGTAGAAGAAAGAGTTAGAGATTTTAAGGCTCAGGGCGCAGGGCGCATGAAAGATTGCAGCTTACAGGGCCAAAATAGATAAGGCGCACAGAAAAGGAGTGTTACAGAGGCTAAACAGGCGCCAAAGGCGCATGGCGAATGGATGTTGCATATTGCATTTTATAGAAGGGTGCATGAAAATTATATGTTACATTGAGATTTGATGCGCCCTTTGGCACATGGATATATTTTGTAACATTGACTTTTCGTGCGCCAAAGGGATATGGCGCAGTGCACGAAGGGTTTACACAACATGATGTTGTTGTAATCGGGGATGCGACCCGTGCCTCTATAGCTTCATACTTGTGCAAATATAACTTGTGTAACATAGAAGATGAGTGCGCCATAGGCGCATGGAAAAGGGATGCAACATAGACGGATGGTGCGCCAAAGGGGCGAATGAGTTCATGATGCAGTAGGCAGAAAGGGTGTGCCATTGGCGCGGGTTTAGCTTATGTAACAGGGCGGGTAGATGCGCCAAAGGGGTGCAAACTGTTCTTAGTGTAACAAGACGCGCCAGTGTGCCTAAGTGAAAAATAGAGCTTTCTCAACGGGGTTTCTAACTCTTTTTCTTTCTTTCCTTCATTTCCAAAACTGCTTGGGGAGACATAAGGTTTCAGACCAAAAAGAGGTTTTCAGACCAAGCTTTTTCAAAATAACACCCTCTACCAGTAGATCTGGAAAGAGGGGGGAATTGAGGAGGAAAAGAAGAAATAAGACAAGGCAGCACAGGGGGGAAAAAGCTCAACCTATTTCTATTTCAAAACCAACTGACAAGCTAAACACCAGACCAATAACGCATCAAGAACTGAAAACACAAAACGTAGAAGAGGGAGAACCTCTTACCTGATAAATAGAAAAAGTTTTGAGATCGAGTCCACAATACGTTGAAAATGACGGAGCAGAGGCTGACAAGCTCAGAAAAATCACGTGCTTCGCAAAAGTGAAAATGACATTTGGGCGCGCAAAACACATATATATAGAAAAACCAGCCATCAATGCGCCACCCACTTTTGAAAGGGCGCATGAAAACCACTGTCGACAGGAGAAAGCGTGCGCCCTTTGGCGCACGAAAATAATTGACAACAGGAGACAAAGCTTGCCTTTGGCGTGCCAAAAGCATTGTCGACATGAAGTTATGTGCGCCCTGTGGCGCACCAAAACTTTGTGTTGCAATGGGATTATGTGCGCCCTTTGGCGCACCAAAAAGTGGCGCAACAAAAGTTGTGTCAACAATAAGGCGCATGCGCCTTGGCGCACGCAAGAGAGGTTCAACATCCTTTGGTGCACCGAAAGATGTGTTGACATCGAAAACCATGCGCGAAAGGCTTTTAAGGGGGCGCACCAAAATTTAGTGTTGCAAAGCAATTTCATGTGCCCAGCCAAAAAAGGCTTAAAAAGACTAAGTTCGAAAACTAGATTTCCCGGGAAGGGACTTTACAACGTTTCGAACACGAGGGATCCCTATTAAGGGATCGAAATAAAATTTTCGGTATGGTTATCGGTAAAATTTCCCTTGTCAATTTTACGGGATAACAGCTGGCTCTTTCTGGGGACTATCCCTGAGCGAACTCGGGGGTAGAGAATCCCAGATCACTTGTGCCTATCCATTGGGTAACAGAGTCAAAAACAAGGGGGACCAGAGGGAGAACAAAAGAAACACACGACAAACCGAAAGCAAACACACGACGAAAGCAAACACACAACTTAAAGCAAATTATACAAAGAAGAGAGCAAGCTCTACTTCCTGAAGATCTTCAGATGCTGCCCGCTATAGGGAAGCGGGAGCTCAGCTCCATCCAGATACGAGAGATAGAAACTATTCTCTCCGTTGAGTTGCTTGATTTTGAAGGGCCCTCTCCATAGGGAATCAAACTTTCCGTGCATGCCCTTTGGCTCTCTTCGCTTGTCCCACAAGAGGACAAGGTCTCCTACTTGAAAAAACCTTTGCTTGGCTTTCTTATCGAAAATCCTCTTAACTTGATTCTGATGTTCAGTGATCCTGTCGACCACTCTTACTCTCTTTTCTTCAAGTTCTGCCAGATACATAATTCTCTTTTCTAGAGAATTCTGGAAAGTTTCATCTTCAATTGCTTGTGCCAAGCGCAGAGCAGGAAGTTCCGCAGAAATGGGCAGTTCGGCATCAGTGCCATATAACACTTGAAAAGGTGACATGCCGAGAGATCTCTTGGGAGTAATGCGGTCCGCCCACAAAGCGTCGTACAAAGACTTGTGCCACATCCGCTGATTTTCATCTACTAACTTCCGTATGATGGTCACCAAGTTCTTGTTACTGGATTCTGCCTGACCATTTCCCTGAGGGTAATAATATGAGGCATGAGCCAAAGTTATTCCATACTCATAACAAAAACTAATAACTTCTCGAGAGGAGAAGTTAGAAGCATTATCAGCAACGATTTTGTTTGGAACGCCGAACCTGACAATGATATTTTCTTTAATGAAACTACAAACCACCTCAGAACTGGCATGCTTGACAGGTATGGCTTCCACCCACTTGGTAAAGTAATCCGTTGCTGTAAGGACATAGCTATGCCTCGGCACTCGATTAAGGATTGAGTGCGCCAATAAAATCGATTCCCCATTGCCTGAATGGTTCATTGATAATGACCGGCCTTAGGGGAAGGGCAGCCAACTTGGGCTTGCCGAAGAATTGTTGATAGGGTTCACACTTTGCCACCCAGGTAGCCACATCTTGAAAGAGCGTCAGCCAATAGTACCTGGCTCAAATGATCTTGTGTGCTGTCACGGAAGAAGAAAAATGGCCTCCACAGGCTGAATTATGAAAAATTTCCAGCAGTTTTACTTGCTGGGGCTTGTCGACACATCGCAGGAAGACGCCGTCTATCCCACGTTTATATAAACCGTCATCCTAGATGACATATTTAGCTGCTCTGAGCTTTATAGTGCACTTCTCCTTTGCAGTTAGGTGCATTGGGCATTCGCCGTAGGTAAGGAAGAAAGCGATGTCGGAGTACCACTCATCACTAGTTGCAACAAATAGAACCAGCGGAAGAGAATCAGGTTCCTCTGGAGGGCTCTGCGCTTTGTTGGTACAATCCTCTTTTCCTTTAGGGCTTTCTGAATCTTTCGTTTTCAGCCATTAGCTAACACAGGCCCTTGCCCCTTACCAGCTTGGTTGGTTTAATATCCAGGTCATATTCTTGGACCTTTGCGATCCAATTCCCTCTCAAAATTCCTAACTCCTGCTGAGTTAGAATAGATTTCACCGCCGTGTCAGGGACCAGCACCACCGTATGCGAGTTTAGAATATAATACCTGAAATTCTTCACTGCTTTGACAACGGCAAAGGCGTGCTTTTCCAATTGAGTCATCTTCAACTCGTGAGGCTTAAGGGGAGAACTCATGAATGCAATCGGGGATTCAATGTCTTCTGAATTCTTTTGCATTAAGATTGCAGACACAGTGTGCTCAGATGCGTAGCTATACATGATGAAGTCTTTGGAGAAATCGGGACATACCAGGACTGGCGCATGAGCAACAGAAGCTTTTATTTCTTCAAATGACCTTTTTCCCTCTTCACTCCATCTGAAAGTTGGTGATCCCTTCATCATGTTCAATATGTGGCAAGTCTTTTCAGCAAAGTCAGGAACAAAACGTCTGAGAAAATTCACCTTTCCAAAGAAAGAATGAACACTAGTCTTGCTTGTAGGCAGAGTAAGGCTTTGAATAGCCTTAACTCTTTTGGCATCTATCTTTGTCCCTTCTTTGCTAACCACATGCCCTAGCAACTTCCCTTCCGTGACTCCAAAAACAGACTTTTTGGGATTTAGGGAAATTCCATGTTCTCGACATCTGGCCAATACTTGCTCCAAGTGATCACAGTGATCACTTCGTTGTTTAGAGAACACGGTCAGGTCATCTAAATAAACCACAATGACCTTCCCCATCATACCTTTGAACGCGAAGTCCATGGCCCGCTGAAAAGTGGCACCAGCATTAGTTAGGCCGAAAGGCATCCTGCTGTAGGCAAATGTACCCCAGGGAGTAGTGAATGCTGTTTTGAACTGATCCTCAGGCGAAACTTCAATCTGATTGTAACCTGAAAAACCGTCAAGCATGGACAGCATCTCTGATCCAGTTACTGCTTGCAGAACTTGATCCATTATCGGAAGAGGGTAGTTGTCTTTCAGCGAAGCTTGATTCAGATTTCGAAAGTCTACGCATATGCGTATCTCACCATTTTTCTTGCGCACTGGCACAATATTCGCTACCCAAGTACTGTGATGGATAGGGAAGATGATTCTTGCATCCAGCATCTTCTGAATTTCGGCCTGGATGGTACCCGAAATCTTAGGATTATAGTGCATCTGCTTCTGGCGGAAGGCTTTGGCATCATCTTTCAGCGGTATGTCATGCTGAACATCCTTTGGCTTAAAGGACTTTAAATCGGCATAGGACCATGCCAATACATCCATATATTTCTTCAGCAATTTGACGAATTTCCGCTTCTCTTCAGGCGTGCAGCATTTGCCAATGTTTACAAATTACGGATGTGCCTCTGAACCTATATTGACTGGTTCTGTCTCTGGGGATGAGTCGGGGTCATCTCGCTTCTTCTTTTTCACAAAACGGTCGTGCCTGTCAAACAGGCGCTCCAGAGAAACCAGGCCCTTTGGAATTTTATTTCCCTTGAGCTGACATATGCCGTCCTTCTCCTCTGATTCATGGTTTTGACCGTTGATTGATTCGCGGCATGTAGAAGTGGATCCTTCAAAATATAACTCGTCAAAATTTTCTGATTTTTCTAGAAAGGCAATGAGTTGATTATCGTCGTTGAATACTTGCCAATGCTGAGAGTTGTCTGGCACGCTTGGGTAGAAAACCACCTCAATGGTGTATTTGTTTGTTTTCAAACCTGGATGTGGGAGCATGAGAGATGCTGAAACGGCCAATGAATTGGCCATGTCATTTTGAGCTCTCGGAATTGCCCCTATGGAAAAGGCATCAAATTCTTCGATGCTGTCCCATACCGCGTTACGGTAATGCCTGAGCCTTTCATTTTTCACTTGGTAAATCCTTTTGACCTGATTTACAACTAGCTCCGCATCCCCTTGTACTCTTAGATTTTTAATTCCTCTTTCTTTTGCGGCTTGCATACCGAGTAACAGAGATTCATACTCAGCAGTATTGTTAGTGTTGAAAAACTGCAATTTGAAAGAAAGAGGAATTACCTCCTCTTCGGGAGATATCAGCACGAGCCCCAGCACCACATCCACTAGTCACGCACAGCTGCCATCAAACTGCAAGGTCCAGATCTCATTAAGATCTCTCTTCTTGAACGAGAACAGCCCACTGTTTTATCTGTTTTGGTAGATAAGAAGTAATTCCCCATCCCTGATGATTCAAAAAGGATTTGAGCTTTGGGGTCTTCAAAGCTGGTAACCAAGTATTTCTTTTGTGATTCTGGCTCTAATGTCTGCATCACACCTTTGACGGGAATTCTAGCTTTAGACCAGTTCATGTGAATTTCCCCACCAACTTCGTTGCAGAAACTTCTTCCTAGCAGATATCCCATAGGCTGCCGGAATGTCAACGACAAGGACTGTCATTCTTACTCATTTATCTGGGAAAGCCGCAAATGCGAATTGCGCGTCTTTGATTTGGCCAACCAACGGAACCTGCTTGGTTTCCAATGAATAACATCTGCCGAAGGGTTTGGTAAGAGTGAGGCCCAAAGCATGGGTGACTTTTGCCGGCATGACATTATCAGAAGCTCCGGAATCAATTATACAGTTGCTCAACTTATGGCCATTGATTAGGAGAGAGAGATAGAAAGGCTCTATCTTTACCTGATGCAGATGTTGAAGAAACATTTATGCGGGATTCAGGGGGGAGTGGAAAGGATCCCTTTTGGGGGAAACCTGCTTAGATGTAACAGCTTAACTCTGAATATATTTGGTCAATCTTACAAGCTGTTCGGGATTTGACTGAAGGTACTCAGCTTCAGACATTTGGATCTTGGTCTTTTTTGCGTGATCTATGATATCAAATGCGGCCAAGGGTTGCGCTGGTGAGGGAATGAGTCCCTCGCCTCGCGATGGTGGAACAGGGTTACTAATCTTAGACAGGAATATGAGGGGGCTGATTTGGAGGAGAGATGGGGGGAAAATATTTCTTTGTAAAAGATTTTCCAGGGAGTTGAGTAGGAAGAGGATTACCTCTTTTAGCAATGGTTGGAGGCGCGTTTGACACGGCCTTCTCCTGCTACACATGGGCAGCAACTTCTGCTTCTTTTCCTTGCGAGTGGGTAAAAACAACGTATGATTGTCCACTTGCATAGCCTTGAGTACCCTCCTCTTCATCAGATTCTTCATCATCAAATTCCATGTATCCAATAGTAGAGTCGCCAGTCGGTTCACCGAAATCTTGATCATCTTCGCCTTGAGACGAAGGTTCTTCATAATACTACTCTTCTTCTTCAATCTCGGCTAGAGCATTGACCGGAGGAGCTTCAAGCGCCAACCGTGGAGCAATTGTAGGTAGGCGTGGCCTTTGTGAAACATTATGGGGAACGAAACTCCTTCATGGAACATCCCGATATGAGGAACTAGGAGAGGCCTGGGCCAACTGCATTTTTTAGTGCAAGCAAGTCATTTGCCATCTTTTGGAATGCTGGATCAGACGAAGTAAGGTGGGCGAAGGTATCTGAAGATTTGGATCTTGGATGATTCCTTTTTCAACTCACCAGATATTATCAAATTGTCTTCTATCCGAATGGCAGCAGCCTGAGCGAGAGGTAGGGTAGCTACTCACTCTTGAAGGAGCAAGAAGCTAACTTTTGAGCTCATAGCATTTACGAAGAAACACTTCTGATTCTCCAGTGTTGGAAGCATGGCAACAGGGACACGGTTGATTAGTGCATTGAACCGGGTGACAAAATCGCGCATGGTCTCATTGGCCTCTTTCTTCAGGTGAGTGATTCGTGATAGTAATGCAAACACATCCTCTGAAGGCTTGTATCTGTCTTCGAAAGCCTCCCGCAAGGTGGCCCAACTGGTGATAGATCCGGCCGGCAAATGCTGAAACCATTCAGCCGCAGGCCCTTGTAGGGTTTCCAGAAAAAGACCGAACCGACACATCTTCGTGTGTCACATCCAAAATACTGCATGACATGATGAATGCAGATATGTGGGAATCCGTGCTTTGATTTCTGTTCCCATCGAATTTGGGAAAATTCTTTCGATTTCCGTGAGGGAGTGCGTGAACTGGATGTGGTAATGCAAGAGGACCCATAGCATTTCCCCATGGTACCGCCATTTGAACGGCAGGAAAGAGAACACGGGCGGGAAGTGTGGTCCCACTGAGCAGCAAGGCACTACAAAGGGACGTAGATGCACCTTGTAAAAGACTTTTTCTTCGTGGAGGTGAGACACTCCTGGATGACCGGCTAGCCGAGCTTAGCGCTGAAAAACGCGCCGGCGTTACGCTGAAATTGTGCCTTTGAAGCAGATCGAAAGTAGGATCAGCTTCTCCACGGGCTCTCCTGCTGTGCGTAAAAGGTTCACTCGCCAGTGTACCTTCCAGATCTGCGATATTATGGCGCAGATTCAAACTTTCTTTTTGGTTGTACTTGCTGATTTTCTGGTTTTTCTGACAAAAACCAGCAGCATGCACTATTCTAGATATTTAAAACTATCCTCTTCGACAAACCGATTGCGGTTAATGACAAGTAATAACGAGGATAAGATGGCAGGGAAGAATAGCAGGCTGATTTTCGGATCTGATTTTTACTTTTTCAGAGGGTTTAAAACTTTTTGGAAAACAGTCAAAAGTTCAGATCTACGGAAAAATATTGATTTTTATAAAAACTCAGCGAACTAAAGATTTGTAACTAGGCCCAGATCTATGGATCTCAGAAGAAAATTTTCAATTTGGGCACTTTTGCAAATTTTTGGGATTTTTGTCAAAAAGTTCAGATTTGCAAACAGGCAACAATTTTCTTATTTTTTCTGATTTTTCTATCTTACCACCATCATAGATCTGACAGATCTATTCGATCCCCAGTGGAGTCGCCAAAAACTGTTGGTCCGAAAATCTGTCGCCTGGACAGATCTATGGATAGACGAGCCAACAGTGTGCAGGGCTTAGCCCCTCTTTGAGTCAGCAAAGCGAAACTGGTTTATTGCTATTTCTACCAGCAGGAATCTATGCAAGTCTCACAGATTCTGCCTTCGGGGGTTTGGGATCTCATCCCAGTAGAGTATTTCAGGCTGCGAAAAGAAAGGAATGAAAGAGGGAAAAGAGAAAGAACAGATCCGAAGGAAGAAAAGAAATGAATTCCAAAGCAGAAGGGTCAGAAGATTTATGTTTTTGGGTTGGTAGTAAACAGAGCCAATCCTACTTGCATAAATAAACAAAGCAATACTGATGAGCAAATGACAGAAAAGTAGATATGAATCCAACAGATTAAACACACACAGATCTAACGTAAGAAAGACCTAATGCATAACACAGCTATTGAGCACAAAGTCTTAATAATTGTATTACTGTTTTCTTCTATTACAAGAAAGCTCAAAGTCTTTCTCTCCTCACTTCTATTTCTATCTAAAAAATGTTCACCTTTGAATACAACAAGTATTCCAGTATTTATAGAAGAAGAGGAGGAAAAGAAGACAAAATGGAGCCAACCACCTATTTACAAAGATATTTACAAAATATCTAAAAGTCATGTTGACTTTTGACAACTTGATGGATGACATCATCCCATGATGCAACATGGATGATGTCATCATTTGTGCCAACACATTTTAGACATTTCAATGAGAAAGTCGGAGAATAGATAGAAGAAGAAGAAGAAGAAGAAGAAGAAGAAGCAGCAGCTACTCGTCATCATCATCCTGCGGCCGAAAGGGGGTTGCTTGCTTCTGATGCTGCTCAGGTGATGATATGTGGAACTGAGCGCGGTATTCTAAAAACTTGTTAATCATCGGCCCAAATTGATCCTGTGATGGATCCTTCTGACGTGCCGATTACTTCACAAGTATACCGCTCATCTCATGAGCTTTTCCGGGCAGTGCATTGGTCTTTCGTCCGACTCGATGAGGAACCCGATGAAGTCCCTACAGGCCAGCAGGTTGTTGATAGATTCAACGTCAAACGTGACCTTGGCCCTGTTCCTTGTTGGCCAGAAATTTCCGGTGATGAGGGATCCGGATAGTTTCATCATGAATTCAAAATGTTAAGGGCAACCCTGAGTCATGGCGAGAACAATTTTGTCCATTTGATGCACCTGCACCCAGGGCTGTTTTCGACTTTACCTTGTCTATTGTTGTCCAGATTCCAGCTGCAATCACCATCCGATTCATTGTTAACAGACTGGACGGGGATTCTTGTTGCAGGGCCTTGGATGGCCTATTAGATTTTTCCATCCATGAACTTGACTTGCAAATCTTCTGAGTTCTAACCCAGAATTCATCCATGTCAATGTGACCCAATTCTGAGTCTCTGACATCCATACTACACTCAGCCTGTGATTCGGGCATCCTGACCCTTTGATATTCATTGTACTTCATCTCTTCCTCTGTTCTGCAAGGCTTAGCCTTTCCTCCTTGTAGCCTTTGGTTTGGTGGGTCTCTTGCTGGATGTAGACATATGTTCTTTTGAACTCAGCTACTGATCTGCATGAAGAAGAAGCGAGACCCAATCCAAAAAGGTTGAATTAGCCATTTGATCTTCCATTGGAATGCTAGCAGAAGAAAGAGTTAGAGATTTTAAGGCTCAGGGCGCAGGGCGCATGAAAGATGCAGTTAACAGGGCTAAATAGATAAGGCGCATAGAAAAGGAGTGTGGCAGAGGCTAAACAGGCGCCAAAGGCGCATGGCGCATGGATGTTGCATATTGCATTTTATAGAAGGGCACATGAAAATTGTATGTTACATTGAGATTTGATGCGCCCTTTGGCGCATGGATGGATCGTGTAACATTGAATTTTCGTGCGCCAAAGGGATATGGCACGGCGCACGAAGGGTTTACACAACATGATGTTGTTGTAATCGGGGATGCGCCTGCGCCTCTATAGCTTCATACTTGCGCAAATATAACTTGTGTAACATAGAAGTTGAGTGCGCCATAGGCGCATGGAAAAGGGATGCAACATAGACGGATGGTGCGCCAAAGAGGCGCATGGATGTATGATGCAGCAGGCAGAAAGGGCGCGCCATTGGCGCGGGTTTAGCTCATGTAACAGGGCGGGTAGATGCGCCAAAGGGGCGCAACTGTTCTTAGTGTAACAAGACGCGCCAGTGCGCCTAAGTGAAAAAAAGAGCTTTCTCAACGGGGTTTCTAACTCTTTTTCTTTCTTTCCTTCATTTCCAAGACTGCTTGGGGAGACATAAGGTTTCAGACCAAAAAGAGGTTTTCAGACCAAGCTTTTTCGAAATAACACCCTCTACCAGCAGATCTGGAAAGAGGGGGGAAGGGAGGAGGAAAAGAAGAAATAAGACAAGGCAACACAGGGGGGAAAAAGCTCAACCTATTTCTATTTCAAAACCAACTGACAAGCTAAACACCAGACCAATAACGCATCAAGAACCGAAAACACAAAACGTAGAAGAGGGAGAACCTCTTACCTGATAAATAGCAAAAGTTTTGAGAACGGGTCCACAATACGTTGAAAACGACGGAGCAGAGGCTGACAAGCTCAGAAAAATCACGTGCTTCGCAAAAGTGAAAATGACATTTGGGCGCGCAAAACACATATATATAGAAAAACCAGCCATCAATGCGCCAACCACTTTTGAAAGGGCGCACGAAAACCACTGTTGACAGGAGAAAGCGTGCGCCCTTTGGTGCACGAAATTTTTTGACAACAGGAGACAAAGCGTGCCTTTGGCGCACCAAAAGCATTGTCGACATGAAGTCATGTGCGCCCTTTGGCGCACCAAAACTTTGTGTTGCAATGGGATTATGTGCGCCCTGTGGCGCACCAAAAGGTGGCGCAACAAAAGTTGTGTCAACAATAAGGCGCATGCGCCTTAGCGCACGCAAGATAGGCTCAACATCCTTTGGCGCAACGAAAGATGTGTTAACATTGAAAACCATGCGCCAAAGGCTTTTAAGGGGGCGCACCAAAAGTTAGTGTTGCAAAGCAATTTCATGCGCCCAGCCAAAAAAGGCTTTTATTTTTTTTTAAAAAGACTAAGTTCGAAAACTAGATTTCCCGGGAAGGGACTTTACAACGTTTCGAACGCGAGGGATCCCTATCGAGGGATCGAAACAAAATTTTCGGTATGGTTATCGGTAAAATTTCCCTTGTCAATTTTACGGGATAACAAAAATGCTTTGGAATTCATAGGTTCTAAGATCAGTGAATGGTCTGTTAAGAATGGAATATATCTTAGGACTTCATAAAACTATTACCCTCAAAGTAATGGCCAAGCTGAGTCTACAAATAAGAATTTGCTAAGGATTATCAAAAGGACTCTTGATGAAAATCAGAAAACTTGGCATACTAAGCTCAAATCAGCTCTATGGGATAATAGAATAAGTCCCAAGAGATCCACATGTAACTCTCCATTCAAACTAGTTTATGGGAAAGAGGCAGTCTTTCCTATATCACTTGAGTTTCCAACATTGGAACTCATGAGACAACTGGAATTGTTAGATTTTGAGCCAATGGAGGTTAGATATGCTGAGTTGATGGAGTTGGAAGAAGTAAAATAGCATGCAGTTCAAGCATTAGAAAAGGACCAACCCTTAGTCAAGAAATGCTTTGACAAAAGGGAAATAGCAAGGACCTTCCAAGTTGGAGATTTAGTGTTGAAATGGGATGCAGACCGAGAAAAGCCATGAAGACATTCAAAGTTTGATTCTATTTGGAGTGGCCCTTACATGGTAACAAGTTTCAAAAGTAGCAATGCCTTCCAATTATCTACATTGGAAGGTGAATACCTTCATATTCTAGTGAATGGGATCTACCTCAAACATTTATATTGAAGAGGAAAGGTTTCACCCTTATACATACTAGTTTAGATTTTCAATTTGTCTAAGTGCTTGTACACATTGTTTTGTTGTAGTTTAGATTGTTTTCCTCCTAAGTGTTTTGCACATCTCTGCATATTCCACTTGGAATATGTATGATTTCTAATTTTGCACATAGTGTTTTTGGATTTGTGTTGCCTCTTGCAGTGCTTTTCCCTTAGCATTTGATCAGAATCAATGTCATTTTAAGTGGGTTTTGATGAGGGTCATCAATCCTCGCCATTAATAATGTCAATCCAGGGCTGGTTTCTGATGGTTGTATGCATTAAGAGAAGAAGATATTGGAAAGAAACTCATTTAAACACAAACCAAACTTGCATAAAATAAATCACACTTACGAAAATTGAAAGGCACACTTGCAGAAATAAAATTTACATGAAAGAAACACACTTGCATAAAGGAAATTTCTGAATTGAAAATAACTGAAAGATAAAAAGACACCTGTAGGTTCACAAAAGAAATTACATAACACAAAAATAGAAATTTACAACAAAAGGAAAATTACAGAAATAAAGAAATAAACACAAATTATTACAAAATAAAAAAAATATATATAGATCCATCTTCCTTAGAATGAGTGGCCATCTCATTACTTGGAAGAGGATTTAAACCATGCCTTGAGATCTTAACTCAAAACTGCAAAATATTAGAGAGAAAAGAACAGATTTATTTCTTGGTGGTAAAAAAATTACATATATGAGTGTAGAAGGTTGCATTTATAATTTATGCATCTAACCAACTCTTTATTTTGTGAGATACAATCTGATTTTATTTTTATTATAATCCTAACAACTAATATCTCCATCTCCACCAAATATGGAGAGAGATATTATTGGAGTCAAAGTCTTATCTCAGTTATTTTAGGAAAATTTGCTCCCAAATCTTCTCCTTGCTTTTCGGTAACAAGAATCACAATGATTTTATTTCTCTTACATTATTGGAAGGAGAATTTTCCTTAAAATATGATTTTGACCAACTACTTTCTCGGACTTTCCATTTGAATTTGTTGTTTTTTATTTTGGAACTTTTGACACTTGTCTGATACACTTTTTCTCGTAATGCATCTCACTAAAACTTATATCTGTCTTCATTGGTAAAACCTGTAGCAAATCTGAATGATTTTTTTGTTAAAAAAATTTCTACAAATAAAAACCTCTCTCAGATTTTTCATTTGAATTTTCTATTTTTGTTTATGAACCTTTTAGTGCTCATCTAATACAATTTTCCTCGGACTATAGTTCACTGAAAGTTATATCTCTATTTATTGGTAATACATGTAGAAAATATGAATGAGGTTTTTGTTAAACACATTTCTATGAACAAAAACCTCTCTCATATTTTCCATTTGAATTTTCTGTTTCTTTTTATGGAACTTTTAGTGTTTGTTTGATACACTTTTCCTCGGACTGCAGATCACTAAAAGTTAGATCTATCTTTATTGGTAATACCTGTAGAAAATCTAAATGAAGTTTTTTTAACCACATTTCTATGAAAAAAATCTCTCTCATATCTTCCATTGGATTCTCTAATCTTTCAAAATTCCTCAAAAACTGTCAAAATTTGCAAGTTCCGGAACTAACTCTGCGAGTTCCAGAACTAACTTAAAATAGTTATAACTTTTGCATACGATCTTGGATTGAGATGATTTTTTTTTTATCATGCATAGTTTTTTGAGAGGAATCTGAATATGAAATCAGATTTGAATTTATATGTATTTTTCATGATCAGTTCCATTTTTCCTAATGCTTTCATTATCTTTCCTTTATGGCCTACACACACAAGACTTTGCATCTTTTCCAAATAATCAATAGGATTAGTCAAAAAAATAAATAACAAAAGATTTTCTAAAGAATGAACAAGATATATATCCTCTATTCTATCTTCAGCAAACTATTAGTTTGTAGATTACATTTAAATCCACTTTCAAAGGTAACTTGGAAGGACAAAATAATGGTAAATTATGGCCAATTTATGGCCTCATCAATGCCCCACACTTAATCTTATGCATTTCCTCATGCATTACATTATTATCTCCTCTTCTTAGATTCTTCTCCATATGGAGGACATGTTCTTGTGGATCTCCTTCTACTGCTTTTGATTTATTTATTTTTCACAACAGGGTCTTGTGTGGATCTCCTTCTGCTGCTTTTGATTTATTTTCTTTCACAACAGGTTCTCTTGTGGATCTCTTCTAATACTTTTGATTTCTTTTCTTTCACAACAGGTTCTTGTGTGGATTCCTTCTGCTTCTTTTTATTTTATTTTCTTTCACAACAGGTTTTTGTGTGGATCTCCTTCTGCTACTTTTGATTTCTTTTCTTTCATAGCAGGTTCGTGTGTAGATCTCCTTCTGTTGTTTTGATTTCTTTTCTTTCACACCAAGTTCTTGTGTGGATCTTTTTCTGTTGTGTCTCATATAAAAATGCATAGCTCATATTTCTCATTCTCTCCCACACTTAAACTCATGCATGTTGTTTGTTTACGGTTGCCCATAAATTAGACTCCAAAAGTTTGATTACAAAGAGGTGCACATATTTTTCATATAAGTAGGGGAGATATGAATTTTATCTTGCCTTCTTTGGAAATATTTAAAAGTGGATCTAGATGCAATAAAAAAACTTACAAGAAAACTTAAAAATAAAATAGTAGAACAAAATAACTTGATCATACCTCTAGTTGTCTTTGTCATCCTATTGTCAACATGGTCCAATTGTGACGAGAAGAAAACCACCAGGTAACAGTTGATTGCCTTAAAGAATAGTCATCTATTGTTTTCTTGCCTTTGATTGGCCAGTAAGCTGGTTTTCTAATCAAAGATTTTATTTTATTTTTAAAAAAAAAAATTGCCTTTGATTGGCCAGCAAATTGGTTTCCAATCAAAGTTTTTTTTTCATTTTTTACTGAAATGATAGCTTCAGAAGGATTAGAGAAAAATTTGATCCATCATCAGACTATATTCATCAAAGTACATCTTGTGTAAAATAGGAAACAATATCTGAGATCTCATAAAAACCTCTTTGCATACTTGGTAACTCCAAGAAGATTTCTAAAAATTGTGTAGACCATTTCTAGGTCTTCAAAGCCCAACTCGAATTGTGCATTATTAGAATCGCCATAGTAATCTTCAAATCCCAAACTAGTGATCTCAGGAGATGGAGAGTTGTTAAAAGAGATAGTGGAGGTATCTGTGGGTCCCTCCAAAATTTGCATGCCCCTTGGTTGATACTGTTGGTGCTCCAAAATCTACATGCTGGTATCAAGAACAACTCTGGAAATTTCAATAGATCTAGTCCTCAAATGTTAGTACGCAAAAATTTCTTGCCTTGATATTAACAATAATTGCTTCTTAACTTTATATAAGCATATACAAAAATGAAGAAATTGAACGACATGAAAACAAATTTTCCTAATGGATCTGGTTCAGGGATTGAATTTTATTTATGAGATGAAAAACTAATTTGAATGGGTGGATTTATCATGAGTGGGATTTTTGATCTAACGAAATCCCTAAATATGGATGGAGTTAATTAGAAATGCTACCACTTCATTATTACAAACTGGATAAGCCAGTTTTTTACTAAAGTTATGTGCAATAAGATCATTGATCTTTTAGTTGATACAAGGGGAAATGGTGGTGGTTATCAAGAATGGAATATGATATTTCATCAACTGGATCTACTTCTAAATTCAATATCATATTCTACCATTTCCAGATCTGAATTCTTTGTTCATACCATTATACCTTCTTGATCAAACATCACAGTCATTTTCTTATACACAGAGTTAGTTTGTGGGGAGATAAATATTTATAATCCAATCTTCCTAATTACAGAAATGAAATTTTAATCTACTTGCAGGAAATAAAATTCTAAAGAAACTACTTACCAAATACCTCCTATCACATAATTTGCTAAAAGGTATTCTATTGTCACTAGAATATTCTTTTAGAGAACTTTAAATCTCCTAATAACACCGTGTCCCCGGCAACAGCGCCAAAATGATGCGGTTCGTCAATCCTCACCATTAATAATGTCAATCCAGGGCTGGTGTCTGATGGCTGTATACTTTAAGAGAAGAAGATCTTAGAAAAAAACTCATTTAAACACAAATCAAACTTGCATAAAATAAATCACACTTGCGGAAATTGAAAGACACACTTGCAGAAATAAAATTTGCATGAAAGAAACACACTTGCATAAATTTAAACACACTTACATAAAGGAAATTACTGAAATGAAAATAACTGAAAGATAAAAAGACACCTCCAGGTTCACAAAAGAAATTACATAACACAAAAATAGAAATTTACAAAAAAAGGAAAATTGTAGAAATAAAGAAATAAACACAAATTATTACAAAATAAAACAAAAATATACAGATCCATCTTCCTTAGAATGAGTGGCCATCTCATTCCTTGGAAGAGGATTTAAACCATGCCTTGAGATCTTAACTCAAAACTGCAGAATATTAGAGAGAAAAGAACAGATTTATTTCTTGGTGGTAAAGAAAATTACATATATGAGTGTGGAAGGTTACATTTATAATTTATGCGTCCAACCAACTCCTTGTTTTGTGAGATACAATCTTATCTTATCTTTATTCTAATCCTAACAACTAAGATCTCCATCTCCACCAAATATAGAGAGAGGGAGATATTATTGGAGTCAAAGTCTTATCTCACTTATCTTAGAAAGATTTGCTCCCAAATCTTCTCCTTGCTTTTTGGTAACAATAATCACAATGATTTTATTTCTCCTACATTATTGGAAAGAGGATTTTCCTTAAAATATGATTTTGACCAACTACCTTTCTCGGACTTTCCATTTGAATTTGCTATTTTTTATTTTAGAACTTTTGACGCTTGTCTGATACACTTTTTCTTGTAATGCAGCTCACTAAAACTTATATCTATATTCATTGGTAAAACATGTAGCAAATCTAAATGAGTTTTTTGTTAAACACATTGTTATGAACAAAACCTCTCTCAAATTTTCCATTTGAATTTTTTGTTTCTGTTTATGGTCCTTTCAGTGTTCATCTAACACACTTTTTCTCAGACTGCAGCTCATTGAAAGTTATTTCTCTCTTTATCGTTAATACCTGTAGAAAATATGAATGAGTTTTTTGTTAAACACATTTCTATGAACAAAAACCTCTCTCATATTTTCCATTTGAATTTTCTTTTTTTTATGGAACGTTTAGTGTTTCCCTGATACACTTTTCCTCAGACTGCAGATCACTAAAAGTTAGATCTGTCTTTATTGATAATACCTGTAGCAAATATGAATGAGGTTTTTGTTAACCACATTTCTATGAAAAAAACCTCTCTCATATTTTCCATTGGATTCTCTGATTTTTAACAATTCCTTAAAAACTGTCATAAATTGCGAGTTCCAGAACTAACTCTATGAATTCCGAAACTAACTTAAAACAACTATAACTTTTGCATACGATCTTGGATTGAGATGATTTTGTTTTATCATGCATAGTTTTTGGAGAGGAATCTGAATATGAAATCAGATTTGAATTTATATGTATTTTTCATGATCAGTTCCATTTTTCCTAATGCTTTCATTATCTTTTCTTTATGGCCTACACACACAAGACTTTGCATCTTTTCCAAATAATCCATAGGATTAGTCAAAAAAATAAATAACAAAAGATTTTCTAAAGAATGAACAAGATATATATCCTCTATTCTATCTTCAGCAAACTATTAGTTTGTAGATTACATTTAAATCCACTTTCAAAGGTAACTTGGAAGGACAAAATAATGGTAAATTATGGCTAATTTATGGCCTCATCAGGTTTCCAAGTGGTTAAGGAAAAAAAATTCAAATTCAGATCAGTTGCAGGCTATAATCATGACTTCATGCCCAATGGATACTTCAAGGCAGCTAATCAATTCATCTAACAGGCAGATGACCCCTCTGAGCCACCAAAATTGTTATAAAAAATAAGCCCATGCTCATTTTTTGATAACTTGTCTTCCTTATGCTTCATCTCAAATTTCATGGAGTTATGGTACTCAAAATTTTCTGGGTATTGCTTCATCAGATAGGGATTTTCTTTCCCTTTCCAGAAAGGTAAAGAAGTCCTAACTCCTTATACTTTTGATTTATGGCTCAGCAAAGTTTTCAAGGAAAATTTTCACAAAATAAGTAGGCGGGCCTAAGGGAGAATTTTTTCCAAAGAAATTTGGCGGATTGGCAAGAAAATGGAGGCAAAATTGGAACTTAACCATTTTTGGTTTAAAACTCAAGTTCAATTTCCACCCCGCGGGCCTGCGAAGGAAAATTTTGGCTCCCAGCCAATTAGAGAGTGACTCGTCATCAAAAAGGGTGGCAGAGGTCGGAAAGAAGTTAGGAATTTTGCCATTTCTTTTTTCCAAAAATTTTAAGGGCATGAATTCGGCCACATCCCCGCACCCAATCAAAACGTGACACGTGTCCCAAGAGTTGTGGACCGCCGAGAAGTTTTGGCCACTTAGCCATTTTTTGGGAAAATTTCTAAGGTCAAATTTTGGCTGGAATGTCCGCAAGAAAAAGAGGAGTTTAAGGCCCACATCCAATCAGAGGATGCCACGTGTCCAAGCGGAACGGCAGGCGGCGAAAGAAAGTTGAATTTTTTGGATTTTTTGCCAAAATTTCTCAAAGAGAAAATTGGATGCAAATCTCTGTGAACCAATGAAAAGGTGCCACATGTCTAGTCCACGGCACTAGTGCTGCGGCGGGGGTCCAAAAAATGTTAATTTTTTTTCTCTTTTGGGTAAAAAGTTGAAAGGAAGAAATAAACCCACGCCTCTATGAGCCAATCAGGGGACGCAACGTGTCCAAGTGGATCGGCGGGCGGTAGAAGAACTTCAAGTTTTTGGCCTTTTTGGTCAAAATTTTCTAAAGGAAAATTTGGGAATGCATCCCTGCCAACCAATCACAATGTGCCACATGTCCACTCATCGGCTGAGAGCGGGGTGCTGGGAGAATTTTGGAAATTTTTCCAAAATTGTAAAAAATTCAAAGGCAAGAAACGAGTCGCATTTCCCAGCAAATCAGGAAGCGCCACGTGTCCACATCAGCGATGGAGGTTTAAACCCGCGGAGGGCCTTGGGAAAATTTTCCCTTGCGAGGGCGAAGGAGCAAAATGTCATTTTGGACCCGCAGCGAATCAGAAGGTGACACGTGTCTTGGGAGCTGCGGGCCGCGGGGATTTTTTGAGAATTTTTCCAAAGTGTAAAAACGAGGGAAAAAGCCAGGTTTTGGCCCACTGACCCGATTTTTGACCTAAAATTGCTTTGTTTTGCAAAAAATTTTACAGAAGGCATAACTTTCGATTCCAAAATCAGATTTGGATGAAATCAGATTTTTTGGAAAGATCTCAATTCCCCCTTTGCATTGAAAGCATAAAAACATCATGTCTTGTGGATTTTGATGGAGATAAATGCAAAAACGTCTTTCACACTTCTAATGCATATCAGATTGCTTTGAATGAATCAATTTTTGTTCGATCCGCCATGGATTTCTTCTCTAACATGCTAAAAATGAAGAATCCGCTCAATTTGATCATGGAAAACCCTAGAATTTCTTCTCACACCTTGAATGTGAGATCAAATCACCTCGAAGACATCGTTTTCACCCCATTTCCCATTTTTTCTTCTCTAGCACATAGGCAAAAAGGAAAAAATTGATTTAATGGTTTGCAGGCTGATTTGATAGAGTTTAATGGTGGGTGGTTGAATCCAAGGATCAGATTTGCTTGTTTCTTCTATTTTCTCTCTCTTGCTTTGGTTATAAATGACAGAGCTTCATTCTTTGTAATGGTTGGATGTTTTTTCTCTATACCTTCCTTATTCTCTGTTTTACAGTGAATTTGTGAAGTTTTCAAACCTTCCATAGATCTGTAGATGCAAATTTTTGCCTTTGGCCATTGTAATGCCTTGTATCGGCTCTATGAAGCAATAAAATAAGCTTGTGGGTGATTTCCAGCCCCTTTCTTACTTCCATTGCATTCATTTTTTATCTTTTCATTTACAAAACTGGTTATTTGTGCATCTGAGTTGCATTATTTCTATGGTTTTTGTTTAACAATAGAGTGGGAGTTCATCATTCCTTGGTACATCACCTCCCTTAGCTTAGATTTCATTATTTATGCATTTTCTTCTCCACCTTGGTCCCTTGGAAAGATTTAAGATAGGATTTAGGATAGATCCCCTACAAGATGAAAGTATGCACTTGAACAGAAGGATATGAACCATCCTTTAATCTGGAGATTCTTTTCCATTTTTGCAAGTACCACACTTGGGGAAAAGATTCAATGTTATGCAATCACACCAAATGAGCTTGCCTTAGAAAAGTAGATCCACAACTCATTTGGGGGTGTTGTGATTATGCACTAACACATACTCTATAAAGTGTGTAAACGATATGTACAAGGTTCCACGGTTAGTTAGGAGTCAACAAAACCCTTAGAAGGTGTGTCTCAGTAAAGTTGTAATTTTGGTGCAAAAGGGATGAAACATCTAAAGTGCTCACAAATTAGGCCTTGAAAACACTCGTTTTAAGTTCGGAAACAAAGTTTGATGATTCCTGTGTACTCTCACATATACATAGAATTCATAGTGTTTGACGGGATTTTATTACAAAGAGCAGAGCTCAAGTTATAAGGGCAACTCCGAGGTGAGTTATCCTACTTGTGACAACAACTCTTGTCATTCAATGACCAATGAGCCTCAAAACCCACTCGCAAAACTAGTCTTCGAAGGTATTTTATAAGAAATGTAGATGGATTATGATTCTCTTACTGGCGGTCTAGGGATAAGTGGAAGTTGTTTTCATTTTCGCTCGAACTAAACGGTAACCGGCCGAAACCGATCCCGTTTTACTAAAAAGAGCACGTCACTACAAGTGACTGATAAGCTAAACGGGCTTATAAATTCAACGTAAAAGGGTGTTAATTAAGTTCAAATAACTTGGTTAAGTTTCCACATACTGTCTCATGTTACCAAGTGTCATGCATGGAGTTTCAGGTTTGCAGTATATTTTGGTGTGGCGCTCCATGCACATAAATTTCGGGATCATAATTTTTTAATGTTCAACAGTTCCAAATGAAAAAAAAGAGTTTTATCATTGGCTGGAGTTACATTTCCTAATAATTAACAAATAATTGACAAATGCAAGAAATTATGAAAGCGGAATTTAGTGCAAGTGAAAAGGGAAAGTCCATACCGTTTGACTCTTGATGGAGGTATCTGCCTGGGTATTTTTTTTTGTTTTCATAGACTTTGACCAGAGAATCACATTTGGTTAAAAGTTTCTAATGCCTTTTTCCACAAATCCATTTTTCGCATATCCAGTAAGCATGACATTCAATGAATCCATTTTTTTTGTTCTTCATTCCCATGCATACTGTCAAAGAGTCCACGTTCCTTCTTTATACTGCCACTTCAAATGGAACAAAAAATGGTCCTTAGACCCAGGTTTTCCTCCCAAGTATCTTTACAAAAATAGTATGTATGCCTTGTGCTTGCGTACATGTCTTTTCAAGGCACACAAGTCTGCGAAATGTGAAAATAATCTACCATTCAAAGCTTTCATTTACATGGCTGATATCATCTTTCCCCAAGGGTGGGATGACTGGAAATATCCTACCAGAAAAAAGTGAGTTATCTTTTCCCAGAAACACATTATTGACTTATGATTATTTATTATAGCATTAATCTTTGATTTTCCTTCTTTTTATTTGGGTAGGAGTGTATATTTTGCTCAGTATAAAAGCTATGGACCGTGCTCAAATATATCAGGGATGGTTCCAGGGTCGATTGAACTTAATGATACCGAAGCTGCACCCTATTTAAGCAGGAGTTTTGTGAATGGGGATGTGTGGATCAAAACATGTCTGGCCACCTGAAAAGAGCCTTTTCACTGATTCCCAACACCGGAAGTTAAAAGTCGTTAGACACTTTCGAAGCCTTTCAATGAAAAAACCTCTGCATATATTGGCATCATTGCAATCCATGAGACACATTTCTTTCAGGAATTTTTTCAAATAGTCGATGTGCCTTTCCTATTCATCCACACTATGCAAAAGAAACTAAAAATAAATAAAGAAACCGACTGTAAAATGCCTGCACACATTGTAACCCACGAGAACACAAGGTTGGGGCATTCTGTCAAACAGTTCACATCCAATGTGCATGCTCCCACATTTTTGCGTCCATGTAATCCAAAGCACTTCTAATTACAACATCTGACCAAAAAACCAGCTTTTTATTATGTTGAGGATGGAAAACCCAGAGGGTCTCACGCAGAGGGAGAGTGAAACAGACAAATATTAAAGAGACATATGTGGGATAGTAGGATATAAGGGCACTTCTCTGCCTTAGTCAATGCAACAACAACTCAAAATAAAAGATAAGGAGCAGGAAAAAACGATCAGGTAGCTGACATCTTCCTGAAACTATGATTTTTAGACGGCAATGAGAGCTCCATTAGCACGGTTCCCGTAGGTTCTGTTTATTTAATTTTGAGTGTAGGATGCACTCACTGTATTTATCCAATCACTAGTAAATTTCAAACATTTTCTCAGGTTTCACGTGACTAATGCCTCGAACCTCAAATAATCTGCTTGTTTTACTATTCAGGGACTATAAAATGTCTAAAAAGATGTTTAGGATGTGCCATTCTTCCTGATCTATTTAATATGCCAGCCAGTACACCCCCCTGCAATGGGGTGCTGTCAGGTAGGGCACTACAAAAAAGTAAATTAAAAAATCCACAGTATGTTGTACTTACTGATGGAGGCGCTCACGACGAGTTCCTGTGGCGGTGGATACTTGTTCCAGCTTTGATTTGCAATGGCTTCACGTTCTAATACCTGTTTGCTATTTTCTGCGGGGAGGGGAACTCAAAACACGTTGCACCGCACCCAACACAGTGTTGATTCCCATGCATAATGCAATTTTTTTAAAAATTGTGACGTGAACAGCAGGCGCCACGTTGGAGAACGCAGCACACCGCTTCATGATGCCAGCACACCCGTTCATGATACGTTGTGAGTTCCACGCCGACATGGAAAGGAAGCTGGCGGAAATGCCGTTTGTTGACTCGGTTTGGTCCACGCGTCGGGGGTGGGGCCGTAAATAGCCACGTCGTTTTTTGCGTGCTCTTTACCGTCAACCGTTGAATAGAATGAAATAACAAAAGGTATTATTATATTTATCCTTGTTTTTTCATTGTGTTATTATCTTTGTGAAAAAGTCATCACTGGTATTATCTCGGTCCAAAAGTCATCACTAGTATTAGAGAAGGGTATTTGACCATACTAGTTTAATTTTGGTTTGAGGGGCTTCCGTACTATTTCAAAAAGTATTATTATGTTTATTCTTGTGTTTTAATTGTGTTATTATCTTTGTGCAAAAGTCATCACTTGTATCATCTCGATCCAAAAGTCATCAATGGAATTAGAGGGTATTTGATCATGTTAGTCTAATTTTGGTTTGAGGAGCATCCGTACTCCTGTATTACCTCAGTGATTGGTAGTTTACTAAATACAAACCATTTTTTAAATCTATTTGCTTATCAATTTTTAATGTATTTTAGAGTTATGAATATTCATGTTATTTTTTTGTGCAACAAATTTTGAAGTGAAATTCACATCCTCCCCTGTGTGTATCATGTTGAAGTTAAATTCAAGTCCTATATGTCAAATCAACTAGCTTGGGTTTGACAAATCTGCATATAATTTCTTAAGCACACCAATCTTAGAAATCATCAAAAAACGGATAAGGCTATGAGCCTAGATGTCATCTTGCATTTCTGACATCCTCTCAAATCTATAGGTTCTGACATCCTCTTCCTTAGAAGTGGATCAAAGCTCCATTATTCTCTCTTTCTAGGAGCTTCACACGGCTATGGATTTTGCGTTTAGTTCCATCTCCACAATTTACGGCCGTTTGAAAGTGGTTGTCTTCCATTCATGCTTCTAAAAGTGTCATCTTCTACCTATGTGTGTATAATGCATTCATTCACTCTTGAGTCCCTCGAATCAGCCAACCACTATGTGTGATATGAATTCTTCCATCCACATGCATTGGTAAAGACACATGAATACTTGTACAATGTGTTCAATTGTAATGTGTAAAAAAATCTTATATTTTCTCCTCATGTAAGATAATGATAACATTATATAAAAGTATTGTAGCATCACGATATTCAAATTTTTTACTGTCCTGAGAAAATCATTTAGGTTGTGGAAATCATCTAGCTTTCAGGTTTTTGGTTGTCCTAACCATCTAGATCATCAGCAAGTAGATACAACACATTACATTAGGAAATTGATATTTTACCCATATTTACATTAAGGGCAAGAATGTTAGGAAAAACTATCTATTAATGATTGCATTATTTTGTGTGTGTGTGAGAGAGAGAGAGATAGCTAAATTATTAATTGTTAATAAGTTGTAAATAAGCAACTCATAGTTAATAGTGAGTCGTGATAACAACTCAATTAGACATTAGAATTAGTATGGGAGAGATTTTATGAAAGAATCATGGTAGCTTGTTGAGTATTTTGTGGGGTGAGTAGCTCGGGAATCTCCATGATTTTAGGAAGTCTAATCTCTTATAAATGTAATATCCCAAATGTGTTCAATAGAATGAAATAAAAAATAGTATTATTATGTTTATAATTGTGTTTTAATTATGTTAATTTCTTGTGCAACTCGGTCTAAAATTCATAAGTACACATGTCAATCTCTTTTCCAACTTACTTTGATATTTTTTTCTTGATGACTTGCCCAACCATGGTCCTTCACATTGCTTCTTCCATGTATTTTTACTATTACCTGTGAATGAGGGCCATTTCTACCATTCTTCACATTATTGAATTCAAGCATCTCTCATTGCACCTTCATTTAATACATTTTGGAATTTGTCTTAAGACCCCATGTCCTCAATTCTGTCACATGCTCCTTACACCATGTTTTTCATTATGCATGGTTCACTTTTAAGGGTGAAAGCAAATTTTGTCTTAAAATTTTATGGTTATAATTTTTGGAGGGTGGGGTTTGTATTGAATTTCAATTATATATGAATGTCATTTTGTAGTGTTGGATCTTAAAACTTTCATATATTCAACATATGGAAATGTAGTTACCTCTATAGTAGTCATATTTCATGAAATAAATACACATTTTTTAGTGTTTATGCATAAGGCTAGGCATATACCTCATGTAATCAAATAAATGTGACATCCAATTAGATAATAGATTTTTATGCAATATTGTTATGGAAAATGGGGCTTAAGTAGCATTAAATATTAGTACAGAGTACTTTTGGGGCATAATCTTGAGTACAAGAAACTCTCAAACCTCATGAAAATTCGTGCTCATTCTACTTTCCCTTTATGTTGTATTCTCCTTATATTTGTATTATTACTAGTCTTATAACCTTGGAACCCCATTAATATGCATATCCCTTTTATTGATATCGACTATCCCACCCATCAAACACCACAACTGTTACATTTTCTTGAAGCTTATTTGAAAGGCTAGTAGACTTCTCCATTTCTTCCTCTTAAACAATATCATTCTTCTACTATTAGGATTCATATGTGAACCCTATTTTCCACTCAATTGAACCACACAATTTTTCAACTTCATAACTCTTAACCATTATTCCTTCTAGTGGATATTTTTCAGTATCATGAATTAATCAATGCCCTCATAATTTTATAGAGAATTTATGCAAGTTCTACATGGCTACACTAGGTTATGTGATAGTGATGCTTTGTTCTGCATGGACACCCTACATTGTGAATAATGGTAATTCTTGGACAAACAATCCACCTTTTGAGGGAACTTTCCTCAAACACATTACATACCTTCCCAAACTTCCAATCTCTAAGTCATCTACATAATTTTTCTTGTGCTAGCTACACTAACTTCGCAAACTTCTCTCCTTGCATTTGAATCAAATACACAAATGTTATTGACATGACCTACCCTCCTCCTAAAGAGTACACACTAATATTGAGAGGGGGTGAATCAATATTATACAATGTTTTACTTAGTTAAAAATTTAACATCCACAACAACAACAATCATACAAGATCCAACTATTATGAAACACAAAATTTATATGGAAACCCTTTCAGGAGAAAACCATAGAGAAGAGACTTCTTGGATCTATTGTTCAAATCCAGTCACAAAATTAATTACTTTAAAAATGTTTTTAGGCACCAACCTACTAGAGACACCAATCCACAATGATAAGCACCAACTCACTAGAGACACCAATATCCAATGTCGAACACCAACCCAACTAATTCTTGAGCACCAACTCACTGGATACACCAATCCCCAATGCTAAGAACCAACTTAGCTAATTTGTGAGCACCAAATCATTGGAGACACCAATCCTCAATTACACTTCTTAATAACTTTACTTTTATTGTTGCTCCTCAAGTTTACTTTCTCCACTTACTCCAATTGTAGATATTCACCCTTTACTCCTCTTGTTGTCGTCACATACCCACAGTTATCACACTTCAATTATTTCATGTGTTTCTCACTCTTCCTTCCTCTTTAGTAATTTGGAATTCCAATCTTCTTGAGTTATATCTTCCTTCCTCTTCATAAATTTTCTTGAATCTTGTTTATTCGTTCCTCTCTTCTCCTCTATTCACTCTCTCTCTTCCTTAGCAATTCTCCATCATTATACATGAGTGCATACTTAGTTTTACAATTCAAATCCATTTATATATCATGTTCATCTCTTGAAAAGATGTGACTTCTTCCCAAGGGTTTGCCAAAATAGCATTGATCTTGAGTTGGTATTTCCATATTGATATTTGAATTTCTAATTTTTTCTTGACTTCCATAAGCTTTCTTTGTTTTCACCTTGTTTCATGACTCCCTTGTCCTCCACAGACTTGCTCTGTCCTTTTCTTTGTTCCACAAAATTCCTATACATTTGGGGGCCTTCTTTGACCTTTGCGGTATTTCTTTGACTTCAACAACTTTCCTTTACAAAATCCTTTTTTAAACATATTTTTAGGCTTATTATAAAGACCACAAAACATAATAAAAGGACCTTATTTGTCACGTATATTTTGAACACCTGTGAAACACTATAAGTGATTTTATTTGCTATGCGGATTTTTCTTTCTACCACCCACACAACTCCAAAAGCATATTCCCTTTGTTCCGCAACATTCTCCCTTTGCATTGCGACATTTTGATTTTCTAAAACCTATAAGAAACTAAAAATTGAATTTCTTTGTTGCATGACATTTCTTTCCCAAAGACTAGTTTGACACTACAAAGTGAATTTCTTTGTTGCGCAGCTCTGCGGTACACTACAAATTCCGCCAAACACTGTAAAATGAATTCCTTTGTTCTGCGGCATGTAAAATTCAAATTTTCATAACTTTTGCAATTTTAATCCATTTCCTTAGAGAATTATAGTTTTTGAAATCATGTCATCTCCTCTTTAAGGTGATATGAACATTAAATCAAAAATCCATCAACCAAATCAACTTCATTGTTCTCATACATTGGTAAACAACTTCCTTTGTTCCATAGGTAGAAAACTTCACTTTCCCATAAATTTTTCTTTCTTGTTTCAGTCCTTTGACACAATACATATTTTAAAATTGTTTCCTATCCTCTTGAATCCCACACAATGAATATTTCCATCATAAGTGTCACAATGACTTTGCATCCAAGTGAGCCAATTTACTTCATCATTCCTTTGACATTAATGAAAATATTTCCAACAATATCCCCCTTTGTAATTGATCGCAACCTACCACCTTGTATAAAAATAATTTGTGAATGTAGCTTGCTCCCCCTTTCTACAATACTCTCATTTCCTATAATTCTACTTTTTTCTAATTCTCCCCTTTCTAAACTTATTGTTGTATTGCTCCCCATTTATTTAACTCTCCCCCTTTGACATCAATGGAAAAGTAGTAACTGTCAAAAATCTTCCCTTGGAGTATGCATCATATGTTCTCTTGTTTTCACTATGGAGATAAAATGATAATGAAATGATTATATTCCTCTGAGTTTATGCTTCCCTTTAATGACTGGATGAGAAAGATATCATACCCAAATTTTGTTTGATATATTGAAATGTTTCTTTTGAAAGAGGCTTTGTGAAAATATCATCAACTTGTTCTTTTGTGGAAATACATTCCAACTTAACCTATTTTTTAGCTACTTTCTCTCTCAAATAATGATATTTGATGAGAATATGCTTTATTATAGAGTACATAACTGGATTCTTTGAAATATTTATTACACCAGTATTATCAAAAATTATGGAAATTGGAATATAAAATTCTACCTTGATGTCCTTCAATGTCTACTTTAGCCATAGAACTTGTTTGCAACATGACACTAGTGTAATGAATTCTACCTCTTCTGTAGATAAAGAAATAAAATCATGTTTCTTGATTAAGTATGATACTAAACTATTTCCCAAAAATAATGCACCTCCACTTGTAATCTTTCTATCATCAACACAACCAATGCAATCTGCATCTGTATATGCTATTAGAGTGAAATTTTTACCTGTTGGATACCATAAGCCATAATCCAACGTACCTTTCATATATCTGAATATTCGTTTGACATCCTGCACATGATTTTATTTTAGAGCAGCTTGAAAATTGCTACCATACCTACTGCTTGCATGACATCTAGTCCTGATGTTGTTACATACAATAAACTTCCAATCATCTCCTTAATTCTTCAACATTTCCTTAGTATACTTAGTTTATGAAATAAATATTCCTTTATCAGATTGAGAAATGTGTAACAAAAGGAGAATGACAACTCACCAAGCATGAACATTTCAAACACTTGACACATTTTGTTGCTACTTCCTTCAAAAATTATATCATCAACATAAACAACAATAGTCTTCTAATTCTCACCTTCAGTTTTGATGTAAATATTGTTATCAACAATATCCTTCTTAAAACATTGTTATTGTAGATACTTGTCCAGACTTGAATACCAGGATCCAGGGGCATGTTTCAATCCATAAAGAGTTTTCTTCAGCTTACATAAATAATCTTTATTATCTGATAAAATGAATCCTTTTGGGTATTCAATATAAATTTCTTCTTCCAAATTCCCATTTAGAAATGTTGATTTAACATCCATCTGATATACTTCACAAATTTTAAAATAAGTAAATTCAAAAAGCATTCTAATGGCCACTAAACATGTAATAAGAGAAAAAAATTCTTCAAAATCGATGACTTCAAATTTTTCATACCCCTTACAGACCAACCTTTGTTTATTTCTTACAACTTGTCCATATTCATTCATCTTATTCTTCAAAAACCACTTAGTACCTATCACATTTTTATATTTTGGTCTTGGGACAATTTCACACATTTCATTCTTCTAAATATGATCTATCTTCTTCCATTGCTCCAATCCAATTATTGTCTTCACTTTCTTCAGTAAAATTCTTAGGTTCTATCTTGGATATTAAAGATAGATTTGCATGTTCAGCTGCATTTACCAATCTTCTTCTAGTTTGTACTCCAATGTTTTTGTCACTCATAATTTAATTTTCTAAATGGTTTCTTTGGATTTATATGGATGTTGTTATTGTATCATTTCTTTCAACTTCTTCCTTTTTCATTTTCTTCTTCATCTTCACTGTTTGCTTCCCTTAAATAGTCATTTTCTTGTGTCTTATTATTTTTATACTTGATATCATCTACTTTCATATTTGCACTTTCAATAATATTGTATGTTCTCATATTATAACATTTATATGCCTTTCTCCTTGAAGAGTAAAAAATAAAAATGGCTTCATTGGATCTAGAATCAAACTTACCCAAATCTTCATCATCTCTTCTGATATAACATTTACTTCCAAACACTATGAAATGTTTAACAATTGTTAGTATTCCCTTCCATAATTCATAAGGTGTCTTATTGTTGATTAATTTAATTCTCCCTCTTTTCAAAATGTAAATTGATGTATTGATCGCTTCTCTCCAAAACAAATCAGACAACTTAGAATCATTTAGCATTGTTCTTTCCATCTCCTGGATTGTTATATTCTTTCTCTCTACAAAGGCATTTTGTTGAGGGGTCCTTACAGCTAAGTAATTCCTCCTTATTCCATATTTCTCACAAAATTCTTCAAATGTGCTTTAAGTAAATTATTCTCCATGATCAAATCTTAGGTACCTTATTATCTTACTAGTTTCATTTTCAACTATAGCCTTGAACACCTTAAACATCTCATATTCATTATAATTATTTTTTAGAAATGTAACCCATTTCATTCTATGATAACCATAAATAAAGAACATGAAACACCTCTCACCTTGCATAATTTTAATTCTTTTAGGCCCACAAATATTAGTATGAAAAAATTCTAGAAAACTTTGTTGTTGAGTACTTTTTTGTCTTGAATGTAACTCTTGTGTTCTTTCCATGCCGACATTACTTACAAAGAGCATTTGTTGGTTTAGTGATATCTGGCATGTATTTAACAACTTTATTGGAAATTATTTTTACTAAATTATTGAAACTAATATGGCACATTCTTCTATGCCATAACCAACTCTCATCTGTTTGCCCCATGTGGCATTTTATCCTTTAATATCACTGAGAATGTAAATATTATTGGTTTTCCTACACACAACAACAATAAATTTTCATGTTGTTGTCTTTCTAATCTCATATCCTTCAACACAAAATGTGCTAGTATACCCTTGATCGGTCATTTTTCTCACACTCAAAATATTATGCTTCATTCCTTCAAAATACAAGACATTTTGAGTTTTTGATGTACTATTGTTAAGGATAATAGTTCCTTTACCTAATATCATTCATGTACTAATGTCTCAAAACTTCAAAGTACCTCCAGTTACTTATTTCAAGGTAAGAAACTTACTTTTTTCTCCATTCATGTTGATTGAGTAACCACTATCAATATACCATTGATTTCCTTTATTTTGTGCATGGAACGTTGTCTGAACAAGCATAGATTTTTCTTTATTCTTTTCTTTCTCTTATTTTTCTTCCAAATTTTTGTTGGTTCATCCTTCTTATTATCCATGGTTTCCTCATTCTTATTCTCCTTGGGCACTTCCACAAAAACACTTTTACAAAAATGTGTTATATTCCCATAGTTGGTACATTTATTACATTCAATGTTAAAATTTACTAAAGGAGAAAATGAGTTATAATTTCTAGTTGAGGATACATAAGAATTTGGATTTTCTTTCTTATTCCTACATAAAATTCTTGCATGAGATCTAAAATATACTACTTTATGCCCAAACTAATTACATAAAAAACAATAACCATAAAAATAATTCTAAAACCCGGTTCTGTGATGTTTTCTTAGAAGAAAAAATTCTTTGTGTTTGTATGATCTCTTTTTTGGAGGAATGATAGTAGCTTTGATATTTTTAGGAACATGATTCTCCTTCATCTTGTTGCTTTCATTTCTAATTGGACTTTTAAGAGCATCTACATAGGTCTTTATCTTTTCTATGCTTTCCTTCTTTGACGACATGTCAGGATCTTCTTTGGTAGTCCCATGATCCTCTTTATACCAAAGATCAATCTTCATAAAAATGATCTCTTATTGTTGATAATGTCATCTAATAATTTGGATCTCTTCTCAAAATTGAGAAATTTGTTCAACTTAGTAGTTGTTTTCTCAAGTTCCTTTATTAAGGAAATAATTTCATATTCAAGCTTCTCATAATTTTCTTCCTTTTTTTCAGTTCGGTTATCACATACTCATCCATCTTCTTCATCTCTTCAAGTTGGATCTTCAGGAAAATGATGGTACTATTATATCATTTAAGATATTATGACAACTTTGATTGTGAGGCACTGTATTATTCTTCAAATTTTTGAGACCGTTATTTTTGTTTCAAATTCTTATTCTTTAGTATTTTGATCTCATTTAAGGAACAAATGATCTCTCCCTAAAGATCCACTTCATTTTTATCTTCAACATATTCTTTGTCTTTTAAAATTGTCTCTCATTTGCTTTCTTTTATCTCCATTACCATGAGAAATGATTCTTCTCTATCATTGGAAAAAAAATCAACACTTTCTTCATATGAGATACTTTCCTCCTTGGTATAGAGGTTTTTCTTATGATTTCGAAGTTCTTCCATTTCACATATTTTCATTTCTTATAGTTCTTCTTAGAATGAGAATACTTGTTTCCTTTCTTCAAGTTGTGATCTTCTTCATTATCAATGTTTTCATTTTTCTGCATACAGACATCTAGTAGTCTAATGTCCTACTTCACCACAATTAAAACATTTAAAGGGTAAATTACATATGTCTTTTGTATGTGGGAAAAAATGTGTTTCAACAACATCCACTCTTACTCATTCGTTTAACTAGGGTATTCAAGGAAATGAGTAGGAGACACACATGTACCGACATATAAGGGGATAGACTTAAAGGGCCTATAATGAGCACTAAGGTCACATATCTATAGGGAAGTAACCCTTACACTAGGTGAACCTAGGGTTTCTAAGGCCCCCAATCAAGATAAAAGAAGGAAACCTACTGATATATTGGTATTGAGGTGTGAATAGGTATGGATCAACTATAAAAGAAGCATGTAATAACTAAAATTAAAGTTAAGGAGCTGATATTTGCTAAGAGTACTATGATAAATAGTTTCAAACACAATAGTAAGATAACATATCATAATGGAGAAGTGGAAGTGAACTAATCTATACAAAATGAAAAATAAGGCTTAGAGCACTCACCTGTACCTGTAGGGTAGTCAATGATACATCTATCTCCCCTGAGTAGTAGCACACAGAGAGAGAATCATTATTAGGTGGAGTAGGTGAAGACAATTCTTTTCCTTAACTCACTATATGTTGACCCAATAGTGCAAGAAATCATCCAAGAAGAAGAGTGTCCAAATCAATCCAAGAAAAATGTAATATGACCCAAGAGTAGAGTGTAGAGATGCAAAAGTGGTGCAAAAAATAATAGTAAATAGTAGTTCGGATATCTTTTCTTCTTGTTCCTTTAAGTTTCAATGAGTGGTATGTATATATAGGATACCATCACCCACGAGAAATGATTTCTTCCAAGAGAAAATATAACACCAACATCATCACCCACAGACAATGATGTAATCCAGGGGTGGTAAAATGGGATACTGTGTCATGAAAAGTTAAATAAAGGTGTCATAGATCATGTAGATGGATGAACAAGGTGCCAAGTGGTGAGATACAAGCATAATGTCATGAATGCAATGTGTGTGAGACATAGGGAGGCAAGGATAACTAGTGCAGGGACAACTAAGGCCAAGACCAAATAACAACACTCTCTCTGTGTATTATCTCTAACCCATAATGGTTAAGAGATAACCCTTCCCCATTCTTAGTAAGCCCCTTAAGGCACCCACTCAAGAAATAGATGCATCAATGACCTTTATCTGCACAAGGTAACTTGTTAGTAACAGGTATGAAAGATAAAAATTGAAATATTAGGTGTTTACATATTCCCCAGCCATTGATTACCGCATGTTGCAATAGTGAAATATGGGGTGTTCAATGGAAAGAAACATTTTGTAACACCGCAATAAAAAGTAGATACTGAAATAAAGTACATAAAGGACTAGTTGAAATGAAATATACCTACCAATGTGTACTTGAGAGTGTTGCTCCTCCTACCATGTGTGGGCCTAATCCATGTTGTAAGAACCCTGAAGAAGAAAAACAGAAAGGAAATACTAGAGGATCATCAGTAAAATAAGACATAAATCACCTAGCTAGGGGCCCATGGGACGGATGTCGTGTCATAATGTCAAAATGTCATAATGATGGTATGGTGTCAAAATTAGTTTAAAATTGAAGATTATCAAACGGAGGTGTGTAATAGGTCAAAATAACTGGTATGAGATCATGATAAAGATACAACAAATGGAATCACTGACGGAGATCAGGGGTGAAAATGGTGAGTATTTGAAGATTAAGGCTAATCATAACTGATTTTGAATAGAATTTTTATTTTTTAAATAGTAATTTTTTTTATTTGCTTATTACTATTTCTGGAATTGAGAGAAATGAGCTCTAAAACTCAAAATGTGGGTTATTTTTAGACAATATGGCATGAGAACGAGGTGGTGATGTAAGACGATGAGGCAGAGCACGTGACGGTGCTTGACCATGGGTAAGTTGTTACATTGAATTTTATTAAGTAAATTAGGTGTTATTTAATTGTTTATCTTTTTTGAAGTCATTAGGGAGTCAAAAATTAGTCAAAATTGTGTCATCATGTAGGTTATGTTAAAATACAAGTGGGTTTTGGAGGGTTTTTAATTTCATTTTTTTATATTATGTGAAATTCAATATTGGGGAGGTCTGTCGACACTAAAATTTTCCTCCATAATTTCTATTTCATTAATGTATGTATTAGGAATAGGATGTTGTTAAGTGTAATTAGTAGTAGCATCCGATAGAAGATAACGGCGCCGTCAGTACGGTGCCACCAATAATGTAGAGTACGGTAACAGTCAAAGTACAATAAGAATGTTGTAAAAAGTAAATAGTTGTCGTAAGTGGTCCAGTAATGTTAAAATGTCAAAGTTGGGGTAAGAAGAGAAGTAGGGTCTACATGATTCGGAATTAGAAATATTATATTGGTAATAAGGACAAGGAGTGAGGTCATAAATATATTGTATATTTTATTTGTAAAAAGTCTAAAAATGTGGAACCCATGTGAAATGATAAGGTTTATCTTATCTTAAAAGATAAGCTTACATGTATAGATAAGAGTTAAGGTTTGGAATATAATTCGTCAAAGTGGATTTCTTATCCTATCTTAGAGATAAGATGGATAATCCTAGAAGTCTATAAATAAAGAGGCCACCCCCCTCATTTAGCATAGAAGGAAGTAGTGAGAAATATTGTATGAAGTGTGTAAAGGAAGCCATCAGTTTAAAGGTGTGTTGAAGAAGCCATTGAGAGGTGTAATTGTAAAGTTTCTTCCATAATATTGGTGGAAGGCAAGTGAAGTCAATAACACTTGAAGTACCTCATGGGTGAGATTGTAACAATTTCATGTTAATATTATAATTTACTTTGATATTTCAGATTTGTTATCATTTCGTCTTATCATAGTCGATGGTATTCTTGTGTTACGTTTGTTGCTTTGTTTCCAGATTACATCCACCAAACTAAAGGCTGTGCATTAGTAAATAATCATAGCACAAGGAGTTCCTGGTGAAGAATTATCATAGTGCCGGATTGGTGATGATAGGTCATGGCCATGATTTTGCCAGACTGCATCAGCCCCCCTACAACAGCAGGGTCAATGGCATCAGAATGAGAAAAAATAAGTCCAGGGGGGTGGTGGCATCTTCTAAGGGGTTGATGGCACAGGGGAAACCTGTCAGGGGAAAGATGATGTAGGCAACATACAGGAAAAGGATGTAAATTTGGATTTTGGATTTTGGATTTATGATGTAGACATATAATGCATATTTATTGTGATATTTTGGATGCAGATAGAGTGTAGGATCCACCTATGACATATTTTAGATATATCATGACTCAGTTGGATAATTACAAGATTAACATAGGCACAGATAGCCCAGATATAGTGTTGGGGATTTAGGGGCATCATGTGGATGCCCAAGATACCATTGGACATGGATTTACTATAGATGTTTTTAGCTACATGGGAGACCAGGTCCAACACCTTTCGGTGGTGGATAAGATAGGAGACTATGGAGATGACATTGAATTTAGAGGATGTTCATGGTATCTTGGGGTTACGAATTAGAGGCACCAACATGTACTATGATTTGACACCTAATTCCATAGACCAGAGAGAATTCTCTAGGTGGGCTACTGAGAGCAGCACATATGACGAGAACATGTTGTGTGTTTGACTCAACGTAGTGCAGGAAACATGGATTCTAGACATCCAGAAGGTACTGATGGGGATTTTTGTGGCATGCTTATTTTTTCACAAGGCCGATGGAGCTATCCCATTATTCTTGATTGCACCATGCAGAGATGTAGTGGATAATGGTGTACTATTTAGTTGGGGCACCACCATATGGGTGCAGTTGGTTCATGATTTAGACAGGTTTTGGTGTAAAGGCCACAGGGTCATGGAATGCATCATTTTATTATCAACATGGATATATGATTGGTTCTCGATACACATGCTGATAGGGACACCACAAGTAGTATCAGCAGATGCCCCGAGATTACTTCAGTAGATGCATGGGCCGATAGTGAGAGAAATTTGGGTATACCAATCACTAGCGAGGGTGGGTCTAAATGATGTGATATGGCAGCCCTACATATCAAAAGTGGATCAATGACCCAACTAGCCTAGAGTATAGTACAAAGAGGCCATGATGGAGGTGACATAACTCTACTTATACTAGCTGGAGGGATATGTGATAGATAGAGTAATAAGACAGTTTGGATGGTCGACACCAGCAGTGATACCACCTTTTCCACCCTACTAGCGTCATCGACTCATCATTCTAGAGAGGATATAGGATCATAGGTCCATGATCTAGCATTATGACCTTACAGGGTATATGCAGTGGGTGTACCATGTTCTAACATTATGACCTCATAGGGTACATAGATGTGGTGGGGATGCTTAGAGCCCACCACATATCATAGTGGATAGTGGTTCAAAGGAGGGGCCTGATGGAGGATCCACAAATACATAGCTATGGGGCTGTAGGCTAGAGTAACTCCTAGTACCTCAAGAGAGGTAGCCAAAAATCCAACACCGTGGCGTAGAGATCAAAAGATACAGTGGCTAAATGAAGGGTTTTTTATGACATTTAAATTTCAAATGGTCATGCGTCTGAGACAGAGGCCTAGAATACAACAATAAGGAGACATGATTTTGGCACCCAGTGACACACGGGCATAGTATGTGGGAGTCATACCTGATTGTGATGATGAGGTGGTAGAGGTTTTGGTTGGCTGCAAAGATGGAAAAACCATCATGGAGAGACCCAGGTAGTAAGGTATAAGTGATATTGTTATTTAGATGATTTTTGAGAAATGAGTTTGGGTCATGTTGATATTACAAGTAATATATGTTGTTTAATTTAGTTTTTTAGAGTAGACGATGGCATAGTGACATTCTCTAATTAAGAGCACCTACCATGAGATTGTGGATCCAATGTTTGATGTTCAGGACACTACAATGATGGTGGATCCAGTAGCACTGTCGGTTGGAGATTCTATGAATTCATTCCAATTAGTAGGAGAGGCATCCAAAGAGTTACATAGATACTAGGATGCACAGGAAATGGAAGCTACTAGAAGCATCAATGTGATGTCGCAGAGTCTATTGCAGGTTTAGATCCTTAGTATAGGATTAGGAAGCTCGCCTAGCAGATGCCTAGAGATTTGTGACCGAGATTACTGCATTATAGTCCTAGTTGGCAAGAGCACAAGGAGAGGCCTTCGAATCCTGATCTAGGGAGGTTTCCCTAGCTTACCCAGTGAGAGAATCCATCACAGTCCAAATATCTAGAGACCCCCCATAGGGAGATAAAGTTCTTAACCCATATTGTACATAGGCTGGATCCATTTTGTATAATGTTTTTTATTGTATAAAACTAATTTGAGGGGTGTGTGTGTGTGTGTGTGTGTCTATGATTATTGTGATGATTTTATGTTTTGGATGTTATTTGTGATTTTTCTTATCATTTTCCTTCTTTCCACCTGTATATTTATGATAATACCATGGTACTTAGGAATAATAATGTGATTACGTAAAAAATATGATGAGATGGGGATCAATGGTATATCCCAACCCACATGATGTGAAAAATCCAATAGGTAGAAAAAGGAAAATACATCCAACAATAGGATGTTAGGGTGCAAATTGTATAGTTTTAAAACCAAACAAGGCCCTAAGCCTAGGAAAGGATGCACAAAATACCACAGTAATCTAATGTAGGAAGATCGGGGAGAATTGGGGTCTAGGCACTCCAATGGAAGGATAAACCAAGGCATAGGTGGGGATGAATCCATGCGCAGTGAGCAGCTCATGCAAGGATGAAGTGAGATATTTGAGATAGTGTGATAAACCCAAGAGGGGATCGAGAGCCCAAGTGAAATAGAGGATGTTTTGTTAAAACCAAGTGGGCAATGATAGCCCAAGTGGACATGATATTTCAAGCCAAAAAGAGAAAAAAAATGTAATCTAGGTGTTATAGATAACTAGCCATAAGGGGCAAAGGATAGTAGTGTATAGGTGATATTGTTGCCAACTTGATGTAGAGTGTGGCTTTAGGCATGGGTCATGAGTTCCTCGATAGCATGTTATGTAATAGCTACCTATCAATGTACTTCATACCATGTGGTGAATAAGGTATCATTGATCCAATCCTCTAATCGAGTGAGAACACGTTGAATAGCATCCATAGTGGGATGAGTATCATAATGAGGTGGAGGCTCATATTTATTTTTTGGTTGAGGGGAAGGTGGTTAGTTTCAAGAGGAATTGTCCCTATGCTTCTCAATGTGTGAATGGGTTTTGGGGTTAGGAAACTTACTATTCATAACCTAACAATTGACATTGATATACGCGTACTACCCATGATGAGAGTAGAGAATAGGAGTTAAAGTAGAAGGCTATGTAGCCTTTTTTATTTGGTCACATTTGGCCTCAGCTTCAAGCTTATTTATGATGTGTTGATAGGTTGTAAAATCAGAAACATCATGCCTCAAAGCCACATGTCATGTGTAGTATGGATCGATCATAGAAGAATGAGGATCCATAAGGAAAAAAGGTAGGGAGAAGATCTCATAGGTTGGAGAGGACTAGTAGTAGTGTTTGATGAGGGTACTAATGCAATGGGTGAGGATGGTGTTGATGGAGAAATGTGTCACCCATTCATTGAGGCATGATAAATAGGATCATCACCCATGAGATCATCAGCTTCATAGTCAAAGTCGATAACCCAATCTTCTATCAAGGAGAATGGGTCCGCTAATTCTATGGTAGTATATGAGAGTGTAGCCAATGGAGAAATCTTTGGATAAGTCACAGTTGGGGAAGATTTTTCAATTGTGCTTCGAGGTTCCTCTTATACTAGGATAAAATTGACATCATGAGTAATCTTGGTACGAAGGGTTTTTTCGTAGTAGAAAACTTCCCTATCATTAATATAGGCATAACTAGCTTTATGGGGGTCATATAAAGCATAACCATCATTGTAATCTTATACGTAAGCTGTTGATGGCAAATCACAGCACCCCTAAATGTCTATAACTCGATGGGTTGAGAATCTCAGTGAAATTGCATAACATGGAGCTCTTCCCAAGTGTGGGACCCTGCGAATCAAGAAAGCTCTCCGGATGAAGGTCGGTTCCTATTATTTTGTTCAGATGCACACATAAAAATGTAGAGGGTTTACTAAAAAACCTAATCTAACTTGCCAAGGAGATAGGGTAAGAAGATTCATAAAAAATAAATCTAAACTAACAAAGGTGATGCACCTAGGAATGAAGAACACCTGTCTTGCCAATAAACACAAACCATTAAAATGCATTGCAAGATCATGCACAGATAACAAAATTTGTAGTGAAAGATCAGGAGGATGCAAATGACCATAGAGAGGGTTGATAATCATCCACAAACATGTATTACTTTCTCCAAATATTGATACAATACACTAAAAAATAACAAGAGGCAAAGTTGCATTGTAGTTTCAGATGGGATGTTTGAACTCCACAAATTCGCCTACCAAAGAGAAGAAGGGAGGGGAAAAACAATAATTTCCAACCTTTAGAAACAAGCCCCTCCTTACAATTTATAGGAATAATGAGAGAGGGAAGAGAGAGGAATTCCAAATCTACTCCAACCACCTCCAGGTTGTATTTAATTCATATCATTATGGTGGTAGGTGAGAACCCTAGCAAACCCAAAAAATGGCGAACTGTATTTTTCATTTTTGAAGAAATTTTTCTCACCCAATTAAAGATATATAGTTGTAGTTGGACAGAGGACCTTGTAAGCTTTCTAAAAAGTCTAACCTTGTGTGAATCTGAGCTCCCTGTGAAAAGTTATGGCCATTTGAATATCTAGGTCAGGGTTTGCTTCCTATTGGGTTCGGGGTGTCAACACTCAAAATGTTGCACCCCCTGAAGGTGAACCTTGGCGCATCCATCCTCACGTCAACATACTTTTAAGTGCACCATAGGCACTGAAAATGTGGTGTTGGCACCTTCTAATTTGTACCAAGGGCGTAACTTTTTCCATGTTGGTGCCTTCTAATTTGCGCCAGGGGTACAACGTTTTCCATGTTGGCACCTTCTAATCTGCGCCAAGGGTGCAACTTTTTCCATGTTGGCACCTTCTAATCTGTGCCAGGGGTGAAAAATTTTCATGTTGGCACCTTCTAATCTGTGCCAGGGGCATAACTTTTTCCATGTTAGCGCCTTCTAATCTGCACCAGGGGTGCAACTTTTTCCATGTTGGCGCCTTCTAATCTGTGCCAGGGGCGCAACTTTTTCCATGTTGATGCCTTCTAATCTACATCAGGGGTGCAAATTTTGGCACAAATAAACATCAGGTTTTTATTTTTCTTTGATTTCCATATTCTTTTGTTTGTCTATATTTACCCGGGGGGAGATATATACAATAGAAGCATCCACCGAACAATAGTCTACTATGGTCTCGAGTTCTACCACATTCTCTCATGGGGGTTGTGAGGTTATTGAGATAACTATAGGAACTAAAGACTCCTCCTTGTGAGGTCACAAAGAAGGAGAGAGATGAGATATGATGAGATTTGGAAGATCAGAGGTGTTGATTCTAATTGTGACCTCATCGGGGTCATCATCATTTGATTCCAAGATATTAGGGGCATGCACCCAACCAACTCAGGATGACCAACATTTTTGTAAAGAGTATCTATAGGGTAATTAAAGCGTTGATATTTCTAAAAGGGGATTGGTGATAACTCCTCAAGAATGGGGAGTTTGTATGTTCCATTTTGTTGGATTGCATCATAATTCCAGGGGTTAGTATCCCCTTGAATATTATAAATATCTCTTTAGTGAGATAACTTCACACATTGACATATGGAAGATGTAGTTACGTACATATCATGATTCCAAAGTCGCCCTAAGAGAATGTTATAAGATAGGGGAAAATTGAATATCATGATTTTGATGTGGATAATCTTAGGGGAACGGTGATGGGTAACCAAATACACCCCATCATAAGCATCTATTGGTGGTCATATCCTTGACAAGTAGTTTGCGTGGATTTTAGGTTTTCGATAGAATAATTGAGAGTCTTGATGAAATATAATGAGGACACAAATGTGCCTCCTCCCTCATCAATGAGATTATGCTTAACCATGATGTGACCAATCCAAACTGAGATGAAGAGTGGAGGATCATCTGCATGAATCAAGATCTCCTCTGAGATCATGGAAGCTATGAAAAATTGAATACAATAATGAGCATCGGTGGCAAGATCAGTACAAATGAAGAGTTCCTCACATTATTAGTGAATGTTTTCTTCCAATGCATGCAATGTAGGATTCTACCTTGAAGACGGAGGGAAAGAAATATTCATGAAAAACAACACATTCATGAGATGATCACAATGGTGAGGTGGCATGTACATGAGTTCTAAGAATGGAACCAGCCCAATGATTTGGGAAAGTACTTCAAAAGGATCCCAATCATCATGATTGGACTGTGAAGTAGCCTGAGAGTGCTAGGATTCCTCAAAAATAGATCCAGAAGGAGAGGGGATAGCTAGAAATACCTCTAAAAATTATTATTTTTCAGTTCCTATGCCATCGTCCATACAAGTTTGACTTGCATAGGGAACGATGGTGTTTGTAGACAAAGGGGCATACCCTAACACCATCATAACTATAGAATAATTTCCAGAGGGGCTGATGGCATCTAGAAGGGGAAGGTTTTCGACATCAGGAACATGATTCTAAGTTACAAAAGGATAGATGACTCTATGAATCCTTAGATGGAATGCTATATGGTATTCAGGTTCTATGTAAGCTATGACATGTTTTACATCATTAATTGCAACCATATTTTTAAAAGGGTAATCTGTGTCAACAAAATTAGCTATAGAATTCTTTTGCTTATTATAATTTTCAGTGGTATCATGATTAGCTATAGGATTGGAGAAGATTTTTATCTTCTCATTATCCTGGTTGATGGCTTCATGACAATCTTTCTTTTGAGTTGTGTCACAAGCCTTGACTGCTTTTGTCAAATGCTAGTGAGTGCTGACATCATAATAAAAGTTAAATCATAAGAAAATTTGTATAAAAATCATACGAAGTGCATGATAATTCTCATGTGAGTGACCCCATTTAACATACCATGAAAAAAAATTATTTTCATTGTGTCATTGAGGAATAGGTCAAGAAGGATATAGGATCGCGATAAACGGCTTAGGTAACCAACACTTCAACTGTTCATTACTTAGTGGTTTATGACAGGTTGATTATTGTTGTTAGTAGGTTATTATTCAATGTTGAAAACAATTATTTTTGAAGAAGGTATGAGAGGAAGAGTATCTAAGACTCTATCATCCTTCGCATTCTTGTTCTTAGAATGTTGAAGGATTTAGACTTGCTTGTTAATTTGTGTCTTTGAAGGAGCCTTCTCAAATTCCCTCATGAGATAGTCTTTCCTTTTTTCATGTTCAAATGTTTCTTATAGGGAATTAGGAGAAAAGTACCTCACTTTGTATTGAATGTGAGGTTCAAGGGCTCGTAAGAAGAGTTAAAAGAGGGTATAATTGCGAATGTTATATTTCACCTGAATGGATAATGTCTTCCAACACTTGATGAAATTTTGTGATGATTCATTCTGATAGTTGGAAATTGATGAAAATATTCATTTTATTTTTAGGTAAATCGTGATATTAGAACTCACTTACCAGGGTTGTCACTAGGGACTCTAGCTCAACTATATAATTAGAAGGTAAGGTGTCAATCTAGAGTATCTCATGATTCTCCTGTAAGGGTATTTTCTAGGAGTTTAATGGCAACATATGAACTAGTCCTAATCCATTCTTTGTAAATATTTCCGAAGTCCTTGATGTGAAGAGACAGATCAATACACCCATTGAAATAGATAGATGGAATAATGACACCAATATCCATACTAACAATATAGGGTGTTAATGGCTCCTGTTGGAATTCTCAAAAGACTTTGTTTTGAATGGGGGTTGTGTGATGGGTAGCCCATTTGGGAAATTTTGTAAAGGAGGGAGCATGGTGCCCCTAGAGCCTATTGGAGGGTGGTTGACTAACTGAGTCATATTGGCTTGCATTTGGAGGAGTTGAGTAGTAGTGGAAGATTTTTTTTTGGTTCATTTTGTCAATAAGTTGAAGAATTATATTGGTAGGGACATAATTGGAGACATTTTTAGATGATCCTATTTCAGTGGATTTCACCCTTATGGTAAATTTTCTCAGAGAAAAATTTGAGAAGAAACTTGCTAAGTATATCCTCTTTTTCTCCCTTGTATTGAGGAAACTAAGATATGAATTTCTAAATATCGGAAGGAGGGTCAGAAGTTTCATAATTCTTGTCTTCTTCTTTCTCATCCTCAGGAAGGACATTGCGATGGGTAGAAGGCTTCTTTTTAGGTGCTCCTACTATGCAACAGTCCATATAAAAAGGATATTCAACTTCAAAATGGCAGGTTTATGGAAATGATTTCACAACAAAGTCAAAGGACCCTATGCCCAGATATTCTATGATGGATTGATTATCCAGCTAAGATAAAGTCCAAAAATGAAGGTTTATTGGAGTATATCTAGGAAAATAGAAGGGATTATTCATGAAAAATAGGTTTACACATGGGCCAAAGGAATCTAGATGTGAGAATACAGAAATAAACAGAATCACCCCTGGGCGATGGTGTTTTTACAAATAGATTTTTAGGGTTTTTTTGGTTTTTGGATACTTAAACGAAGTCAATAAATGAAGATGGATGCTTTAACTAGCTATGTTTGATTAGGAAGTCTATAGGATTCATGTTAAGTTTACTAGTGAATGTGTGTGGGCCAAAATTTATCTCAAAAACATGCACTCTTACTCATCTGTTCAACTAGGGTATTCGAGACTATAGTCAGATAGACAAGAAAATAGACTTAAAGGGGCTACAATCAGTGCCAAGGTTGCATATCTAGAGGGAAGTAAACATTACACTAGGAGAACCTAGGGTTTATAAGGCCCGTAATCAAGGTAGAGGAAGGAACCTTATTGAGATATCAATAGTTGGAGAGGTAATGAGCAACAATAAAAGAAACATGTAATAATTGAAATGAAATCTAAGGAGCTGATATTTTTCTAAGAGTACTATGCTAATTAGTATCAAACACAATACTAAGCTAACATAACATAATGGAGAAAAATTAGTGAATTAATCTATACAAAATGACAAAGAAGGTTTAGATCACTCACTTGTACCTGTAGGATGGCTGTCGATGCATATATCTCCCATGACAAGCATCATGCAAAGAGGTAATCACTATTACGTGTACTAGGGGAGGACCACTCATGTCTTTGACTCACTATATGTTGACCCAATACTGCAAGCAATCATCCAATAAGAAGATTGTCCAAATCAATCTAAGAAAAATGTAAGATGAACCAAGAGCAAAGTGTGAAGATGCAGAAGTGACACAAAAGAGTAGAGAAAATGCTAGTTATGTTGTCTTAGCTTCCTTCTCCTCTAATTTTCAATGAGAGGTGTGTATATATAGGATGTCATCTCCCATGGGAGATAGCATCAGCCAAGATAAAATATAACACTAAGACCATCACCCATGGGAAATGATGTTAGCTAGGGGTGGTAAAATGGGATAATGTGTCATGAAAAGTGAAAGAAAGGTGTAATAGATCATGTAGATGGAGGAACAAAGTGTCGAGTGGTGCAATACAAGAAGAATTTAATGAATGCAATGTGTGTGATACCTAGGGAGACAAGGATAACTAGTTCAGGGACAACTAAATCCAAGACCAAATAGCAACACTCTCTCTATGTACTATCTCTAACCCATAATGGTTACATGAATAATCATTCCCCATTCCTGGCAAGCCTCTTACGGCACCCACTCAATAAAAAGATGCATCAAGGACCCTTATCTACACAAGTGAAATTGTTAATAACAAGCATGAAAGATGAAAAATTAAAAATTAGGTGTATACATGTTTTCCATATCCTTTCTCCAACTTTGTAACAAAATGTGCTTCCTCCTTATCTAACTTATTACTGGAGCAGTCATGTTGTTCAAGATTTTTTTTGTTCAAATTATTTGATGCTTTGAAGGTTACGTCATACTTAGATGATCTATATTTTTCAGTTCTCATCTCATATGTTGTGAGAATCTCATGTAACTCATCCATTGTTAGGGTGCTTAAGTATTTCATTTCTTCAATGGAAGATACTTTTCCATCAAACCTCAAAGTTAGATATTTTAATACTTTTTACATAATAATTTCATCTTTAATTTCTTTTCTAATCCCTCTAATGGTGTTGAGGACTTCATCCACATGCATAAGGTATGCAGCAATATTTTCATCATCCTTCATCTTCAAACCCTCAAATTGACTTTTATACATTTGGAGATTTGATTTCTTCACTTTATTATCTCCTTCATACATGTTTTTGATTTTATCAAATAATTCCTTGGTTGAGCCGCAATGCATCACCTTAACAAATTCTAATTTAGAGAAAACCCATAATATTTCATTCAATAGCCTTTGTATTACTCTCATTTTCCTTATTTCAAACTTGATCTATTGGAGGAGTTATTGCAACTTCATAACCACTTACAACTGATTGCCAAATATCAAAACTAAAAGCTAGTAGGTAAGTTTGCATCCTTATACTCCAAAAGGCATAATTAGTTCCATCAAATAATGGAGATCTATTTGAGGAGAATCCTTCTTGACTCACCATGTGTGCTTCTGAGATCTACCATCTAGTTGTTAAACTACTTTTGAAGGAACAATATCTAATACTAATTGAAGAGAACACACTAATACTGATGGGGATGAATCGTTATTATACAATCTTTTACTTAGTTAAAAATTTGACATCCACAACAATAAAAATCATACAAGATCCAACAATTATGCAAAACATGATTTCTATGGAAACCCTTTTAGGAGAAAACCACATAGAAGATATTGTTTGGATATACTGTCCAAATATAGTCACAAAATTAATTTCTTTACTAATATTTGTAGGCACCAACCTACTAGATACAAAAATCTCCAATGCTAAGCACCAAAAAAATTAATTCATGAGCAAAAACTCACTGGAGATACCAATCCCCAATGGCAAGCCCAACATAGCTAATTCTTGAGCACCAAATTACTGGAGACACCAATCCCCAATGTCGAGCACCAACTAAGCCAATTTTTTAGCACCAAGTCACTGGAGACACCAATACCCAATTACAGTTCTTCGGAACTCTACTTTTAATGATGTATATTTCATTGTTCCTCAAGTTTACTTTCTCCACTTACTGCAGCTATGCATGTTCACCCTTCACTCCTCAACTTTCTTCACACACCCACACTTCTCACACTTCACTTATTCCATATGTTCCTTGATCTTCCTTCCTCTTCAGAAATTTGGCATTCCAGTCTGCTTGAGTTTACTCTTCCTTCCTCTTCATAAATAATCTTGATATGTCTTCATTACTCTCTCTCTCTCTCTTTCTCTCTCTCTCTCTCTCTCTCTCTCTCTCTCTCTCTCTCTCTCTCTCTCTCTCTCTCTCTCTCTCTCTCTCTCTCTCTCTCTCTCCCCCTTCAAAATTCACTATCATTATACATGAATGCATACTTAATTTTATAATATAAATCCATCATTTATATATCATGTTCATCTCTTGAAAGGATGTTACTTCATCGTAAGGGTCATCAAAAATAGCATTGAGCTCGAGTCGTCTATTCCAAACTAATATTTGAATTTCTGAGTTTTTCTTGACTTTTGAAATATTTCTTTATTTTCACCTTGTATTGCAGCTTCCCTTGTTCTCTGTGGACTTGATCTATCTTTTTCTCTGTTCCATGGAATTCCTAGACCTCCGCGGACTCCACATTATTTCTATGATTTCAAAATCTTTCCTTGACAAAATCCTTTGTTACTCATCTTTTTAGACTTCTTATAAATCCCGTGAAACATAATAAAATGACCACCTTTGTCACGTATCTTTTGAACACATGCAAAACACTATAAGTTATTTCTTTTTTTGTGTGGGTTTTTGAAAGGTCGTCATACATGACAACAAAAAATCACTTTTTTGTCTCTTTTCCTTTCTCCCACATGCATAACACTAAAAAACTTATTCCCTTTACCTTATGGCATTTCGATTCTCCAAAACCTGCGAGACACTAACAAATTTAATTTCTTTTTTCCATGGAATTTCTTACCCAAATATGTGTGTGACACTATAAATTGAATTCCTTTGTTACACGGCTCCACGATACACTACAAATTCTACCAAATACTTTAAAGCAAATTCCTTTTTCCGTGGCATGCAAACTTCAACCTTTCATAAATTTTGCAATTTTTATCCATTTCCTTAAATTTTTTTTTTTTAATCACAAAATCTCCTCTTTAAGGTGATCTGAACCTTAAAAAATGAAATTCCATCAATCAAATCAATTTCCTTTTTCTCGTACCTTGGTAAGCAACTTGCTTTGTTCTGCGGCTAGCAAACTTCAGTTTCCCACAAATTTTTCTTGCATGTTTGAATCCTTTGACATTAAAAATATTTGAAAATAGTGGCCTATGCTCTTGACTCCATCACAATGAATATTTCCATTATAAGTGTCATAATGAGTTTGCATCCAATTGATCCATTTTACTTCATCATTCCTTTAACATCAATGAAAATATTTCCAACACCTTCAACCCTCCTCACAACTATATGCTTTGAAATCTTATGTTGGAATCAAGTTCCTTATATTTGTTACCCCTCCAATCCTCATAACCCTTTTTCTTAGGAATTTTTTTTGGAACTTTCTCTTTAATATCCTCAATGATAACATCTTGTATCATCCACCCACACATAACCCCCACTCATCATGAATATTTTAAGGAATCTCTTATTTCTTTCCATCCAGGATTCGACCCACTATCTTAAGGTATCACTAAGCCATTCTCTTACAATATACTCAGATGTTGTAACAACTAGATACAACCAACTCAATCAAGTTGTACTCCCCTCTTTCAAGAATTCCTTAGTATTTTTTTAAAAACATCTTCTTATATTGCCTTAATTTTAAAGCATCTAAACATCCTAATGACTCATTGTGGAAAAAACATCCTAACGAGTGAATGTAGAGTTCCAAAGGGTGCCTTGGGTGCTTATACTCACCCCATTTTACATGGTGCTAGAGTAAAAATACCCAATGGTGATTATGAGGATCTTCAAAAATAATAATAAAATATTTTGAAGTGCTTAAGACCACCTCCCAACCCCTTCTAGCCCCTTTAGACTTCTTTTTTACCCTTTTGGACCCTTTCATAAGCTATTTTTCTTCTCATTTGGATCTTTTCTTCCCATTTTTCTCATTTGCACAAAATTGTTGTCATGGTTGCATCCTTTGCTATGGGGGCAACATTTCCACATACGAGGGTTCTAACTCAAGGAATGAAGGTTCTTTCCCTTACTGCGGAAATTTTGTAACCACCACTTACACGAACTGGCTATTCTGTTTCCAGTTCAAATCACACTTACCATACACAAGTTTTGATCCTATAGTTTGACCATGCACACATTTCACCTCGTTTTTTATGCCCACTTCACTACTCATACCCCCTATCACTTAATTTCATCATATAAGGATCTAATCTAAGACATAGATTTTATTTTTGATCTTGAGTTGAGAATAAGATCACTTGACATGTTTCTATTTAGAAAAATTGAACGCTCATTTTCTACCCCCCCACATATTTTAAATCTTGTTTTTCAGAGAAAATTGTTGCTACTATTTTTTTTATCCTGAGAGAGAAATTCTAAGCCCAAAGAATATTTCTTCTAGTACTAAGCACCCCAAGGACCTTGTTTGATGTTATCACTCACGAAGAGAACACAACAGATTCTAAGACAATCATCTACCACTTAAACCAACCACAAATATGTTAATTGTTCTTATTTCAAAGTAAACCTAACTTTCATATCTCTCTACTTAAAAAATAATCCATCACCCGTATCTTAATGAGCATTCATTGGAGTAGTCGAATAAGGGTATAAAAAAGAAAAATCCAAGATCAACTTCATTCTACTTGCAAAAATATGTTTGTATTGCATTACATTTGTTTGTTTATATAGTTTAGATTTACTTTTATATCCTTAAAATTAAACAGAAAATGATGTAGGGGCATCATCAAGTGGACATAAAAAATTCAATTCTTCTTCATTCATGGTGGTAATAAGTGTATTAACATGTTTTGGGATCCTGAGAGGAGGCATTAGGTGGTCAAGAAGTCACAAATTCAAATTTTTGTATTTCCCTTCAACTTGCAAATTCAAATTTCATAATGATGTAAAAATTAAATATGAACTTATCAAGATATGGGAAGGTTGTTTTGATGGTTTCAATTTTTTTATAAAGATATAATTGTGTTTTGATTCTGAGTGTCCTAGGCAGAGTTGGTAGGAATTCTAAGAAACGTAGAATTGATGAAGGTATATAGTTCACTGAACAACTAGCACCGTAGGGAAGGTAAATATGGACCTATAATAGAGATTGTGGGCTTTGAAAGTTTAAACAAATCATATTTTGAAGAATTCATGCTCCTTGGGTGATTTAGAAACCCTTGTTAGGGTTTTAGTTCAATTACTTACATTGGGGTACTATAGTGAATTCAAGACTTGATATTTGTAAGAAATAATCCAATAGAGAGACACCTAGGTTTAGGAGATCATTTAGGGAGACGAAGCTATCAAGCTTCGAGTGTTAGATTTAAATTGCATGCATTGTGAAATTAAGTTTTTGAAACTATTATTTCTAACAATCATTTCAGTTCTTTTCATTATGCTAAATTGTTTTGAAATAACTCATAAAATAATTAGTTGAAACAAACACGGGAAGAAGATTCGAATCTTGAGTTTAACAAACCTAAACAGATGGCTAATAAATTCAAACAATCGCGAATACATTCAAAACTAATCTTGCAACAACAACCAAACACATAGCTACACTATTTCATATGCAAGAACACAAAGAAACAAGAAAAGGATGCTCGTTTTTGAGAAATTATTACGACAACACATCTCTACAGATCCAGTTCTAGCTCAAGGTCATCCCAAAATATCCTCCAGTACATGATATTATCATGCTTAAGTCTAGACAATAGAAAACACTATGCAATCAGTATCTGTTCTCCATCATAAATGGCTCTTGATAGCTAGGAATACCCAAGAAGAGCTAGACGATTTCCATGAGCAACAAAATATTTTGAATGAAACATTATATAAACTAAGGAAATATGTTTTTCGTTCCTCGCCATCTTTAACACACATCATTCCCCAAATTATTTCTCTTGATTTGTGAAGCTCCATAAGAAAAAACAAATCACGTCCACCATCTCATTATATAACTACTTTCATTTGACATTTGAGTGCTCTCAAATTTCTAGCATCTCCCATCATATCTTTCCATATGATCTTACTGGATCAATTCCAACCATCTTCAAACAATTTATTGATTCAGATTATACAACCCAATATCCACCCTTCATATATTAAGGCGTAGATGAATATATTCACACTGCAATCATTCTTGACTGCATTATCCATCACGAATAAGTTCGTAGAATCTCCACTACCTTTGACAAGAAGGTCTTTCTCTCTTGAGGACACAAGTATAGAAACTAATTCATTTTTTCTTGTTTAAAATCTTCCACATTATTTTCCCACACTCATTCCACTCTCCCATTGGCATATTACCATCCTCAATTTTGAATACCTTGTCCCATACACATAAGGATTTGAGTGCACAAGAAACGAACATATGATCTTTAAAGTGAGTAGAGTGTCATGCATAATCCATTTGCAAAGCATTATTTGTATATCTTTTTAACCACAAATTAATGGTAGCGACCTCTCATTTTGCTATGGATTGTGGATATTTTGGTGTTCTTTGTTTATGGATCTTTGCTCTTTGAATATTTTTAATTGGTATTTTTTGGATTTTTTAATCTTTTGTGTGGATATATTCTAGTAGTATGTAAATATACATAAAAAAATACTTTGTATGTGATCTTTTTACTTTAGTGTCTAAATTGGCTCTCTCTGAACCTTCAAGTGACTAGTTTTTTAATTATTATTTAAAGCTTGAAAAATATTATCTTATTTATTTATAAATAACTACAATTTATATTAATTTTGAAGTATTGGTTATTAATTTTTAAGTATTGATTAATATTTAAGAAACATTTAACTATTAAAAGCTACTTTTTGATAAACTAGTTATCTATAGTATTGATTTGAATAAAAATAGCCATAAATAATTTTTATCCTCTTCATTGGGATTACACTCTATATTTTTAGACAATGGAAGTATAAAGATAATATTTTCAGTAGATTATTGAAAATTAGTAAATAGAACTTTTGAGAAATTGGTTACATATATTAATGATATAATGAAAATTAACTATGAAAATCATTTGTGGCCACATTGGGATTGTTCTCTATTTCTTAATAATTGAAGTATATTTTGAAAAATATACAAAAACACAAAGTAAACATTTTACTCCACAATAGTCTATATGGGTATAGAATGACAACAGAAATACATCTCACTTTCAGAGCAATATAGAAATTGAAACAGTCATGATTTTAATATAATCATGTTACATTAACCATCTTGATAAAGATTTATGTATGAATCATGTTATAGAAATATAGATATGTTTTATAATATTTATATGTTTATAATTTCAAGAAATTAAATATATAGAAACAATTTGATTTTATATTACAAATTATTGCCAAAAAAAAAAAAGTGTAGTAGGGTGTAAATAGAATTTGGGACAAAAATTTCTAGAAAGAATTTGATAATTTTAAAATGAATTTACTAACTGCTGCTAGTTATGATTCACCTAATCCCTGGTAAACCATTATTATTGTACATCTTTGTAAATGAACACACATTTAGAGATATGTTAGCATGGTGTGATGATGAACTTAAAAGATAGTTATTTATTACATCTACAAAAATATTGTAGACTACGAAAATTATAGTCCCATCGAAAATATATCTTTGGCCATCATATTTTACACTAACAATATCAAACATATTTCTAGAAGTCTATTTAAGTGAAATATCATCTTTACATAAATAATGTCATTTTTTATTTTTTATTTTGGATTATCCCTTTACATTTAGAAATATCGTGATTATATTGGCCTATATTTTTAATTGTATTTTATGAACATTTAAATTTTTCAGATGTGATTTTCATCATCATCATTAGTTTTATGGATTTACTTAAAACCTATATTCTTTACTTTATCATAGCCATGACTAGTGTTGCTCCATCTAACCTTATGGTCAAGTACAAAAGATATTGAAAGAACTTATCCATACCGACCCACTCAATCTCCCATAGGATTATGTATTTCACTTACTAAAGTAAATTTGTGTCATTCACCTTGCATAAATGCCCTCAACCTCAAACACATATCAACTAAAAAAAATGTATTAATGTATTAAACCTAAAAAAAAAACACTCTCCATATTACACATAGTGAAAATTAGCCCATATTCTAATTCCTCATATTAAGTTTTTTTAGAATTTCATATATTGCAATCTCATATAATTACATATACCCACAATAATCAATATTTCTAGGACAACTTAAAATTTGATAAAAAAAATTATATAGTAATTACCATAGGTGTATTGGTCACTCAAGAAATAAGTGTTGCACATTACGCAACAAGATCCAAGAGCTTATTGACAATGATTTTATTGTTATAATTTAGACACCTCCAAATGACGTACCACACCTGCATGATTTCTCAATTATCCAAGACACACACTTACATCCCAATAAGCATCTTGATACTAGTACTTTATCCATTAAATGTATTCTAACATAAAATCTTGTGACTACATGTGATGAGGATCCCCTACAATATGGCATGGGTGATACCTCACCTCATAGATAAATAGTTTCTCTTGATTATGCAAATACCAACCTACCACACATGATCTTATCTACAAACATCATACAGCTCTCCCATAGGATGGAGGAAGATCCTACATCATTCGATTATATACCATATGAGACCTTATCTCTTTATGAATACGACACCATACCAAATGATATTCCCAAATACAAATAGATTTTAATGATATTATTTGTAATGAATAATTTTCAATTTTAGATTATGTGCATTCCTTACAAGGTGTGTTACCTGATGACAGGTTCATTTAGAGCATGGGAACCATAATCCCCTTTAATAGCACATTGACTAACATACACAACCTATTTTATCTTATGCCACTAGTATAGTACCTTCTTCACTGACATCTAGACCCATGGTCCAAAATATATTTGTATGCAAAAAATTCATGAATGTGCTATAGTCTCGTGTTTCTTAACTCTTGTGTCAGTTGATAACACTAGACATATGTTTAATGTGGGATGCACAATATTCAATATGAATTATATAAGTTCTCAAATTAAATTAATAGTTATATTATGCCAAGTATTCATGTCACATCCTATAGATATCCTCTGCAACCATACATGTCACATATTAGTAACATATACTCGCTCATACTTTTGGCCTCATAGGAACACCTTACACATATTATTCCATACCTAAATAGCAAGAAAAGACACCTTATGTCTAGTGTGGTAGCATTCTTTGATTCCTCCTTTATACCCTTTTGGTTTACAAATTGTGTTAACTTAGTAGTGTGTGCTATGCAACGACTATGTGAGCATGACCCATACAGAACACCAACACATTGTCCCTTCCCATCACAGGTAGCTATGATGGCTCATGTTTGGCATATCCCATAGCTTACCAACACCAACACTCTATGAATTAACAATTCTGATTACCACACTACAAAAAAAACTATTTCTCTAAGTTTGGAAATGATTCTCCTAGTGATTCTCCTCAACATGATCCTAGCATAAAAGGCATATGCACTGGAATTATATATTATATAATAGAAACCACTTGTAAAAACTTCATAATCACAATTTTTTTATTATTCAGCCATCAATAACATTTTTTCATAGCACAATATGAATTATTTTAAAACATAATTTGTATTCCATGAGTAGTGTATACCTAATGATGCAACACATTTCAAGGGTTCTATGTGATTTGTTTGTGAGCAATTACTACCCAGGACTCCATACCTTTACTTTAATTGTTTACATTAAATGACCAAATGCCCTTAGTATATTACAAGTTGGAAGTTTCTTTTCAAAAAGATTTATAGTAAAAATAACAAAAACAATACAATATGCAAAAAAATAGAAAACCATTGTCCCATTACATAGACGTAGACATTCTCTTTACATGTTTTTCACCGTAACTACCTTACATTCTTACTCAATTTCTCCTTATAGTAATCATAAGACATTGCTAATACTCATAATCCATGGATAGTTTTCATACACTTTGTGACTTCTCATATCCAAGTACCCTTGTGTTAATCCACCATATTGGGTCAATTCCTACATATAGATCCTATTAAAAAAAAAAATCCTATTAATATCATATCTTTTACACACATTGTGACTTCTTACTACCACATCATACCTTTAGGATACCTATCACATTAAGCATATACCTATACCACAGACATCTCACATATGAAGCTTATCTAAATCATAAATATGCACATTGCTTCATTAGTGATAAAAATATTCTATTATGTATCTTGTACTACCTTATATATTTATGATATATCATCTCTTAATTTAAACACATTGCTCGTATCACATTGATTTATGCATCTCTTAAATATAGACACATTGCATGATACACCTATTGTTTGGGATACATTGTTTATGACACATTTCTAAAAGCACATTGTTTATTGTTGTCAACATCTATTATTTAATGCATACATTCTCACACACAACTAACTGATACTAACATTGAAAAAAACATGTTGTTTATTGTTATCGTATATTATTTGATGCATACCTACTTTACACACACAACTAAATACTACCAACATTGTGTGAGTCATCATTGTGATGTCTTGTATGTTCTTTGTCTTATTGCAAGCCCGTCATGTCATATGTTGTCATGTTACACCATGAGTTCCCATGGGTCCATTATTGTTGAGTCATATGTTTACCAAAATACTTCTCTACCATTCATGATTACACCCTTAGCTATTGATATTTATGGATTATTAGACATGCTTACTATTGGTCTTCCCCATGAGATGACATTTATTACCTGTTATCTAATGATCACATGTGATGCATATTGTTTATATCATCATGTTTCATTTGTGTTTTATATGGTTCACATATTGGATGCCTTGATTACATGGTTGTTATAAATAACACTTTATCTATTGAGTTAAGTGATACATGGCAACATCCATCATCTCAAAAGGAGGGCATATTGTGGGGTCTTCTAGAAGTTCATATAGATCATTGCCAAAGTGCCACAAGGTAAACAAGGTGATATCATTCAACACTAACCAAATACATATAATCAATATAGATTATCAACAATTATCAATTGTACATGGACTTGAGATGGTTCATCATTACACATTATAGGCTCATTACAGATTACATATCTTATAACAAATCTGCATGAACATGACATAAGTTCATTTTATAGATTCAGTCACACCTATGACACTTATGTGGTTTATATTGGCATGAATTACCAGCATGATTGATGGGATGGTGATATAGCTTCCTAATACTCGATGGTGACATAACTACATAGTGTTAACTGGTGATATAATAACCAATTGTTAATTCTCGCACAAGATATTCATGCATTCCCTATAAAAATCACATCAACGAAACATGGGTAGTCGTTTCATGTTTTTAAGTCATTTTACACACTTCAATTTTTCATATACTTTTTTATCTCTTTTGAGCATTAATACACATCTTATCCTTGTGATTTGCAAGGCTCGCATTGGATTGGCACGGGGACACTCTTCAGTTTCACAAATTATCTTCCCATGATTGTGATGTGTGGTTTGCATTCACTTATCCCTTTTACTTTTATTCCAACACTTTCATATTATATTAAAAGGGGTCCAATGGTGTAGTACCCAAAATTTGGTCGTGGCACTTGGCAATAATACGTTGACATGTATCCTAATAGTATCCCACTTACCTATTTATTGACTAAACTTAAAACTTCCTACATTGTCCTACACTCTAAGTCCCCTAGGTCTTGACTTGTCCTTTAGCTTAGCACTTCATGACTCAATGCACCTTAAGAAAACCACATCTTCAAACTCTCTACAAACTATCTCATGCCTTAGAATTGGCTTCATCTCAACTCTAAACACGTTTTTGGGCTTAAAATAGATTTAACCAATAAATATGGCCCATGGCCAAGGAACCCATATCTTGTACTTACAATGGTCATCTATTCAAATTCACAAATTGTATTGGTCTTCTTAGGGTCAACTGAGTAGGAAATCATTCACATAAGTCATCTATATAACAGATGCACCCTTAGTCATTAGGCGCATCTATGGATCTCATATCAAAAAAACCTCTAAGAAGGACATTGAGCCAAGCATCAAAGCACTTTTCTCTTAGAGAACATTATAAGAGAGCTACTTAAATCTAAATACATATATCATTGATGCCCCAGATCATAGTCATGCACTAAAATCAAGCCAAGTGTCATTGCCAAGTGTTAGGGGCTGAATTAGGGCTCCATCTTTATTTACATATTGATCCCATTTTGGCATATTGGTGCGTGGTGTAGTGCTTATCTTATAAGTAGGCATATAGTGGAGTCAGACTATCTCAAATCGTAATAACTCTTTGTTAGGTAAAAGGACGAGAGTTAGGGCTTGAAGACAAAAGAAGACACATACACGTAAAGGAGATTCGTCATAGATATACATATACATAAAATAAATCAAGAGACATAGCCGAAGCATGTGCTAAAGTTGAATTACAAATAACAGTAGTAGAAGGCACATTTGTCAATACCCAAACAGATTCATCCAACGAATTACTCCACTGTTGGACAAACCTGTCATGCACCCATTTCAAGCTCTCGGATTTCACAGGCACATTTACAACACCTTGTACAACCCTCTCATCCAGTTATATATCATTGTCATGGTCTGAGTCCGATTTAGGGTGAATATGTTCTAAACACCAACCCTAGTTACTTTTATCTACTTTCTAAAGATGCGTTAAGCGAAAATTGTATCCTTACACAATCAAGGACTATCTTATTTACCGTCATTTTTGCATTCATTGTTTGGAATTATCTGAATATACATATTGCACTATATTAATTAAATCAATGCTAATTTTGGTATTAAATAGTTAGACTTAATCTTCCTATCCTTTGTATGTACACAAGTATTAATGATCATGATGCAATGAATAAAAGAAACAATTCAACAAAGGGATTAATTAATAGATTAATGTTACAGAAATCAATAAAATGGAAAAGCTATTGGAAAATAAATATGAGTAAAATAGGCCTACAAAATTAACATGAATCCTTGGACTCAATAATACTCTTGTAATAAGACATTCGTTTAATTTATTGTGTGGTTGACTAAGCAAAATTTGTCAACACTTTTCCACTTAAGTGATTGCCATATATCACAGGACTATAAAGTGCTTTGCCACCAGTCACCTCCTTCAAAATTTCCAATGGTTCAACAACTGCATCGAAGTTTGGCTGGAAGAAAAACAGAAATATGAAAAGAAATGGGTTTAAGCATAAGACTAAACAAACAATTTTCTCCGAGATATTGAAAGATATGCTTCTAAGAGACCATGGTTGTACCTCATAGAAGAATGGTACCGAAACACGATATTTGGGATTTTTGTTGATCACCCGGTGTAACGTAGGCTGATACAAGCCATTGGTCCACACCTGTCAAAATGGCATTCTCAAATCATATACACTAGATTTGTTAGTCGATGAATCCCTCTCAGGATGAACCTAATTAATACTTACCACACCTATATACCAAATATCCCTGCATTAACGTGATTTGTTTCATGAAAGTTGAACATCATTACATAGCTTGCAATAGACTAATGAAGGTATTAGTTACCATTTCCTTGAAAATTTTCACTTGTGAGAGATCAATTAAAATTTTATTTTTATCCCATTGAAAATACACTCTAGAAATACCAAATGTTTTGATAAAGCACTCCAAAGATTTTAAGTTTCTTTAATATGCTTGTCCATATAGATAACTGTAGAAAAAAATTATACTTCTTTAACTAAATAGTTCAACGTCTGTCAGGTATTAACAAACAACATACCTTCAGCATATCACCAATGTTACAAACAAATGTCCCCGGACTAGGAACAGCCCATATCCATTCACCAGCACAGTTCCTGACCTATGAAACCATTGTTTTACTAGTAAATTTCGCTGTACCATTTTTTCGCAACCTCTACAATCATTAAAATTGGAAAGTGATACTACCCAGAAGGAACTATAAACTATTTCAGCTACACATTGTTTCTCTAAACTAATAAGTAATTCACTTTTTGTTTTCTTGTTTTACTGCATAATGCAAAACCTCAAATGAGAAATATCTTCCTTTTTTAAATATCTGAGATCATTGATGATCATAATAGTGATGGCACCTGAAGAGCTGATGTGTCATCGTCCTGATTTACTAGGGTAAGCAGTCCTGTTAAGAGATGGCAAGAATTACAAAAACTAATAAGTTATCACGCCCTCCAGATTGATTTTATCTTTTTCATATTCATGTATACACTGCAAATCTCTTCTATGCATTCCTGATAGAACTCGATATAAATGAATTATGTTAAGGAGAAAAATTACCATAATCTGTATGTGCTCCACTGCAATGCAGACAATCACGATGAGATTATAAATTAGAATTGTTACAATGGATGAAAAATACAAACAATATAGAGGATCATGAAAATGAAATATTTTTGTTTAAGGATGATACCATCCAATCCCAGAGTTTTGCATGTCAATATCTTCGGTGTCACTATCAGCAGCTGGATAACCAATAATACGCAGGACCCCAAAATGAGTTCCCAGCTCTTTCACCTTCAAAAGTATCAGGGGGGATGCCCAATCCTAAGGCTATTCCTCGCATAATTTTTCTAGCAAGATCTGCTTTTTCATGCATTTGTGAAACCGCATTAAGTCAATCGTGCAGATAAGAACCTATTTCAAGAATATAAAATTATATGCACAAATAGCTAGTTTAGAAGCAAACAATTTCAAGCTTGCATAAGAAAGCATAAGCATAATAAATAATGAACAATAAAATTATAGTTTATAAAGGGCACACTTATCTATACCTTGCACAATAGTAATATATTCTTCCATAAGTGGGCCAAATCTCTTTGGATAATCTGGCCTGAAACAACAAAACACGGGAATTATCTGTAGAGAGAATTAAAAGAACATAAAAGAATAGATGGAAGAAAACAGAAACATTTATTGTTTAATTACAAAACCAAAAAAGGTTTGATTTTTATAGCCATCTTTTCTCTATGGGTGTTTCTTTATAGTGCATCAGTTTTCAGAGAATGTGTACAATTGGGATGAGGAAAAGGTGTCCTCTTTTTGCAACACTTTTGGAGATATACATTGATATGCTTGAGCTACTTGCTAGAGTCCGAGTTTTCAGCATTCATAAGTACAAGGTAAGTTCTGCAGCAGTTTGAATTTGCTCGACTTTATCCAACCAGCATCCACCCTGATGATATTGTAATGAAGAGTGTAAAGCATCAATTAAGCCTGCTATTTTCCTTCCTTTCTCTACTTAGTTCTCTGTTGTGTTCTATAGCATTTCAGTTGATATCAGAACCTTTAATCATGGCATGTCAGAGGGGGTTTGCCTCTCATGGATCTCTAAAAGTGCCAGCTTGCGTGATGCAGGAACATCCAAGGGTTCAAGAAATCTTGCATTGTAAAAAAAACGAATAGAATAATTTCAAATTTTGGTTCCTTTTCTCTTGTTGGTCTTCAAAACACTTGGCACGGACAAAGTGATGGTTCGAACTCCTCAGGCCACTTCCTCCAAAACTAATCATATGGGTTTGCTTGGTCTGCTAATTACATGGTGCATGCTGAAGCATTAGGGAAAAGAAGCAACAGATCAGGAGTTCATACATGTGCAAAAAATCAGCTCAAGCACACAAGGAGCCAGAACCGTTTTCTTTTTAAGAGCTGTTTGTATCCCATATTTGAGAACTTTGTGGGACAGTAAACAAGAAGGGAAAATGCAGAAAAGACGGTTAGAGGGGACAGTAACAAGAAAAAACAGAAAAAAAGTGAAAAAAGGAAGGAAGGAAGATGGGGTGTTTTCGCAGAGGTACAGTTTGGAATGGTCGAGACAACCATTTCAAGATCTAAACCCACATTGATGATGGGTTTTTCATGAGTAATACGAAGGCAAAATCGTTTAGGATCCATTCCTCATCTATACAGAGTATTAAAGCTCTAAAAATAGGTCTATGTATTTGTAAAGTGCATGAAAGCACCAATGAACTGTTGCAACCCAAGAAGAGTGTTCTTGGGTATGTAATAGGCATTTGAATTATTTATGATCTGAAGTTCATGTAATTAGAAAACTAAGTTCATCCCATGAGCTTTGTAATGTTTATGTGTATGTGTGTTTGCTTTGAATAAATCCAAAATTTGTATTTTGGCCAAAACAGCAGTCTAAATCCAGTCTAAGGTTTAACAGAGGTTGTGAATGTGTTTGAATCGGCTGAGATATTCGTTTTGAGTACTCATATGCCCTATCTCCTCTCTCACTCCCATGAATTTTAAGTTTACTGTGATTCACTAGTTCACTAGATAAAGATGGAATTTTCAAATGTGAAACAACTAGGTGCGGAAAGGTATTGGATAGCATGAAAAGGGTGAGAAATCCATAGTGAAGTTGTCCTTGGTCTATGCTACGACTCGGCTGCCATTCATTTGGCCCCCACCTAGGCTACATCAATTGGTATTAGGGCAAGGTTTTGCCTTGCTCGGTTGTGTGTGTCAAGACCCATTGTGTCATTAACGAGTTCTGAAAGAGAAGATTGCATTGAAGAGAAAATAAGTTTGTTCCAGGTGTGAGAGAAGTCCTGCAAAAGTAGAGAAAGTGTGAAAGGCTCGTGTTTGAGTCTATTGCAGGTTGTCAAAGTGAAAGAACACCAGGAATAGAAGACTTGATAGAGATATTGAAGGAAATCCAAGAAAGATTGGATGTTATGGAGATTGTACAAGGTAGAGTTGTGAAATATGTGAGAGAAGGTGAAGGTGAAGCATCCAAAGTTTTGAATGAAGAGTTGGTTGCAAATATGGGTAAAGGAAGAACTAAAAGAGGAAAAGTTGTTGATAAGAAATATGTAGAGGAAAGTGCAGGCAGAATGCCAAATATGAGGCAGCCAACACATGGAAGAGAAGAGAAGTTTGTTCTCCATCATGTGTCGATAGGTAGAGAACAAAGAGTGGAAGAGATGGCTCAAAAAAGCGTCAATAAAGAGAAGAAAAGTGACTCAAAGTCACAGATTGCAGCAATGGAGAGGATGTTGGAAGAAATGGTATCCAAATTGGATGCTCTGGAAAGGATACCAACAAACAAAGGAAAGAGCCCATAAGAGGTTGTGGTGAAAGAAAAAGGTAAGCCCGCTTACAACGTTATTTTGTTTTGTGGTAGAGAGAGCCCAAAAGAGCTTATGAAATGGATAGCTGAGTAAGAATATTTTTTGAAGAGACGAGTCTAGAAGACTCCATGAGGGTAAAGGTTGCAAGCAAGAGGTTGTGTGATGGTGCATTTATGTATAGGAGACATCTCAATAAGAGAAAACTAGAGAAAGGCAAGAAGAAGGTGAAGGGTTGGGAAAATATGGTTTCCAAGTTTATAAGTAAATTTTTGAACCCAAAAGGGAAAGCAAGTGGTGGAAGAAACTTCCAAGTCTTGAGGCTTGAGAGAGGAGAAGAATGTTGCCTTGAGAGGCAATAAGAGAGGGAGGTTTCCATGTGAGAAGCCCAAGACTGTTTTCAAAAACAGCCAAGAGAAGGAATTTTAATAGCAATCCAAGGGCATGGAGGTGATAGCTTGTTCATCGGAAGGAGGTGACCCATTACTAGATGATGGCACAGCATTGTTGGTATTCATGAGTGGGCAAATGCAGAAAATTCATTGAAGAGGAAGGAAAATACTTCTGAATTTTCTCTTTTGCAAGGAAGAAGGGTCGAGAACAACCAAGGAAAGATGCATGTTTCCAGGAAGGAAACAATAGAGGTGAAGAAAGAGGACAACCAAGAAGAAGTTTAGGTGGCTAAAGTACAAGTTCATACACAGGAGGTGAGTATGTTTGAAGACCTTATATGTGAAGAACAAGAAAACAAAATGAAGAATGAGGAGAGAAGGTGCAGCCCAACTATGGAGGTTGTACAAGTAGATGGAGATGTGGGATGCAATACAGCCATGGAGGTAGTTGAGAATGGGCGTTTTGTGTCCATTTTGAGAGTGAAAGCTTAGAGGAGAATTTGATCGATGAAGACAAGCGGAAAGAAGTGCTTGTGGGAACTTTTGAGTCCCTTAAATGTTTAATCAATATGCAGGTACAACAATGAAGGAGATGGAAAAGAAGAGAGCCAAATGTGGTTCAGTCCAGCATGCACATATGTATGAGAAGCAAAGAGGAGAAGTGGAACAAGTTGAGTTTCACTTGCAGCAGTTGAGGGTGGGAGAGAAGGCTCCCACGGGAGAGATTGTCACTCATGTGGCATAGATGCAAAGGAGAGGGAAAGTGGATGCAATCAGCCAAGAGATGATGCAAAGAAGAGAAAGACAAGGTGGAGCAGCTGAGTTTATTATCTGCCTAAGCATGTGTGGCAGATGATTATGTTGCAGCTAAAGCATGTCTTTTGGAAGACATGAAGATGGAAGAGAAGGATATGCAAGTGAAGGCATGTGATGCTTAGCAAGAAGCATTGAGTGGACAAGAGGAGAGCAACGTTGCAGCAGAGATGCAATTGGAGAATGATGAGGTTGCGAAGATGCTTCTACAAGCATTAAAGACACATGGTGAAGAAGATGCAGAGGATGTAGAGGAACTAGTTGGGACAGCATTCCAAATGGACATGGATGATCTTTTTGAAGACATCTTGAAGGTGAACTTAGTAGAAGAAGAAAAGGTTGCAGGATGTTATTTGACATTGCAATAAGAGCAAAAGGAGAAGAGGAGATGAAGACTATCCTAGAGATAACATTGGAAAGGATGGATTGTGTAATGTCCCCTTTTTTCCACTAGCGAGCAATTGAAGACCTTGGGCCCATCTCCACTTCTTGTGGGCTTTAAGGGAGGATTCAAGGGAAGTAAATTGATGCTATAATTGTAATTTTCCATTGTCGGCATTTATAATTCATTGTGAAAAGGGAAATTCCCAATTATTAGCATTATAAAGTAGTTGGTTGCATTTAATGCAAAGTGCCAACTCAAAAATAGAATTAAAAGGTGCTTAATGAGATCGTCCTAGTGTGAGGGGGGAAAAGTAATTATAAATTAGAATTTAATTAATTCTAATCCCTCATCCAGGTCGTCCCACTTTAGGAAAGAGATAAAGTGGATATAAAAGCACATTAAGGGGCTATCACCTATCATTTGTATAATTTGTATTTGGATTTGGTAGCTTATGCTCCACTCCTCCTTCCATAGAGGACAAAACCCCTCTTGGAATTCTATTGAGGACGCAAACCCTCAATAGTTTGCACTGAGGACGAAAACCCTTAGGTGTGAGTTGGTGGCTTCACTCCGGGAGCTACACTTGAGCTTCAACTTCAGATTCTCTGAGCAGCAAGGTTCCACATCAGTGCTAGGGCACATATCTTCACTTTGGTGATTTTTGGAATGGTTTTCAGCTTCATCTACTCATTCAGAGATTTCAGGATCAGTTTAGAGAGGGTTTCCATGGTTGGAAAATTATGATATTGGTCTCATTTGATTGCTGGTATTTTTATGGTCATTTTGAGTATTCATCTGTGTGGAGATTCGTTGTCTTCCATGAGTTATTGAATTTACAAGTTTCAGCTGTTTTTGTGCCATAGTAAATTCCAGAATTCTAAGTTTGATGATTTGATCACATTTTCTGGCTTCTAAAATCAAGGGCAATCCAAGGAATCACTTCTCATAATTTTTTAGTCTCTACGGTGGATTTCTTTCTCTCTCTCCTAGTCACTAGGGTTTGGGAGTGTTTTTTGGTCCTTTATTAATTGCTATCATAAATAAATTTCCAGCTCTTCATTAATTGGTGGAATTGGTTGTCTTTGAGTTGTAATTGCATAAGAAAATATAATCAATATTTTGGCATCATTTTGGAGTGGATAGCATTAATATTTCATTGGTTTTGAGGCCCACTTAACCCTAGAATGTCTCGCCCCCTCTTGGGAAAATTAATATTTAATTCATATTTTTATTGTGTGCCAAGGGTTTGATGATATTTGCATTTTCAGTTGGTGGCCGCATAGGGGTTTAGTTAGTGTTCCCGATTGGCCTCAGAAAGAGGACATTACAGATTATCATAGTGAGACCCATACATGTTGAGAACTTCTAAGTAAGCAAGTTGATCAAGAAGAGAGGGCAGCCATGAGAAAGGACAAGCTACAAGTAGAGGAGAGTGAAAGGTGGAAGGATCAAACAAGAGGTTGGATAAGGAGTGAACAAAGCCGAGAAGGCTTTTAATTGAGGTGGTTGGAATGCGGTGGATCAAAATCCATAAAGGTGAAAAGAGAAGAAGATGTGTAATGTCCCCTTTTTAAAACTAGCACCAATTGAAGACTTCTTTCCATTTCTCTTCCCATGGCCAAGAAGGAATTGTTATTGCCACAAAACAGCACCCTCTGATTTGTCATGAATGGGTAGATGAACAATCAGTGTTTTTGGGTAACATGGGATTGTCTCTCAAGTTGTGGGACTTGCTACTTGAGACAATTCTCCAGAGAAGGTTGGTTTCTCTACCTATTCATAATGCTAAACTATTCCTAAGGAAGGAAATACAACTATCTAATCCTACTCTACGATTCCAAGGGACCAAGGGAGAGGAAAACGCATAAAATGGAAATCCTAAGCTAAGGGGAGGTGATAGCACCAAGAAGAGGGGGAAAGACACTCTCAGATGAGTGGAAATGGGAGAGAAATGAAGGAGATGAGGGCGGACATGAGTACCACAATCCAAAACAAGATTTAAACTCTCATTTCCATGGAGCACAACAGAAATAAACCCTACAAAAGAGAAAAAACATGCACAATATACCACAAATGCAATAGAGAGGCAAGGTAATGCAATAAACACGAGCTAAGGCAGAGAATAGCCACAAAACATGAATTTTATTGCTTCATAAGGATGCACAGTCCATTACATTGGAGGATGAAGGTGAAAATCACCCTGCACATGTCCAAATTTGAGGCCTGCAACTCAAAATACACATGCAACACCTATAGAATGATGCACTAGCATTCCAAAAGGGTCCAACCTTTACAAATGAGTATCATTCAGCAATATATAGAAGATGGGGAAAATAGAGACGGAGGAAAAGAGAGGGAAATTCGAATTATTTCCATCAACCATCGACCAAATTCATCAAGTCTTCTGCAAAGCACTTAGGCGCCGTTGGAAGACCAATTCTACACTCCATCCGACTTGTAGAAGGAGAGGGGCGTCGTTCTTCATTAATGCTAGTGGTTGGGGAATGATTTGATAACTTGAGTGTTCAGAACCGTCTCTTTTGCCTCGAACCCGTGTTTGACATTTCGGCCCCCAAGACTGCATCGATTTCCGAAATCTTTGATCCTAGAATATAGCCATTTATAAGACCTTTCCAACAAGATCGATTTCGCTTGATTTAGTTATCCGCAATGAGAGTTACAAGCCAAAACAACTTTCTCGCTCATTCAGCGGCTTTTCCTTACATTTCTCCCTTTTTCGCGGATCTTTTAAATATTTGAACATTTGGGTGTTCTACGACATCTATGCGTTAGCGGATCCCATAGTGTGTTGCAAGTTTGTTCCTTTGTTTCACGGATTTGTGAAATCTAAGAAACGCTATCTTTAGAAAATCCGTGGAACATCAAATCAATGTCCCGCGGCTTTGAGACTTAGCCGCATTCTTCAATTCTTCACAAAAGGTAGCCCTGCAGTATTCGGATTCTTCACTAGTTGACCAAATTTGCCCAAAGCATTGTCTGCTCACATCCTTTGTTTCATGGATTTGTTAAGGATCCGCGGAACATTATTTTCTCGAATTCCGCAGAAAGCTTGGTGAATCCCTCACGGCTTTCGCAAATCATAAAAATGGTTAACTTCATCTTAATGAGTTATTCAAAATTGCAAGGGGTGCAATTTTGGATAGCAAAGAATTGCGCAAGGGAAGTCCTTGGGTTTCATTTTTAGTTTTCTTTTATTGTTATTAATGTTTTTCTATGTGTTTTACTCCCTAAGGCAGGTTGGTTGGGATTATAACGATCCCAACATGAAATTAAAAGATAAAGTGAAGCTCATTAAGAGGCCGGCAAGGTTAGGAAGATTCCTAACATGGATTTAGAAGATAAAGCAAGCTTAAGAGGTTGGTCTACACCTTATGGCTCTTGGTGCCAACTAAAGGGTATAAAAAGAGTCTTAGGGGCTCATTTACACATCATCTTTTGGCATATACACTTTATACTTGGTCTCTAGGGCTGATTGCTCTTAGTCCATTCCACTATTGGGCAACAATCCATTAGTGTGGCATCCAAGGAGGACGAAACCCTTCCTTGTGGGGGATTGGAGGACTAAAAACCCTTCAATTTGGTGGTGTTGAAGACTCTCATTGAAGACCATATTGCTGATTTGGATCTAGGGCATCAAGAAGAAGACCTACAAAGGCATTTGACATTGTTTGAAGCCCCTCTCCTAGGGAGTGACCAGGGTAAAAGTGGATTTGGGTGCCTTATAGGGCACAAAACTTCATTATTCTTTGATATTCAGATTTATCATATTTTATAAGGTTGGAATCTACAATTTGGTTATTTTTGGAGGATTTTATCTAGCATTTTGAGCACTTGTTTGTGGCTGCCCTGCTGCTATCATAAATTTAATTATAACTGGATATCATCTCTTATTTTAGTGGTCGAAATTCTTCATGATATACATTGGATGGATAAATATTGTCGTATTTGAAATGATTATTTAGAAGTATTTTCAGTTGTTTTGCATGGTTGTATATATGATGAGTTAAAGTCCCTATACAGTTTGTTGCTAGGGTTTCAAGGAATATTAGGGCTGCTCTTATAAAAATCAGAATTTAATTCACTTGGGATTTGTGTGATTTCCTTGATTTACAGTTTCAACCCTAGAAAGGGACATTACAGTGGTATCAAAGTTTCGGTCTTCCCATCCTGAGGGTTTCATGCAAGAAGGAAACAAGGGTTTCAATTGCTATCAGAGGAGAGAAGAAATCAAACCAACCAAGAGATGAAGAGAGTATGGCTCGTCAAGATCCATAGGAAGCCAAGATCGACAAGCTCATTGAAGGGCAAGTGAGATTGGCGGACACTATGGGCTTGCTAGCCCTAACCCTTTAGAGAGTTCATGAACCTTGGGTTCATAATGGAGAAGGAAGCTCATCCAGAGCAAAAACTTCATGGCAGCCCTTTGGATTCGCTCACGGATCAGCCATTAGGCATTCTTTCCTTCCAAGGGAAAAAACCCTTTTGAAAGCGGGAACAAGGCCCTCTATTGGGCAAAGCATTGCGGCAAGCTATGAGGAATACATGGCACTTCCAAGAGAGATACGGGAGGGAATTTAACTTGCCGAGTTCATTGCGGTAAGCAAAGGAAGGTCTAAACCGGAGCCCAGACAAAATGACCTCCAAAAGAGGTACAAAATGTGTTGGGCAAGATGTATTTCTCTACATTTGATGGCTCCAACAAAGGGACAACCGGAACATAGATGAAGATGTTAGGGTTAAACCCTAGACCACAAGAATTCGCCGAGTCAAACCCAAAGGGGTTTCTCTTGAAAGAAGAAAAAGAAAAATCAGATCTAGAAGACGGTTTTGAGGTGGAGTCCCAAGAAGACCACATTGAAGGTACATGGAAAGGCGTTGCAAGGTGAAGAACCAAAAAGGGTTTTTGATGCAGCAGAATCTCCAAAGAAAGAGGAAGAAGTCATGAAGCATGAGCCAAGGAACCACAAGGAAAATTCAATTTGCAAAATTGTGGAGAGAATTTGGTGGTTGAAGCCAAATCTCCTGTTGATAATGATGATGTTCAACCTGCTGGAATTTTCAAAACAATAGCTCATAAGAGTCAAGTTGAGGGTGTTCATGGCTTTGGCAAGAACCACGAAGAGGCTCCATGCATGTGCCAACAAAATATGGACGAAGTCAAGGTGGGAAGAGCTTCACTAGTTGAATATGAAGAGATCTCAACCAAAATTCATTTGGCAAAAAAAGATGGACAAGCTGAGGACAGCCCAAGGTATGATATTGAAAATCACATTTCAGTTTTTTGGTCTCCTCCTATGTCGTTGCCATACTTGTGTCATCATGGGCAGCTTGTTGAAAAGAATGAGAGTATGTCAAGTTTAATGTTTCATAGTATAACTGGCAGCCATCATGGACAACATAGTGGAAATGGTGATAAAGTGAAGAACACTCTAAGTGGCAAAGAGTACATAGATCCTTTGAGTTACAAAGAAGGTGAAGTCTTCAATGGGTTCCATGTTACTATGGCTAGTGAGTGCTTCATTTCGTGCATATGGTTAGAAAGAAATTTTATGAGAAATCATATGGAGTTTGTTGTGCATTCAAACTTCCTTGTGAAGGATGAGATGCTACAAGATGGCCTCATCATCCCTTGCACCAAGAGGTTCCAACAACTCAAGCTCACCTTGGGAAAGCACATGGTAAGTAATGATTTCTATGTTGTTGGTATTGGAGATACAAATTCGATACTTGAGATTCAATGGTTGCATTCTTCGGTTGAATTTATCCAAAACTATCAAGCTAGAGAGTTGAGATTCAAACTTGGTGATCAAAAGGTTGTGCTTCAAGGCATGACAAGTGGAGCTCCTCAAGTTGCTACAACAAAGAGGATGGAAAGAATTACCGGAAGAAGGTAAGATCTATGGGTGCACATGGAAAGATAACCACCACACTTTCAGTTTTAAAACAAGTTGTATCATAGAGATTTTCAACTCTTAATCTATGCACGTGCTCTTAGAAGAGGTATTCCAATGGAAGGGGATGTTGATTTCATAAATTTTACATTTGGAAGTGAGCAAGATGGATGATATCTTGCTGCCCCAAGTATAGTAACCCAGCAGGAAATTGGTGGTACAAGTGTAGGTAGTAGAAATCATGTTTTATGGGCTTTAAGGCACACTGTCATAAAAAATCATACTGTTGTTATCAACATTTTCAGTTTGCCCAACATTGTATTTGTAGCCATACAAGTAGCCTCAGCCATACATGGGAGTAATCTTCAGTTTGTTGATGTTGTTGAAGCATTTTCAGTCCCCATATGGTTGATTTTTGTGAAGAATTTGAAGTATGACAGCTGTTATCCTATTTTTTTTGTTGTTGTCCCCATCAGAACCAGCCCGTTAACCCCTTTTATGACAGTCACCAAAGTGTTTTCAGTCACAAGGGGGAAGGGTTTTCCACCTACCATCAATGAGGGATTGTTTGCCGTTGTTTTAGAAGAGTTTCTGGCCACCATAATGCTAATTTTGAGCGAGAAATTGCAATGGTACAACTACAGCCATACTTGGTCCACCGTGAATGGACCTTTAAGAGTCCATCATATGAAGGGGAATTTTGAGAAAAAATGCAAGCAAAAGAAGAAAGCGAGTTCACATATCTATGAGGCATGAAGAAATGATATTGAGAGCTCTTGTTTCTTTTAATGTGTTTGTTCTTTGTGTAGGCACAAGAATAAAGAAGAAAGAGCAGCTGAATTTGTTATCCATCCGAGCATGTGATGAAGAATATGGGACTACAACTGAAGATGAAGATGCCGAAATGGAGGATGGCAATTTTGTGAGTGCAAAAGGTCTCAATTTGCATAGAAACAAGGTCCCTCCAACACTTGGATTGGGAGTGAAACATAAAGGCTTTGAGAAAGGTACAACCCAACCTAGGACAGCGGGAAGAGGGCAACTTAGACCATCTTTTGGGCAGCCAAGGAGGCCACTACGGCAAGGTAACTCTAGGTGTTTGGATCACTTTTGCATGATGCCCAAGTTTTCCTTTCCAAGTTTGTTGTTGAGTGAAGAATGTAATCAAGAGTTGAGGAATGAGGATTTTCTTACCCCAAGTGAGAAGGGAAGTGTTTCTATGGCAGCCATGAGCCAAACTACCATCATTGATACTATTGTCATCATTTATATCAGCCCGCACCTAATTTCAGTTGCATTTGTATTTGGAAATATGGAGTGTTCTTCCACCTTAATTGACAAGGATGGAACAAAGAATGAGGATGTCACATTGGAACATGGATTAGTTTGTCAAGTTGCTGATTATTTATTAATTTCTTGCTTTATGACTGAGATTACAGCAGTTTGGAAGGCTTTTTATACAGCTTAGTATACAAAAGAAGTTGTTATTGTTGTTTTAGAAGTTGAAGATGAAGGGGACTTCAATGAAGAAAGGGGCAACGGGTGTCAAAGTTTGTTTGGGCAAAAGCTCTTTCATTTGACAGGCACAAAATCTAGACCATGGGAATGCTACAACATGTTCCTTCATCTTGGTATGATGGTACTTGGGCATGAGAGCTTGCAATTGCTTGAGGACAAGCAATTTTGGGAAGGGAGGATTGTAATGTCCTCATTTTCAAACTAACACCAATTGAAAACTTCTTGTGATTTCTCTTCCCATGGCCAAGAAGGAATTGCACAAGGGAAGTCCTTAGGTTTCATTTTTTGTTTTCTTTTATTGTTATTAATGTTTTTCTTTGGTGTTTTACTCCCTAAGGCAGGTCGGTTGAGATTATAATGCTCCCAACATGAAATTAAAAGATAAAGTAAAGCTCATTAAGAGGTCGGCAAGGTTGGGAAGATTCCCAACATGGAATTAGAAGATAAAGCAAGCTTAAGAGGTCGGTCTACACCTTATGGCTCTTGGCGCCAACCAAAGGGTATAAGAGGAGTCTTAGGAGTTCATTTGCACATCATCTTTTGGCATATACACTTTATACTTGGTCTCTAGGGCTGATTGCTCTTAGTCCATTCCAGTATTGGGCGACAATCCATCAGCGTGGCATCTAAGGAGGACGAAACCCTTCCCTGTGGGAGATTGGAAGACGGAAACCCTTCAATTTGGTGGTGTTGAAGACTCTCATTGAAGACCATCTTCCTGATCGGAATCTAGGGCATCAAGAAGAAGACCTACAAAGGCTTTTGACATTGTTTAAAGCTCCTCTCCTAGGGAGCAACTAGGGTAGAAGTGGATTTGGGTGCCTTCTAGGAAACTAAACTTCATTATTCTTTGATATTCGGATCTATCATATTTTATAAGTTTGGAATCTACAATTTGGTTATTTTTGGAGGAGTTTATCTATCATTTTCAACCCCATGTTTTTGGTTGCCCTTCTGCTGTCATAAATTTAATTACAGATGGGTATCATCTCTTGTTTTCTCCATTTCTTTGATATAAATTGGATGGATAGTTGTAGTCGTACTTGAAATAATTATTTATAAGTATTTTCAGTTGTTGTGCATGAATGTATGGTGAGTTAAAGTCCCTATACAATTCGTTGCTAGGGTTTCAAGGAATATTAGGGTTGTTGTTATAAAATCCAGAATTTACTTCACTTGGGGTTTGTGTGATTTCCTTGATTTACAATTTCATCCCTAGAAAAGGGACATTACAAGGTGTTAGTCTGAGTGGAAGAGGACGGTGTAGAAGTCAGCAAGAAACTAGAAATGGTAAAAGAAGTGTGTGAAGCAACTGAGGTACTCGGCTTGTTGGAAATGGAAGCCACAGTCATCTACCTCAATGGCAAATAGAATGGTTTTACCATTCACCCTATCTTCACAATCTAGAGATCATGATTTTTTTCAAACCTCGGGTGTCTGATGCAGGAACATCCAAGGATTCAAACAATCTTGCATCACCAAAAAAAGAATAAAATAATTTCAAATTTTGGTTCATTTTCTCTTGTTGGTATTTTGCCAAACACTTGGCATGCACAAAGTGATGGTTAGAACTCCTTGGACCACTTCATCCAAAACTAATCATATTGGTTTGTTTGGTATGGTAATGACATGGTGTATGCTGGACCGTTTGGGAAAAGAAACTGCTGATCAGGAGTTCATACACGTGCAAAAAATCATCTCAAGAACACAAAGGAGCCAATACCTTTTTTTTGAACAGTTGTTCTTATCTCAAAATTTGAGAAGTTTGTGCGACACCAAACAGAAGGAGAAAATGCAGCAAAGAAGGTTAGTGGGGAGAACAAGAAAAATCAGAAGAAAGTGAAAAAGGGAAAGAAGAAGGGGCGTTTTTGGAGAGGTACAAGTTGGGATGGTTAAGCAAACCACTTTAAGATCTAAACCCACATTAATAATGTGTTTTTCATGGGTAAGATGAAGGAAAAATCCTTCAAGATCCATTTCTCGTCTATAGAGAGTATTGAAGCTCTGAAAATAGGTTTATGTGTATGTGAAAATGCATTAAAGCACAAATTAACTGTTGTAACCCAAGAAGAGTGTTGTTCAGTACATAATAGGCCCATTTGAAATATTTGTGATCTGAAATTCATGTAATTAAGAAACTAAGTTCATCTCATGGAATTTTGAAATGCATATGTGCATTGTGTATGTGTCTCTGCTTTGAAGAGGCCCAAAAACTGTATTTTGGCCAAAACAATAGTCTATGTCCTATGCAAGGTTCAACAAAGGTTGTGAATGTGTTTGAATAGACTGGGAGATTCATTTTTAGTACTCATATGCCTTATCTCCTCTCTCATTCCCATGTATTTTGAGTTTAGTGTAATTCACTCATTCACTAGAAAAAATATTTTCGTTAAAAAACAGAATTTTCAATTGTGAAGAAACAGGACGAAAAGGTATTGGATAGCATGAAATGGATGAGAAATCCATAGTGAAGTTGTGTTTGGGCTGCTAGGACTCGGATGCCATTCATTTGGCTCCCAACCTAGGCTACATCATTGCCCTTCCCTCCAACCAACCATTTTTCTTTCCTTTTTAGGTAATTGAATTATTTACTTCATATATGATTGAAAAAACAACAATAATGCAGTGCAGCAGTTATTATCTTGATAGATAAATCTCCATGCCTTCTAAATTTCAGTACAATAACATGTTTGATCATTTCAAGAATTTAATACCTTTGCAGCCTTCCGACATATTGCCTTAGATGTTATTTTACAAGTTAATGGGAAGGGTGTCCACGAAAGAGCTTTTCATAAAGACATGAGAATCTAATGGTGGATAGATCACAGCATCTTGAACATTTTTGCGTTCTATGTTGAGATTCAATTGAACCTCTGTTAGCATACGGATTTGCACGCATGCAAATGACATGCAATAGTATGGGAACGAAGTCCCTCCTCAATGATGGTGAGGCTGCCTTTATTGAAAACCAAAATTGTATTTACATCTGTACATTCAAAATTGTATGTGGGGGGTGTTTTGGAACATCAATGGAAAGAAACGTGAATGAGGGAGATGGAATGGAATGGAGGAAAGGAATGGAAAGGAATGAATAACTAACTCAAATAAAGCGAAGTTTGAATTAGCTAAACAAGAATAAGTAAAAGGGAACACACATGAGCAAGTAAATCTCAGAGCTTGATCACTGTGAACAAGAACAACATATTAATAGCGTTGACAATAATATCAAAGACAATATTTGCATGCAAGATTTAAACATCTAACATCTAATGAACATAAGAGCATCAAATGTTACAAGAGACAATGAATGGGACACAAAGTTCGTATTTCATTAACTCCAAAATGTCTTCACAAAAGAACACAGTTTCTTTCCTGAAAAAAAGTTTGCACACAAAAGTATTTTCTTCTCCTCTCTCAAAGTCACTGTACGCTGGAAAAGTGACAAGCGAGCGTGGGAATCTACAGGTAACTCTTCCGCGTACCTGACCTCCCGAGGTCGTGCCGAGACAGCCGGTGGGGATGGAATATGCATGGGATGCAGACAAACTAGTTAGGCAGTCTAATGTCTTCGACACGCACTAATGGAATTTGTGAATCTAAGGCAAAGAAAGCCCTTCTAACTTGGACTGGTGTGATAGATCGGTCAGCAAGGATGACTGCTCGAAGGCTCCAATCAATATCGAGCTCTGGCGTGATTCGATCTATGGGTTGTGGAATACGTGGAAAATGACCCGGTATAGTTTCGTGTATTTCTCCGGATAGGGTCATATGGTGGATGGTAAATTATAGTCAACTCTATGGACGGTTCTCTGGCCTAGTCCAGAATTCTCTAGCTTTGTTAGCTGCTATATCCAGCAAGGATAATTGTTCGATGATAATAGGTGGAAGTGGAGTAGACTGAAATACTAGTGTGCGTAGGCCAGTGTCTATGTCTAATTCTCTTATGGATTCGTTGGGCTGCGGGATCTGTGGGTCACAACCATAGGTTCGTGGTTGTTGTGGACCAGCTATGGTCATGCGTGGAATCAAGTCCTGATCCCTAGTATCCAATAATCATACGCTTTCTCAGCTTCTATGTTTAGAATCAACAGTTGTGCGATCTTCTCAGAATACCTCACAGGCGTTCTTGCAACCCTGGATTCTTAGGCCGGTATCTATCTCTATGAGGGTGTCTCCTGCGTCTGGTTGTGGAACTAAAGGGTCACACCTGAATGTTTGTTCTCTTTCAAACCCTTCTACAGTCATGTAGATGTTTTTCTAGGGTAGTCTGTAGTTTGGCTGATTTGACCAAAACGTATGTGCTTGGTCGTCTTCTATGTTTAATCCTCTTAACTGAGATCTGATCTGCTGGAAGTCTGCTGTTGTTTGGAAGACTTGGATTCTAAGATTCTGGTCAATATCAGTTATTGCTGTTATGAGATTGGGCTGAGGCACGATTGGCTCGAAAACGTATTCTCTGGGCTCCCTAGGTCCCGTAATTGTCATACAAACGCAATAATATAAACAAACTGTAATAAAGTGAACTCTAAGTATACGAAATGTATTTATAGCATATATGACTTCTTTTTGTATTTTTTTGATGATTTATAAGAATTCAAGAAAACAGCTATTTAAAATATTCAGAATTGACAACTAAACTTAATAATTTAAAACAAACAAAATAGCCGAGTGTAGCTATTTGTCTGTGCAATTTGTATATCTATTCTAAACAATGAAATAACTAATCTATTTGCAAGATTCTCGATCCTACCTCAGAAGTGAGGAGTGAATCATAGTTTCTCAGAAACTATCAATCCCCACAGCTTCCCTGGCAATATCGAGAATAGAATTTACTGAAATAAAGCGATTAACTACTCTATTTGATATGATTCTAACTAGAACTTTGAAAGCTAGAACCTAGATTCTGCAGAACAGTGGTGAATCCAATGGTGTGTGTGATCTTGTCCCCTCAGTATGATATCTTCGTTCTTTGTGCTCACGTAGATCCAAAAAAGCCTGTAATGCTTGCATCAATAGGAGTAGGTGTTTGGAACAAGGGACAACCTTCAGAATACAGACTGAATAGAATGCGAATAGGAGAGGGATAGCGCAAGAGTACAGAGCTTGGCTTATGCAATTCCTAGCGGGATCTATTACGAATCATGCAACATAATGCATCCAGAACCTGAAACTATCCTGTTTGAGGAGCAAAACCTGTAACTTTAATGGCTTCCTAAGCTATTCTACTTCTAATGGATTAGATAGAACAACAACACTGTTTGCACAAGCTGGATATGTGGCTTACCAATAGCTGGACAATGCTAACTAAGCATGCAAAGAATTAAAACTATGGCTTCTAAACAAAATAACAGACTAAGCTATGAAAAAGAGAGCATGAAAGTGAAATCAGGGGCAGACCATTTGTTTATGCACAAACCATGCATTTATAGGAATTCAATCACCCAAAGATCAAAACCAAACTGAACTCCTAAACAATAAACAAAGGAAAAACACTATTCCAGGGGACCAAAAACATAAATGCAAGCTTAAGTCGGCAAGGAAAGCTGGTGAAACGTTGATATTTCATGTGAGTCGTGTCAAAAGAACGTTCTGGAAAACGCGTAAAGGACCGCCGCCCTGCTTCAGGGCGGCGGTTACAGGACCGCCGCCCTGTTCAGGGCGGCAGTTACAGGACCGCCGCCCAGTCAGGGCGGCGGTTTCGTTACTAAAGAGAAAAGGGGCAAGAAAAGAGGGAAAAAGGGGAAAACAAAGCACGTGGGGGCTAAGCGGGGTATGCGGGATGTTAACGCATATTCGGAGAGCTTTTCCAGACCCCGAACACCTTGCGAAGAGACCTGTATCATCATTGGGGCACTTATTACGTTGTTCCGCAGTACAGTACCTTACAATTTTGGGTACGTACATATTGCCCCCTCGGAGAAGCGTTTTAGCCATGAAGAGGCATAAAACGGTGGGTCTGAGTATGGCAGTCCCGAAATGGGAAGTTAGAAGTTATACCTTACACGTCCTGTGTGTTGAAATTACGCCATCCAAAATTCCCGCTATCTGCAAAATGAAAGGAGAACTCAAGTGCAGATAGATACAATAATTTGGAAAATAAACGCTAAAATAATAGGGAATGAGAACGTACCATTCACGCGGGGATAGGGACTTACCTCCATCAGCGCTCCAAACCTGCGAAAAAGTCTTTTAAAACGAATCAGGGTGCTATATATATGAAAGTGGGCCCATTTTCCTATTCATTTGCGCGAGTTGATTTGATTGTTTTTGAGCTCTGGGACCCACGGCGACGGTTTCTTGTGTGAGTATAGTCAAAACGTCTGCAGTCGAGATCGTGATCATGCCTCCACGTGCGGAACACCGCCCTGCTAGATCACAGGTTGGTTTTCTTCAATTTTGTGTTTTTCCCCCTTTAAATTTGAAATGCTAAATTTGTTGTAATGGGGGGGTTATTTTTGAAAATATTAGGTTCAAAAGGTCCACCTAGGGGGGGTGCCTACTGGGTAGGCTCCATTTTTAGGTCAAATGGTCATTTTTTGCTTGTTTTAGGCTTTTTAAGATTAAAAACCCGCGTGGGTTTTCGGACCACGACCGCCACCCTAGCCAGGGCAGCGGTTACACGACCGCCGCCCTGTTCAGGGCGGCGGTTACACGACCGCCGCCTTTAAGGCAGCGGTTACAAAACCGCCTCCCTGCTCAGGGTGGCGGTTCTGCACAGAATGCAAAAGGAACTATTATTTGAGATTGCACTTGTATTTTTTTGCACTTCTACGCGTTTTTATGACCTTCTCGGTATTGTTCAGATATTAACTTGCTCTGTTTTGTGTGTTTTTGGGTGTATGCAGGCGAGAGAGGAGTATATTAGATGGAGCAGAGAGAGAGTGTGATTGGCTCTCAGGAGTACTAGATGCCCTCTCGCAGGACGAGGAGGACACACTTCAGAGGGCTGGTATACTGCGTATATCGCGTGTGCCTCATGTTGCACCATCTAGTCACATCCTTTGTGACTTATTCTCTTACTGGGATGCAGATCGGAACACCTTCCGACTGCCAGGGGTCCGTGGTGAGTGGACCATCACACTCGAGGATGTCTACCGTATTTTGGGGGTCCCGATCATCGGGAGGAGACTTACATTAGAGACAACAGGCTCACAGGCACAGATTGCACAGTGGGCAGCATATATGGGAGATGCAGTTATCTCCACGGGGTCGAAGAAGGGAGTGAGAGTTCAATCCATTCCTTCTTTGCCTATCCCCGTACTTCGACAGGCCGTCATGGGGATCCTTGCCTCGAGACTGATCGGGGACAAGGGAGGGGATACATTGTTATACTGTTGGGCCCCCATCATTGCGCAGATAGAGGGGCACGGCCGGATATACACCTGGGGTGCAGATATTCTGGGGACCACCTACCATGATTTATACAGGGTGGTCCGTTTACAGGGACAGTCATTGAGCCACCCGACTTTAGTCATGAGTTGGGTGTATGAGCGTTTTATCCCTTATGGCAGAGGCGTGGAGGTGGCAGATCCTGGGGCTGTGAGGGCAGCCAGATGGACAGATATGTCGGTGCTTAGAGCACCTCACCATCCAGTTGCCTCCCTTACTACTGCAGACATGGAGGCGACACCGTACCCGGCTTATGGCCGGCATATGGGGAGAGGAGACTCTTACCTTGATCTCTTGCTCCACCACAGGGCAGCTCATTGATCGAGTGGGACGAGTGGAGGTGCATCCTTTTGGAAAAGTTCCTCAGCATGTTTGGCCTACCATATATGGGCATGCTTCCCCCAGTGGCCCCAATTTACAGATCAGTCCGCGAGGCCAGAGGGGGGCCTAGAGGCCGTGGTTAGACCAGTGATCACTCCTGGCATTCCCATTGTAGCCAGGAGGATAGCTCGTGCTAGAGGGAGAGCTAGATGGTGCACCTCGGGCTCCTTTACTTCAGATTGCTGCGGGTCCTGCTCATAGCAGCGATGACCCCATAAATATTGACTCCGACTCTGAGGAGCTTACAGAGGGAGGGTCAGAGGAGCAGACTGATGACAGTGATCCTGAGTGGCATGACACTTAGGACATTATGCAGGCAGAGAGGGCTGAGGAGAGCGCAGAGAGGGTGACTCTAGTTTCAGAGGAGCCACTCTCTCAGGGCCATGGTGGAGAGGATGAGTCAGTTGTAGGGTGACATGTTGCCCCTGCCACAGGAGCAACCCCTCAGTCGGCAGCGGCATCCGTGGCAGGTGCCGGTCCCAGCGACCCATCTTGGAGGCCCGGTGATCCAAGTAAGTTATCCTTTCTTCCTTCTTTAACGTTTGTTTAATTTAGGATTTGTTTAAATTGCTATCTCTCCTTGTGTTTTTATCTTGTATCTTTTAGCCTCTTGCTTGGTTTCTGATTCGTTTTTCTTCTTTGTTTGCAGAGACTGTTGACGAGTGGCGGGATCTGATCCGCAGGGTATGTACCGATTCCCTGATGATCCCCATGGATAGGACTCGTGCGGAGCTGTCCGTAGATGCCGGGGAGCCCTCAGCAGCTGGTAGACATACCGATGTCTTCGCTCCCGTTTGGCACGTGGCCAGGATGGTGTCGACCCTGCGCACAGAGTTAGCGGGCTACAGGACGGCTGAGCGCCTTATGAGGAGCCATTCTTGTGGTGAGACCGCGGCTGCCCCTAGGGACCCTGAGCCCTCCGTACATTCAGAGCGTCGGCGTAGCCGGAGTCCTAGGCGAGGGCGTGCACCTTCGGAGGGGTCGCGTAGGGGTTGAGAGGCCATTTGGCCCTTGTGTATTTTGTACTATTGTGTATCACGGGCTCTTTGAGCGTTTTGACCATGCCTAGTGCATGATGGCATTGTATATAAACATTGATTATTTATATATATGCATTTGTCTTTGAATCAAAAGCTTGTCACTCATGTTTTCCCTTTCTATTTCCAGCTTCTTTGTGTATACTACGATGTATGTTTGTATGCTTTTTAGAATGTATGCAATGGTGAACAAATGATGTAAATGCTTGTTTTCTTTTTGTGTTTCGTGATGCTGATACATGATAATGTAGATATATTGTGATTTTGAATCTTAGCTTCTGTGAGCAATATGGATACCTCATGTTTGTTTTGGCAAAGTGATGAAAATAACCAGTATGATGAACAAATTAACTTGCCCCACTCCTAACTCCACGCAACTAGTAAGATGCGAGGGCTCATCACCAAGAGCCAAGAAGGGCGCAAGTTATGAAATGTGGTGAAATGATAGTGATGAAAGACAGACAAAGCTTTGGTGGAACCAAATTGGAAGCTACAAGCCAACTCCACTCGAGTGACTTCATAGTTTTGGATGCAACTTGCTTTGCGGTTTATCCAGACTTAGACCCGTAGATGGCCACATAGTAGACAAAATCTGGGTTTTTAGGATTTTAACTCTTTTGGGATTTTGAACATCTGTTTCATTTGTTTTTGACTCAAAGTTTGAAAATTTGAATTGTTTGCGTATGACCATTTGTACTTATTTGTCAAGAAGACCCCCTACACTTTGCCCCATGCTACTAGTAAGAAGCGTGGGTTTATCACCGTGGGCAAGGTATAGGCGAGTAAGGGCATTTCCATCCTTTCCCAACCCTACGTCACTAGTAAGAGACGCAAGCTCATCACCGAAGGTTGGTGGGGCAAGGAAATGTGTAAAATTAAAATTTTCTGTTTAATTACTTGTTGACTTGTTTTTTTTTTGAGTAAAATGTCAGTATGTGCTTATTCCCAAAGAGATATGCATATGGGATAGATGTGACACCATGAAGCTTCTAGAACAGACCATAGGCAAGACACCTATCCTAAGAAGAAATCAAAGCAAGAATAAACTTGCAGATCTTGGTATGGTTACCGTTAAGACTTTGTCATGTCTATCTTTATTTGATAAAAGATTCTGAGATGATTCGATGATATATGAAGATGGAGAGGTATGATTAAAGAGCTTTATGCCAACAACATCATGAGTTTGTAGTGAATTGCTTTGAGAATAGATTCCTTGATCACAATTTATGTAAGAAACAAGTGGACAAAATGATCTTAATATGTATGAAGATGCAATGTAGATAATTATACAAGTAGTGCTAGTTGCTTATGCGTAGAACCGCTTGAGGTGCAGGGAATTGACTATTTCGCCAAATTCCTCACCTTCTAGCGTACATAAGAGGTAAGCACCATTTCCGTAGTCCTTCATGACTCGGTATGGGCCCAACCATTTGGGCCGGAATTTCCTTCCTTCGCCGGTCTTCTTGTCGATCCGGCTGTCTAGTCTTAGAACTAGATCACCTTCGTATATATCGCGTTCATAGACCTTCTTGTTGTACTGCCGGCACATCCGGTCAGCATAGACTCTATGTCGTTGTTCGGCGTCTATCCTAGTTTCATCTAGGCTTTCTAGTTGGGAAAGATGTGCTTCTCTACAAGCGTTCTCATCCAGAATCCCTTGTAGTGAAATGCGGAGACTGGGTATTTCGACCTCAAGCGGGAGAACTGCTTCTGCCCCAAATACCAGCGAGAAAGGAGTTGCTCCCGTTGGTGTTCTTATTGAGGTTCGGTGGGTCCACAAGGCCGGATATAACTTCAAATGCCAATCTCATTTGTTTTCTTTCACCGTTTTAAGGAGAATGGCTTTCAGTGTCTTGTTTGTTGCTTCAGCCTGTCCGTTGGCTTGGGGATAATACAAGGAAGCCGTATGATGGCTTATCTTAAATTTATTGCATAGCTCGCAAACCTCTTCATTCTTAAAGGAAGTTCCATTATCAGAGATAATGATTTGCAGGATACCGTACCTGCAAATGATTTGGTTCAAAATGAACTTGGCGATTACAGAACCAGGTACAGTGGTAAGAGGCATGGCCTCTACCCATTTGGTAAAATTTTCAGTGGCCGTGATTATAAAATTATGGCCGTCTGTGGATGAGGGAGAGAATTTCCCTATTAAGTCTAAACCTCATGTAGAAAAGGGCCATGGAGTAGCGATTGGTTGCAAGACTTGTGCCGGCATGTGGATCTCATGGGAGAATTCTTGGCACTTACGACACCTACGTACAAACTCTATTGCGTCATGTTCTAGAGTGGGCCAGAAATAGCCCATTCAATGTATTTTTCGAGCAGTGGCGTGGCCACCGAAGTGGCCTCCACATATTCCGCTGTGAGATTCATGGAGAATCTTCTTGGATTCCTCCGTGTCGACACATCTTAGAAGCATTCCATCGAATGCTTTTCAATAGAGCACTTGCTCTGTAATGACGTATTTAGCTACGATTATGCGTAACCGCCTTCTTTGTTGTGGTGTAGCTCCTTCTGGATATGTATGGTCCATGATATAGTTAATGATATCAGCGTACCAGGGACACTCAGAGATAGCGGGTCGGGTTTCGATGTAGTATATGCACTCATCTGGAAAGTCTAAATCTACTAAATCGCCTCCGTCTAATGGGTTGTCAGCTAACCAATCTGCGATGATTTGTCCTTTAACCGACTTCTGATTTACAAATGTTAATTTGAATTCTCCCATTAAGGTTATAAAACATCCAGCCTTTTTAGACAAGGACCCTTGTGTGAGGAAGGTTCGTAAGTGGTCCGTTTTTACCACGACCCTTGTTTCTTGATTTAGCATATAGTGTCTTAGGCGTTTGGTTGCAAAGACTATGGCGAGACATTCTCGTTCTGCTTGTGTATAGCGTGTTTCATAGTCGAGCAGTGTTCGGCTAATGAAATAAATCGCGCGTTCTCTTTTGTCATCGTCTTCTTGGGCCAACATGCAAGCTAACGAGACATTGGTAGCTCGTGAGTATAAAATCAAAGGGCGGTCTAGCTTAGGTGGCATTAGTGTAGGTGGTGACAGCAAGAAATGCTTAACTGCGTTAAAAGCTTCATTGCAGTCTTCGGTCCAATCAATGCTATAGTCCTTGAGTAAATTGTTGATTGGATGAACGATAAAGCTTAAGTCCGGGATAAATCTTCAGATTGCACCCTGTTTTCCGAGAAATGACCTGATTCCAGATTCATCCGAAGGTGGAACCATTTCGAGGACAGCCCGAATTTTGGTTGGGTCAACATCTATCCCTCGTGACGATATGATATAACCTAGGAGCTTCCCTCCCGTTACACCAAAGACGCATTTCTCTGGGTTTAGTGTGACTCCGTATTCTATTAGACGTGAAAGAATGACGCGGAGTACTTCGGGATGGTCACAACGCTTCTTGGCCTTAGCCAATAAGTCATCTACGTAAGATTCCACGATTTTATGAATTAGATCGTGAAATATGTATGTCATGGCCCACTGGTACGTAGCACCGGCGTTCTTGAGACCGAATGGCATAACAGCATAGCAATAGGTTCCCCAAGGAGTTATAAATGTGGTTTTAGCTTGATCTTGCTCAGATATTCTGATTTGATTGTATCCCGAGAATCCATCCATGAGAGACAAAAGTTCAAAACCAGCTGTTGCATCAACAATAACATCGATGGATGGTAATGGGAAGTCGTCCTTAGGACATGCTTTGTTGATATCTCGAAAATCTATGCAGATGCGTATCTTTCCATTCTTCTTGAGAACGGGAACGATGTTAGATACCCATTGGGAGTAGTCGACTGGCTTGATGAATCCTACCTGAAGGAGTTTTATTACCTCCTCCTTTACCATGAGAGCTACTTTGGGCTTCATGGGTCTTGATTTTTGTTTAATTGGCTTTGCATCTGATTTAGTGACGAGGTTGTGCACCGCAATGTGGGGTGCGACTCCTGTCATCTCCTTATAATTAAATGCAAATGCCTTCTGATGTTCTTTGAGGATCTGAGTATGTATTTCTACTTCTTCTGGGGTTAACGAAGAACCTAGTTTCAATATTCTCGGTTCATCTTCTGTCCCGATGTTGACATCGATTGTCTCTTCGATCAAAGAGGCGTTACCCTCTTCGAACTCAGGTGGTGCTGGAGGTAAATCCAAATCATCCCCATTTTCTACTGCGTATATGCTAGGTTCTATTTGTGAGGGGAGATCCATCATGGGATTCCCGAAATAGGAAGACGAATGTGGAATTAAGGACAAATCTAGCATATGATAGGAGAGATGTAATGCCGCATAGGCGTTTAAGTATTCCAAAGTGGCCACATCATTATCAATATGGTCTGGGGTGGTAGATTCACTTCCGCTTGAAAGGGGATTTGTCGTTATTTTTATCAATGGTTCATCACGAATGGACACCGTGAAATGGGTATCTTCTAACTCATTACTTGGAGTAAAACGTGATGCTGAAGTTGCTATTGAATCGGCGAGAAGATTTTTCTCTCGCGGGATTGCTTCAATGGATATGAAGTTAAATGCCTTGCTTAAATTTAATACGGCTTCTTTGTAAAGCTGCAAGTGTTCGGCTTTGGTTTCGTATACTTCAGAAACTTGGTTTGCCACTAATTGCGAGTCTCCTAAGACTCTGATGTTGTCAATACCAATTCTTTTGGCTAAGGTGAGGCCAAGGAGGAGGGCTTCGTACTCAGCGCCGTTGTTTGTGCATTCAAAGTTTAACTTAAAGGCAAATGGGAAGACTTTCTCCTCTTGCGAAGTAAGAATTATACCTGCCCCCGCTCCATAATGGCATTTAGCTCCATCGAAATGGAGAGTCCAATACTTAGTCGGGAGTATAGATGTTGGGGTATCTGCTGCACTTGCACACTCTACTTCTACCATACAGAGGTCCTCTGCTGGAAGGGAACCAACACCTAGGGAATATCCTATACCTACTGAATCAAATGGTAAGAACATTGGTGAATCTTGTTCTATTAACTCAACGATTTTTGCAGTAGTCCCTAACGATACCGTTTCTTTAACTTTATCGTTAGAGGTTGGGGTTGTTTTGGCTATGCTGATAGTTTCAAGATCCGTCGTAGGTACCAACTTTTCCTCTGGTTTTGGGTCAGTGGGTTTATTAAGTTGGTTTGTTGGAAGTTCAAATTCTGAGTGCACCCCTGGTCTTTTCTTTAAATCAGCTAGGTGCAAATCGAAAGGTTTTGGATCGCCTTTGGCTACAAATACCTTTCCTAGATGCAAGAATCTTACTTCTTGAAATAAAGTAGAAGGGATTGCCTTCATTCGGTGTATCCATGGTCGGCCGAGTATCATATTATAATTAGTTTCCCGATCTATAATATAAAACTCAGTTAGGATTGTTTTGGGTCCTAAGGTGACTGGCAATATTATAGTTCCTATCGAAGTGGCTTTAAGGCTATCATAGCCTCTCAATGTATTTCGAGTGGTGGAACAGTTTGTTTCCCCATATCCTAGTTTTTGGAGGAAAGAGAAAGGGACTATGTTAACTGCGGCCCCATCGTCAACCATTGCCCGTTTTACATAGTTATTATAAACCCATACTTGTAAGTGTAAGGCTGTATCACTTCGGCGTGCGATCTCAGCATCTGTGGGCATTTTACTTATTTCGAATATGAATTCGACATCCTTGTCAGGCTGCCCCGGAGGGTGGATATCAAAATCTACGTGATTTACTTGTGTTTCAGGAGGTGGAGTGATGTTAATTAGATGACCTAGACCTAATGCTTCTAAAAGAGCAGCTCTGTGAGGAGGAGAGTTCTTTAGTAAATATAAAAATGAGATGTGCGAGAAGGTCTTTGTTAGATCATTAATTAAATCGTAAGCACCGATGGGTTTTTCTACTATCTACAAACTCTTATCTGTTTCTGGCAGATGACTTGGGCTTGGTTGAGAGAAATACTCTCGTGTTCTTGTTATAGCTTCGATAGGTAGTTCAGCGTCTAGCTCTACCAAACTGACTATCTTGGGTCTCGGTTGACTTCCCAACTGTGGCGCAACTGATGGATTTAGTGAAGTCGAGGCTTCGTGATCATTGTTTCCTATCATTGCACTTTTGTTTGTTCCAGTTGGATTCAACCTATTGCTATCATGATTTGGGAGTGGATCGTTAAAGATCTTGAGAGGAGCATTCTGAGGGAAAACTACCCCTGCGAGCGTATTTGGTGGTGATGATACGGGATCTGCCAAAAACAAATCTGTGAAGAACTGTCTTTGTTCTTCTGGTAAACGTTGCATGAATTTATTGTAGTCACGACACGTTCTAGTATCATGACCCCGAATTTTGTGGAAACCACAATAAGAATTGGGATTGTAATTCCTGTTTTGTTGGTTTGGTGTATATTGTGGCCTAAAATTCTGATCAAACTGTTGCCTATTAGGATTAAAATTTTGCATTTGTTGTTTCTGGCTTTGGTTTTGATAACCAAATGAGTTTTGGCTTGGCCCTTGTATGGGATTTCGCCGTTGTTGTTGTTGTTGTTGTTGTTGTGGATGGTTAAAATCCACTGTATTGATTGTCGGGGTAAAGTTGTTGTTTCGTTGGTTGTTTGTTTGTGATGGAGTATTGACAACATTTACCTTCTTGGGCTGGTCGGTTACTCCATCCGTTGTTACACCCCGATTTTTGTTAAGGATTTTAGGTCCTTGGTTGACATTTGTGGTAGTGGGATAATTTGTAGTGTTCTGGCTGGAGATGATTAACCTCCCGTTTGCTCCATATGTCTTACGACCACTATCTATCGCTGCTTGGTCTATTCGAAGAGCGCTCTCAAGTACTTCATCGTAAGTTCTTAATGGGAACTTCTGGACTTCTTCTTTCACCTCTCTGCTGAGAGAATGAAGGAATAAATCGCATAGTTCCATTTGATCCATGTTTGGAGCACTTGCTGAAGAATAAAGAACTGTGCGCCACCTTTGGATGAAATGGGCGACAGATTCGTTGTGTTCTTGTTTAATGTGCAAGAATTCCCTGATTCCTATTCTCAATAGTTTATTCATGTCGAATGCCTTAATGAATTCTGATACGAGCTGTTTAAATGAATGGCTGGAGGCCTCAGGTATTCTATAATACCAGTCGAGAGCAATGCCTTCCAAGGTTTTGGGGAATATTTTAGCAACAACCCCATCCCAAGGGAGTAATTCTCGTATGGCTGTAGCGTAAGCCTTGATATGCGCGTTTGGATCTCCCTCGCCTTTGAACTTGGGTAAATCGGGAAGGGGTCTTGGAAGCATGACGCTTCGTATGGCGAAATCTAAGGACTCTTTTAAATATTCTGGGTAAGTCCCTATCGCATATGTTTCAACCATTGATGGTGGTTGCTGAGGGAGTGGTGGTGGGATGGGTTGTTGATATGGCGCAGCGTATGCGTTGGCAGGGGCATAGGGAAGTCCCTGCGTTTGAGCAAAAAGGCCGGGAGAGGAGAACATATCTCCTTGTGGTGATTTGGAGTACATGTTTAAGTATGACGGGATATTGTCTAGTAATGGATTGTTTGATACTAGACCGGGAGGAATAGTGTTAGAGATGATGGGCCTTGTTGGCGTTTGTTGTGGATAGTGAGGCGGCATGCCTAACGTGCCTACTCCTGTGAGGAGATCTACCTGGCCAGGGTGGTATGGAGGGTTGGAACTTCCTGCTTGAATGAATGGAGAATTTTGACTTGCTTGAGCAAGTTCTAACCCTCTCACTTTTTCTACTAACGTTGAAATGACTTCATTTGGTGAAGTCACAGTGCTTTGTCTGAGCGGTGTTTGTTGTATACCCTGGTGTTGTATAGGCATGTGATATCCTGTCATGAACTGATCGCTATCTTGCCAAGTTTCTCCGAGAGTATTTCCTATATGCAGTGGCATAGAGGTATTTTCTTGAAAAGAGATCTCGGGTTGTATTTGTAAACCTCCTATAGGTGGGTACATACCCCGAGAATGTTGTTCACTCCTAGGATAACGTATTGACTGTCCATCATCTAAGACCAGGTATGGATCTGATTGCCTACTAATTTGTGGTCTAAGTAGCATCTGAGGAGACGAACTAGATTCTCCGGTAAACGTCATATTATTCGAACCTGAAGGCTCTATTTGTTGGGTTCGAGGAGGTTGATCTAACTCCCCCGTTTGAAAAGATGAGTTATATCTGATTCTTGGGGTTTGTGTTGACAACTGATTAGTTGAATAGTTGTCGCCCCATACTGAGAGCGAGGGTGATGATTGTCTATTCAGTTGGGCGTAGTATGCCTCGAGACCCAAGAGGGGTCTGCCATATGCATCGAATCCCGACATATTCGGGGGGTATATGAATACCCGCAGAATAATGGGAAGGAACGAATGTGATTTGTGAAAGAACACGTGATACTATGACTCCGAACGAGAAAGTAGGAAGTTTACGTCAGCTTCACTAATTTTGTTTGTGTCACGTTGGGTTCACCAATTTTGTACGCTGGAAAAGTGACAAGCGAGCGTGGGAATTTACAGGTAACTCTTCCGCGTACCCGACCTCCCGAGGTCGTGCCGAGACAGCCGGTGGGGATGGAATATGCGTGGTATATAGACAGACTAGTTAGGCAGTCTGATGTCTTCGACACGCACTAATGGAATCTGCGAATCTAAGGCAAAGAAGGCCCTTCTAACCTGGACTGGTGTGATAGATTGGTCAGCAAGGATGACTGCTCGAAGGCTCCAATCAATATCGAGCTCTGGCATGATTCGATTTATGGGTTGTGGAATACATGGAAAATGGCCCGGTATAGTTTCGTGTATTTCTCCGGATAGGGTCATATGGTGGATGGTAAATATAGTCAACTCTATGGACGGTTCTCTGGCCTAGTCCAGAATTCTCTAGCTTCGTTAGCCGCTATATCTAGTAAGGATGATTGTTCGATGATAATAGGTGGAAGTGGAGTAGACTGAAATACTAGTGTGCGTAGGCCAGTGTCTATGTCTAATTCTCTTATGGATTCGTTGGGCTGCGGGATCTGTGGGTCACAACCATAGGTTCGTGGTTGTTATGGACCAGCTATGGTCATGCGTGGAGTCAAGTCCTGATCCCTAGTATCCAATAATCATATGCTTTCTCAGCTTCTATGTTTAGAATCAACAGTTGTGCGATCTTCTCAGAATACCTCACAGGCGTTCTTGCAACCTGGATTCTTAGGCCGGTATCTATGTCTGTGAGGGTGTCTCCTGCGTCTGGTTGTGGAACTAAAGGGTCACACCCGAATGTTTGTTCTCTTTCAAACCCTTCTACAGTCATGTAGATGTTTTTCTAGGGTAGTCTGTAGTTTGGCTGATTTGACCAAAACGTATGTGCTTGGTCGTCTTCTATGTTTAATCCAACTAACTGAGATCTGATCTGCTGGAAGTCTGTTGTTGTTTGGAAGACTTGGATTCTAAGATTCTGGTCAATATCAGTTATTGTTGTTATGAGATTGGGCTGAGGCACGATTGGCTCGAAAACGTATTCTCTGGGCTCCCTAGGTCCCGTAATTGTCATACAAACGCAATAATATAAACAAACTGTAATAAAGTGAACTCTAAGTATACGAAATATATTTAAGCATATATGACTTCTTTTTGTATTTTTTTTGATGATTTATAAGAATTTAAGAAAGCAGCTATTTAAAATATTTAGAATTGACAACTAAACTAATAATTTAAAACAAACAAAATAGCCGAGTGTAGCTATTTGTCTGTGCAATTTGTATATCTATTCTAAACAATGAAATAACTAATCTATTTGCAAGATTCTCGATCCTACCTCAGAAGTGAGGAGTGAATCATAGTTTCTCAGAAACTATCAATCCCCACAGCTTCCCTGGCAATATCGAGAATAGAATTTACTGAAATAAAGCGATTAACTACTCTATTTGATATGATTCTAACTAGAACTTTGAAAGCTAGAACCTGGATTCCGCAGAACAGTGGCGAATCCGATGGTGTGTGTGATCTTGTCCCCTCAGTATGATCTCCTCGTTCTTTCGTGTTCACGTGGATCCAGAAAAGCATGTAATGCCAGCATCGATAGAAATAGATATTGGGACAAGGACGGCTCAGAATGCAGACTGAAAATGCGAGTAGGAGAGGGATAGCGCAAGAGTACAGAGCTTGGCTTATGCAATTCCTAGCGGGATTTTACGAATCATGCAACATAATGTGTCCAAAACCTGGAACTATCCTAATTGAGGAGCAAAACCTGCAACTTTAATGGCTTCCTAAGCTATTCTACTTCTAATGGATTAGATAGAACAGCAACACTGTTTGCACAAGCTGGATATGTGGCTTACCAATAGCTGGACAATGCTAACTAAGCATGCAAAGAATTAAAACTATGGCTTCTAAACAGAATAACATACTAAGCTATGAAAAAGAGAGCATGAAAGTGAAATCAGGGGCAGACCATTTGTTTGAGCACAAGCCATGCATTTATAGGAATTCAATCACCCAAAGATCAAAACCAAACTGAACTCCTAAACAATAAACAAAGGAAAAACACTATTCCAGGGGACCAAAAACATAAATGCAAGCCTAAGTCGGCAAGGAAAGCTGGTGAAACATTGATATTTCATGTGAGTCGCGTCAAAAGAACGTTCTGGAAAACGCGTAAAGGACCGCCGCCTTGCTCAGGGAGGCGGTTACAGGACCGCCGCCCTGAACAGGGCGGCGGTTTCGTTACTAAAGAGAAAAGGGGCAAGAAAAGAGGGAAAAAGGGGAAAACAAAGCACGCGGGGGCTAAGCGGGGTATGCAGGATGTTAACGCATATTCGGAGAGCTTTTCTGGACCCTGAACACCTTGTGAAGAGACCTGCATCATCATTGGGGCACTTATTACGCTGTTCTGCAGTACAATACCTTACAATTTTGGGTACGTACAGTCACCTTTACAAATGTGTAATATTTCCTTTTAGGATATTATTTAAATCTGCAAAAAATTAATTATCCCGATCACCCTAGGAAGATTAGATCTTCTTAGTTTGACCTCAAATAACTCAATGTCAGCAATAATACAAACCAAAATGGGGTTGGAGTATGCCAGTAGTGGGTTAGATGGGAAAACTAATTAGAATGCTAATATCACCCAGTTCTGATTTTTAACAGCAGTTAATTAATTAAATAAATACCCAAATTACTGCAATCTTCCAAAATTATTTCCCGCTTAATCATCAAAGCAAAAATTCTCAAACTTTGGATTTTGGGCCACAAAAATATGAAGAACAATGTCTCAGAATCAGTTTTTGCACAACCAACATAAAACCCTAATTTTGCCCTAAAAATTAGGTCGCCCAGCGCATTTAGGGCATCAAATTCACTCCAAAAATTATGAAATCACTTCCTCCTTATTCCTTCTAATTTCTACAACCAAATCCAATATTAATTTGACCCCAAAACTACAGATCTGAAATAATATTAATTAATAATGTCCAGATAGCTTGCCGACAACTTAAATAGTCAAAAATTCATAACCCATCCAATACTCAGTGTTTTCCATGAAATAAAATGCAAACCAAACTAGAAACCAATGTCTTTCCAATGCACTATGATTCTAAATTTTCTGAGCATTAAAACTTTGCCAAAACAACCTCAGAAATTTGCTTTCAAGTCGCTAGGGTTAGAGTAAATCATATAAATTAATTCCAGATCATACAGCCCTTCCAAAATATTCAAATAAGTAGCCCTTGCTCTGAAATAATTGATTAAACACAGCAACAAATAGATCTAGCATAAACAACCTCAAAATATGATACATAAATTGCAGCAACAATAATAATCACCAAAGTACATCAAACCCCCACAAAAATGTAGATTTATGCTTCAAACCAATATGCACATACCCAAGACCAAGTCGCCAAAGCTAGAAAGGGAATCACCAAGTAGATTTGCAAATCTCATGAGAATACTTCAATTCATAACCAACTCAATAAACTCCCACACAAGAGAGAGAGAAGGAAAACATCAATGGGCATGCATCCCAATTACTCCAAGCATGGAGTGAAATCAATAATTCATCTAACATAACCCTTTAAAGAAATGTGACCTCCATTTTATAGAACTAAGGGGTGCAATATCCAATAAAGACTAACCTTTCCCTTTTGGAGGGAAAACATAAACTCTCATTAAAATATTTAATACTAAGACTATGTGCACTTTATTTATTTTTTAATTAAATAAATAAAAGTAACTAACCTAGTGCACATTAAACTAACTAAAGAGACTCCCACTTGTAGCGCTAGGTATGCAAAGGGGTTACAATGCAAATGAAAAAATAAATATTAATAATGTCTCAAAAAAGGGGACATTACAAAATGAGCCCTTGACTTTCTTTTATAATCCAAAAGTTGGTTATAAAGTAGTTAGGGTTTACATGAACATTAAATAGGGCATCTTAAATGACTTTGACTTTTTCAACCAACTTATAAAAAGCAACTAAAAATAGAAATTGCTTAAATTATCCAAAGTTTGCCAAAAGTGAGTTTAACAATAACCCACTTAAAATACCATTTAAACATATAATAAAATTCAGTGCCTTATACATTAAAATGGGGTCCGCATATCTCAAACATATGAGAAATGGACTCTCCCACTTTGTTAGATACCAGAAAAGCTATCTCCTCGTCCCATTAGTGAAATTAGGATCTGTCGCCTTCGCCAATTGAAGGATCTGAACCTTCCCAATGTTTCAAACATATTTTCTTCCTCAGGAGGTTCACTCAGTCGAAGCACAGCCTCACAAAACACCTACAATTCCAAGATCCTACCTGGCATATCATTCAAATTGACCATCTTTGATTGAACATTTTCAAACAAGTTCCTTAATTTGATGCAATGTTCCATTGAAGCTAGAGAGAAATTAATGGCAGGAATATACATGTCTTTGAACAACCACGAGAATTGTTCCTCGACATGTTCTGATGAATGTCTCTGATTTTGCTCATTTACAAGATCACAAGGGATCTCAGCTATAAACTCCTGAATCGAGGCAAGTGAATGAAGGTTCCATTGCATACGCTCTCGTAATGGATCATAGAATCCTCGAGAAGTATCTTTCTTGATTTGAGATGTAAACACCAAAGAAAGCGTGTCCCTCGACATTCGAATTCAAAAATTCCTTCAATGGCTAAAGTTGAAGATTCCATACTTGTCATCTCCTGTAGACTAGGCAACACCTCATCCAAATTTGAAATGTTAGAAACAAAAGCTTCCATAAAAGAAAGGATTGGATCCAGATATGCACTAATATCCTCATGGAGCTTAACGGCTGCTTTGATTGTCTCTCCACCAAAGACGAGAATCTCTGAAAGCCAAGATTTAGTGACATGGCCCAATGTGTTTATTTCTTTGACAAATTGAGAGTTTCTTCATCCGGGGCAGCCACTGCATCGGGTACTAAAAAAGTGGATGATATGGAATTTATCAGATGTTGAACATAATCCACCAATTGATTCTTTTAGGCCTTGAGCTGAGAGTTCTGAAATTTATATTTCTCAAGCTTCTTTAGCACAATATCCATTGAATCTCGGGCCATTGCCATGTCACTTTCCAATGTGGACTTCCCAAGTCCAAGTCTGGAAACTTCATAATCAGCATATGTCATGGCATCACATTCCTTGTCAACTTGTGGGATGGCAAGATCCGCAAATCCGTTTCCGTCATCATCCACCATTATCTGGAAGAGCACTTTAGGCTTCTTGGGAATGACATCATTCAAAAGCTTGAAAAGGGCATCGAAGTCAATGTCAATTGCCTTGACAACCCTCTTCCTTTCCTTGATCTCACAATTAACCCAAAAAGGAGTATCCTTCACCAATTCCGCATACAGAAGCCTGGAGTCTAAAGCAACATTCACATTGTTCTCAACATCATTAAATTCTACAAGAATTCTTTCCACAACTTCAATCTCTGGAGATATAACCTCGATATCAACCTCTTGAACATTAGGGAGATCTTAAGAAATCTCTTCATGAACTGTAGGTTCAGAAGCATTTGATATCTGGACCACTTGCACTTGAGTAGACTCTTGCGCAAGACATGACTCAAGAGTGTTTGTTATGAGCTTCCTCGAACTATCAGCAATGTGAGTAGAAGAATCTCTACTTGAAGTGGAAATTCCCGATACGCGCACTCTTCCTTCACTAGGGCTAGGACCCTTGGATGTTTCACCCTATAACACCTTCTTTGAAGAAGTGGATTTGGGCAACCACTCTTTTCTTGCTTCATGCGTATGGGTAGATGGCATAGAGGTTGACTTAGAAGAAGCTTTGGTCGGCTAGAGACCTCCTCGAGTTGGCAATTTTTGTAATCCTAAGGTATGAACTTGGATTGATGGTAACTTTGCAAGTTCTCTTTCATACCAAGATATGCTTCTTTCAAGGATCGGTTGAATCTTGTTATCAAGAGAAAATTCATCTCTTTTGGTCCATTCAATTCGGGGTAACGGAGTAAAGGCAACGACATCTTATGAGGGATCAATAACTTCATCATCATCCACCAATGAATCTGGAGGGTTTCTAATGCAAAATGCCTTGATCTGAGCAAGGGTTAGGCGCGAAAACTCTCGCCTTCTCACTTCATGTTCATCTGAACAGGCAACCCAGAAATCTTCCATGGTAGGATTGTGTTGATACTTTGCTCCAAGAATCTTCTGCATATATCCGTTGATATCAAACTGGAATCTCTTCACATATGGATGAATAGTGATGAGAGCAAACTCTTTCTCGATAAGTTGCGCACTGAAGAGATTTGGACATTGGTATTCCCCAATTTGGATTGGGAAATGAATGCATGAACAATGCTTGTCACTGAAGAGACAGTGAACTTCGAATAGTTGTCGCGCAAGCTCCATCAATGCCCACTTGTCACTGACATACTTACGAAGCTTCCATGAAGTACCTGCAAAGCCGCTCAAGCGAATGTAGGAAAAGTACGGAAATTGAATAAACCATGTTCCCCACTGGGAAATGACATCCATGGCATCTTTAGAGAATCTTTACTCCGTATTCCTATTCAAGTTTCGAATCACGTGGAAAGTGAATGCATTGTTAACTCTCCTGAAATGATAAGAGCTATTTTTGAAACTTAACTGCAAATAATGATGGAAGACATTATTTGATGGACCCATGACTCCTTTCGTTTCTAGCCCGAAAATAGCTTCCTTCTAGTCACTGCATAAGTCAAGTATGATGCCATGTAGAAACATCCAGTCATCTTCACTTCAATCAATTGTTTGCAAAGAGTATCACTGATGATGGTGGCCCAAGCCACAAACTCTCTCTTGGCAAGGATGATACAGATAAACGATACATCCATGGGTGGAAAATCCTTGTAGTGGGTAGACCGAAGACTCGACTTAGGAGAGTGATCATGTCCACGATTTCCTCCATGAACTCAACGCGGTACAGTTCCTTAAGAAGCCGGTCAACTCAAGGCCTCTTGGTCACTAACCAGTTGTTATTAACCATCTTGCTCCATTTAAGGGGTTCTTCATTTGAAAAATCTTGTGCTGACTTTCGAGTGATGCCAACATTCTCAGGGAAGTTAGGTATGCTGAGTAATTCCTCAATGTGCTCTGGTGTGATTAAGAGAAAAGGCTAGCGATTATCCTTATAAATCCCTTGCCTCTTAGGATCATAATGCTCTGCGCAGGCAATGACCAGCTCCGGGCATTGTACCGAGACAGAAAATGTTGCTGCTTGGGGTAGACCACTATGGTAAAGCCTATCCGAGAATATGGTCTAGCCTTCAGCTTTCACCCGACCAAAAAAAATTTGCACGTTAACGTGGTCAAGATTAGTGTCGATGATATTGTCGTATGCAGACTTGATGGAAGTGGGAGGAATGATTCCTTGGAATTCATACTTGAGCGCGAACTTATTTGATTTCTCCACTGGCTTCCTTGATTATCCTGCAGATTTTTTGGATTTTTTGGCCATTATGAATTTTACAGAAAAATGACTTAGGCACGCAAAACGATTTAAACGGTGTTGGGTCTTAGTCTCCAAACCACCGTCAACACAAGAGAAATATGGCTCATTTTATTATTATTATTATTTTTAAAATAATAATATTAATTGATCCCGAATTACAAATTTTTAAAATATTATTACAAGCAAAATATTGAGACTAAGCTCGAGTTACAAATCGGGCAACAATAATAATATTTATTTTTAATTAAATTCTCCCGATTGTAATGGCTTCGCGCAAGGTCAATTTTCATATTTTTAATTCATTATTTCTTCACCTCACCTGATTCATGTTGCTTCGGCGTGGGAACTACTCTGATCTTCTGACAATTACTTTGAGCTTGTAATTTTTCTTGTGCTGGCTTTTGAATGCGTGATATTATTGAATAGCCCGAATTGCCTGGAGAGCTCTACGTGAATGATTATTTTGCCTGAATACTTCTCGCCAATGCGTGATAAAAATGATTTTTTTTTATTAAATTCTCTCGTGGAATTTCTTCACCAAAATCCTCTGTGTGAGCACTGCCTGGTTTGTCTGGGAACGTAGATTTTCCTTCTACAATGTGTGCTCTCTTTTTGCGTGGAATAAGTTCTTGCCAGCGTGGATTCTTTTTCTTTGGAAATGTGGTTTCTCTTTCAAACCTCTTGACCTCTGCGTTGAGAATTGGAAAACTCCTGCAACGTTGGTCTCACCTTTGCGTGGAAATTGTTTTGGGCTTATTTGATTTATGCTGCTGAAACGTGGACTCTATGTCAAACTTCTGCATGGAATACTTGCTCCTCTGCAATGTGTGGTTTCCTTCTCTTTTTCCTTGGCGTGGATTTTACCTTGTGGAATGTGGATTGTCTCATTGGCTTGGCGTGGATCTCAGCTACAACTTTGGCCTGCGTGGATATTGCTTCTCTGCTGAAACATGGCGCTTTTCCTTCTCTGCAAAGCGTTGGAAATTGTTTTCAAACCAGGCGTGGAGATTATTCTTGCCTTCTCCCTTCCCCTCCACGTTGACTTCTCCATGCAACCGGTGGGCTTTCTCTTTGACAGTTACGTGGTCTGCCCTTTCCTTACCCTTATTTCTGGCTGGGTGTGGCTATTTCTGCCTTGTTGTCATTGGCCAATGCGTGGAAATGTGTTTTGGCTGCTTAAAAAAACTCCTGGTAAATGCATGGAATCCTCCCTCAACGTGGACTCCCTCCAATGTGTGGAGAAATGCGTTTGAAAACTATTCTCCTTCAAAACATGTGATGAATATGAATGTTTGGAAAAAATATTTCTCTGCAAACGTTTGGGGAAATAAGAAGAATTTGGAAATAACAAAAAACAAGTTAGAAATAATGAGCCTCAACTTCTTACGCACGACTTCTTCCACAGAGTTTCACGGAGGATTTGTTGCGAAGATTAAATAAGTTTTCCTATAACCATTTATTTGTTTCCATTGAAATTACCAATTTCCCTTTCTTCGGGTAGTGGGAATTAATTGCCAGGGAAATATGGGAAAAAACTCAATTGTTTGTCTGTGGCAATGGCAAAGCAGGCTGGCAATTCCCATTTATTTCCCCATGTGGGAAATTGGGAGATCTTTTGCCAGTTTGTCATCCGGTTAGGTTGGCAGTCAGCAAGAGAAATTCCATAAGCGGGGAAAAAGAAAAAATTTTGCCATGGTAGGGAAATCCAGGAGCGGAAAGTCAATCTGGCATTCCCGACAATTGGAGATGGAATTTTTAATTTCCCCAGGCAATAATAAAAAAAATTGTCGATTGATTTTTAATAAATATTAAATTAATATTCATTTAATTAAAAAGCCCAAAATTTAATAAAATTAATTTTATTAAATAAAAGGGTAATAAATTAATTAAATATTAATAAATTATTTACGCAGTTTGCAACCTGGCGGGAGGAGTTTTCACTCAAGATGGACGAAACGAAAACCAAAGCGATCACGAGAATAAGACGATCGCAGTGAGGGTGATAAATCACACAAAAGAACACTTTTGAAAAAATTTAAAATTTTCATGTTTATTAATTTTGCGAAGTCAAAATTAGCTGATAATAACCTCCAAATGGTAGTTTTGGGTCATTTAGGAAAATGTGTGAAAACTGAAATTCGCGGTTTAGTTTAATTTTTTATGAGCAATAAAATCTCACAATGTGGACCATTTTTCTCTTTTGTAACTTTTCTTTATTCATTTTCTATATTGTTCAATTTTAGAGTTCAGAAAATTATAAGGAAATTATATTTTTTACGTTGCTCGGATACGGGTACGGGTATGGGTTCACTATGCGGATATGCCAATTTTCAAAAACCCTTGGTCCATAAGAAATAATATAGACACACAAACACTCATTTTTTAGTCCATATGAGATAATAATGTGGCATAATACATATGATTTATGAATATCGTGTCAATATGAATACAAATAATCTAGAATATATCATCTAGATTTTCCTTTAAATCAAATTCCTGCATGCCACTCCACTAGCTCCACTTTCAGTATAGCTTCCTCCTTACAAGCAATGGCAGCCTCCAATCTCGTCCTCCTTGCAATAGTTGTCTCCAAACAAATCCTCCTTCCAATGGCAACCTCCTCAATTCATCTTTGGCACTTTGTTCTTACACTTGCAAAAACCAACAATGAATTGTTTGTGAGTTTTGGTAATGCTTGAGTGCCTTTTTATAGGTTTTTGAGTTTAGGGTTTGAATTTTTTAGTAATTTATGAGTTTTTAGGTTTGCATTGACCGAATCAACGAAAAAAAATTATTTTGCAACTGCGATGCCAAAACGCAGTAGGTATGCCCCGAGTACGTATGAAACATACTAGAGGTGTATCCATACTTGGCACGTACCGGTACGGGTTCGGTGGGGAGGTACCCATGCAACATATTTTTCTCATAAATGGTGAAAGATATATAGTCACATTTTCTCTAACGGTAAGGATTTGTTTTTCTCATAATTTTCTCTCTTATGCTTGATAGCTCATGTCCTGTAATTCTAAATGTCATTTTATTGAACTTTTATTCCACTCTTAAAGACATCTTTAATTTCCTTTTATGGATGATTTCTAAGCTCATTTAGATTGTTTTATTAGCAAAATATGAATTTATGAGGAGAATTTCATTAAATGTAGAAGTTGGAGACAACTTCCGCTTATTAGGGGGAGACGATGTGACTCACTAATAGTGATCTCTCATTCTTGTAAAGACCTGCATGAAAACTTGGCTTGGTTCACTAGAGCCCTTCCCAATTATATGTAAACAAGACTGACTTAGATGTCTTTACATGCCTAATTCTTGGTTACTTTCCATGTGCTTGGCTTTATCCAGCCAACTTTCGTCCTCCTCGTTGTAAACCTATTTGACCTATACTACTCAAGAGTGTAAAGCACGAATTTTAGTGGCTCTTCTTGCTTTCTCTGCCTATTTTTTTGTTGTGTTTTGTAGGGTCGTATCACGTGATCCATCACCTGACATGTATCTCCAAATCACACACATAGTTAAAGAGTTATGAGCATCAAAACCTTCAGTGAGAACCCCACCCCTATGGTCAGCATTACATTCTTTTCCACTCCACATCCGGAAGGCTTATACGTGACTCCACCTCTCTACCATAACACTACAGGAAAATTATGGCTCTTGTTGATGCCCATGAGTCTTTACTAAAACAGATAAGAAAAAAGGCAATAACCTTGCCAATTAAACATGTTTGTGTGAATCTATGCACAAACTTCTCTGTCTGCCTTTATTTGGACTTCTAGTAACCATTTTGTTTCCCCTAATATCTACTACACAAAAAAATCTGTGTAAACCATGTGTTATACCATGCTTGAAAATTCTGCAGAAATGTATGTGCAAGCCCCATTTCACACTAGCATAAGAATCATTGCCACAATAGGAAATCAATCAAATGACAAAAGCTATACAACAGGTCATACTTAATATGAAACGCAGAAGAGATGCAATTAGGGAGGTGACCAAGAATTTAAAAGGTCTCTTCAATTGGTGAAGCAACAAGAAAAACGGAAAAGGTTGTGACAAGCAGCAAATTCAAAAAATACATCAAGGGAAGTACAAAGCGTGAAGCCGGAGTGTAGCTAGAACTGGTGGACCTATGAAACTTGCGATGGGAGTGGGTAGAGATTGCCATAGCCCCTTTCGGAGGAAGGAAGTGTGGACCTTTCCAACTAGTGTGGGTTAGAGGGTACTACACGGGAATCACATGAAACTCTAGGGCACCCTAAGCAAAAAATTGGAGAGTATGAAAAGGGAATTGACATCGTGTAAAATAATCAACAGATCCCTACCAAAGGAATGGTCAAGCATAGGGGTATGTCCGATGGTGCTAAGAGAAAAGAAACATCCGATGCTGACCTGTATTCAAAAAAACACACTAGAGCCGTGGTCACCCCCATGAACGCCATCTCGACAAAAGAAGTTGCCAAAGTTCACCAATGATGAGTCCAAGGATCCCATACGACACTGCAGAACGTGAACTGCCATCTTGACTGCCAATGGGCACACAAATGAACGTATGTGGTTAAGATGTTTCCCAGCCACCCCTTCGCATAATGGCTATTGGCTGGTATGTATTTGTACCAAGCTCAGAGAAAGCAACATAAAAAACACTCTAGAAAGCTTTTGAGAAAAAATTCTAACTCCTGACGGATGACAATGAGATTGTTGCTGAAATCTATAATATCCGCCAAGGTAAACACAATAATGTTCATACATATAACACAAGATCCAGAGGACTACTGGGAAAACTTGAAAATGAACTTGTCGACGGCTTGAAGAGTGGTTCATTGAAGGGTTGGTACCCTCATTGTGGACGATGGTGGTGGTGGTTCCACCCTCATCGTACATAGGATGATGATGAAAGTGGTTCCACCCACATCATACGAAGATGCATACAACCTAGCCATGGACATTGAAAAAAAAGAGACACCCTCGCATTCAAAAGGACGTGAAGAAGATAACCCTAACTCTAGCAATGAAAGTGAACCTGGATCACTGCAAGCTTTGAAAAATGGCATGCTCTGGGTGATGAAGGAACTAAAGGGAGATGATAAGAATGAAGGCAAGGATCATTTGTGTGAGATTTGTCAAGTGACAAGGCATTTACTCAAGGATTGCCCATACAATTTGCAGAATAGAAGTGGCCAAGTATTGTTAAGGAGAGCCATTGACACCATCCACCACACCACCACATAACTATGGACAAGAGAATATGGTGAGGGTCCAAGGACTTCTCTACATATGATGTAGGCCAAATGACCATAAAGATGGCAATTGTCCAAAGCAAACCATGTCAATATGCTTGACATAGCCAAGGGCAAGGAATTTATGGCAATTACATGAACACAAATGAAGAGAGACAATAAACTCAACCCACAAATGAAGAAGGAAAGGCTCGCCGAAGAAAGGGTGGAAATCAAGAGGCTCATGGCTGAAGAATGACGTCAATCAAATCAACATACAAGCACAACAACGAGAAAACTATAGTCTGACAAATCTATCACACAACATGTTTTCTATACCACTATACCTGTGGAGATAGATGACTTCTAACAAAGCATTCTAGGACTCGAGAATGCTCTCATCATAGTAAGCAAACTTGGTGAGTACTCGCCAACTCTGCACACTAGCGAATATTCACCAGTATAACTTGCCACTCGGGCTCACCGAGTATTGGCGAATATTTGCCGCGAATATTCACCAATACTCGGCATGTCCGAATATTATACTTGCTAGAAACTGAAAAAATGTGAAATACGTCTAAAACGTGGAAAAAAATGTTGTAAAAATGCTAAAACTTGTCTTTTTGTTGGCTAGATTTTATGCACATCATAAAGCCTAGTTAGTCATGAGATAAATCTCCTTCATTTAACAGTGAAGCTCCCGTGTAAGATGTTTATCAATTTGGTAAGGGTGAATCCTAATAACTATTTTCAAGGGTTTTACTTTAATTCCCACAGCTCGTGAACCACAGCTGAGCAATTTTGCAGCAAGTAAGAAGCTATGATGAGATATTTGCGGAAGCGGGAAAAATAGAAGTAGGGAAAGAAGAAAGGAACATGTGTTGACTCAACCAATAGTTATCAGAGTTGGTCTCATCCACACAAATTAAATAAATAGATAAATCACAACATTCAGCAAAGAAGGAAAGGAATAACTTCTAACCTAGATCTAAGATAACACAAAGTTTATCTAGAACCTTTGAATAGAAGTACTCAACAAAGCACTGTAGACACAAAGTTCTCCAGAAATCCACCTTTTATTCAATCCTCAACTTTCACAGAAATCACATCAAGGGTTCCAGCAAAAACTCTGAAAACTCAAGAATGCTCTAGTTACAAAAGCCTCTGCTAAACAAGTTCTGATGAACAAGTTGTGATCATTGATATTTTCGATGATTTAACCCGTAGACTCTTCCTCTATTTATAGTGCATAGAGGGCAATTACAAATAGGAAACTCTCAATGAACTGCCGCATGTGGAAGCCGTAAAGGAAACAGTTGGCAGTATTTCCCCTAAAATTCCTCTTTGCACGACATGCATGCCTTACAACTGAAAATAGAACCTTCTATTTTGCATGTCTGCCACCTATTTCCAAGTAATTGACTTCTTCCAATAACTTGAAGTAACGGCTTTTAAACCAATCACTTAAGTTTTACAATTTATTGGATTTCTCAATTACTTTGTCAGAGAAAATAAGATAAAGAAGAAGAAAACAAGTTATTCCTGATGCAACACTCCCAGTCTTGTTCTTCTTCCATACTCTGCATGTTGATCCAACCTGTATTGCACTTCCGCCTCATAAATGATATGAATGATACCCCTGCCTTGAATCTGAGAAGCTCTTTCTCCCACATGCGGTTGACTCTTTTCCTTTGATTCTCACCAAACTGGATCTAGAAGCAGCTGACAGTGATTTCCTTGCGGGTGTTGCCTCTGACCTGTCTTCCCCTCTTATCCTTGAAGCTTTTGCAGTTCTTCTCAAGTATGTACACCAGTGAAATGTTTGTCGTAAACAATTCAGACAAAACTCGTCACCCTTTTATTTTTAATTGCATATGAGCAATTTTGAATTCTGGAAAGCACTCCGGCTGAAGGCAAATATAAGTAGGCTCAACGTGGGCTTAACTGGAAGATTGGGAACACATGCACAAGCTTTCGAAAGGGATTTTGCATGCAATTTTGCATGGACTTGGTAAATAGCTACGTTGAAACTGGAGGATGAAGATGCTTGCAATTTTGAAGACTCGGTTTTGCATTCTCACACAATTCTTTTAATTGGCTTTTTCTCTATCCAAAAGTTGCATTGAAACTAAGAAGACAAGCAGCTGGAGAATCACAATTTCCATTTAAAACTTTGCTTTGGCTCCTTATAATAATTTCGTAGATTCTCAGAAGGAAGGGCAGATTATGAATTTGGAAGACAAGCCTTCAGAATTGCACGATATTACTTAATTTATTTCTCCTTCAAAGCTGCGTAAATTATTGGAAGGCTGGACTCTTGCAAAGGAAGATGGCTGTGTTAGCAAATAGAAGAAAAGCATCCTGAAAACCATGAATTTTATTTAAACGTTTTTACTTTCAATCACACAAGACTGCATGGATTTGGAGAAGACAGTCTTCCAAGCTTTCACGATTTAGCTTGTAATTTTTGCCTCCTAGAGATTGTGTGGAACTTGGAAGACAAGGTTGCTTGCAATGAGAAGACTCCACCATGAAAAACCACGACTTGGCTTAGTGATTACTTCCCCTTTTAAAATCTGCGTGGATAATTGGAAGGGGAAGCATGCTTTTAGAAGACATAACTCCTCTAATTCATGACAACTTAAGTGACTTTTTCTTTAAGAGAATTGCATGAATTCCAAGGGAGGAGGATTGTGTGAATTTGGAAGGAAGAGGATTCTTGAAATAGAAAACAAACCAAGGGAAATTCACGACAATCACTTAAGTGACTTATGCTTTTGCTTTAAAGGCTACGTTGAAAGATAGAAGACAAGCTTCTAATTTTTCACGACACAACTTAAGTGACTTGTGTGAATTTTGAAGTGAATGGATTGTGTGAATTTTAGAAGACTAGGCTGCCAGTTTCCACGACAACTTAAGTGATTGCCTCTTTATTAAAATTGTGTTGATTTTTGGAAGGAAGTATGCCCAAAATCCACGATTTGCTTGAATATATTTGCCTTGTATTTCTAATACACAGAATTTGCATTGAAATTGGAAGAATTGGCAGCTGCTTGCAAACTAAAAGACTCGTCATTGAAGAAACATGATTTGCATGTAATATCCCCTTGTGGGATATTAATTAGATTTTATTAAACTATTTGCAAATAAAGTAAACTTAAACGAGAACCCTTCTAGGTTCACCTCAACTAACCCAGTGACAGCTTCAATACAACCCAAATGGGGTTGGAGTGAGCCAAGGTAAGGGTTTAGATGGGCTTACTAATCTGAATTAACACTTCTTTAACCAAATAACTTGCAGCAGTAGTAAAATAAGTTTAAAATGTTGAAAATGACTGCCAACTTCAAAAATTAATATCTTTCACAAATTTAATTCTTTTTGCCTGAAATAAATTGCAGTTAGAAGATAAAATTGCAATCTTTCAAATGAACCCACAATCAGAATTTTTAATCAATTGTAACCCACTCAAATCAGCCCCCGAATCTGCAGATCAAGTCGCTAGGGTTAAGGGAAAATCATAAAATTAATTCCAACTTTAATATTCACTTTCCCACACTCAAAATCATCACTTTCAGATCTGCATTAATTAATTTATAACAGCAGATCAAAAAGCCCTTCAAACCCTTCCAAAATATGACAGAAATTCACCCAAACCAGTCGATTTAATTAGCATAAATTCCAGCAAGGTTAGCAGCTCCAAATATCATGAAAACAAGTGTATTTGCAATAGAATAATGAGCAATAACAGTTCAGATTTTATTCTTGCAAAAATACCATTCAACAACACCATAAATCTCCCTCCACAAGTCGATTTGTATCATGACAAACCAACAGCAATTTCAAGAATTTATTGATCAAATGATAGCTCGAAAACTCTTTAAATAAGCTCTCACACTCCCTCAATAATGGCAACTTCACATATATTGAATAAAAATGTAAATAACTTATCAATTCAAGTTCTCAAGGGCACACACACTTCACAATGGGTGGTGTTGATGAACACCTTTTGTTTTTTGATCACTAGTGGGCATACATCCCTCTTCAAGCATGAAGATAAGTTATAATAACTGTCAACATGCGAAAAGGAGTGCCCATCAACTTCTTTTATATCTTTTTCTTGCTCAATCTCCAAAGTTCCTTCTCCATTTTTTGCGTCAAAATCTAGGAGGGAATCTTTATTTAAAATTTGTCTGGAAATCACACTCAAAACAAATATTAAATGCATGGGGAAATTAAATTAAATGAAGCCCATATAAATCGATCCATGCTTAGAATAACTAAATTTATTTAAATATTAATTATTAAATAATCCCAAGAAAATGCGACTTACTTGGTTACTTTATTTACTTTCAAAAAAAATAATTATCATCCCAAGGCAATCGATTTTCTCTCATATTTTGATTTGCACAAAAAATATATTTTGATTTTTAAATTCATATGTGCAAAATCGATTTTCCTTTATTTTAATTTTTATTCGAAAAGGGGGGCATTACAGCCCTCCCCTCCCAAAATTGTTTGCCCTCAAGCAATTGTACACATGGGTGGTCCACTTTCTCTTTCATCCCATAAGGCCTTCTAGATAGTGCATTTGCAGCTACATTATTTTTCCCCTTCACATATTCAATGTCAAAATCAAATGCTTGCACTTTACTCACCCATTTTTGTTGTTTGTCATTCAATTCTCTTTGGTTAAGGAAAAACCGCAAGCTGTTATAATCGGATTTAATAACAAACTTCCCACATGCCAAATATTGTCTAAACTTACTCAAAGCATGCATGATTGCCAACATTTCTTTATCATACACACTATATCCCCTTTCATGATCTTTCAATTTTCTACTTTCAAAAACAATGGGGTGTTTATCTTGCATTAGGACAGCCCCTAATCCTTCAACTGAAGCATCACATTCTACCATAAAAGGTTTTAAAAAATATGGAAGTGCAAGAACACATTACCTCCAATTTTTCAAATGCTTCTTGGGCTGGTTTGGACCATTTGAAGGCCCCTTTCTTAGTCAAATCTGTCAAAGGAGCTGCAAATCGTGAGAACCCCTTAACAAACCTTATAGAATAGCTACAAAGACCACAAAATCTCCTTAGTTGTGTGAGAGAAGAGGGAGTAGGCCACTCCATAATCGCTGCAATTTTTTGCTTATCAACTTGCACACCATTAGCACTAATAACATGCCCCAAATATCCAATTTCCTTCAAACCAAACTCACACTTAGATTTTTTTGCAAATAAAGAATGTTTTCCCAAAGTAGATAAAACCAAATCCAAATGTGTCAAATGCTCTTCCCAAGTTTTGCTATACACAAGAATGTCATCAAAGAATACTAACACAAACTTTCTTAGATATTGGCTAAATACATGATTCATGCAAGATTGAAAAGTAGCCGGTGCATTAGTTAACCCAAAAGACAACCAAAAATTCAAAATGCCCAAAATGACATCTAAAAGTTGTTTTGCACACATCCTCTTCCCTTACCCTTATTTGATGGTACCCAGATTTGAGATCTATTTTTTAGAAGGAACACTATGTAACTCATCAATTCTAGGGATGAGATACCTATTTTTGATGGTCTTCTAGTTTAACATCCTATAGTCAATGCACATTCTCATAGTACCGTCTTTTTTTTTTGACCAAAACTACGAAAGATGCAAATGGGCTCGAACTAAGCCTTATGTGTCCCATCTCAAGAAGCTCCTTAACGGTTTTTTCAATCTCTTCCTTATAAACTCATGGGTGGCAGTAAGGAGTTATCATAATAGGTTTGGTGTCCTTCTCTAACTCTATAATGTGCTCAAACCCTCTATTGGGAGGTAACCCATGTGGTAAATCATCAAAAACATGAACATGCTTATCTAAAAGAGCTTGTAACTCGCCTTCTAATGATTGTTGTTCTAATTTTACTATGATATAACCCTTCTGATGAAACCCTGAATATCTTTCTGCAAGCTAAGGAATAGAGAGGAGGCAGATTTCCAAAGAACTTTGTGTCAACGGTGCATTTTTGTTTCTTATTTCTTTCTAGATCTAATCATAAACTTTGCATTATTCTAGATCTGGATCTGAAATGCTCCTTTGCTTTAAATTTTGTATTTCAAGATCTATTTGTTTTATCTATGTGCATGCGATCAACTCTGTGAACTATTGATTGGGTTGCCCATCTTATTTCCTTTCTTCTTGTTTTCTATTATTTTTCTCTACAAATATTTCCTTTCTTTTACAGCTACTTACTTGCTGTAAAACTGTCTAGCTATGGTTCATGAGCTACATAGTTAAAATAATACCAAAAAATAGATACTAGAAAATATAATTGACAAAATCTTACACGGGAGCCTCACCAGTAAATGAGGGAGATTTATCTCATGACTGCCTAGGTTTTCAATTGTGCAGAAAATCTAGCCAACAATTTTTGGCGACTCTACTGAGGAACAACACAAATTAGTAGACTAGAGCTTTCTCTTGCCAGTTCCCTTTTATATTATAAGCTCAACCTGACAAAACGTCCATTCACGCGGTCTAGCAGAGCTCAAGGAAGGATCGACCATTTTTATAGATTGCAGGAGCAGTTTAATTTCAATCATCCTCCTCAAGTTAGAAGCTGCAGATCCAGTCTTTCACCAGGAAGAAGAGTGCAAACTCCTCCAGATCCGGATCGTGTCCAACACAATCTAGGAGTTAGGATTATTCACCAAGTCTATTTTCAAAGAAGACGCGCTCCTTTCATGATGCAGAACCAGCCACTTGCCCCTGCAATACCTGTTCCATGAGGTGCAGCCTTTGGACCTCTAAATCTGACTCCTATGCATGATCTACCTAAAGGGACGAGAAATAATTTTCCAAAATTCTTTGGAGATGGAAAGTAGAATCCAAATGATCACTTGGCTGTGTTTTTTATATCCTGTGGAGTGCTCACCGTAGAACATGAAGATGTGTCTGTCCAGCTTTTCATAGAGACTCTGCATAACTTGGCTGAAGAATGGTTCTATGGGCTAGCTCCTGGCACCATAACCAACTGGGCCACTATGAGAGATGCATTCCTGAAAAGATTCAAGCCAGCTGAAGATTCCAGTACATTGATAACCCAACTGACTCAGCTGAAGAAGGAGCCACAAGAGCACATGCGGGATTTTATTGCAAAATTTCAAAGAATACTTTACAAAAATCCGACATCTGCTTCTCTGAATGATGAGAATCAAAAGGTGTTCTTCATCAATGCTTTACTTACTGAGGTGAGCTATCAACTGCGAAGAGCATGTCCTACTGACTTGTTAGCAGCTCAAAACATGGCAATCGAAATTGAAGACGACCTCATGGCTGGAAAGATAAAGAGCAGCACTTGTAGAGCTGAAAGTTCATCCTCTACTACTACTTCCGATTCATTATTGCAAAAGTTAGCCAATGAGATGTCGCAGATGAAAAAACAAATGGCTTAAATGGCTCAAAGCAACAACATTGCCCCTGCTCAGAATTTCAACAACCGGAACCGCATTGTTGATTCCCAAAGATTAGCAATTGAAGCTGCTCCCAGAAACAACATGGAGATAAATGAAGAAGACAGGAAGCTGATGCTGATCAGCTCGAGAATGATGATTTTGTAGGTCCTACTGGCGACTCCAACATTAATTACATAAACAACAAATCTGAACATGACTATGCGGAGCTTCTTGAAGACGATCATGGTCATGCATATGCAGTATTTACACAATCACAAACTCGCCAAGCTGAGGCATTAGCCGATAAACAAAGAAGAGGTAGCCCTTTACCTTCTTCCTTAGCTCCCAGAAATAAGAATGTGAGTTTTTCATCTCAACCACAGAAAGCAGATCAGGTATCTGAATCTATACCTTCCTTCGACATTGTTGATCATGTCAAGAAAACTAGGATTCAAATGTCAGAAGCTGAATACCTAAGAGCCTTTCCTAAGTGGTTAAATAGGCTATTTAAATATGTGCAATCACCAAGACAATCTAATGCATCAAAGGGCCTTTTTCCTAAGCCCAAGGATACTCCTCCCCATAACAACACTGCAGTTGTTAAACCCTCATTATCTTCTGAAAGAATAGAACCTTTTTATGTCTCCCTATTGCTTAATGGTTTCAAGTTAAGCAATTGTATTCTAGATTCGGGTGCTTCTGACAATGTCATGCCAGCTAAAGTTGCAGATGCTCTTGGGCTTACCTTGACAAAGACCATAAAAAGGTGTTATTCCATGTAGAGACAAGTCCCTTTAATCGGACAAATCAAAGATGCATAAGTTGTTTTGGCAGTTTTACCTGACAAAAGATTAAAGATGACAATCTGTTGGCTAAATTTTCTGCATAGCTGAAAACCTAGGCAGTCATGAGATAAATCTCTCTCATTTACCGGTGAGGCTCCCGTATCAGATTTTTCAATAAAAATATGCTAATATCTATATGGGGTTTTACTTTAACTATTCAGCTCATGAACCATAGTTGTATAGTTCTGCAACAAGTAAGCAGCTGTTTTTAAGAAAGGAAATATTTATAGAAGAAAGAAGTAATAAAACACAGGGAAGAAATGGGGAAGATGTGCAACCCAATCAATAGATAACAGAGTTGATTGTATACACATAGAAGAAACCAATAGATATCAACGCATAGAATTATAAGCAAAGTCAACTCCAGATCTAGATCTAAAATAACACAGTCTATTAGAAGATTTAAGATAGAAAGCTGGAAACAAATTGCACCATGACACAAAATTCTCCGGAAACCTGCTCCTTTATATTCCTTTGCTTCAAGTGGCTATCAGGGGTTTCTGCACACAGTCTGGAACACAAGAATGTTGCTTACAAATTCTGATCCATTAACCCATAGGTTCTTCCTCTACTTATAGAATGTAGAGGGGCAATTACAAGTCGGAAGATTTTAGTGAATTGGCACATGTGGAAGTCAGAAAGGAAACAACTGGCAATCTCCCTCCTGAAATTCCTCTTTGCATTACATGTATGATTTGCAACTGAAAATAGAACTTTTTGTTTTGCACGTCTGCCACCTATCTCCAAGTAGTTGACTTCTTCAAGTAATGGCTTTTAAACCAATCACTTAATTTTTATAATTTAATTGATCGCTCAATTACTTTGTCGGAGGAAAGAAGGAAGAGTAAAGTTGTAGTCTTGTTCTTTTTCATATTCTGCATGCAGTTGATTATTTTGCCTTTGATTCTCACCAAGTTGGATCTGGAAGCAGCTGGATCTGGAAGCGGCGGTTGGATCTGGAAACAAGCTGGATCTGGAAGTGAGCTGGATCTGGAAACTTGCTTACGGGTGTTTCCTTTGCCTTGTCTTCCCTCTTATCCTTGAAGCTTTTGCAGTTCTTTTCCAGTACATGCATCAGTGCAATGTTTCAATTAAAAATTATGGAAAGCACTCCGGGTGAATGCAAATTCAATGAAGGCTTCAACTGGAAGATTGAAAGCACATGCACAAGATTCTGGAAGAAATTTTCCACGCACTGACTTCTACACGAGCTGCATCAGACACAAGAGGATGAATTTTTGCCGGAAGCTTTTGCAATTATGAGATATGGATTTGAATCTGGATCTGGATCTGGGCTTGGATCTAGATCTCCGATGTCTGTGAATTTGGAAGTGATGCATGACTCCGTTGTGCTCTCTTTTTCATCCCTCTTTGCCATGGTTGTGTATATCTTTGTCTTAACAATTCTTTTTCTTCTTACTCGGCCGGAATTCTTCAAAACTGGTGCAGATCTACATAATTCTTCAAATTCGGAGGATATATATAATGTATTGGACATTGATTTCAGCTCCCTTTCTCTTATAAAACACCTGTAATGAATTCCTGCAATTAATTCAAACAAAGATGGCAACCGAAACATGAACAGTAGATTTTAATCATAAAAATCTGCATAATTCAAGCCTGCTGCCCCAAATTTGATGTTTTATTTGCATGCAAAGCAAACATGAATTTTACCAACTTCACCTAAGCACCTGTATCACTTATGCAAACAATTATCCAAACACAAATCAACCTCATTCAACCTGTGTGCCAATTTTTGAAGCTTTTAGCATTAATTACACCTTCCTTTGAGCAAAAATCCTCTCCAAATGGGGAGCACTTTTTGTCTGGGCTGCACTTCTCTGCTTTGGAATTAATTAATTCATCCTTATGGCAACCCCTGCTTATATAATCCTCATGATTCTATAATTAATTAATGTCTTTCCTATTCCTGGTAATTAATTAAGAAATTAATAAGCTTTACTTTTCAAATGGGGCGTCTATTTTGTGCATGCTCATGGCTGCCATTAAATAAATTAAATTTATTTAATTTTAGACTTCTGCTTCCAGTTAACTCAAGCCTCACAGTATGCTTTGACCTTAGCCACTGAAAATAGAAATTAATTAATTCATTTAATACTTAAAAAGTATTATTTCTCTCTTAAATGGGGTGCACGTTTTGACATAAAGGGGCTGCATTAAATAAATATTATTTATTTAATTTTTGAACAGTCTATTTTCAACCTCCTTTTGTCCATTTACCTCTGTTGACTTTTCCACAAGCCTGGGCGCCAAAATTGGGTGAATAAGTATTAACAAATATTTATTTAATGCATTTATTATTCACTCAAGGTGGGTCGCACTTTTTGGAATAAAGAATTTCTATTTTTAAAAGTCAGATGTCAATGGGATTATTTACCCTACAAGGCAGCCCTGAAAATCCCATGATTCACTTAAATCGTTTGACTTTCACAATGGAATTATTTACCCTACAAGGCAGGCAATAAAATCCCATGAATCACTTAAGTGATTTTTCTTTTTTCCACAATGGGAATTTTTACCCTGCAAAGCAGGTAAGAAATTCCTACCTGCCTGCTGCCTCTAATTTTCCCATTGTGACTTAAGTGACATTGCTTCCATGGGAAAAAGTACCCTACTAGGCAAGTACAAAATTCCCACCTACCTGCTATCTCCAAAAATCTCATGATCCACTTTAAACCCTCTTTTTCCAAAAATACGGTCAGCCCAGAAGAGGCTTTTTGGTGCACAACTTCGCCTTTTCCCAGAGAACCTGACCTCCAATGGCGAATTCCTTCTGGCACAACGTGCATATGTGATCTCCAGATACTCTAGGCCAAGAATCAGGCCAAACCGACAAAGGAATTGATCCAGAGAAATTTCACAGAAAACGAAACGAGAAAACACAAAAAACACAAAACGTTGCTAGAAGTTACAAATAAAGTCCAGAATGCATTCCTGGTTAAAAACCCTACTGGTATATGGGAATAATGACATGTATGATTACAACAGAATTAAACCAGAACACAAATTGCCTAAAATGGGGCTCAAAACAATTAAATACAAATTTCCCGTAGGTAAATCCTGACAACAGAATATAACAATTTTAGGCATCTGGGTATTTGGCGAAAATGGATAATATGGCTCCTTGGGAATATCTTGACACAATACAAGAACTTTCTGGCAATAAAAACACAAAACGACCCATTATTTTAAAAGTACGAAATTTTTTCGGATAGTGTAGTCTCAGATTTCAGGATGAAATCTGGGGACACCACAATCTTAGTTGCAGATATTCCTGTCTCCTACGGGATGTTGCTGAGCAAAAACTTCTACAAAGAACTGGGAGGAGAAGTAAAGATGGATTGGTCATGTGCTCATATTCCTATCAAAGGAATAAATCAGAAGTATGAGCCGGAAAAGAAGTCCAAGTACACAGTTACAAAATTTGAGGATCCTAGATCTCAGATTCTTTTTCAGGAATCTAACCGTGGGGTCTATTTCTTGGAAATGGGTAAAGACGTTCCAGAGCCAGAACCAGAAGGAGCTGAAAAAGTTTGGACTCTAGAGTTTAAAGGCACATGTTGTTCTTTTGGATAGAGAGTCGGCGTTCTATTAATATCTCCAGATCATGAGATACTCCCACAAGTTGATGTTCGAGAACACCAATTATACGACGGAGTATGAAGCATTGCTGCTAGGAATGGATCAAGCTATAAAGAAATGAGTAAAACTCCTCAAAGCCCAAGGAGATGCTGAACTTCTAGTAAAGCAAGTTCGAGGGCAAAATTAAGTCAAAAGAGATGAGCTGAAGCATTACAGAGATGGAGTGTTTTCTGCCACACTCAATTTTGCAGCCTTCTCTATCAACTTCATTCCAATAAATCAGAATTCCAAGGCAGACTCCTTAGCGATCACAGTTTCACTATTGAATCCGGATAGACCGCCATCCATATTCAGACAAGGAAACTATAAAGTGGAGATGGTCTACCGCCCTAAAGTCCATTATAGTGTTGAACAATGGTAGACTTCCTATGATGACAAACAAACATATGCATGTCTGGAATAAGACAACTTTGGCAAGTTGTATGTTGAAGGGAGTAAATCACCACCACGAAAAACAGTCACAGGAAAAGATGATCCAGGCTATGATGACAATAGTGGAATAATCCAACCAAAAGGTAACAAAATCCCCAAGGGTTTAGTTTCCTTGGTGGGGACTTTCAACAAGCATGATCAGTACCTGAAGAAGAAAAAAGAACATGGTGATAGTTCTTCCTCAGAAATGCAGCAAATAAATCTGGGAACAGAGCTATTTGATGCAGACTTACCCACCACAGAGAGAAGAAAGGATGAGCCGCCACAAGATTAAGTTGATAAGGACGTTCCCAAAGTGTTTGACAAGAAGGCCAAAGAAAGGAAGATCGAGATCGAAGAGTGGGTACTCTGGTGGGACAAGAGACATGAATCGAAGGGCATGCACAGCAAATCTGATTCACTCTGGAAAGGGCCCTTCGTGATCAAAAGAGCTGCTGGATTGGATACTTTCTTCCTGGCCTACCAGGATGGAACCGAGTTACCCTTGCCTTTCAACGGGGAACATCTGAGGTTGTTCAGGAACTAAGATACAGGGTCAAACCTGTTTGTATATAAATAAAAAAATTGATTGTTTTCTTTTCTTTTCTTTTCTTTTCTTTTTGTTTTGTTTTGTGGCCTGACCCTGAACCCAATAGACAAGACACGAAACCAAAGATGTTGGGATCTCATCTTCACTCCTTTCATTTTGACGGAGGTAAAGATGTCCACAGACGGAGCCAACTGGTGTCCCCGAGATTTCACTCTGAAATATGGGACTACCCCTTGTAAAAAAATCATTCTTTTCAAAGTAACGGTTCGTTTTGTCTTTGTTTTTCCTGCAATTGTTTGCATTGCTCTAAGGTATCCCCAGAGAGTCATAAAAGCCAAATTCCCCAAGTACCCACATGCTAAAACTCACTCTATCCCTTCGCCAAGTTTTGTCTGAGAGAATTTTATTTATTTATTTATTTATTAAATAAAGTTCTTTTAAAAATAGATTGAGCTAAAATTGGAGGATTTAGGTTATATAAAGCACTTCACCCCATCATTATTACCATAGAACATTCACCCGGGGGGAAGAATTTTTGCAGATCAGCTAATTGGAGGAATTTTTCGAACAATTGCCCACAACTGTTTTGTTTTATTTTATTTTTGTCTATGTTTTGGTTTGTTTTCTCTGGAACTATTCATTCTTCTTACTAGATCTCTCCCCAGGCCTAGGGTTTTGAAAAGCTATCCAGTATTAATCTGTCTACAGGCGATCAGAGCTCGAGATTCTTTCAAAAGATTGCAAGAAGTCGCTTGGTCTAAAAAGGTGCAAAAATGGATTTTATGAAAACAAGAAAAATATTGCCATCAATGCTTAGAGCTCGAGAAGATATGCACTTTTAGAGAAAACGACACCTAAAACGGAGCCACGGAATGAAAGTTATGGCACATGCAAGTTTTTGCTGCTACATCTTCCCGGACTCTTTCCAAAAATGGCAAATTTTATTCCATGTGTTTTCTTCACCAAAAATCCAAAAAAGGAAAGAAATGTTGTTTTTATGCCAGTCGCAATTTTCAAGGCTGCCTTCCAGATCCAATTTCCACGCTGCCATAAATGACGGATTCTCACGCAATTTTAAAGGCAGAACTCACAATGCAAGTCGCACTTTTGAAAAAGAGCTATCTTTCATGCAAGTCACACTTTTTGGAAGGAGGACTTTAAGCTGCTAGTGGGAATTTTGGCAGTGGCAGGCAGGCGGGAATTTCTTACCTGCCTTGCAGGGTAATTTTTCCCATGAAGTCAAAGTCACTTAAGTTTTTAATGGGAATATTAGAGGTGGCAGGCAGGCGGGAATTTCTTACCTGCCTTGCAGGGTAAAAATTCTCATTATAAAAGAAAAATCACTTAAAGCACCGGCGAGAATTTCTTACCTGCCTTGCAAGGTAAAAATTCTCATTATGAAAGTCAAATCACTTAAGTGGAAAAGATTTTTAGAGCTGCAATGCAGGGTGGAAATTCCCATCAAGTTGACTTATATTTTTAGCATCTACCCCTGCCAAAAAGTGCGACCCACCTTGGCATTAAACAATGCATTTAATATTATTTATTAATGGCTTTTTCATCTAATTTTGGCGCCATGTATAAGAAGAAAGTCAATGCAAGTGGATGAGCTAGAGAGAAGTCAAGGATGCATGCTAAAAATAAATAAAATAAATTATTTAAAAAGCAACCAGCAGCATGCAGACTTGGGTGCCCAAATTAGATGAATAAACATGGTTGTTAATTAAATTAGGAAGAGACAATTATTAAAAATAGCATGTTGGAGGTTATATAAGCATGGGACGCCGTAAGGGAGAGACAGTTAATTCTTTTTGATGAGGATTGCAGCCCAGATAGGTTTTGGTGCCAAAAGGAGGATTTTGCATTAAAGTTTATTTTCCACTACCGGGAAGCTTCCAGTTTTGGCGCCTAGGGTTAGAATAGCCGAATGTTGGTCATTCTAACCATCTGCATGTTGGTATATGTGCCTAGGTGAATTAAATAATATTTTTGCTTGTTTTGCATGCAAGCAAAGCCTCAAATTTTAGGGCAGTAGACTTTATATGCAGATTTTGGTGATAAAAATCAAGTATTCATGCCCTGGACTCCATCTTTGTCTGAATTAATTGCAGGTATTCATCACAGGTGCTCATATAAGTAAAAGGGAGTTCAAATCAATGTCAAGTACATTGAATATATCTTCTGAATCTGAAGAAATTGTCAGATCTGCACAAATTGATCCAATTGCAAGGGATTCCTGACATAATTAAAAGAAAAAGATGCTCAGACAAAGATTGTTCCAGCCACGATGAAGCATGATGAAAGAAAAGGATCAACAGAATCATGCATAGCTTCCAAATTTGTTGAAGTCAATAATACAGACATAGGCCCTGGACCTATCACCGATTTAATTGACAGATCCAGATCTCATTATTGCAAAGGCTTCCGGCAAAAATTCATCCTCTTGTTTCTAACGCAGCCCATGTAGAAGTTAGTGCATGGAAAATTCCTTCCAGGATCTTGTGCATGTGCTCCAAATCTTCCAATTGAATCCTTCATTGAATTTACTTGTATTTCCATTCACCCAGAGTGCTTTCCAGAATTTAAAATTGCTCATATGCAATTAAAAATAAAAAATGATAAGTTTTTTCTGAATTATTTACGGCAAACATTACACTGGTGCATGTACTAGAGAAGAACTGCAAAAGCTTCAAGGATAAGAGGGGAGACAAGTCAAAGCCAATACCTGCAAGCAAATCATAGTCAACTGGTTCCAGATCCAGTTTGGTGAGAATCAAAGGCAAAAGAGTCAACTGCATGCAGAATATGGAAAAAGAACAAGACTGGGAGTGTTGCAGCTTTCTTCTAATTTCTTTTCCTCTTTCTTCTTTCTCTTATTTTCTCCCACAAAGTAATTGAGCAATCAATTAAACTGTAAAACTTAAGTGATTGGTTTAAAAGTCGTTACTTAAAGAAGTCAATTACTTGAAAATAGGTGGCAGACATGCAAAATAGAAGGTTTTATTTTCAGTTACAAATCATGCATGTCATGCAAATAGGAATTCCAAGAGGGAGATTGCCAGCTGTTTCCTTTACAACTTCCACATGTGCCAGTTCAGTTATAGCTTCTTATTTGTAATTGCTCTCTATACACTATAAATAGAAGAAGAGCCTACGGGTTAAAGGATGAAAATTTGTAATCAGCATTCTTGTGTTCCAGACTTTGAGGTGAAACCTGAATATCTTTTTACAAGCCAAGGAATAGAGAGGAGGCAGATTTCCAAATAACTTTGTGTCAACGGTGCATTTTTGTTTCTTATTTCTTTCTAGATCTAATCATAAACTGTGTTATTCTAGATCTGGATCTGAAACTCTCCTTTGCTTTAAATTTGCATGTATTTCAAATCTATTTGTTTTTATCTATGTGCATGAATCAACTCTGTGAACTATTGATTGAATGTGCACATCTTCTTTCCTTTCTTCTATGTTTTCTATTATTTTCCTTTTCTACGGATATTTCTTTTCTCTTACAGCTGCTTACTTGCTGCAAAATGTCTAGCTATGGTTCATGAGCTACATAGTTAAAGTAATACCAACAGATGATAGTAGAAAATATAATTGACAAAATCTTACACGGGAGCCTCACCGGTAAATGAGGGAGATTTATCTCATGACTGCCTAGGTTTTCAACTGTGCAGAAAATCTAGCCAACAAAACTCTTGGGTGGCAGTAAGGAGTTATCATAATAGGTTTGGTGTCCTTCTCTAACTCTATAATGTGCTCAAACCCTCTATGGGGAGGTAACCCATGTGGTAAATCATCAAAAACATGAACATGCTTATCTAAAAGAGCATATAACTCACCTTCTAATGGGAAATGTTGTTACTGATTTCTACACTCAGTTGATATAACAGCTGGATGCCCACTCAATTTGACCCCTTATAAAAGCTCTTTACATCCTCTTCATGGACACCTCTTGTGGTGCACTATGTGCCATGCCTTTTAGGATGATTTCTTTGTCATCATTAGTGAATTTCAGCTCCATTCGTCTTGTAGTTTTGTGTGAAATCCCCTATGAATGCAACCATTAAACACCCAATGACAAGATCAATATCTCCAATATCAATAATATAAAAGATCATTAATTACCTTGCGCTTTCCAAGCATGAGAGGTAGTTGTGCAATCTTTGTAGATTACATGGCTTGATGAAGTCCCATCACTTGTGAAGAGTTTTAACAAATGGTACTGGAATTTCCAATAATGTACTAAGGCTCATACCAATCCTCCATCATGAAATTAGTGGGGGCTATCAATAATCTTATTGCCCCTTGAAGGTGCCCTTCACCCTGAAATAATGATACTTGATTTCACCTGAATGAGACAGCTTGAGTAGACTTTGTATTTCCTCATTTTATTGCATGCTCAACCAATATTAGTATCATGGTTAGCATACAACAAAACTTAAGTTCAATACATCTAAATTCTTGGCATGAGGTAATCAATATATTAAAAATGGATTTGACCACCCCCTTTAATGCTAAACCGTGACCTCTTTGTCCCATGGAATCTTACAAATTACAATAAAACCAAGAAGTTTGCGCTTCATTAATTCATAAGCTTTCTCCCTTTGTAAACTGCTTTGGGGCTGCATTTCTGATGTGGTGGCATTGTATAATGATAGGACCTTTTGGTGAATCAATTTTGATTACCTAATATAGCTAGCCAACAAAACAAAGCATTTGGTTGTGTGGACTTGAGGTAAAGCAGACCTTGGCTGCCCTTTCAAATTCACGAGTGACTCATTGGACTGGTATTGAATCATTAGAATGGCTGAGAGGTTCAACCCATAATTCCCTCTATGATATAGCACAATGAGATTCTTGGAGATTTGATTGAATAGAATGTTACAAGGTCTTAGGATGCAACTTGCTTGAGTCCTATTAAGTTGGTTCGATCAAATCTGTCCTTGAAGAGGACAACCTTTTTCAACACTCAAATGTAAACCATAATGAGGCAATTCTCCTTAAAATCACTTTGAGATATCCTCAACATTACCCAATTGAGCTTTGTGGAGCCAGAATCGCAAAATGAAGTTTCGGATCTTTGTAGTAGACCTTTAACATGATCAACTCTAGCAGCAGGAAAACTCCCATCGTATAGATTTCCAATCATGGTATTTTGGATGGTGCAGTCTCCATGGAACCACAATTCATTGTGGCTTTTCTTGCCATCTCAAGTTGCAGGGTTGAATATCTTATAATTTGAGGCATCTTCATGCCCCTGGGGTGATTGAAGGGAGAAGTAAGTCTCCATCTCTTGCAACCATTAGTGGATGTTCACTCCAATGGCATTAGAAGCCATCAAAGTTAGGTCAGTGAAACAACCCAACTTTGTAGAAGGTTCTACCATGTGGAAATTATTGTATCCTTGACTTGTTGCTCATCTAAGGCACAAAACTTGTCATAAAACATGTCTCTTTGCAGACAAGATGAACAAAGAACCATGCTCTTACTCTCCTTCGAGCAAATTAGCTTTGCTAAAGTGTGGCTCTGTTCTGCTCTCTCTTCACTATGTGTCTCCTTAGGCAAGAAGACGTCTTGGAAAAACTTAGTGTAGAGTCTCCTCTTCCACAATTCTTTGAGCGACTCTAAGCTTTGGAGCTTGCAAATCTCATCTTCATGCTTCTTGACCATCCTAAAAGCTTGGGCATTTTGAGCATCCACTTCGCACATCTATGGATATTTGAAGTTCTATAAATTAGTCCATGCACCCTTGCATCAATTCAGTGCGTGTAGGTTCACTTGGGTCAACGATTCATATGAATGTCATACTCATCCATCGTTATCCCTTATTCTCCCTTTGTATGAAATTTGCTTCTTAAGTCTGATCTATAAAAGAGTTACACTAAAAATGAGGAAACCATGTTTGATACCTATGTAATATCCCCTTGTGGGATATTAATTAAATTTTATTAAACTACTTGCAAATGAAGTAAACTTAGAAGAGAAACCCTTCTAGGTTCACCTCAACTAACCCAGTGACGGCTTCAATACAACCCAAATGGGGTTAAAGTGAGCCAAGGTAAGGGTTTAGATGGGCTTACGAGTCGGAATTAACACTTCTTTAACCAAATAACTTGCAACAGTAGTAAAACAAATTAAAATTCTGAAATTGACTGCAAACTTAAAAAATTAATATCTTCCACAATATTGACTTCTTTTTGCATGAAACCAAATTGTAGATGGAAGATAAAATTTCTAGGAGCTTTCAAAAGAACCCACAATCAGAATTTTCCACCAACTGAAGCCCACTCAAAACAGCCCCCGAATCTGCAGATCAAGTCGCTAGGGTTAAGGAGAAAATAATTAAATTTATTTCCAACTCTTAATCTTTCACTTCTTTATCCCACACTCAAATGTAGTTTCAGATCTGCAATGAGGAAGTTATAACACCAGATCGAAAACACCCTTCAAACCCTTTCAAAACACTATTAATAAATGCACCAGGTAAGTCGATTTGCAATAAATAAATTCCAGCAAGTGTTAGCAAGCTCCAAATATCATGAAAACAAGTGTATTTATAATAGAATAATGAACAAAAACAATTCAGATTTTATTCTTGCAAAAATAACATTCAAAAACACCATAAATCTCCTTCAAAAAGTCGATTTATATCATGACAAAACCAACAGCAATTTCCAGAATTAATTGATCAAATGATGGCTCGAAAACTCTCTAAATAAGCTCTCGCAAACTCTTTCAATAATGACAACTTCACATATATTGAATAAAATTATAAATAACTTATCAATTCAAGTTCTCAAGGGCACACACTTCACAATGGGTGGTGTTGATGAACACTTTTTTTTATCACTAGTGGGCATATATCTCATTTCAAACATGAAGATAAGTTATAATAACTATCAACATGCGAAAAAGAGTGCCCATCGTCTTCTTTTATATCTTTTTCTTACTCAATCTCTGAAGTTCCTTCTCCAGTTTTGGTGCCAACATCTAGGAGAGAATCTTTATTTAAAATTTGTGTGAAAATCACACTCAAAACAATTATTAAATACATGGGAAAATTAAATTAAATGATGCCCATATGAATTGATCCATGCTTAGAATAACTCAATTTATTCAAATATTAATTATTAAATAATCCCAAGAAAATGTGACTTGCTTGGTTACTTTATTTACTTCCAAAAACAAATAATTATCATCCCAAGGCAATCGATTTTCTCTCTCATATTTTGATTTGCACAAAAAATATATTTTGATTTTTAAATTCATGTCCAAATCAATTTTCCCTTATTTTAATTTTTATTCGAAAAGGGGGACATTACATTGCACTAGAAGACTCTATTTTGATCCTTGACGCAATTGCCTGAGTGATTTTTCCCCTTGAATGATCTTTCAGAGTGTTGTTTTTTCTTCCCTGGCCATGGCTGCTTTGCAAACGGAAGACAATCCTTTCCAAGTCTGTGATCTGTTCAATCATTTATCTTGAATTTAACCTCAGACAAGGCAAAAATCCTGAGCTCTGGTCACCTTCAAAAACAAGCTTTGGCAGACAAATTAATTGGCAATTAAAAATACTTGATATTTTTTCAAAACCCGAGGCCCGGGAAAAAGTCTGGCAGGAAAAAAGAATAGGCTACGGGGATTGCCAAACGGACAACAGAGAAAGACCAAAACCAAAACACAAAAGAAATAAAATAAAAACAAAACCCGAAAGAAGCTGCAGACACTTGCTCGAAAAAAAATTTCCAATTAGCTAGTTTGCAAAAACTCTTCCCCCCAGGTGAATGTTCTATGGTAATAATGATGGGGTGAGGTGCTTATATAACCCAATTTCTTAATTTTAGCTCAACCTATTTTTAAAATAATTTTGTTTATTTAATATAAAAATAAATAAAACACTTTTAGGTTAAGTCTGGGAAAGGAATGAGTGATCTTTAGCATGTGGGTATTTAACGGACGAGACTCTATGACTTCTTGAAGGTATCTTTGAGCAATGCGAGCAACTGCAGGCAAAAACAAACAAAAACATGACCCTTCACTTAAAAAGAATGAAAAATTTAAAAAGGGGTAGTCCCAGATTTCAGGGTGAAATCTTGGGGACACCACTTTTTAAGGCAACACACTCCCTCATTTATAATCACACAACCATTAAGCATCCTTTCAATGAGTTGAAGAGATTTTATAGCTAATACTAAGAGTAAATTTGAAGAATTTCATGTGGAGGTAAGGTTTTTTTTTGTCTTTCTTTTCAAGAATGTAAATTTGTTCTATATTATTTATATATTGTATCTGAATATGATTTGCACTTTTGAATGCATTCAATTCAATTGCGAATGATTTTGATTGTTATTAACTTATTTATGTTTGTTTATCATCGTTAATGAACAAAAATTGCCGTAATGTATTGTTGTAAATGTTATTTTAAATTTTTGGGGATATTTATTCTTGTTCGTAGGATTTACAATTACAAATTTGAAATTATGGTTACATAGGGTTGTAAAGCCAATTTTTTAATTTTTAAATGGTTTTATGTTTTTTAACTAAATTTATAATTTTTTAAACAGTTTTATAAAGTTGTTTTTTAATTAAGTTTACGGGTTTTTAAATTTTTAAACGTACATTGTGTTTTCACCCTTTTTGAGTTTGATTGGGGTTTTACAACTATAATTAAACAAGGTATGCAATAAATATTACAGGGGGTTATTCTAACTAATTAACTTCCGACATTAACCATTCAATATTAGAATAATGCATTAATACTTGCAGCAAATGTACACAATGCAATACAAACTTACAAATACATGGGATTTAGTGTACTTAGCTAATTACAAGTGATTCCGGGTTGATCTAGGTGATCTGAATGTTGAAACCAGTGTTTTAAAAACCAGTCGAACCAGAACCGGCCAGTTCGACCAATTCAACATTTTTAGGCACGAACCGGTTAAAAAACCGGACCATTCGATCGGTTTGGTACCGAACAGGTCGAACCAGTCCGGTCCTGACCTGAACCGGCCGAGTCATGCAAAGACGCATGCATACGGCGCTAAGTATAAAAAATCAATTTTTTAATTAAAATTTTTGCTTTTAACACCTTTCTTACTTGGAGTTCGTGTCATTTTGCTATAAACACCTTTCTTACATGTAATATAGTATATACACGAGCAAACTTTGCATATTTTGTGTGTAATTGTTAGAATCATGGTATCTAATCTTTCAAATATATTGTTTTCATTAAAAATATAATTTTTGTGTTTTTTAGTAAACCTCTTCATAAAGTTTGAACCGGTCCAATTCCGGTCCGGGCCAACCCCCGAATGGTTCCGAGTCCAGTTCCGAGTTTTAAAACATTGGTTGAAACAAGAATTTGGGGACCTGACAGTACTTTGAAAATGAGACTATGAGCTGAAGATCTCTTGGGGCAAGACCGTACAGTAGGGGCAAGAACGTCTATACTATCTTGACCTCTTTGTACAGTTTTACACCTACTCAAAACTGTGGTCTGTGGATTTTTGGGTTTGTCGCTTGTCCGATTCACTTTGTTGTTGTCTGTCAGTCACTCTCGATCATACTGCGAGGGTCTCTAAATACTCTGTTCAATTCTTCAAAACCCTAACCATGGATGAAGTCCTACAAAACAAACATTGTTGGGATGTGGACACCCTGTGCACCATCGACATTGACACTACTCCGATGAGGCCTCAAACCGCACGTCATTATCCACCTAACATGTGATATCTAATTGTAATGCAATCAGATTTGGCATCCTTTCTTTGACAATGCTTGACTTGAGTTTCTCTATTGTGCAATCTACTTGAGTGGGAAGCTTCAGACCTATAGATTATGTTAATCTAACAAATGTGCAGGGTATTTTCAGAGTGTAGGGAGCTTTGGGTACCTTTTTTGCTTGCTTTTGCAACAGGATGTAATGTCCCCAAATAGGACATTTCAAGATTCAACAATTATTTATCAAAACCCTCGAAATCTGAATGTGGAAAATGAACGACAGCTAGATGAAAATTATTGTTTTTTATGACAGCAATGTAAACAGCCCAAAATTCCTTTTGCCAAAACCCTAGGAGATTTGCCTATGGGTGTAAAAATATCCTCAAAACACCTTCAAAAATTCTGAGATTAAATTTGTAGCTAGCCCTTGAATTACCAAATCTGAAAATACTTATATTTTTGCAAAATAATGAAAATGTAATGTCCCGCTTGTGGGACATTTTGCACGTGCTTAGGCACTCCCTCAACCAACCACACATCTCACCCTTGTAAATCTATATAATGATGCTAATGAAGAGTGTAAAGCATCCCTTTTGGGGGGACCTTAGGAAATGACCAAAAGCTGAAGATAAATAACACTTTTCAGATTTTTAATGAGTTGCTAGTGACTGAAATAAATGTATAAAAACCCTTAACTGCTGCCAGCCAACACCCTCCTAGGGTAGCGACATGTTTTGGGGTTTCACACCCACTTTTATGCCTTCAAAAACCTTCCAATCAGCTTCACTTGAATTTCTAAAATTATAATAAATCTTCAACAATCATATAATGCAAGAAATCTTATTTTTGATGCCCTAAATATGGAGATATGAATTTCAACAAACCCTTGTCTACAGTGTTATTTCAAAAATTCATAACTCAACTTGGGAAGCACCAAAAATCATTAAACTCAAGATATTGGCCTTATAAATTATGGCGAATAAGCTAGTAATTTCATAATTTTCAAATACACATAACACATATCAAATATCTATCTCCAAGTGGGTTGCTCCAGTCTAAACAAATAAAATATTGCACCAAAGAGACCAAAACATGCAAGAAAAGATACTTTATTGCTTTCCAAATCCGCTTGCACATACCAAAATCTCATGAAGGGTTTTCGTCCTTCACAAGTTCCCAAACCAAGGGTTTTCATCCTTGTATGAGATCCTCAACCTAAGGGGTTTTGTCCTTAAGAGAGAGTAAAAACAAAAACTAGTCAACTTTCACCAAAATAAGAATAATCTCCAAAACATAATTCATTAATGCCCAAGCGACCTCCTTAAATAGGCCTAAGGAGTGCTTAAAGCAAACATTACATCATGGCCGACCCCTTAAGTAATTGCATTTTAAATATTAAAAAGGTTATTGGAGCCTACATGCTCACAATACCATTAATACTAAACTACTTAAATTCCTCTATTGGAGCAAAAAGGCTTCCAATAGGATAGGGCCTGACCTGATGAAGCCATAACCACATCGCTTGTAATAAGGAAAGAAAATCAATTGTCCCACATCAAATTAAAGAGTGATATGAAATGTAAACTCCTGACTCCTAATAATGATCACCTTAAGCATTAATTGTTTAAGATTAATTAGTAAAAAATAGAAGGATAGTCAATATCAAGGCTCCAATGCCTTAATATTTGACACCATGCATCTTTCTAATGTAACTCTGTTGTTAACAAGGGAGAACTTTACAAATCCTTTGCAATCAAGGCCATCAATGTTCTTCGCCCTTTCTCTAGATATAAGGGCCCTAAGGGGTGTCAGAGTGACCTATTTCGCCAAATACTCAGTTACCCAATTTCCATTGCTTCTCACATAAGCATAGTTGATAGATCTCATAGCCCCTTTGATTTGTCTTGCTGTCACTAATCAGGTTATTTAGTCTGCAATTATCAGGGGTTTACAGATCCTTCTTCTCTAGGTATGACTGTAAAAGTTTGAAATGAGTCACGATTAGAATGTTTCTCCTCACCTCAATTTTTTCTTATTGAAGGTCAAGCTTAATTCCCACACCTCTAAAAACACTTTTAGTATGAATTCCAAGGTTTATAGTTTACTAATTGAGCATATTGCATGTGTAATTGTAACACATTCCTCAAATTCTCACTTGTCCCAGGTTTCCCAAAAAAGCTCTAGCTAAGTTCACCTTCCACTAATCTTTAAGAGGGGTCAATTCTAGATCTCCTCAAGACTCTTTTTATTTTACTCTACTTATTTTTGTTTGTTCTTTAGAGCTAGTGAAACACTGCTAATTTAGTAATTGTAATATCTAATGCTTGACACAGGAATTGAAACCTCAACCAATCAAATAATTTACGATAGATGAGCACTGCATACCCATGTCCATATTACACCATTACTCAAGAACCCACAGCGAAGAAACATGTTCACAAACCGGTTGATCCAAGAGGAAACATATGTCCCATGCTACTTCACCTTATATAATTGTTTCCTAGCCTTTTGAGAAAGATCCTAATGCATAACTCCTCACATTACATCTTATAGTTTTTTATCGGTTGCTTTGTGTTTAACTTTCAAACCTAGTGAAATAGACCAATAAGCTTGTTGCAATTGTAAGGCATCAGTTTTGGTATTTATTAAAATTTACATAGTACGCAATATTTTTTGCTATATAACTTGCTCTACTTGAGTAACCTCATGTTTTGTTGTACTTGAGTAAGATAATGAATAATTAGCATGTGAGGTCTGAATTTGAGTTTGTACAAACATATTTAATTTTTGGTTAGTTGGGATTAGTACTTGTATCCAACAAAGTTGGTGGTTGTCACTAGTTGTTGAACCGACACACCACCTCGAGCACCTTTTTGTTTATGTTTTTCTCGAGAATATGTTTGGGGAGTTCTCACATGTATTCTCCCCAGTAGTATTGTTGTTTGTATTCTAGATAATCTATGTATATACTATGTTATATAAATAAGGTGCTGAGTTTTTATCCCAGTCTCTGCGTATCTTGTATATTTCTTTTCTGGTTTGGTTGTGAATACACATTTGCTATAATATAACAGCTCTCTAAACTTCTTAGACAATCATTTGAAAATAACATAATGAAATAGTTCAAAATTCTTACCATAAATTTGATCCTTCCAATGCTTCACCAAGTGAGCCATAAGTTCCTGGTTTCATATTCTTGTAACACTGTCAGCACAAAAAGCATTGAATGTACTGTAATTAAATTGTTTCCAGCAAAAACTAAAGAAGCATAGTCTATGTAGATTGCGAGTGAATTTTTAGTCTTTATCTTGAATACAGATTGACTTTTAATATTCTTTACAAAATCTAACGGCATACATCAATAGCTTCGTGCAGGTCAGGCCGTCCTTGTGATACATTTTCTCCCATTCTTTGATATCCTCTGCCTTTACCAATGCCAAACTCATTCACGTGAGAATCAGAATTGTTTCTCTATATGAAATTGATTTAAGTCAAGATCATATAAATGCCATAACTATTTACATTTTTGACAAGTTCAATAATCAACGCACTTCTTTCAATAACAAAAAAAAGCTTCAGCTATAGAAAAGAATACAGCTATAACTTTCCATAAAAGGTTCAAAATGATCAACTTTGACCTGAATCCTGTCGAATCATTCATCTTGATTTTAAGTTTCTCTTCAAAAGGACAATGAAAAAACTCCCGACTTAACTCTCGAACTTCTTTTAAAATGTGATCAGCAACTCCATGGCCTTTCTGGTGTCCAATTCAAACACCTAATTCAACATCAATTCATGGAAATATGCTCTCTAATTGTACATGGACAATGTATGCAATGAAATGATTTACCTTATTAGACAAGGAACTTAAAAGGTTTAAAGATGTGCCTGATTTTGTTAGCTTCACATAATTTCTAGCACAATAAAACATTACAAAAGCTAAAGCTAAACCACAATGAAATTTTTATCGAGGTTCTATGGTATACAATGATAAATCTTCAAAGATAAAGAGAACTACAATTGATGTTATCCAAGAATTGCAGGAGCTTATAATGTCTACATTCAGAAACACATAAGTTGAATTAGTCTATCTGTATGTCTATCAGCATCAAATTGCACACTTGACTACACGTTTATATTGTTGTGGAGCGAACAAACAACATGTAGGCTTCATAATTAGTTTTTCCATTTCATGTGTGTTCCAACATTTTGTAGTAGTTCAGCCACAATAGACTAAATAATGTTTGGGATAATGCAAATTAATGATTAGTTACATGTTTGGCCAAATTCTAAGTTGTGTTAGTGTACGTCCATCCTTAGTTTTTGGAGTCAATATGGTTCATTGGGTGGTTGGTAATGGTTTCCTTAACCACCACACCCGTTGGCCTTCATTTTATATAAAAAAGTGTTGGCTAGATTTTCTGCATAGTTGAAAACCTAGGCAGTCATGAGATAAATCTCCCTCATTTACTGGTGAGGCTCCCGTGTCAGATTTGTCAATTAAAATATGCTAGTATCTATATGGGGGTTTTACTTTAACTATTCAGCTCATGAACCATAGTTGTATAGCTTTGCAGCAAGTAAGCAACTGTTTAAGAAAGGAAATATTTATAGAACAAAGAAGTAATAAAACACAGGGAAGAAATGGGGAAGATGTGCAACCCAATCAATAGATAACAGAGTTGATTGCATGCACATAGAAGAAACCAATAGATATCAACACACAGAATTATAAGCAAAGGCAACTCCAGATCTAGATCTAAAATAACACAAAGTTTATAGAAGATCTGAAATATAAAGCTAGAAACACAATGCACCATGACACAAAGTTCTCTGGAAATCCGCTCCTTTATATTCCTTTGCTTCAAGTGGCTCTCAGGGGTTTCAGCACAAAGTCTGGAACACAAGAATGCTGCTTACAAATTTTGATCATTTAACCCGAAGGTTCTTCCTCTACTTATAGAATGTAGAGGGGCAATTACAAGTCGGAAGCTTTTAGTTGAACTGACACATGTGGAAGTCGGAAAGGAAACAACTGGCAATCTCCCTCCTAGAATTCCTCTTTGCATGACATGCATGATTTGCAACTGAAAATAGAACCTTCTATTTTGCACGTCTGCCACCTATTTCCAAGTAGTTGACTTCTTCAAGTAATGGCTTTTAAACCAATCACTTAAGTTGTATAATTTAATTGATCGCTCAATTATTTTGTCGAAAGAAATAAGAGAAAGAAGAAGAAAGAGGAAAGCTGCAGTCTTGTCCTTTTTCATATTCTGCATGCAATTGATTCTTTTGCCTTTGATTCTCACCAAACTGCTGGAAGCATCTGGATCTAGAAGCGGCTGGATCTGGAAGCAGGCTGGATCTGGAATTGTGCCTTGTGGTATTGCCTTTGCCTTGTTTTCCCTCTTATCCTTGAAGCTTTTGCAGTTCTTCTCCAGTACATGCATCAGTGCAATGTTTGCCGTAAATAACTCATCATTTTTATTTTTAATTGCATATGAGCAATTAAAAATTCTGGAAAGCACTCCGGGTGAATGCAACTTCAATGAAGGCTTCAACTGGAAGATTGGGAGACATGCACAAGATCCTAGGAAGGAATTTTCCATGCACTGACTTCTTCACGGGCTGCATTCGAAACAAGAGGATGAAGCCTTTGCCGAAGCTTTTGCAATTATGAGATCTGGATCTGAATCTGGATCTGAATCTGGATTTGTGTCTCTGATGTCAGCAAATCTGGAAGTAATGCATGATTCCACTGAGCTTTTTCATTCATCCTGCTTTACCATGGCTGGAGCAATCTTTGTCTGAACAATTCTTTTCCTCTTTATTTAGCCGAAATTCTTCACAACCGGTGCAGATCTGGATAATTCTTCAGATTCAGAGGATATGTTCAATGTATTGGACATTGATTTAAGCTCCCTTTCTCTTATAAAGCACCTGTGATGAATTCCTGCAATTAATTCAGACAAAGATGGCAACCGGAACATGAACAGTGGATTTTAATCATAAAAATCTGCATATATCAAGCCTGCTGCCCCAAAATTTGATGTTTTATTTGCATGCAAAGCAAGCATGAATTTTACCAACTTCACCTGAGCACCTGTACCACTATGCAGACAATTATTCAGACACAAATCAACCTCCTTCAAACCTAGGCGCCAAATTTGGAAGCTTCCAGCATTAATTACACCTTCTGAGCAAAATTCCTCTCCAAATGGGGCGCACTTTTTGTCTGGGCTGCACTTCTCTGCTTTTGAATTAATTAATTCATCCTTATGGCAGCCCCTGCTTATATAATCCTCACAATTCTATAATTAATTAATGCCTTTCCTATTCCTGACAATTAATTAATTATTTAATAAGCTTTACTCTTCAAATGGGGCGCCTATTTTGTGCATGCTCATGGCTGCCATTAAATAAATTAAATTTATTTAATTTTAGACTTTTGCTTCCAGTTAACTCAAGCCTCACAGTATGCTTTGACCTTAGCCACTGAAAATAGGAATTAATTAAATCAATTAATACTTTTAAAAGTATTATTTCTCTCCCAAATGGGGCGCACTTTTTTGTCATAAAGGGGCTGCATTAAATAAATCATATTTATTTAATTTTAGAATTTCTATTTCCAATTTTCTTTATCCACTTTCCCTTGTTGACTTTTCCTCATGCTTGGGCACCAAAATTGGGTGAATAAATATTAATAAATATTATTAAATGCATTATTATTCACCCAAGGTGGGTCGCACTTTTTGGCAAGGGTGAATTCTATTTTTAAAAGCCAATTAACAATGGGATTATTCACCCTGCACCGCAGCTCCACAGCCATTTAAGCCTTTCAAAAATCCCATGATCCCACTTAAGCCGTTTGACTTTCATAATGGGATTATTTACCCTGCAAGGCAGCTTCCCATGATTCACTTAAGTTGCCCTCCAAGGCAGGTAATAAAATCCCATCAATGCCTTAAGTGATTTTCCTTTTATTTCACAATGGGAATTTTTACCCTGCAAGGCAGGTAAGAAATTCCCGCCTGCCTGCTGCCTCTAATTTTCCCATTGTGACTTAAGTGACGTTGCTTTCATGGGAAAAAGTACCCTGCTAGGCAGGTACAAAATTCCCACCTGCCTGCTGCTTCCAAAAATCCCATTGTAGCTTCAAACCCTTTTTTTCCAAAAATGCGGCCTACCCAGAAGAAGCTTTTTGGTGCACGATTTCGTCTTTTCCGAGAGAACCAGACCTCCAATGGCGAATTCCTTCTGGCACAACGTGCATAAGTGATCTCTAGATACTCCAAGCCAAGAATCAGGCCAAACCGGCAAAGGAATTGATCCAGAGAAATTTCACAGAAAACAAAACGGGAAAACACCAAAAACACAAAACGTTGCCAGAAGTCACAGATAAAGCCCAAGATTCATTCCTGGTTAAAACCCTACTGGTATATGGGAATATTGACATGTACGATCACAACAGGGTTAAACTGGAGCACAATTTGCCTCAAACGGGGCTCAAAATAATTAAATACAAATTTCCCGCAGGCAAACCCCAACGACAGAATAAAACAATTTTGGGCATCTGGGTATTTGTCGAAAATGGCTTATATGGCTCCTTGGGAATATCTTGACACAATACAGGAACTTTCTGGCAATAAAAACACAAAACGACCCATTATTTTAAAAGAACGAAATTTTTTAACATGGGGTAGTCTCAGATTTCAGGGTGAAATTTGGGGACCACTCCTGTTGATAACCATTTATTTGTTCATGTGTCTAACCAATTTCTGTTCAACTGTGTCAATAAGGCGTATTGCTCAATCCCTAATGCTTGCTATTGGTTAGATAAAGGAACACCCAAATATGGGTGAGTTGGAAATGGTACTTCCTTAACTGCCACACCCATTGGCCTTCATGTTTAAGATCTGATCTTCACAGTCTATAAGAGAAATGAAAAAAGAAGATATGTGTGCATTTTCTCTAGCTTCATTAATAAGATGCCCAGTAGCCGATTGCAGATAAGTATGGAAGGTCATTGTTGAAATTGTATTTTCTTGTTGCTACATCTAAGCTCTGCCCTTACATAGAGGAGTCATCAACAAATTGCAGATACTACAATTTCTCATTTGGTACAATTGTATGTCCTTGGATTTTTTTCAAACCTGACATTTGTGGCTTTGTTTGCTACCCAACCGACCAAATTGCTGAGGTGCTGTACACGAGGATAATGTCCAAGAAAGAGGGGGATAGAGGGTCTCCTTGCCTGTATACCTCTTGATGCCTCAAAGAGTATGCCTATAGGAGAGCCATTGATTAAGACTGCAAAAGACCCCCTTGCAGTAGAAAAGTAGGCTCCTTGTGAACCCATTGTGATCGAATCAAGAGATACAACCCAAAGTCGTTCCAAAACTGCACGACACCAGCTGAAATTTCCAATCCAGTTTCAGCTGTCAACGATGCCTTTGGATAAATTGGTTGCCAATCTGATGAGATTCATAGCACGGTAACTTTTTTGCATTTTGGAATGTAAAGCTTCCTGTGCAAGAACAATCGACATCATGAATATGTCTTCCTGGACAGCAAATCCCCCAATGTTCAGGGGATGATAGAAGTCTTACAAGAGTTGCATAGAAGATGATGCAGTCCCAAACCCTACAATGTCTTGCAAGGTGCGACCAACGACAACAAAGCAATGAAGACAACTGTCGTGGCAGTCAGTAACCGAGAAGGGAGTAGGGCAGTCTATGCCCAAGACTCCAGGAGAGACGTGACAAAGGAATCCCTAAAGAAAATGAATACCAAATAAAAGATACCTACACTCTTGTTAAGAATGGAAGGAAGGTATACTTTGAAATGTCGACTCTTGAAGGCACCCAGGAGAGTAGAAGTGTGACATCAGTGGCTAAAGCATTGTCGATGGCCTAGAAAACAATTGTCAAAGAGAGGGGAAGGAGAAATCTTGTTTTGATTTCGTTCTCAAACCCGTGCAAGTTTGGGGACTATACTAAGGTGAAGTGAGACATGTAACAGATTCTACGTGAAGGTTGAAGAGTCTTTGTACAAGGGAGTTACATATGACTGAAGGAGTGGTTGGTCTCCAAGGATATGTCGGATGGGTTGCTACCTTTAGAGAGAAGCATTAAGTCATTATATGGACTTGATCCCTCAATCAATCTTATTGAACGAGGCAACTAGTATAGGTTGACGCCTAAAGAGGAAGAGATGTTGTCACCTATTATATTTGGTGCTCCTACATTTGTTGGATTCTAGTTTGCATACAACCAAGGAACTGAAGGTGGCGTTGACCATACAACTCATGGAGGTGACTGTGAAGAGGGGATTGAAACGAACATTGAATCTCAAGGCAAGGGGACCGCCCAAAGCCAAATGATTGAGGAATAAGGCATGTCTATTGATGTAGAACTCGATTCTTCACAAAGATAGACTTGATGAGTGGGTATCATCAAATCTGGACTAGAGAAGGTGATGAGTGGAAAAACGCATTCAAGACGAAGGATGGGTTGTATGAGTGGATTGTTATGCCATTTGGTTGACAAGTGCATCAAGTACATTCATGCGACTCATGAACAAAGTTTTGAAACCATTTCCTTGTAAGTTTGTTTTTTTATATTTGCATAATATCTTGATTTTTAGTTGGACAAAAGAGGAGCACTTGATTCATTTGAGGCTTGCATTACAAAGATTGAGGAGAGATAAGTTGCTAATCAACTTAAAGAAATGCAATTTTACGAAGTAAGAATTGGTTTACTTGGGTTTTGTGATTTCCCATGATGGATTGAGGTGGATCTTGAAAAATTAAGAGCCATTGTTGAGTGTCTATGACCATCAATTGGTACATGAAGCAAATAGAGGTTTCACACCAAGCTTCACCGGATAGGGAAAAATAAGGAAGTTCATTAGAAACTTTAGTGGGATATGTGTACCTACCACAAAAACAATGAGTGGTGATGGCCTGATAGGAAAGAATTCATTTTGACATTTGCAGCATAAGCGTAGCTTTTACATTTTGAAGGAAAGGGTGACTGAACAGCCGGTTCTAATATTATTGAGTTTCAACAAGGTATTCCAAGTTGATTGTGATGCTAGTGGGACAATGGTTAGTGGTATTTTGAGTCAAGAAGGTAATCCCATTGCTTATTTTAGAGTGGAATTGAATGAATCTAAGAAAAAATATCTAATCTAGGACCAAGAGTTTTATGCAATTGTTCAAGCACTGGAAAATTGAAGGAACTACTTACTACTAAAGGAGGTTGTTTTGTACATGGATCATCAAGAAAAACAGTTCATAAACAATCAAGGTAAGTTGAACCAAAAACACATGAAGTGGGTTGAGGTTCTTCAAAGTTACTCATTTGTCTTGAAGCACAGGAGTGGGAATCCAATAGAGTTGTTGATGCATTGTGTAACAAATGTATTTTGTTGCAAAAGATGAGATACGGATTAGTTGGGTTTGAATCTATAAGATATTTATATGAGGATGATTTGGATTTAAGGGAAGCTTGGGTATTGTGCCAGATCCCAACCAACATGGATAGAACCCCATGTTAGATTTCTTCATACAAGAGGGTTTGTTGTTTAGAGGGCATCAATCGTGTATACCTCGTAATTCAGTGAGGGAAAACTTGATAAGAGAAAAGCATGGTGGTGGATTAGTTACTCACTTTGAAGTGGATAAAACATTGCCACATATGTGTGAAAGCTACTATTAACCAAAGATGGGTGTTGATGTGAAGAAATTTGTGCAAATTTGTAGATTTTTTAAACTTTCCAAAGGGAAAAGTCAAAATACAGGATTATATCAGTGTTGGCTAGATTTTTTGCACAGTCGAAAACCTAGACAGTCATGAGATAAATCTCCCTCATTTACCAGTGAGGCTCCCGTGTAAGATTTCTGTCAATTATGGGTCTTAATAACTATCTGTGGGTTTTACTTTAATTGCAAAGCTCATGAACCATAGCTAAGCAATTTTGAAGCAAGTAAGCAGCTGTTAATGAAGTATTTTCAACCTAGGGGGAAATGATAGGGTTTGGGAAAGAAGAAAGGAAGATGTGTGATCCGACCAATAGTTTACAGAGTTGGTCTCATACACATAGACAAAACAAATAGATTTCATAATACATAAGTAAAGGAAAGGAAAGGAAAAACTTCTAATATAAACCTTAGATAACACAAAGTTTATCTAAAAATCCACACAAAAGTAAGAAGCAATGCACTGTTGACACAAAGTTCTCTGGAAATCCCTTTTATTCAATTCCTCAGCTTTCATAGAAAAGACATCAAAGGTTACAACACAAAGTTTGGAATTCAAGAATGATGATTATATATTCCCCTCTAACCTGTAGGTTCTTCTATTTATAGTGTATAGAAGGAAATTACAAATAAGAAAGCAATAACTGACCTGACACATGTGGAAGCTATAAAGAAAACAATTGACAATCTTTCCCCTGAAATTTCTCTCGACATGACATGTATCGGAAGACTAAATCAAATATTGGCATGTCCCTCACCTATTCTCAATTAAGGACCTTTTCAGATAACTAGAAGTAATGGCTTTTAACCAATTACTTTAGTTTTACAATTTTGTTCGAGAAAATAAGAATAAGAGAGGAAAGGGAAGAAGAAAGAAAATATGCTAGCCCTCATACTCTACGCTTTCTCTTTGTTCTGATACTGAATATACTTGTCAAACATGTGACTCGGTGTCTTCCCATTTACCTTAGCAACCGTTTCTTTCTCAGTTTTAAACTGCAACAATCCTCTAGTCAACGTAGCAGTGTTGGCCTTTACCTTTTCCAAACTAGGCCCATACCCTTCAATATTTGCATGAAGTTTCACGAGTCTGCCAATTGAATCTAACGTGAAAGGCATGACGACTTCATCAACCTTCTTCTGCACAACCAGAATAAATTTCTCACGGGAAGCAGGAAACTCGTCTGGAATGTTCTCTGGTACTTCCCCCATCTCGTCTTCCAGCAACTACATCCTATTCAGCATAAGCTTGAGAATCTCCATGCGGAAGGAGACTTATCTCTAACTACTTCCCCTTTTCTAACAATTCGTCAGGTACAATTTGCTCTGCAATTACCACATCTTCTAGCAATGAATGTATCTTAGCTAAGGTATCCAGATGACTTTCAGCAACTATGTTCTCATCTTCTATCCCTGTCATTAGTTTCTTTAGCTGAGATAATGCCCTGTGCATATTCTCCAAGCCAGCTGGTATTCCCTTGAACTGCTCTGAAGCTTGGTGAATAATTTGCTCTTTCCATTGAGCAATAGCTTTGACCTGGTTCCCTGCATCTTCAATCTCTTCAACCAAACGGCTGCATACCTTTTCCCGCACTAACACGGGCTGAGAATAAGGTTTGGCAACCTTAGTGATGATCTCACATAACTGGAAGATATGCATCTGAAGCCTATCTTTTTCTGCATTCTCTTTGTCAAGTTTAAGGAATAAAGTGTCTATTAGTGTCTGTGTATCTTGCTTTAATCCTTCCGTGGTGATTTTCCCCAATGGTACTTTGGTCACCAATATGTCTGCAGGAGTTAGCTCTCCCTTCTGTTTCCCTTCAGTTGGAACTGACAATTCAACGAACTTCTACCCTGATTTTTCAATAATCAGACCTTGAAGTTATTTTAGCAGCTTTAAACCTTTTTACCTCTACCTCCTCAAGCTCATAAGCAGTTGCAAGTATTCCTCTTCCAAGTTGATTTTTTCTCTAGCCTCTGGAACTGTCTGCAGAAGCCAACCAAGATGAGAAATTGCTCTTTGGGGAATGAGAAGTCACCGAATGTACCACCATCTCATACTCCGTTATGTCTGCTGCATCCAAATTCACCAGTGTTAGAGTGTGCTATCATCTTCTGAATGTGTTACACTCGACAATGCTCTTTACGAACCATTTGTGCTTTGCCGGTAATGTCGGGTCAGGGGGTTCCGAGCAGGTGAAGCCTAGCGAGGCAAATTTTCATGGGTCGTCTTAGCCTTGGTCCATGCCCAAGGGGCTAGTGACCGTTGATGGGCTATTTTTGCGCCCATGGTTTTGATACCCGTCATTTCACTTATAGGTTATGGTTTCGACGTTGGACACGTACTTTGGGGTGACTTATAGTGAAACTAAGGTTGTGCAGATTGTTCCCCTAAGGTACTTATATGATCTATATGCATAGTCGATGACATATACAAGTAAATGGGTTGAAATATATGGTACTTTGATATTCGGGTTGTGAATTCTGTCGAGTTTGTTGAGCATAGACTCCAAACGGATGCAGGTAATGTATTGAGAGATTTGAGGCTTGTAATAAAATCTGAGCTTAAGTTATTCTTGGTAGACGTAGCCCAAATTGGGTGAACCACGTTAAATACTCTCAAGGGGGTGATTAGGGTTCTTTTGTCTGCACTTTTGTTTGCAGATGAGTAATATTATCTGCAGGATTAGTTTCTACTGGGGCGATTCTATAAGGCATTCATTCCGCATATTTTATCACCTATTTCCTGATATTGAAGCTCTAACTCTGCTACATCCGAATTTACCAGTGTTATGGCTGCCTTGCTTGTGGAATTGTCCAAAGATATTGCTGCTTTTGAACCCTAGCCATTCGTGCTAGTGAAAGATCTACCCCTAGCTAGAGGTGAGAGCACTCTTCGGTAGCTGAGAAGCAAATCCGAACGATAGTTTGATTCATTAGTGGAGTGACTATATCTATCTGAGGTCCTGGAGTTGTCGCAGATTCTGTGAGTTTTAAAGGCTTGTTGATCCAGGTTCATCTGAAAGTGGCACTGGTATAATGGATGTAGAACTTGCCATATTCCAGTAAGAGAGATCATCTATTTGCATCAATGGAAACTTCTCTAGTCTATTGCTACTGTCACCTTCATGTTTTCTCTTGTTGGGATCCCCTGCACTAAAATTACTTGCGATGTTGTTGCATCAAAGCCTCATCCAATTTATACCCCTTTGTTAATAACCAATTTGAGGTGTTAACCAGGATTGCGTTAGACCTCTCCTGATTCGTGTGATAACCACCCACACTGCTGCCATGGTGTCTCCAGATTTTACCCTGAAATCTGAGACTACCCCATGTTTAAAATTTTCGTTCTTTTAAAATAATGGGTCTTTTTGTGTTTTTATTGCCAGAAGATGCCTGTATTGCGTTAAGATATTCCCAGTGAATCATATGAGCCAATTTCGACAAATACCCAAATGTCGAAACTCATTTTATCCTTTCGCCAAGTTTTTTCTGTAGGGAAAATTATATTTAATTATTTAAAGCCTCGTTTGAAGTAAATTGTGCTCCGGTTTAACCCTGTTGAAATTTTGCATGTCAATATTCACATATACCAGTAGGGTTTTCACCAGGAATGGATCTTGGGCTTTGTCTGTGACTTCTGGCAACGTTTTTCAGTTTTTATTATTTTTGCGTGTTTTTCTCTGTGAAATTCCCCTAGGTCAATTCCTTTGTCAGTACAGTCTATTTTCTTGCATGCAGTATCTGGAGATCATCTATGGACGCCATGCCAGAAGGAATTTGCCACAGGAAGTCAGATTCTCTCTAAAAAGACGAAGTCATGCACAAAAAGCCTCTCCTAGGCAAGTTGCATTTTTGGGAATGGATGGATTTAAGCTGCAATGGGATTTTTGGTAGCAGCAGGCAGGTGGGAATTTTGTACCTGCCTTGCAGGGTACTTTTTCCCATGAAGGCAAAGTCACTTAAGTTATGATGGGAAAATTAGAGGCAGCAGGCAGGCGGGAATTTCTTACCTGCCTTGCAGGGTGAAAATTCCCATTATGAGATAAAGAAAAATCACTTAAGGCATTGATGGGAATTTCTTACCTGCCTTGCAGGGTAAAAAATCCCATTATGGAAGTCAAACAGCTTAAGTGGATGATGGGATTTTCGGAGCCGCAGTGCAGGGGGAATAATCCCATTAAAAATTGATTTTTAAATATAGAAATCAGCCATGTCAAAAAGTGTAACCCCTTTGGGCATTAAAGAATAACTTTAATTGCATTTATTAATTGTTTTTATTCCTAAAAATTGGCGCCCAAGGATGAGGAAAAGCCAACGCATGAATAGAAGTCAAGGACGACTGGAAGAAGAAGGCTAAAAATAAATAAATTTATTTTATTTAATGCAGCCTCAAAGCATGCTAAAAAGTGCGACTCATTTGGAGGAGAAATAATACTTTTTAAAGTATTTGTTAATGGATTTAATTCCTAATTTTTGCGCATGAGGTCAAAGCATGATGTTAAGTGAAAGTAGAGGGCTAAAAATAAATTAAATTAATTTATTTAATGGCAGCCATGAGCATGCAAATTTGGGCACCCAAGTTGGAGGAATAAACATGTTTGTTTATTAATTAATTGCCAGGAATAGCATGGAAGAATGCTAAGGGTTATATAAGCATGGGTTGCCATAAGTGAAAGCGTAATTAATTCTTTTTGCAAAGGATTGCAGCCCAGACAGTTTCGGCGCCCAAGGAAGGAGGATTTTTGCATTGAAGTTTATTTTCCACTGCTGGAAAGCTTCAAAGTTTGGCGCCTAGGATTGGAAGAGCTTGTTTTATGCCTTGTTAATTATCTGCATGTTGGTATGAGTGCCCAGGTGAAGTTGAAAATATTTATGCTTGCTTTGCATGCAAGCAAAGCCTCAAATTTTAGGGCAGCGGGCTTAATATGCAGATTTTTGTGATAAAAATCAAGTGTTCATGCTCTGGAATCCGTCTTTGTCTGAATTAATTGCAGGTATTCATTACAGGTGCTCATATAAGTGAAAGAGAGTGCAAATCAATGTCAGGTACATTGAATATGTCCTCCGAATTTGAAGAAATTGCCAGATTTGCACCAATTGCAAAGAATTCCGGCATAATTAAAAGAAAAAGAGTTGCTCAGACAAAGATTGCTCCAGCCATGGCAAAGTGGGATGAAAGGGTAGGCTCTACGGAATCATGCATTGCTTCCAGATTTGCTGAAGTCAGTAGGCCCAAATCCAGATCCAGATCTCATAATTGCAAAGGCTTCCGGCAAAAATTCATCCTCTTGTTTCTGACGCAGCCCGTGAAGAAGTCAGTGCATGGAGAATTCCTTCCAGGATCTTGTGCATGTGCTCCCAATCTTCCAATTGAAGCCTTCATTGAATTTGCATTCACCCGGAGTGCTTTCCAAAATTTTTAATTTCTCATATGCAATTAAAAATAAAAATGATGAGTTATTTACGGCAAACATTGCACTGATGCATGTACTGGAGAAGAACTACAAAAGCTTCAAGGATAAGAAGGAAGACAAGTCAAAGGCAATACCCACAAGCAAATCATAGTCACTTGCTTCCAGATCCAGCCGCTTCCAGATCCAGTTTGGTGAGAATCAAAGGCAAAAGAATCAACTGCATGCAGAATATGAAAAAAGAACAAGACTGCAGCTTTCCTCTTTCTTCTTCTTTCTCTTATTTTCTTCGACAAAGTAATTGAGCGATCAATTAAATTATAAAACTTAAGTGATTGGTTTAAAAGCCATTACTTGAAGAAGTCAACTACTTGGAAATAGGTGGCAGACATGCAAAATAGAAGGTTATATCTTCAGTTGCAAATCATGCATGTCATGCAAAGAGGAATTCCAGGAGGGAGATTGCCAGTTGTTTCCTTGACAACTTCCACATGTGCCAGTTCACTAAAAGCTTCCTATTTGTAATTTCCCCTCTACATGCTATAAGTAGAGGAAGAACCTTCAGGTTAAGGAGGAGAATTTGTAAGCAACATTCTTGTGTTCCAAACTTTGTGTTGAAACCCCTGATAGCTATTTGAAGCAAAGGAATAGAAAGGAGCAGATTTCCGGAGAACTTTGTGTCACGGTGCATTTTGTTTCTAACTTTTTGTCTTAGATCTACTTATAAACTTTGTGTTATTCTAGATCTAGATCTGAAAGTTGTCTTTGCTTATAATTCTGTGTGTTAATATCTATTGGTTCTGTCTATGTGCATGCAATCAACTCTGTAATCTATTGATTGGGTTGCACATCTTCCCTCTTTCTTTCCTGTGTTTTTATTATTTTCTTTCTTCATTAAATATTTCCTTTCTTTAACAACTGCTTACTTGCTGCAAAACTATACAGCTATGGTTCATGAGCTGCATGGTTAAAGTAATACCCCCAAATAGATACTAGCATATTTAATTGACAAATCTTACACGGGAGCCTCACCGGTAAATGAGGGAGATTTATCTCATGACTGCCTAGGTTTTCAGCTATGCAGAAAATCTAGCCAACATGGTACTTTGTTGTCATATTCTTCTATATATTGTGAATAAAAATCAAATTGTTATTTGAAAAATTTGGTTAAATCGAAGTATAAAATAAATCCGGAAAACAAATATTTCATGCTAAATTCTCCGCAAGGAGAGGTGAAGATCTGGGTGGCTAAGGATCAAATACGAACGATGTTGGATTCATGGAATAATAACATTTTCTTGAGGTCCTTGCGCACAGTTGGTCAGTTGATCCGAAGAGTAGCACTAGTACTAACCGAGACTTCATATATATCCTTTCTATGTCCTTCTGCTACTCTCATCTTCGTCTTTTCTCTTGTTGGAATCCCCTGCAAAATTCCCTGTGATCTGGTTCATCAAAACCTCCAAGCAATACCCCTTTAGGATAACAACCATTTTGGGGTGTTAACCAGGGTTGAGGAAGACCCCTCCTCAATCGTGTGACAACCACCCACACTCTCCTGAAGAGCAGCTCTATCTCCTCCCATTTGATAATATGTGTCAAGTACCACATGCCCATCATCTGAGATATTTGCAGGTATCTGTGCTAAACCATAGTCAAAAACCTGTTGCACTGATAACCTACAGAAATATCCCTTTCTGACTTAGTATTCGCTCCTGCACTTCATCCAAAAGTCTTCAAGTGAAGGAACATGTGAGTATTCTTGGGAAATTGTCCTCTTTGCTATCCCATATGGGTCAAAGTTCATTCGTGCTAGGAAGAACTCATGCTCATACCTAGAAAACATTTTTGCTTCAATTCCTCTAGCTGTTAGTGAGATGCTCTGACAACTATAATGACCCACTCTGACTGGAAAGCTACCTAATAGACTTGTGCCATTTTGACTGTAAGTCATGCAACTCTACAAGTCTTTATTTTCCTGCACAACTCCATGATGACCCACTTATCACTGTGTGTACTCTTGGCAACTTAACATTGTTCTCCTGAGAAACCACTAACCCTGAGATATGTGAAGTTCGCAAACTGGATGAAGATACAGCCATGTTAGGAGACAACTTGCCAGGCTTCTTTGGTCACTCTGTTGGTCATCAGATCACGGTCTAATTTGCAAATGATAGACTCTAGTAGAAGAAATCATCGTTGACTTCTGTGTAATCCTTGTAGCATTCAGGAGTTGTCAACTGTGGGAAGCACTCATAAATAGGATATTTTAACAATATGCTTCGTCTATCCAATTTGGAAAATATCCCCTGAGAAGCTGCTGCATATACCAAGTATGAAGTCATTTTGAAGTTGAATGTCCGCCTCACACTTCAGAGTTGCTCACTGATGTTGTCACTGATGATTTCTGCCCAATTAATTATTGAATCAGCTTTGTTGATCTCAATGGTCCTCACAAAGGCATACATCCATGAGCGAAAGTTATTGGAATTAGCTTCCCCATTTATCCTACAAAGCAATTTGGTGATATCATCAACTTCCTGTATAAGATTGGATCGTGGAAGAGTCCTCGGGAATTTCGATGGTGCTCTGGGCTTCTTCATGTATCTGATATTCATTATACCCACGCAATCTACTTTATGTTTTTCCCATCTATCACTAGCATCCTACATGCTAATTGCAATCACCACTGGTTGTGCCAGAAACTTGAGGCAATAATTAATGAATTGTGCATCCAACCTGATTATTGTCTTTCCTGCAGCATCTCGGACTATCCTCGAAAGAGGATGATAAGACCTTGCACACTCCATAACAAACTCAGGTAATCGGGTTGTAACCGAAAACACTGCAACTTGAATAATCCCACCACTCCTTATTGCCCGCATAAGAGATGATCTTCCGGTGGCTTTGGATCTGTCAATTAAATCAGTGATAGGTTCAAGGCCTATGTCTGTATCATTGATTTAAGTAACCCTGAAAACAATGCATGATTCTACTGACCCTTCTCTTTCATCATGCCTAGAACAATATTTGTCTGAGCTCTTTTTCTTTTATTTTTGCCAGAAAACCTTGCAATTGGATCAATTTGTGCAGAACCGACAATTCCTCCTGATTCAAAAGATATATTCAATGTATCTAACATTGACTTTGTCTTCTTTTCACCAATATGAGCACCTATGATGAATACCTGCAAATGATTCAGACAAACATGAAGTCCATGGCATGAATGCCTAATTTCTATCACCAAAATCTGCTTATAAAGTCTAATGCCCTAAAATTTAAGACTTTGCTTGCATGCCAAACAAGCTAAAATATTATTTAATTCACCTGTGCACTTATACCAACATGCAGATAGTCAAAACAGCAAAAAGAAAGCACTTCCAACCTTGGGCGCCAAAACTAGTTGCTTCCCAGCAATAAAAAATATTTATTTACTGATCACAACTCCAACCTTGGGTGCCAAAATCCTCCAGGGCAGCATGCTCCACCAAAAAGAATTAATTGCTCTCTCCTTATGACATCCATTGTTTATATAAGCAGCTGCATGCTAATTTTACCCATTTCCTTTTCTTATTTTTAGCAATTCCTAATAATAGGATGTGTTTCTTCTCCCAATTTGGGTGCCCAAGTTTCCCTGATTTAGCTTGCTTTTCCTTGCAATTATTTCCTTTATGTTTAGCAAGCTTCTTTGTCTTCTCTTTGGCCCACCAATTTGCTTTGACTTTTCACCTATTTTTGGCGCCAACTTTAGCTAGGAATAATTTTTAAAAATATCATTAAATGCATGCAGCTTTACAAAGGTGGGTCGCACTTTTTGACTCGAGGTTGTGTTAAAAATAAGAAGGCAAGGAAGTGGGGATTTTTACCCTTCCAGGAAGCTCTAAAATTCCCATCAGCACTTAAGTGATTTAACTTTAACGATGGGAAAAAACAACCTTCCAGGAAGCTCTAAATTCCCTTCTTACACCACCAAAATTCCCATTGAAAGCAGAACTTCAAGTGCGATTTATAAATCTGAAAATAGCTTTAAAAATGTGATTGTAGGAAAAAACAACCTTCCAAGAAGACTCTAAATTCTCATCTTCCTTCCACCACCAAAATTCCCATTGGCACTTAAAACTCTCCTTCCAAAAAGTGCGACTTGCATCCTAGAAGCTTATTTCATAAAGTGCAACTTGCATCCTTCCTTCTTCATCAGAAATTAGCACTCCATGATTAATTTATTTTTTTGTCTGAGGCCATGGATGACTTCCACAAATTCCAGGCAATTAAACAGGCTAAACAGAACGAATGAATGGATCAAGGGGAATTAACAGACAGACTGCAGAGAAAAACCGAAAACAAACACAAGAAAATAAAAAAACAAAAAACATTGTCAGAAGTTATAGACAACTGCTCTGCCGAATAACTGGTTAGTAAAAACTCATCCCTGGTGAATACTCTATTAAGAGGCGGAAATACTGGCATACAAATCTTCAGCAAGGTTCAATTGGGACATGATTTATTTATTTATTTATTTATTAAATAAATAAAATAAAATTCTCTCAGACATAACCTGACAAAGAGATAAAATGAATTTTAGCACTGGGTATTTGTCGAAATTGGCTTACATGATTCATTGGGAACACCTTAAGGTAATGGAAACAACAGCAGGCAATAAAACACAAAACAACCCATTACTTTGAAAAGAACAAAAAATTTCAAAAAGGGGTAGTCCCAGATTTCAAGGTGAAATCTTGGGGACACCACAACTCATCAATGATCAAAACATTGTAAGGACATAATATGAGGGTGATACGATAAATCCGTGCCATGGAGATAATCAAATTGCTTACCATTAGTTGTTGCTATGAAAATTTCAACAAGTTAAACATCAACCTTATCATCTGGAAAATTGGCTTTAACCCCCAAATTCACTCCACACCCTTGCAAATTGGATTTTTCTTCTTTCTCTTGGTCTCCATCTTCATGAGACTCTTCCTCTTTTTCTTCTACTTCTTCCTTCCCATCTGAAATTACCTCTAAGTAGTGCACTTGTCCCTTGCCCGAGCAACGATGGTCGGGAGTCCAGGGATCTTTACGTCAAAAACAAAGGTTTTTTCTTCTTTATTAATTCCTTGTATCAGCTTCTTTGTTGTTCCTTGGAGGCTCTATGTGTGGTGTCATTGCTGAAATGGCTTCCTTGCTTGGCTAATAGGAGCTATTCTTGGCTGCCCTTGAAAAGGGGGTCTAGGCTGCCCTAATGAAGTACCTCTTGGCTGTCCAAAGGGCAGATTTTTACTCTTATCGGCTGAAGATTCCAAATTCAGAGATCTCTTGATGGCATCTTGATGACTCATCTTATTTTTCTTGGTCCTTCACTTCTCCTTAGTTGGCAATAATCTCTGAAAGAAAGCAAATCTCTTTTGTTGTTGCTCAAGGATGCATATTCGTCCCCATAGAGATCCCATCCATTAGCAACTCCAATTGCTTACGGTTGTTCTAACTCCACAGGTGGATCTTCTCTTTGTAGGAATTTGGCACGGAAGAATTGAGACGGGGTCTTGCTTGAGACCATTTTTCCATGATTGGCAAAAGAGCTTCCTTCACCATGATTACCTTGATTTCCTTGGAAATTCGGTATGGTAGTGCTTAGCCCTTGTATAGATCGATTCAAATCAGCAATAGCTCCTACAAAGGACTCTCTTAGATCCCTTTAAGCATTCAACAAATGGGTTTGCAATTCTCTGTTGCCTCTAGTGAACACTTCATTCAGATAGCTCATTTTATCTGATGGTGGAGGCCTTTCTCTATCACCCATACCCTTCTTTCCCGGAGTTCTTCTTGAGTAGTGATATCTAAAACCCCCTTCACCTGCATCCATGCAAAATTGATCTTCTCCTTCACAGGCTGAGAGAATCAAAGTTCTGATACCACTATAATCTCCCCTTTCAGAGTAAAATTAGTACCAAATAGGTTTTCCCCAAAACCCCCCGAAAAAGTTTGAAAGTATGTAAACTCGGCTAACAATAAAATGTGGAAAAGAATGAATATTCAGTAATTTAATTCTCCAAACCCTAGTGCCTAGGGTAAAATCAGATTCCCACAAACCTTTTTGCAAAAACATAACAAACTGAAATTTATGACAGCAATCAGTTGTTAATGCCAAGAATAAGATAATGTCGTGATTTTTATTTCAAACCCTTAATACCAAAACTCGGACTTCTGAAATTTCTATTTATTGATCAAAATATCTATAATCTAGAATACCTAGAAGGCTTGAAACATCCAAGAAGCCTCTAAGAACATAATCATAAAAGAAAATAATTTTTCCAACAAGGTTCTGAATTTATCTTATTTATTTTCATACCCAAAAACCAAGATAATACCCGTGTATGATTATAGCAATTTTTTGATAATTGACACCTTGGGTGGTATGAAGAGGCCAAATGATGAATATGCAACCCGGAATCAAAGAAATCTTCCCAAGGATGATGCCCTAAATGCCAGTTTGAAATCCCTCAAAGTGTAGATAGCCCTAGATATGGGTGCAAATCGTGCCCTAGTTGTCCCTGCTTGGATTCTTGGTAGATGTCTCTCCACTGGCTGAATTTCTTCGCTTGGAATGCAGATCTGAAGTGGAAAATGTAGAAAATGTGCCCTAGCTCTGAAAATTTGATATTTGCACCCAAATGTGACCTCCAAATGAAGTCACCCAATAGATGTTGAGAGTTTTTGTCCTCAAATATATATTCTATTGAGAGGTTTCATCCCCAAAAGGATACCAAGGAGGGTTTTTATCCTCTATTGTTGAAAGTGAAAGAAAATGCATTCAACTCTCCAAAGTGAAATTAGATAAATGACCAAAGATGTCAAATGAACCCCTCTTCACCTCCTTTTATACCTTTTCGACTCTATTTTTCAAGTGAGGCGTTCCATGTGGGATTAATAAAGTAACTTTATTTTCTATTTTAATATTACTTTACTTTTTCCACCCACCTTTAATAATTAATTAAAGTACCAATAATAAGAATTACTTTAGTACTAAAATTAGATTATTAATTCCTCCTTTATTCTCCCTTCAGCAGACTAAATACAATGGAAAATAGGCTTAAAAGGGGTCTTCTACCTGCCAGTATTTAAAAATACATTTTATTCTTATAATAATATCAATAAGTTTCCACTAGAAGATGAATTTGATCAAGCCCAACTTAGAAATATTATTAATGTCCATTAATTTGAAAAGGGGGACATTACACTACTTTGGAGCATTGGGTTACTAGGAACAACAAGAATAGGAGTTGCACCACCAAAGTCTACCAAGTCTTTGGAATCCCCAACTTTGGTCTACTTAGGTCTTCTACCTATCCCTCTTATGATCCATCCACAACAGCTCTCTAATGAGGTGTTACTAACCCTGGGGGTTAATGTGCCAACAATGTCTTCACAAAGGTAAGTATACCCAACCCTTCTTTTTCCTTTATGTTTTGTATGATTGATTATGTTTGATGTATGGGAGGATAGAGTAGCATATTTTTGTTTGTTGTATTATTCTCTTATCATCCCTTTCCTTTATCCACCACATGGCTTTACAACCAATAGCTTAGGTATATCTCTTGCATGCCCTTGCCTACTATCTTTATTCTTGCAACTTTAGGATTCTAGTAAGAACACATCCCTTATCCTAGACTTAGGCTTTGGAACCCTATGCCTTTGATAGAGTGTAAATTATCGTCTTCCACATCCACATCATTTACACCACTTGGTATTCTATCTTTGGCCTGTGTGTTGGCCCTACTATGGATTTTTACTTATATTTTAATCTATATCATTGAAAGACAGAGTATAATGATAATGACCGTCTCTCACATAGAAATACAATTTGATAGGACTTCGGGGTAGGATGAGACTTTGATATACCCTTCTTTTAACATATGTTTTCTACATGTGTGTGAACTTTTTTTAGGGTGGCCTTTTACAACTTTGAAATCAGCAATGATTGATTTTGTGCCTATATAGTATGCAAACTCTCAAATTTTGTAAACTTCCACTTCAATATAAAAACGATATGTTCTTAAAGCTAAACAATAAATATGATCACAAATGGATCATCGATGAGCGAGTCAAGAAGCTTCCAAACATGAAAATCAAGGAATACCTTATCAAGTGACACAAAAAGAGGACACCCTAGATTCTACATCATTTGCAGTGCAGTTCCATATAAGAAATCTCAAAGAACTTGTTACAAGACTAACCATGACAAGTATGTTGTTGATGGGAAGAAAAACACTTCTAGCCATCTTGACCAAGAAAGTCTAAGTGTAGTAAAAACTGCAGATTTGGATTTTCTACATATCTATGGGTTGTAAGAAAAAATCAGACCTGTTATATGAGACTTTGGTGTCCAAGTCCCAATGGTGTTGGTAAGGATTTAGCTCCAGATTTAGAGGTTTCTAAGGAGCTGATACGGCACCCCTAGGGCACCTGGTACCGGTACAAAATGTACCCGGTACGGGTACGGCCCGGATATGTGCCCAGAAACAAACAAGATACGGCCAAGCAGGCCCGGGTACGGCTGGGCACATCTGCAGACATATCCAGACCTACCTGGCCATATCCTAGCCGGTTCCAGGCCCAAAAGAGTGTTTTTTTTAACAATTTTTTTTTCTAGTTTAAATTTAATATATCATTACAGCAGAAATTACAGTTTTGACAGCACCATTATTCTACAAAAGGTACCAAATACGAGCCATCATAAACATGGATAAAAATAGTGTTGGCTAGATTTTCTGCACAGCTGAAAACCTAGGCAGTCATGAGATAAATCTCCCTCATTTACCGGTGAGGCTCCCGTGTAAGATTTTGTCAGTTTATATGTCCTAATATCTATCTGTTGGTATTACTTTAACTATGTAGCTCATGAACCATAGCTATACAGTTTTGCAGCAAGTAAGCAGCTGTAAAAGAAAGGAAAAATTTGCAGAAGAGGAAAATAATAGGAAACGGAAGAAAGTAGAGAGGATGTGCAACCCAAGCAATAGTTTATAGAGTTGATTGCATGCACATAGATTAAAACAAATAGATCATTAAACACAGAATTCAAAGCAAAGGAAACTTTCAGATCTAGATCTATAATAACACAAAGTTTATGAACAGATCTAGAAAGAAAGTAAGAAGCAAAATGCACCGTTGACACAAAGTTCTCTGGAAATCTCTTCTCTATTCCTCTGCTTGCAGAAATCAGGGGTTTCAGTTCAAAGTCTAGAACACAAGAATGCTGATTACAAATTCCGATCCTTTAACCTGTAGGTTCTTCCTCTACTTATAGTGTGTAGAGGGGAAATTACAAATGGGAAACTACAACTGAACTAGAACATGAAGAAGTAGTAAAGGGAACATTTGGCAGTTATCTTCCTAAAATTCCTCTCCTAGTGATATGCATGAGGAGTCTAAGTCAAAATTGTGCACATCTGTCACCTATCTTAAAGAATCTTCCCACATAACTTAAAGTAATGGTTTTTCAACCAATAACTTTAATTTTACATTTTCATCCGGGAACATAAGAAATAAGAGAAGGAAGAAGAGAAGAAAGAAGATCTGCTAGCTGTAACACTTATACTTTCTTTTTGTTCTGATATTGAATATACTTGTCAAACATGTAATTCAACATCTTCCCATCTGTTTTAACAATAGCATCTCTCTTCGGTTCTGAACTGTAACAACCCTTTGGAAAAAGCAACAATGTTAGCCTTCACTTTCTCTAATCCAAGCCCATATCCCTCAATATCTTCCTGAAGCTTTATGAGTCTACCAATCGAATCCATCGTGAAAGGTATGGTGGCTTCATCAACTTCTTTCCGCACAACCAGCATAAATTCCTCATGGGAAGCAGGTAATTCATCTGGGATGCTCCCCGGCACTTCTCCCATCTTACTCTCCAGCAACTGCATCCTCTTCAGCATGAGCTTGAGGATCTCTACACGGAAGGAAACTGAAATCTCTAACTGCTTCCACTTTTCCACCAATCCGCTAGGCACAATCTGTTCTGCAATCAACACATCCTTTGGCAATGAGTGTATCTTAGCCAAAGTATCCAGATGACTTTCAGCCACTATGTTCTCATCTTTTATCTGTGTCATCAAATCCTTTAGCTGAGACACTGCCCTGTGCATGTTCTCTAATTCAGCCGGTATTGGTTCGAATTGCTCTGAGGCCTGGTGAATGATTTGCTCCTTCCAGTGGGCAATAGCTCTAACTTGATCCCCTGCATCTTCCACCTCCTGCATCAGATGATTACTCACCTGCTCATGTGCTAAAATGGGCTGAGAGGAAGGTTTGGCAACCTTAGCAATGATCTCGCACAGCTGGAATACCTGCTTCTGAAGCTTGGATCTCTCAACCTTCTCTTTGTCAAGCTTAAGGAATAAAGCATTCATTAGCGTCTGTGTATCCTGCTTTAACCCTTTTGTGGTAGTTTGACCTATTGGCACTTTGGTCACTGCTATATCAGCTGTCGTGAGCTCCCCCTTGTGCTTTCCTTCTGCTGGAACAGATAACTCAGCAAACTTCTGTCCCGATTCCTCAATAATCAACCTAGAAGTCGTTTTGGCGACTTTAGGTCTTCTATCTCTTCCTCCCAAACTCAGGAGCAGCTGAAAGTCGTGTTCTTCCAGATTGATCTCCTCTCTGGATTCTGGGATCGTCTGCAAAGCTAACCATGATGAAAAGTTGCTTCTTGGGGAATGAGAAGTCACCGAGTGCACCACCATCTCATGCTCTAACTCCGCTCTATCAGAATTTGCCACCGTGTTATGACTGCTACCCTCTGAATTATCCAAAGATAATGCCTTTTCAAACTCCGCCATCTGTGCTTTCAACTTCTCTGCATGGATAGGTGAAGACCTGAGTGGTCGAGGAGAAAATACAAATGACGCTGGATTCAAAGGAGGAACAACAAGATCTCTCTGAGGTTCCGGGGCTGCTGAAGTGCTATGAGTTGATGTTGGAGAAGCTGGAACTGGAACGATAGCCGTAGATTTGGCCTTCTCCTGTATGTGAGACTTCTTGTGAACTTTAAGCTTTTCCGGCCTTCTGCTGCTTTCACCTTCGTGCTTTCTTTTGTTGGAATCTCCCGTGGTAAAGTTGCCTGTGATTTGATTCATCAAAGCTTCATCCAGGCAATACCCCTTTGTCAGCAACCAGTTCGAAGTGTTAACCAGAACTGCGGAAGATCTTTCTTCAATTGTCTGGCAGCCACCAACATTTTCCTGAAGAGCAGCTCTATCTCCTCCCATCTGATGATATGAGTCAAGTATCACATGCCCATCATCGGCAAGATCTGCAGGTATCCATGCCAAACCATAATCAGACACTTGTTGCGCCGATAACCTGTTGAAGTCTTTCTTTCTGACTTCATACTCGTTCCTGCACTTCATCCAGAAGTCCTCCAACGAAGGCACATGTGAGTATTCCTGGGAGATTGTCTTCCTCGCTACTCCATATGGGTCAAAGTTTAGCCATGCTGGGAAGAACTCAGGCTCATACTCAGAAAACATTTCAGCTTCGACTCCTTTAGCTTTGTGGATGCTCTGGCAGCTGTAGTAACCCACTGTGACTGGAAAGAAACCTGTAGACTTGTGCCGCTTTGATTGTAAGTCATGCATCTCCACGAGTTGTCTGCACAACTCCATGATGACCCACTTGTCGTTTGGATACCTCGGCAACTTTACTGGTTCTCCCGAAAAGCCAGTCACCCTGAGATAGGTGAAGTCTGCAAACTGGATGAAAATGCAGCCATGCTGAGATACAGCTTCCCAAGCTTCTTTGCTCACCCTGTTGGTCTTCAGATCACCATTTAGTTTGCAGATGAATTCATAAAAGAACCCATCGTTGACCGCTTTGTAATCTTTGTGGCACTCAGGAACTGTCAACTGTGGATAGCAATCAAAGATAGGATCTTTCGCCAGTACGCCTCGTCTATCCAGCTTGGAAAATATGCCCTGCGAGGCTGCTGCATATACCAGGTATGAAGTCATTTTGAAGTTGTAAGTCCGCCTCACACTCCGAAGTTGCTCACCGATGCTATCACTGATGATCTCTGCCCAATTGATTATCGAATCAGCTCTGTTGATCTCGATAGTCCTCACGAAAGCATACATCCATGAGCGAAAGTTGTGAGTATTGGCTTCTCCACTTATCCTGCAAAGCAATTTAGTGATATCATCCACCTCCTGCACCAAGTTGGATCGCAGAAGAGTTCTCGGGAACTTTGATGGAGACCTGGGCTTCTTCATATATCGGTTGTTCATTATGCTCACGCAATCTGCTTTGTGTTTCTCCCATCTGTTACCTGCATCCAGCATGTTGATTGCAATCACCACCGTTCGTGTCGGAATCTTCAGACAAAAATTGATAAACTGTGCATCCAGCCTAATAATTGTCTTTCCCGCAACATCCCGGATTGTTCTGGAAAGAGGATGATATGATCTCGCACACTCCATGACAAATTCGGGCAACTGAGCTGTGACTGGGAATGTTGATGCTGGAATAATTCCACTGCTTTTCATCGCCCGCATGAGAAATGTCTTTCCGGCCCTGGATCTGTTAATTATTTCGGAGATGGGTTCTGGGCCCATGTCTGTGTCATTGATATCAGCAAATCTGGAAGCTATGCATGATTCTGCTGATCCCTCTCTATCATCACGCTTCATCATGGCTGGAGCCATCTTTGTCTGAGCAATCTTTGTCTGTGTTCTTTTTCTTTTAATCCTGTCGGAATTCTTTATAACTGGATCAATTCGTGCAGATCTATCAATTTCTTCAGATTCGGAAGATATATTCAATGTACCTGACATTGATTTGAACTTCCTTTCACCTGTAATGAATACCTGCAATTATTTAAGACAAAGATGAAGTCCAGAGCATGAATACTTGATTTCTGTCACCAAAAATCTGCATATGAAGCCCGCTGCCCTAAAATTTGAGGCTTTGCTTGCATGCAAAGCAAGCATAAATATTTTTGAATTCACCTGGGCACTTATAGCAACATGCAGATAATTATCATAGCATAAATCAAGCTATTCCAACCCTAGGTGCCAAACCTTGAAGCTTCCCGGCAATGAAAAACACCTCCAGATGCACAAATCCTCCTTTCTTTGGCGCCAAAACTGTCTGGGCTGCAAGCTTTAGCAAAAAGAATTAATTGCTTCTTCATTATGGCAGCCCATGCTTATATAACCCTCAACATTCTATTTCTAATAATTGTCCATCCTATTCCTGGCAATTAATTAATAAACAAACATGTTTATTCACCCAAATTGGGCGCCTATTTTTGCATGTTGCTGGCTGCCATTAAATAAATTTAATTTATTTATTTTTAGCATGCTACCTTCAGTTCTCTTTGGCTTATCCTCATGCATTGACTTTTCCTCCATCCTGGGCGCCAAAATTAGGCAAAGCAGCTATTAATAAATATCACTAAAAGCATTGTTTAATGCCCAAATGGGTCGCACATTTTGGCATGGGTGAATTCTAAAATTAAGAAGTCAACTTCTGGTGGGAATTTTCACCCTACACCGCAGCTCTAAAAATTCCTTCTTCCACTTAAGTTATTTGACTTTTATAATGGGAATTTTTACCCTGCAAGGCAGGTAATAAATTCCCGCCTGCCTGCCACCTCCAATTTTCCCACTGCAGCTTAAGTGACTTTCTAAAAAGTGCGACTTGTATTAAAAATAGCTTCTTTTGGAAAAGTGCGACTTGTATGGGTGAATAAAACCTTCTGATGGGAAAAGTTAGCCTGCTAGGCAGGCAGAAAATTCCCATCGGTGCTTTAAGTGATTTTTCTTTATTTTATAATGGGAATTTTCACCCTACAAGGCAGGTAAGAAATTCCCGCCTGCCTGCCGCCTCTAATTTTCCCATCGCAGCTTAAGTGACTTTGACTTCATGGGAAAAAGTACCCTGCAAGGTAGGTAATAAATTCCCACCTGCCTGCAGCTACCAAAAATCCCATTGCAACTTACACTCATTAATTCCAGAAAATGCGACTTGCCTGGGAGAGGCTTTTTGTGCATGACTTCATCATTTTTGGTTAGCAGTTTGCATTTTGAGGCTGATTCCTTCTGGTGCTGTGTCGGTAGATGATCTCCAGATGCTTCAGGCAATTAAACAGACTATACTGGCGAAAGAATTGACCTAGGGGAATTTCACAGAGAAACCGAGGAGAAAACCGGAGAAAAATACAAAAGAAATAAATAAAAGCGAAAAACGTTGCCAGAAGTTGCAGACAATGCCCTGAATTCATTCCTGGTGAAAACCCTAATGAGATGAGTGAATACTGACATGCAAAACTTCAACAGGATTCAACCGGAGCACAATTTACTTCAAACGAGGCATTATTTATTCAATAAATAATTAAATAAAAATTTCCCGCAGACAAAACTTGGCGGAGGGATAAAATGAGTTTGGGCATCTGGGTATTTGTCGAAATTGGCTCATATGATTCACTGGGAATATCCTAACATAATACAAACATCTTCTGGCAATAAAAACACAAAAAGACCCGCTATTTTAAAAGAACGTTTTTTTTTCAAATGGGTAGTTCCAGATTTCAGGGTGAAATTTGGGGATAGTTTGTTGTGGTTATTTATCTTGTTTTGTTTTTCATATGCATAATATGTGGTTAATTCCTATTTAGCAGGCTGGGGTTTATATATTTTTTAATTTTTATATATATTTTGTACGGTAGTATCCAATGCCGTATCTAGGGCCAATTTTTTTGGTCTTATCCACATATTAGATACTCTGTACCCGTGCCCGTATCCAAAACGTATCGGCTACTTAGGTTTCTATACTAGTATTCCAGGCTCCAGCACACATCTTATCTATTGACCATACTATGTAATGTCCCCCTTTTCTGGGGCATTACTAATATATCGGTTCATCTCTTTCATTTGCATTATAACCGCTTGGTATGCCCAGCGCTACAAGTGGGAGTCTTATTTAATGTTTAAATGTGCACATAGGTTAGTTACTCTTTATTATTTAATTAGAAAATAATAAAGTGCACATTAAGTGAGTCTTTTAATATTTTAATTAAATTTTATTTGTTTTCCCTCCAAAAGGGAAAAGGTCGGCCATTTGAATGTTGCACCCCTTATGTTATAAAAGGAGGTTGCATGGCCATTTTTGGGTATGTTGATTTGATCATTTCTGTCTCTCCATGCTTGCAGAAATGGAATGTATGCCCTAGCTCTCATTGTGATCGCTCTCTCTCATTAGACTTGGAATCGAAGCAAATCTAATTTTGATAAGGATTCATTTGTGTGTGTGTGTGTGGCTTCTAGTGTGTGGCAAACTGGTTGGAAAAGAATTCCTTGCCCTAGCGAATTTCTTTATGGTGCAAATCTGATTATTATTGCATGATTTGGAGCATATTTGTTGGTTTTCAGATATGTTATGTTTTGCAATTAATTTCATAATTTTTGGGGATGATTTGATGCCCTAAATGTGTTGGGCGACCTACTTTTTAGGGCAAAATTAGGGTTTTGTGTCTACTGTGCCAAAACTAATTTTGGAATATTATTCTTCATATTTTTGTGGCCCAAAATCCAAAGTTTGAAGGTTTTTGCTTGATTGGTTAAGCGGGAAATAATTTTAGAAGTTGCAGCAATCTGGGGTTGGATTATTAATTGTTTGTGACACATTTTGATGCTTAAAAATTGTGGTTTCAGTTCAGATCTGTTCTTGGCATTTTTGTGCATCAAAACAAGCTTTTGGAGGGTGAAAACAGTTGAGGGCAGTGCTGGTTATTAATTTATTAGTTTTTGTTAACCCTAGCGCCCAGATCTGGAAGTTTGGATGCTATTTTGAAGGGGTTTAAGTGCTCAGAAAAATCTGATCTTTAGTTCATTGGAAATCTCTAAAATTCTAGTTTATTATGCACTTCGTTTCATGCAAAAATATGGAGTAGTGATTGAGTTATGAAATTTTGAAGTTTTCAATTGTTCGCAATTGTTTCAAATTAATTCACTGCTGTAATAAAAATCAGAATTGAGAAGAATAAAAAATTGATTGTCTCCACCAATCTAGCTCACCACCTTGACCACTTCTAACCCCATTTGGGTTTTAATTGGTTGACATTGGGCTATTTTAAGTTGATTCAAAAGGATCTAATCCTTCTTGGTTTGATTTGGGTTGAAGTTGTAATTTTCTATTTGTCCAAAAAAGGGGACATCACATACTATGAGGGCTGGCAAAATAATTCCAGCAGACCTTCCTCGCTTTTAAACTTAGTTTTCACTTTCAAGAACGAAGAATTCTACATGCATTCTCCTGCTCCAACATCAAATTCAAGATATTATTATGGTTGTTCTGAATGTGATTTCTATGTATCTATCTCAACAAAAGATGTAGGTGACTAAGTCTAGGTTGGCCGTAGACTGGCCTTGTATGGAGAAGGCATATGGTGAAGTGAGAATTTATCTTGTCAAAAGAGGGTTTAATGGCCCATGCTGGTTACATGGACTGCCCTTGCATGTCTTCAACATGAATACCCATTATAACATTACTTTTGATTCATTATTACTCGTGATTTGGGATGGATATTATGTTGATTATCCGTTGGGGCTTACACATGCATTTATGCAAGGTGTTTATGCATGGTAATAGCATGGCCTGATGCATGGGTAATGCATGCTATTTAGTATTTTTGAGGGGCATAAGCTGAGTTTTATAGGCACTAAAATATCTAGCTATAGGTGACAAATGAGTAAGTACCTCATTTGGCACTAAATGTCACATCATGTTTTATGATTTTATTATTATTTTGGAAACATTCTGAGACTAAGTGGTTGTTGCCACATTTGATACAACACATTATACTACTTTGATTTGCTTTAGTTAGCATTATGGCATGGTTTGGGAGTAAAACAGTTGTTATCAGTGATTGATTAGTAGTAGATGATTTGATTCATATTATAGTTTTGGGATTATTGTTTATTCATATATGTTGTTTACAATTCATTTCAGTGAATTTGATTATTTGGAATGGATAATGCACTGGGTATTCTTGTCTACATGTGTGCAGGTGTTCTTAGGTTTCGAGAAAGGGTATCATTGGGGAGAGGCAAAAAGATGTTAAAAATGGGTACGGAAAGAGAGATTTGCCATGTGTGATCCAGTACACAAGAAACGGTGTCAAAACCGTATGTAGAGGTCATAAATTCCCCTTTTTGTGATTTAACTTTATTTTGTGCGTGTTGCTTTGTGTGATGGATTAGATTGGTCACATTGCGACAATGAGACAGTGTTGTGCACTCTTGCTACGACGAGAAGTGCAATGTCGCATTTCACAGTAGCTGAGCGGTGCATTGTCACTTTACAACAACGGCTCACTTACACTATGTCGTTACATCATTTATATGTTTGCGATAATGTTACTTTTGTGAATACGAAGAAAAACAATAATAATAACCTTATTATTAAAATAAGTAAAATGATGACGTTTTGTTGTAAAAGGGTGTTTTGTTGTAGGGGTCACTTGGCTTATGGGTCCTAGTTAGCCTTGTGCATCTAAGTTTATTTTCTCCTCCGAAGCCCTATGTTCTCATTTATCTCTCCATCCCGGGAGAAGACCGTCAAGATGCCCTATGCTCTTACCACCTCCTAGCTCGGACCAGCCTTAGGTGGGCATGGCCGTAGCCATGACTTTAGCACATGGTAGATGTGTTTTTGTATATATATATGTTAATCAAGCTTTCTGCATATTGAATGTGGGATTATTCCCATTAGTGTGAAATAGGGGGGTTGGGCTCATCAAGATCATCAACAAGCCAACCCAATGTTTGCATTGTAAACCATGCAAGGTCCAAGCCGAGTAGAGCTTGACCAAGCTATGTAGCCGGTGTTCGCACCGAGTTGTACTGGCTCGTATCTAACATGCAATGTTTCTGAGCCGAGCTTGAATACCAACCAGTAAACATTCACATTTAACCAACTCAATACGTTGAGCCAACATATAACTTAACATTAAACTCCACCCCAACACCGAGCTCAATGTGCCCAACTTGCGCATAGTGTTTTACGCAATCAACGTGACCCCAGTAAAAGAACATAGGGGAGATAGTTATAGTAGTAACTCAACACAATTTACGGAACTCGCATGTCTTCCCCACCATACATGTGGAACAAAACAAAAAGGAGAAATAGGCGAGAGGAGCTCACCGAGCTCCTAAAGCTCGGGAGCCCCAACTCACAGCCATAGCATGCAAACCCAACCGCCTTCGTGCACCGACCACCGCCACCTAGACCATCCTACATTCCCCACACGTGGTGTGTGGTCTTGAAGAGCCCGAATTAGAGTTGTGCATGGCTAGAATTAGCCGTGTCACATTAGATAAGGGGGCAGTGAAGCATAAGAGGCTAGTGAATAAATAAATTGCATCGAGGAAATATGAACAGGAGTTTAACTCTGGAAATAGAAAAGTAAGGGGTTGATAAAAAAAAAATTGCATAACTAGATTAGGGGCGGTAGAGCTATTCTTAGCTCAAAAAAATTTATAGGAGAGTGTAGTAAGCTAAACACACATAGAGGATCACACAAGGTTGTCACGCACAGAGAGAAAAGAAGGCATATAGGAAGAACCACGAAGAGAGATTTGCACGAGCGAAATGATAGGAAGAATATAGAGACAAAGAACAATCCGGTGCAGGAGAATAACTAGGTTTTCCTCCTCGCTTATTTTATGTTTAAAATACAATAAATTTGGGCATATCTGCGCTTATGGATGGGTGGTAAGACTCGGGATTTTATAACTATAAGTCACATTTTTGACCCCGACCATTTTATTTGCTTTGTAAACTTTGAAACCCGCCTTAGAAAACTAGAGAATAATATTCAATTCAACCAAATCCTAGGCAAAGGCCGCGGCTTGGTTGGGTGGTTAGAGGAAGTGGACTTGGGGACAAAGATAATCAGGTCGATTCTCTCCCCCAACAAATCTTTTGAACCAAACCGTATTCATACCTATAGCTTAACAAAACCAATAAAAGCTACAAAAGCACATATGTTTGAATATCCTTTTTCGGTAAACTTTATTCAAAAACAAAACTAAATCTCTTAGTCGAAACTTATTGACCTAGAAACTTTTGATTATCTATCCAAATCATATGACATTTTGATATAAGTGGAATGTAATAAGAATTAGGGAATGTATGATTAGTAAGAAATCACAGGAAACACTAATATAGCTTGAGGGGATATTATGCAAACTAAGATGATTTTAATTGGTCAAGAAATTATAACGCTAATTATGATGAATGAGACTTCAACCACAAAAAGAGTCGTCTAATGACAAATACTTAAACAATATAAGAGCATGAACATTACGTAAACCAATACTCTACTGATGTATATGAAATTACGATTGAACCATAACCTTTGGAAAACGTTGTGAAAACTTCTTATGGAGATATTAAAGAGCTAGGAATGGATAATGAAGCCTTGTAATCATGCACATGGAATAGTGTTTTAAACTTATATTGATAATGTCGTGAGATTATGGGTTTTGAGAACTTAACCCTTTTTACGTATTATGATTTAATTGTAATAGTAGATGTATTCATTATGAAACGAGTTATGGTATGATTGATAGGTGGATTATGAAATAATATGCTTTTACGCATTCAATATCGACAAGAGATGAGATAATGATTGTATATTGCTTGACATTGATTATAAATTTTATATGAAGTATTGTTAAACCTTGGAACACGTATAACTAGAAGACATATATGTAAAGTATTACGGACAATTTATAGTCATTTACATGTGATGGCAAACCAAACTTAGGATTCTCGCAATAATGACTTCCTTGGGTGGTATGGGACATCGAAGAAGGTTTTGATTTCTTGCGTCCTATTCATGGTTTGTTCTGCATTGTTTTTGTGGATTACAAACTGGGATTAAGATCCTTATAGCATTAATGTGAATGGGTGGTATGGGACATTTGGGAAGGTTAATGTTGTTTGTATTCTAGTTCTAGTTTACCCATGTTGTTAAAATGGAGATAGAGATGTCTTGATGTGAATTGGCAATGAGGAAAGGGGATGTTTTGAGAGATGTGTTATTGGACTAGGGATTGACCTGTATGGATGGGTTAGATAACCTAATACAGTGGATCACACATGACAAGTGCTAGGAGGTTCGGGGTGGACTGAGGACAGTCTCAAGGTCTACCATCATGATTAGTCAGATAGGATTATTTCAGGCCCTGTTACGTTGTCGTATTTCATCATGAATGTGTACCTTCTATTATCCTAAGTCTTTTGGCCAAAATCATATTCAATACTTCTATTACTTCTAGGATGTTATATTCCTACCTTGTTCATAAGTCTACCACTTTTTGAGTGACTGTACTACACATGGTATTCTCTCTTACCTTATTGATTTCTTGCATCTTCCTTCTCGTGAAGGGTAGGGCCACTCTCAATTCGTAGGAGGTGTGTGGGGATTCATAAGGCTCGTGGTTGGAGGTAAAGCCCTTTAATGATACTCTGTCATAGAACAATTCAACAGCAGGATGGATCTTTGGCGATAGGGGACGATTGTGTCGTAATGGTGGATTTTTGTATTTGTATATGGCAATATCTATTATATTGTATATCGAGAAAAGGAATTGTAATTAAAGTTGAGAACTATTATGTATTAGAAACTACTATGTAAGGGAAACCAATATTTCACATGTAATAAAAGATGGATTCTATATTTGATATGTAATCTTATGTAATGGTATACACTTGTGGATTGTGATTATGATGTAATTGATATAAACTAAACTAGATGGATGTTTATGTTAGGAACCTACCTAAATGAAATCATTACTTAGAATGATCTTGCTCGCATTTATAGAATGGAATGAATAAGATATATACACATGTTTAATGAATTCACTGCAATGCTTTAGTTTAAATGGATGAACTACTATATGTGAACTCATGTAAGTTTAAGTACTTAATGTTTTACGCACAGTTAATTGACTTAATTGAAATGGAAGCAAACTATACAAGTTAAAATAAAGTGACACAATTACATATACTTGATAAGGGAACTCTATATTACTTGTATCATATTATTATGCTTCTTGCATGTGTTTGATTGTATGCATAGGACTAGGAAATTGAGAGGAATCAATTTCTGTCCCCGGTTGTGTAAGGATGATTAGAAATTCCCGTAAAAAAAATGGCATGTTTTTCCAGTCACCCACCGGGCAATGCCTGCCTTGACATGGAATAGCAAGAAATGTAAGTATCACCTACATATGAGTGAGGCTCTTATGGAAAGTTTGGCATGGTCGTAAACCCTTTTCTATTGTAATCACTAAGATTCTTACTAACTTGTTGACAAGGTTCTTCCTTGGGAATACATAATTTAGCATCCATTACTTTCTAAATTTTCAATTAAAATTTATGTGTGCATGTGTTGTTTTTAAACTAATGCTAATATGAGTAAAAGACTAACACCTAAATAGCCTTAATTAGCAAGAGTTAAACAAACTACTTAGCACCATCATGATAAGAATTAAACAAGGGTTAGATATTAAACATTCATCAATAAAACTTTGAAACTAACAATGTTAAAACATCTAAAATCCTCTATTCTCTAGCAACAAATAAATGAAATGAACCTAAGTAGGCTCCATGGCTATCAAAAATGGTTGTTCTTGGTGTTCCAAGAACATAGGAATGAGGGCTAGTCAAAGTTGGGCTACAAGACCCTTTTGACACCTCCCATATGACCTAAGCACTTAGGAAAGAAGCTTAACTCTTCAAGATGATGAACTCTCAAGAAAACAAAAGGCAAGCTCTTAGTCTAATTTGCTATATGCTTTGCATTTGCTTTCTCAAGGAGTTTAGGTGTAGGTATAAAGGTAGAAGGAGGGCTATTTATATAGCCCAATGGATAAAGGAAACACTTCATCCCTTTGCATGTGAGATAAAGGTAAAACATGATTAGGAATGGATAAGGTTGCTTTATAAAAAGTAACCTTACTTTAGAAGGGTTTAATTTATGCTTAGCAAGTCATGGGAGTTGGGGAGTGTTTTAATTAATCAAAGGTGATTAACTAATAGGTAAATGTAAGCTTATAGAAGCTAATTAGAGGAATATTAGAAAAATATTAGTACGATTTAGGCTATTAAAAGGAGATTAAATCAATTAAATATTGATTTATTGGTTAAATGGAAGGGAGAGCTAATTCATTAATAATAATTAATTATTCTAGATAGAAGGGGTGATTTATTAACGAAAAGTCGTTAATTAGGGTATTAGCTGGATATGCGACTTAATCAATTAGCGTATTGTAATTAATTAATGACAATAAGAGGGAATATGAGCGCTTTTGACGATATGTCGTCGATTTGCAAGAAAGGAGATGATTAGCGCAATTTAAGTATTTAAATTGCTTGGGCGTAATTATAGGTGTCTACATTTGCCCCCTCTTTGGGGTGGCGTAAGTGATGCCACTTCAAAGATAATAGACGGAAGAAAATTTTGAAGGGATAGAAAAAAAATTAGTAGGAGGGAGAGATGCCCCCTCGAGCGTCGATGGGGTGACGAAGGAAAATGATCGACGATTGAAAAAGGTAAGAGATAGATAGAAGAATGGGAAGAGGCAAAATGCCCCAGTGAGACAAAAGATTAGGGGTGAGAGGAAAGTGATGCATAAGAAATATGGAGGGAAAAGAAGAGTTTAGCCTCTAGCCGCTGTTTATTGGAACAATTTCGATGTAATCATATTGCCATAAGAGCTATGTCATCAGTCTTTATGAAAAATATAAGCATACGACAAAGGTAGAATGACATGACAAGTCATACTACGAACAATTGTCCATTGCTGAAAACACCAACTCCATGCAACATACAAAATGCAATGCAATACGAGAAAGTGAAAGATGCCTAACTCCATGCAACATACAAAATGCAATGCAATACGAGAAAGTAAACAAGTTAAACTAATAGAGAAACATAATATAATGTTTTTATTATCGAGCTTTAGTCACGACCTGTGTGAATTAACGACAAGGGTTAATGATGGTGCCCCAAGCAAGGATACATCCGAGGGGAATAACGGAGGACACTTGGGTCCGATGAAAAAGCAATATGCACTACGAAACAGTATTAGGCAACTCATTGTGCCCCAGAGTACAGATGAAGTAAATAGCCTAGCTTTTGTTGATGGAGGTAGATCAAGATGATCCGCAAGTCGCACACATGAACAAGTGAGAACCAAAGAGCGACGTTTTGTAGGATGATTTTCAATTTTTAGAAGTTTTCTTAAACATATTTGAATGTTTTTGATTATTTTTCTAACATATTTGAATGTTTTTGATGATTTTTCTAACATATTTGAATGTTTTTGATATTTTGAAAGTTTTCTGAAACTATGTACAGGAAGACGAGGAAGCGTGGATGCCCCCAGCGATAGATGGGATATACAAGGGCATAAGGCCACACGCGTGCGAGAAAGGTGAAGATGCAAAAATGCCCCAGTGATTAGGTGGGAGTATTCAAAGGCAAACCCTTCACAGGTAGAAGCGGGACCCAAGGCCATTATGGATAGGTTCAACGTGATAATGAACACAAACCAATGAAATGCTGGGAAGAAGCAAGGATGCCCCCAATGTAAGTTGGCCTAAAAGCACATGATAGAAAGGAAGGAGAAGATTGTTTCTGTATAAGGAGACAAAGGTGTTCGAAAACATGGCAAACAAGTAATCTTATACACATAGATGTTTTGAATGATGTGAATGATATGAATGTAGCTTAGAAGCCTTGCAATGAAGAAGTGATTAACCAAAGGCAAAAATCGTAAGACGAGATATGGACTAGAGTAAGAGTCTGAACAAGATCCAAAATGAGACACTTGGTAACATACTAATCCTGCCTACTCATAGAGATCCAGGGTGTGCACGTGGAGTTTATTACCTCTTGAAGTGAAGATTTAATAGACAAGTGAAGAGACCCTAGCCAATGTGTAGGAATAATTTATTGTGAAAGGCGATTTTGTGAATGGATGGTGAAAGGATAGCCGTACATTGCTCCGCTGCTAGTCAGGCGTCCATAGCCCTGATGGAGATGTATTTGATTTTAATCGCAACATTGCTCTACTGCCAGTCAGGCGTCCATAGCCCCGATAGAAATTATTGGAAATACCCCAAGAGAGAGTAATATATCAATTTGCTTTTGCTTTATAGGTTTTAGCTTTTGATTTTTGATTGATTTTGATTATTTTGCTTTCTGAAAACTTATTTCAGCTCTCTTGTTTGACAAGGGGTTAAGAACCACTGATGGCTTGATGCAAGGAGGTGGAAGTGCTTACGATGACGACATTGGCTAGTGTCAACAAATATGTCCAAAAGTTCTTCGCAACAAGTTTATTAGATGTTGAATGTGATAGGATCTCTAAGAGATCAGTTGTTCTTTAATTTACCAAGGTGATAAAAGACCAAAGTCAAACGGATACCATAGAGATAAATATCGCAAAATGTGTGCGAATAAGCTAACCAAAATATCACCTAAGGGATGAAAATGGCAAGAAGACTTGCAAAAGAATAGCAAGGAAGGGAAGAAAGAAATATCCATGTGTACGCAACACCTGATTGCAATGTTTCATCTTTGTACCTTTGATTTTTGTTGTGTTTTCTCAATGTTTTTTTGTATTTTTGAATTGTTTTTTATTTTTAGATTTTTAATAGTTTTAAGAGGTTGGGACTATCAAAGTCACTGTGTGGTAAGATCCAACAACAATATTTGCTTCCTTGATAAGGGAGACTAGGCGTGTTTGTTTATCAAGAGTCATGTTTTCCCCGATCTCAATGATCATGGTGAGTTCACACTCAACAAATGACTGCGATTTATCCTGAAACATGGATTTTGTATGCGGGAGCTTGAGTTCCCTATCCAAAGGTTTATGCACTTTGCGCCATATTTGATGGTTACGTTGATGTGCGTTCTTGAATCGCGCTTGATTTACAACTTTGAGATTGTTCAAGTTGTTGGGGGATTTTGAGCTCTTGGAAGTTTTGACTTGAGCTTGATAATGAACCTGTTTGGGTTTCTTATAAGCTGACTTGTGACTTTTCTGACCTTGAGAAGGAGAAGAAAGCGAACGTTTACGATTGATGATAGGAACGAGAGAAATGATGGTGGGCTTGCCCCAGTCATTGGTAGAAGGATGATGTGATTGATGAAAAGGATACGGTCCAAGGATTGAAGAAGATGGGCTACTGGGAGGTGAGCCATAGATAGAAGATGAAGGGCTACTAGGACGTGACCCATAGATAAAAGACGAAGGGCTACTAGGATGTGGCCCAAGAATAGAAGAAGGGCTACTAGGACGTGACCCATAGATGTAAGATGATGGACTACTAGGATGTAGCCCAAGAATAGAAGATGATGGACTACCCGGGGGTGATCCATACATAGAAGATAAGGGGCTAGTTGGACGTGCCCCAAGAATAGAAGATAGTGGACTACTCGAAAATGTCCCACAAATAGCAGAGGGAGGGCTACTAGAAGGTGACCCCCTCCTAGATGAAGATGAAGGGCTACTTGGCGTTGACCCCATAAGAGATTGTGATTGAGGAATTATGATAGACAAAGAGTAATTGGGTGATGAGAAGATAGGCCATGGATCAATGCAAGACCAAGGATTTTCATCACATAATGACAAATGTGAAGATAGAAAAATAAGAGGATCAAGTTGCATGATCTGAGGCTCTTCCTCCGTTTTCTTGATAAAAGGAATCAACCTTTTCCTCACAATACGTAGACGCATCAAAGTCTAAAGAGAATCCTTGCATGTAATCTGCTAAAGGAATGTCTTCATATGCCCCTATAAATGCCCTAATTGTTTCTTCATTCTGAAAGAGGTCAATCGGTATGAGTTGTTGATCAACCACTAGGAGTTGATTGGAAGAAAGAGATCCAATTGGTGTGGAAGACTTAGAAGATGTTTGATGATGATTGATAGAAGAAGATGATGTGGGGGACGAAGAAGATGTGTAGCTATGTCTCGGGAGTAGAAGGTCGTGTGGACCTACCTATACAATGGTATATCGTCTGTAAACTAGTAGGATTAAGTCCAAAGTCTGTAGATTGCAACACATGGGTCGATTCATATGTTTGACTAGGACTTTGAGTCACACGAATCTTCAAAGAAGGAAGACTTTGTGGGGTGATTGATGAAGAAGGTCCTGCGAAGAAGGGGAGGACCGTGATTCAAGAATCGCATTGGATGAAAAATAACAAGGGTCCTGCAAAGAAAGAGAGGACCGCGATTCAAGAACTATATTAGATGTTTGAATAGAGGGATTTGGAGTTGCATGTATCTTCAAAGGCAGAAGACGTCGTTGAGGCGACTGATAAAAGGGGTCCTGCGTAGAAAAGGAGGACCGCGACGTAGGAGTCATATTAAATGTATGATGAAAAGGTTCTTGCGAAGATAGGGAGGAACATGACATAGGAGTCGTATTAGATGACTTAGGAGTCGAATTAGATGAATCTGAGTAGTAGTTTGGATCTGAATCATCAGAAGATTTAGAGGAGATATTTGGATTGGAATCCTCAAAAGAAGAGGAAATGTTTGGATTAGAATTAGAAGAAGAGTGGGGGAACTCGAATAATAATGTGGATCAAAAGCGTCCAAATCATACCACCGACCATGAGATGAAGGTGGGGAACGAGTTACCCGTATGGGCTCTCTAGCACGAAGAACCAAACGGGGTTTAGTTGTAATGGGAATCTTTTGATTTGAATTGCTAAACCTAGGTTCCGTATTTTTGTAAGTATGGGGAACCACGCAATAGTCAATCATTTTTTACGTTGTTTTAAGCAAAAATGTCTAGATCTAGATAGTGTGATGGAACTCCTTCAAAGCGAAGGAAGTGACATGTCGACTTGGGTAGCATAAGGACAACTAGCTAGACATTGTGTAAGTATGGAGATGCGTGTGTGATTTTCCAAAGAAGGTCCAAGGAAAATAGACATCATGACGACGCAATCTTGATGAGATCGAGAGGGATTGTCCTAGAAAATAAGTTTTCTGAATGAATAATCACAAGGAACAATCATGGAAGTGTGACACACAAAGCCAATCAACAAGGAAATAAACCCTATGCAAATGCGTGTGCAAAGTGATAGTTCGATGCAAAAAAAGATCAACACAATGTCAATATTTACGTCAAGCTCAAAATGAACAAGGCGTAAATATTAACGAAGGGTAGATGCGACTCCCAATCAAAGGATACCACGACAAGTTCAACAACCAACAAGACCTAAATGCTGAAGGGTGAGGTTTACAAATGTAACCCACGTAACCACACCAATTGGACACGTCTATCAAGCTTCGCGAAGAAGTGAGATATTAGTGTCAAAGTGGTATCAAAATGACGCAAACAAAGTAAGCGACACCTTTCAAGATTTGGGACAATGTTTGAAATCAAACTAAGTCAAAGTATACTAAAGATGTGTTAAACGTGGGTAGCGTAACGCCACAATGCGGACACTTAGATCATGTTTACAAGAAACATGACATAAGTATCTTAATTATGTCGAGACAATGCAAACGAGGTAACATCTCAAAGGGAGATAAAATGATGAATCAATCCTAACTATGATGATGATCCTGACATGGGTATCAAGATCACAAAGGCTACCAATGATATAAATACGCCTCCGCACACTTTAGACGTTTAACTTACCCAGCGCAAACATGGATGGGCGTAAACGGACAAAAAAGTGGCAGAAACAATCGATTGGTAACACAAAGATAGTCACCCTTCTTTTGATCAACAAAGTGTCAAAAGAATGTGAAGGAAGTAGATAAAAAATGGGGATGAAAAATGTTGGCTTCACTTCGGCAGAGTTTCGCCTCGCCTTAAGGCAAGTGAAAAACTAAGCGAAAGTAACGTGTCACACGTTTCGTGATGAAAAGATGGCTCACAACATCAACACTGTTTTGAATTGGTCAAAGTGGGCTCCTGGCCAAAGTATATTTTCCTAGGTGGTTCTCTCGTCCTAGGTGTTACAAAGTTGTCCACGAGTGGGGCGATTTACCCAAATAGTCCCGACTATCTTGGGAGTATCTCAGCTTTTCCCCCTTCAAGCACAGTGGGCAGTAAATGCATCCATTGTGTACTTAAAAGGGTCGCATAGGAACAACTTGTAATGCTATCTCACAAAGGAATCACTAGTCAAGTAGGTAGTGCGGAGCACTACCTGTTTCGTCCACAAGGTTCCCTCTTGCGTGGACTACTTTGGGGTTCCTGGAACCACCCCCATTGTTGTAGCTTAAGGCGTTATGCCAAAGGGGTTATGTTCTAGTTGAGCGGAGAGGGACGTACCCTTTTCCGAAACCTGCAATACAGTGTTTTGAATATGTTGTTCTTTTTATCTTGTTTAATTAGATGTGGTTTGCTTGAACACCGTTTGGCAACCTGTATGACAACTGTATTAGTAGTTTTTGACTTCGTTTCGATTCCTTCTTTCTTTGACAAGCGAGGTGTCTTGGTCCTACATACCAAGGTTAGTAATTTTTCAAAACGTCATACAACGGAGATAAGATGTTGTTTTTGATTTCCCAGATCATCATAAGGCGCAAGGAAAGAGCATACGCAACAAGGTATCTCACTCAAATTTGTAATAAATGGAAAATTCCTACGTACAATGTGAAAATAAGTTCCTTTTAACCAACTTTGAAAGATATTTAAACCATTTTACAAGTATGAGGAAGGTGATGAAACGTTTTTTATTCCCAAGATCACCTAGAAAGGCGCGAGGGAAGAGCATACGTGTTTCAAACCTTCACAAATAAAGATGCAAATGTTTTTTATTAAGTTAGTATAAAGAAACCTAATGCAAAGGAAACCTGTAAACCACTTGTTAGAACCCTGCAAGAGTTAGAAAACCAAGAAAATTGAAAAATTCTAGAAATCCAATTTTTTGCACTTTTTTAACAGTTTTTAGTAATTTGCATTTTTGGAGGTCTCCGAGGCATTTTGGGAGTTTTGTGATAGAAGATAGTATACCAAAGGTATCTAACTTTTGGAAGTTCCCTCGCAAAGTACACTTCGTTATCTTTCCGACGCTTATTCAAACTCCGAAAATGGGTTAACGAGTCAAAAGTTATGACCAAAACAAGGAGCACTAAAAAGTTGTAATCAAAACCGGATTAAACAGATGTACCTGTGCCCCCTTTTATGCATGTGTGCCCCCCTTACAAAGACACCGACGCCACCAGAAAGGTGTGTGCATCACGAAAAAGACATGTGCGCCACTCTGTGTAATTTTGACTTATCGTGCACTTGTGCCACCCGAGAAACGTGTGCGCTACGAAAAGAGTGTATGCGCTACCTTCGATAAAAACAAGTTAATTTTCGCATAGAGCGCTTGCGCTACCAGAATAGCGTGTGCGCTACCAGAAAAATGTGTGTGCTACCGCTTTGTAAAACAACCTTAGATTTTGACAGAACGCTTGCGCCACCAGAAATGTGTCTGTGCCACCAAAATAGCGTGTGCGCTCGGGTTAGGGTCTACGCGCTGATCTGACAGATTTTGAGTTGCAATGAAAGTATAGTACAAAACGACGTCTACGCCCAGGTTAGTGCATCTGCGCACTGGTTAGGGTGTATGCGCCGAGGGTAGTGCGTATGCGCCAAGGGTAGTGCATATGCGTTAGGGTCGATAAACAGAAAACCAGGTTTTGACAGTGCGCCTGTGCCACCAGAGAGGCATGTGCGCCACAAAAAATGCGCTTGTGCTCCTAAAAATGTGCCTGCGCCACACCTGCAACCAAAATATGGCAAAAAACACAAGAAAACCCACAATATCTCAACTTTTGACAAGTTAGTTTAAAAATGGAAACAACCCATTAAAATAATGGCTATGAACAAGAAGTTACACATCAAATTAACAAAATTCTAAGAAAAATGGACATTAATTACTACATGTGCATATCAAAAGTTAGTCAAAACAATGAAACTTAAACTAAAATGCCATAGGACTAAGGGTCCCACCGGGCGTGTCAAATGTGTGTATGTGTTGTTTTTAAACTAATGTTAATATAAGTAAAAGACTAACACCTAAATAGCCTTAATTAGCAAGAGTTAAACAAACTACTTAACACCATCATGATAAGAATTAAACAAGGGTTAGATGCTAAATATTCATCAATAAAACTTTGCAACTAACAATATTAAAACATCTAAAACCCTCTAATCTCTAACAACAAATAAATGAAATGAACCTAGGTAGGCTCCATGGCTATCAAAAATGGTTGCTCTTAGTGTTCCAAGAACCTAGGAATGAGGACTAGTCAAAGTTGGGCTACAAAATCCTTTTGACACCTCTCATATGACCTAAGCACTTAAGAAAGAGGCTTAACTCTTCAAGATGATGAACTCTCAAGAAAACAAAAGGCAAGCTCTTAGTCTAATTTGTTATATGCTTTGCATTTGTTTTCTCAAAGAGTTTAGGTGTAGGTATAAAGGTAGAAGGAGGGCTCCTTATATAGCCCAATGGATAAAGGAAACACTTCATCCCTTTGCATGTGGGATAAAGGTAAAACATGATTAGGAATGGATAAGGTCGCTTTATAAAAGGTAACCTTATTTTAGAAGGGTTTAATTTATGCTTAGCAAGTCATGGGAGTTGGGGAGTGTTTTAATTAATCAAAGGTGATTAACTAATAGGTAGATGTAAACTTATAGAAGCTAATTAGAGGAATATTAGTACGATATTAGTACGATTTAAGCTATTACAAGGGGATTAAATCAATTAAATATTGATTTATTGGTTAAATGGAAGGGAGAGCTAATTAATTAATAATAATTAATTAGTCTAGATAGAAGGGGTGATTTATTAACGAAAGGTCACTAATTAGGGTATTAGCTTGATAGGCGACTTAATCAATTACTGTATTGTAATTAATTAATGACAATAAGAGGGAATATGAGCGTTTTTGACGATATGTCGTCGATTTGCGAGAAAGAAGATAATTAGCGCAATTTAAGTATTTAAATTGCTTGGGCGTGATTATAGGTGTCTACAATTTCTTCTTCAAATTCTTTTTTTTTCATAATTTTTTTGGTTCTTCCTTATATTCAACTTTAGGTTGTTTTACTGCCTTCTAAATATTGATTTTGAACTCGGACTACAAAAATATAAAGAAAGGATGAATTTTGAGTAGTACATATTCATTAAAATCAATTTCTAACTGTGTGTGTGCAATGAGTGGATCCCCTTACATTGTGATTATTACCAAAAATGCATGACGAAAAATTCCATTAGGTTAATTACTCATGGAGGTCAACTTGAGATGCCTTAAACATACCCAAGTAAAATCTCACCAAAAACTAAAAATCTAAACAATTTGTCGTCAAAGATAATAATGTTCCTTTTTGTATTTTGCTATAAATCATTAATAAATAATTTTTTTCATTTTGATTTTCTGATTGGGAGCCCCTTTTTGCACTCCCTATCAGCTGTTGCAATTTGCTGATTTTGAATTCCATTGACCTAATTTGATCATTCGTGGACATTTATATAAATGTGTTCTCTCTTTTTCATTTACATGTCAACTACCAAGGCTTAATAATGTTTTGTACCAACTACCAAACATATATAACAAAGTAAAAATTAATATTATATTTCAAAGATGCTTCTGGGCAAGTTCACTTTGAAAGTTCAAATCATCTATACTTATTTTCCTTTTTTATATGTTGGATCTTATTATATAGGAGGGTGAATGTTCCAAATTTTATTTTTATTTATTTACTTAAGCTTTGACTATATCAGAAATTATAAAACTCTAGAAAAGAAGTTTTATGAAGAAATTAAACAAAGGGGCAACAATAATTTACTACCCGTGGGGAATAAACAGTAGACAAAGGGGTAAGAATTGCCGCAAAACATGCTCTTAAGCGATAAGAATTTTTCAAGGCATGCTGATGGCTTTGAATGAAGAAACAAGGGATACAGGACAAAGAGGATATTAAGGAAACAAAAAGACAGGTAAAAGTCAACAAATAAAGCATGGCCAACAAAAAAGAAGAAATGTTTTATGGTAAATGGAAAGGAAGTGTCAGACTGAAAAATTGTGGGCAGAGTTTGATAGACAGAATATTAGCTACCAGGCTGACAGAAAGAAGCCACAAGAGGAAGTAAATCAAGTATAGGAGATGAGGCGGCATGGTAAAGGGAAGATCAAAAGGTATTTTGAAAAACATAACAAGCAGTAAATACCAGAAGGGTGATGACACAAGAAACTGCAACAACTGAACACCGGTATAGATTAAAGAGGATAAAATGTAAAGAACCAAATCAAGGTTGAGAAAAAACAATGAAACTACTTCAGATGAAACAAGCAATAGAGATAGCTTGAAGAAGTGCTCAGCAGTTTAAGCTCTCATACCACTTATGGTGTACCCAAAGGGAAGAATCGGTAAAACATAAATGAGATGCAAATAAGGATTCATCACAAGAGTTATGATGGACAGTACATAGTGTCCTCAATGGTTATGTAACTATTCATTACCAGTTATGACTGTTTGTAATACATATTTATTGTAATCAGCTATTATTTAGATATACTACAAATCAAACACTAATAGTTCAAACATTTGTACACTTACCACGTAGAAAAATCCTGTTTCTCTGCAGGCTTTGTCCAATTGTCTTGCAACTTCAACCACACTTGGATCTTCAGCCATTTTTGAATAGTTAATCTTCTCCAAGAGGGGTCCCACATCTAATAGATTAAAAAATATTACAGATTAAACATCCATATAATACCCAACATTCATGAACTCTGCAACAGAGCTAACTCCTAATAAATTGAAATGTGAAAGTGTCTGTGTAGTGTGGTTTGCAGTTCAATGCAAACAAGTCTAACAAGAATGATTCAGGAAGGAAAAAGAATAACAGCACATCTTTGAGATACTGCAGCCATTTGTTAAAATTAATAGAATATATACAAGTACAAAAACAGAAAATCACTTTACTTTGAGGACTCTCAAAATTGCGACTGTATATGTCCCAATAATTTTGAGTATGAAGACTTAAATAAGGAGAACACTTGGAGATATTTTATGCCATTACATGCCTGAGAATTTTACTTCTTACTCAGAAAATAGTTGCTGCAGATGAAGGTCAGCAAGTAGTAAAAAAAGGTAAAGTTTAGTTAAATATGAACAATATCACAGAAAAAACATGACCATTGGACTTGTATGGATCAGTCTTATAGGAATAACAGTCCTACACAAGCACTTTAGTAGCATACCATTAAGTAAACACATAAAAATTCTCCAATGAGCAAATCATGGTGCAAAACAGTAGCTCCTTGTGCAATTTATGACTTTTCCAAGAGCATAAATGGGTATAAATAGCATGAAAAGTGACTCCAGGGTGTCCAATAGAAAAGGATATGCATCAAACCTACCAATTATACCCGGCTATGAGTTTAGATCATATACAATCACCAATTTGCATGTCAAACAAATAACATTTGATTGAACTATCTTTGGTTTTATCCTATTTGTCCTTATCCAACCATGCAAGGAAGAAAACTGGGCCATTGACTGAAAGTGGATTAAATGACACTTTAATTACCAATCTTTGACTTAACAAAAGATTTAAGAGCTGATAAAATTGATTTTCATGCAGTATTTCCTAAAAGATAGAAGTGGAGAAAATCCTTTAAAATGGGAAAAGGGAACTTAGGCTACTAATTAATTCCTACACCCCAACATGCATGGGACGTGATGAAGAAAATAACACAGTAGAAACTACTTTCAACACCATTAATAGACATAAATACAGGATAGAAGAGGACCCCTGTGTGCTTTCCATATCTCTAAAACATGTCTGAGACCAAACTGTATCAATTAATAGAGCTAGCAAAAAAGAGTTAGAATTTAGAAGCCTCTTGTTTGAACAAAAAAAATGTAATAACCCTTTCAAGGGTTTTAGCCAAACACACCAAATGCAGATCTGAAAATTAAATTGCAGCAGACTGAAAGAGTAAAATCAGCAACTTTAACTATCACCAAAAATCCCAAAAATCACCTCAAAACACCACAAACCAACTGGCCAATATTTTATATATATTTTATGGAATATTAAAAGCCAAAATCACAAAGAAATGCTGAGAACACACTGCTGGAAATTAAATATAAACTGGAAATTGCAGCCACAAGAAAAATATGAAATATGGGGGTCTAGAAACCCTCTAAATTCATCAAACTTCATATTCCGGCCTTTAAAAATATTACAAATCAGATTATGAAACCAGATTTATCCAATTCGTCACCAATAGTTCCAAACCCTACCCAAGGTAGGTCGCTCCACCCTAAATAATTCAAATACCAGCTGGAAATTACAAATATATCTTCAAATCAGCTCTTCACTTCAAGACCAATCAATGATGAAGGGTTTTCGTCCTTCACCCAAGCCACATGAAGGGTTTTCGTCCTTCAATGAACCCTCACAAAAGGATTTCCGTCCTCAAGTGGATGCACAAGGAGCAACAAGCTCACAATGCCCAAGTAGAATAAAATGCGCCAAGTCTAGATACAAATGATGCCTCTAATCTCCTTTTATATCCTCTTTTTTGGTGCCAATGCTTAATTAGAAAAGCCCGACCTATATAATGCAAGAAAACACTAAAGGAAATATAAAAATATTAGATAAAACATATTATAAAGATGCTCAAGGGTCTTCTCCTTCATTTTCGCTTCTTTGCTATGGAGAAGGAATGGCAAGAAGACCAATTTACATCTCTTAGGTGGGAAAAAGGGAAATTACAGTCCTCCCTCCTCAAAATTGTTTGTCCCTAAGCAATTGCAATTTTGGATGCTCTAAAATTGTTGCAATCTCCCATGTAGCATCTTCGAGGGGACGATCCTTCCAACAAACCAAATATTCTTTGATACTTCTATTCCTCAACTTATTTTCACGAACCTCAAGGATTTCTTCCAGAATTAGGATCAATTTCCCTTCTTCATCCAATGGGGGCAGCTCACATGAAGGTGTAAGATGTTGCCCGAGTGCCTTCTTAAGGCATGAGACATGAAAAACATTATGTATTTTGCTATTTTCTGGAAGCTCTAACTCATATGTAACCTTACCGACCTTGCTTATTACCTTGTATGGGCCATAAAATCGTGGCTTCAATTTTTCCACACCTTTTTGCTTGATGGAAGATTGCCTATAGGGCTGCAATATCAAGAACACCATGTCACCCACTTCGAATGCCCTTTCCTTTCTATCCTGATCCGCATATAATTTATGTTGATTTTGTGAACAAAGAAGGTTCTCCTTAAGCTCCTTAAGAATATATTGGCTACACTGAATTAAATCTTGAGCTTTGGGCACTCTACTATCAATCAACCAAATCAACAAAGGAAGAAGCATCATACCCATACAAAGCCTTGAATGGAGACATACCAATGGACATTTGGAAGGTAGTATTGTAACAAAACTCATCCATGTACAACCACTTTATCCACGCTAATTGTTGCCCATCAATGTAGTTTCATAGGTACCCTTCCACCCATTTGTTCACTATTTTGGTTGGCCCATCCGGTTGGGGATGGTAACTAGTACTATGAGCAAGTTGTGTACCCACCAAATGAAACAACTTCTTCCAAAACATGCTCAAGAACCGGCTGTCCCTATCACTTATTATTTCCTTGGGCAGCCCATGAAGTCTAAATACTTCTTTGAAAAACACATTAGCCACTATAGGAGCATTGTACTTCGCTGGAAGAGGACAAAAATGAGCATATTTAGTGAGTCTATCAACTACAACATACAAGCAATTCTTACCTTGGACCATGGGAAGCCCCGTAATGAAATCCATAGAGACACTTTCCCATTTTTGTGTGGGAATGGGAAGTGGTTGAAGAAGATCAGCTGGAAATGAGTGCTCTACCTTATTTTGTTGACATGTAAGGCACTCTCGGATGTATTGGAACACTTCCCCTTTAAGACCCTTCCAATAGAACATTTTTCTTATGTATTTGTAGGTGTTAAAATAACCCGGATGATCAGCTGAAGGGTCATCATGAGCAGCCCTCAATATCTTTCCTTTCTCCTTAGATTCCAGCACCAAATAGATCCAGTTTTTGTAGAGAATTGGCCCATCTACCACCTTATACCTCCCATAACTTATTACTCCCTCAAATACATCACTAGCAAACTTATTCTTTGAATACTCAGCTGAAATCAATGTTTTCCAATCCGCTGTGAATTTTGATAAAGAACAGAAATATGATTCACATGAAATGTCCTCTTCTACTAAATAATTGATTCAGGGAGTGCTAGGAAGTATGCCTTGCAAGGAGACTCTTTTCCCTTGGTCCATGAAGCTCATCTCCATGCTTTGATAATTGAGAGTTAGCTCTCCCAACAAGCATAACCATTGGACTCCAAGTATGATGTCAAACTCAGCCATATTAATCACAAAAAAATCAGCACATACCTCATATAACCCCATGGTGATGTGGAGTTGAGAACACCTTTTTGTACATTGCATGGAGTAACCATCCGTTATCCTAACAATTAATCCTTTAAAGTCCTCAACCATTAATTTCAGATTTGAAACCAAACATGCATTTATGAAATTATGAGAAGCTCCTCTATCAATCAAAATTGTGACCTTGTGCCCTTGTAGAACACCCTCAATAAGAAAAGAGTTGTAACTTGGTGCTCCCACTAAGGTAGCAAGAGTGCTAGTTACCTCTTCCGGATCTTTTCCCAATATACCATCATGCCTAGTCTCATCATCATTGCTATCATCATCATCACAATCTGAAATTACTTCAATATAATGAATCTTACCTTTTCCCAAGCAACGATGTGCCGGAGTCCATGGCTCCTTGCATGAAAAACACAAATTCGTCCTTAATTCATTTTTTGCTTCCTTCTCATGGCTGGTTTTTTGCAGATCCATGTGAACATGAGGCATTTTTTGAAGAGGTTTCTTTGGCTGGTCCAAAGGAATGCTTTTGGGCTGCTTGGGGGCATGTTCCCCTCTCCAATTGGCCTTAGGAAAACTGTTGATTGCTGCTGATTTTGGGGCAGCACCTTCAAGATCAAGAGCTTTCTTTATGGCCTCTTGTAGAAACAAGGGATCAAATACACAAACTAGCCCCCTTAGGGGCTCAACCAAACCCTATACAAAAAGCACAATAAGTCTTCTTTCGGACACATCCGTAATCATTACGGAAAGCCTCTGAAAATCAGCCACATATTCCTCTACGGTACCTTCTTGTTTCAATTGAGCAAGCTCACGGAAATGTACCTCTGGATCCACTCTATCAAATCTATCAATGAGCCTTTGACAAAACTCATCATAGGTATGAATTTCACTATGCCCTTGGGTCACAAGTCCATGAAACCACCACTCATGGGCAATGCCCTCAAGATGTAAAGTGGAAAATTTAATTGCATCTTCTTCTACCATGGGCTTCAAAGACAAATAAGTATGCAACTTTTAAATCCAAGCCCTAGTAGTACTTTTTGTAGATCCATCAAATGTAGAAAAAGATAATTTACCCAAAGCATTTTGTACCTCTCTTTGTGGCATGGCATGCCTAGCCTCGGGCCTAGATCTTCCTCTATCCAATCCCATGAACTCGGCAAGAGAAATGGCATCATGGATCTCTCTAGACAAGGCCATATACTCCTCATAGCTCACTGCAATATTTCTTCTTCCCGTGGGTCTTGGCTCTTCTTCCGGTATGGCTTCCTCTCTAGGGATGAAAGTGGACTTCCAACTCGATCCTCGAGATGATTCATCGGGTCGTTTGGCATTATTTTCCCCAATCAAACTCCCTTCACCATTTTGAACCCTTGGTTCAATGATTCTTTGAAGGGAAAGTTCTAGGAAGTCCATAGTATCTGCAAGCCTCTCTTGGCCAGCAATTAGCTTGTCCACCTTAGCTTCCTGAGAATCGTGATCACCCATGTATCCCTCTTCTCTTGATCGGTCCTCTTTGTCTGCCTTCTTCCTCCTTTGATAGTAGATGTAACCCTTGTTACCTTCTTCCATAAACCCTAGGCCTTTTGAAGATCCGGGCTCTAATACCACTGTAATAACCCTTTCAAGGGTTTTAGCCAAACACACCAAATGCAGATCTGAAAATTAAATTGCATCAGACTGAAAGAGTAAAATCAGCAACTTGAACTATCACCAAAAATGCCAAAAATCACCTCAAAACACCACAAACCAACTCGCCAATATTTTATATATATTTTATGGAATATTAGAAGCCAAAATCACAAAGAAATGTTGAAGAACACACTGCTGGAAATTATATCTGAACTGGAAATTGCAGCCACAAGAAAAATATGAAATATGGGTCTAGAAACCCTCTAAATTCATCAAACTTCAGATTCCGTCCTTTAAAAATATTACAAATCAGATTATGAATCCAGATTTCTCAAATGCTTCACCAATAGTTCCAAAACCCTACCCAAGGTAGGTCGCTCCACCCTAAATAAATCAAATACCAGCTGGAAATTACAAATATATCTCCTCAAATCAGCTCTTCACTTCAATCCCAAGTCAAGATGAAGGGTTTTCGTCCTTCACCCAAGCTCTAGAAGGGTTTTCGTCCTTCTAGGAAGCCTCATAAGAGGGTTTTCATCCCCAAGTGCATGAACAAGGAGCAACAAGCTCACAATGCCCAAGTAGAATAAAATGCACCAAGTCTAGGTGCAAATGATGCCTCTAATCTCCTTTTATATCCTCCTTTTTGGCGCCAATGCTCAATTAGAAAAGGACGACCTATATAATGCAAGAAAACACTAAAGGAAATATTAAAATATTTGATAAAACATATTATAAAGATGATCAAAGGTCTTCTCCTTCATTTTCGCTTCTTTGCCATGGAGAAGGAATGGTAAGAAGACCAATTTCCAGCTCTTAGGTGGAAAAAGGGACATTACAAAAAAATCAATATCAATGCCTTTTAAAAAATGATTTTTCCTATCCTCCCTAATTATCTCTAGCTGACTAACTCTCAGATTTAAGGACATAAAGATATTGTTGTTTGAGTTTTCTGGTTCCACAGATAACCTGGAACCTAGTTCAGTGGCAGTCAAAAAAGATATCACCTCTTTAGGACAATGTTGATGCTCTTGGTAGAATGGTTTCCAAGGCTGTTGTATGTGCTCCTGTTGATTTTATGTTGCAGGCACATCCGGGTTAACAAGCAATCTTGCATCACCAAAAAATATTTAGAGTTAGTAAATAAAGACTTGCGCAAAAATGTGCCACTCCAAAGTATGCCACACAGAAACCAATTCCCTAGTCTATTCTTGTGAAAGCCACATAAGCCTATCAAAGCCACGAAGACTTATATTCATCTACACAACATTGTCTATGCCGCACAAACTTGTCTATGTTGTGCAAAGTTATCATTAGCCCAAACAAATATTTCTATGCCGCGTGTACCCTGCCACCTGTCTCTTGGCCACGGAACACTAATTCCTGTGTGCAAAAGTTGCAAATCCTTGCACACACCGCCAAAGTTTGGTTGATGCTACGATACACTCTTGATACCACTGAAATCTATCAACGCCACGAAGTCTTGCATTTCTACGATACTGCTTCCATTTTCTACAATGATTGGATATGCACCTGACAGAATCTCCAATCAACATCAATACAGTTCAAGAGAGGTACATGTGGGCCTTGATCCATTTTTCATGGCCAAGGACCAACCCAATGATCTAATTGAGCTAGATCGAGCAGAGTAAAACTTCATAGATCAATGGTGATTTGGGGCATTCTGAGGAATATTTGCAAGGTATCTTTACTTGCAGAGGCATCTTTGTTCTCCCACTAGTCATAAACTCTATTAATAGAAGGGATTTGTGAGCATCTAAGGCACCTTCCTAAAAAGGGTAATCTGGGCATCTATTGTACGATTGCTAAATTGAGCCGTGTGAGATTATGTAGAAGCTTTGCAGAGTTTGCAAGCTTAGTATTGGAACTTTTAGAAGAATTCTCGCAGAGTCTTGTCATAAGACTGTCAATAGAGTGTAATGGCATTTTTTCCTTACATTAATAGAAGGAACTTTTGTTGTTTCTTATTAAGAGTTGTGCCTATGATTTTGCTTCGGTGAGATCTAACTTTAATAAGGGCCACGTGGTCTAAGGCATCCCTTCATTGGGAACCCTAACCATGACAACATCAACTTCATATCAGAGCTAGGATTTCTAAGTGTTGATAAAGAGATTGGTGTAGACGTCAATCTGGCTAGTGTATGAGTGATCTTTAGATTTGTTGCTTTCCATACTAGAGGTGTGGGTAGAAAGTAGTTGCAGAATTTGGGTTGTTGGGTGGAAGAAGTAGGTCGCAGAATCTTGTTGAGAGGATTATGAGGAAAGTAGAGATGGCACACAGAGTGGGTATTGTTGCTAGAGCAAACAACGCACCCAAATCAGCAAATATGGTGGAGATGATGAGAAGAGTTCAAGCCTACTTGGAGGCTATAAAGCAGTGCAACGAAGAGGAGTTTTCTTTGATGAAGATGCGAGTGATGATGAGCGTGAAGAGCGAGCACCTAAGGATCGGGAGGCTTAAGCAAAGCATGTTGATAAGCAAGAGGATCGAGTTTTGCGCACAATCACAAGGATTGATAGAAAGGGAAAGTTGGACGTTCCAAGAAATTCTAGAAGTCTAGATCTAGAATAATTCATTGACTAGATCACAGAAATGGAGTACTTTGAGTACAAAAGCGTAAAAGACCCAAGAAGGTAAAATTTGGTTGCCAATTTAAGAAGTCATGCATCTTTATGGTGGGAACCGCGTAGACCAAGAGAGTGTGTAGAGAGACGGATAAGTTAAAGAATTGGGGTAGATTAGTCGCTAAGTTGAACGTTATGTTCATGCCAAAAGAGTATCAGCAGCATTTGTTTAGGATGTTGCAGAACTTGCGCCGAAAGGAGTTGAGTGTAAAGGATTAAACTGAAGAGTTCTATCAGTTGAAGATTAAAGTGGGTCGTGTGGAGGATGATGTAAAAAAGATGTCGAGGTGTGCTAATGGACCGTGTGTTTGAATTCAAAATGAGTTCAATATGTTTAGATTAGTGATACTGAAGATTCTAGGATGGTAGGAAGTAGGGACGGAGTTTTCGGGACAGCGAGTGGACAACCGGGGCAGATGGCTATTAAAATAATATATAAAATTATAAATATTAAAAATCTACAAATAAATTTTAAAAAATTATGAATAACAGTCTATGAGAGTCCGTCATGCACATTTGTGCTCAAAAATGTTTGCATTCATATATCACACTTGATTCTTGATATGCCTTCATAATCCAATACAATCGGGTTATGGTTAACCGGTAAACATTCTGATCTATTCCTTACTGTTTTTATCGTCTACACAACCTTTATCTTCGTATAGAAATATACATATAGGCTTTTTAAGTTATTGGAGCTTCCAAAGTGAATTTTAGTTAGATCTATACATTCAAACTTTTTTTCCGAATATAGATGAGTGGCTTCCAAAAACAATCTTACACTAAAAGAGTAGAATTAAAAAATCAGTTTTTAAAGAGAAAACAGCAAAGAAATCAATATAATTTGTTTTTCCAAAAAAAAAATTTAAAAAATAAACGTCCCCAAATAAAAGGGGACATCCTTTGAATTTTTTGGACGTCCCCTTCCTTTCCTGCTCTTTAGGATACATGGGGGACGTTGCCCCCCTGTCCCGCCGTCCCCAGGATGTCCTTGACACCTGGTTTTTGGGGGGGACACATCCCCACGTAACATTGGTTTAGATTGATATCTGTGGAGGAGGCCTATCAGTTTGCACTAAATGTGGAAGATAAATTGTCCCATAGACAATAGAGCAATGCACAAGGGGAAAACAAATTCTCATGTAGAGGATGTGGATCATGTGGAACTCAATACCATGCACAAGAAGGTGAAGCAAGCCTGTCACATGAGAAAATTCATGCACAAAAAGGCAAAGGAAAATCTTCTTTTAGAGGAAGAGGACATGAAAGAGGTAGAGGATTAGGCGAAACTTGTTTCTATTGTGGAGAGATTGGAAATTGCATACTTGAGAATCCACAAGACGCACAAAGTAGCAGTGGAAGGGGAAATGATGCTAGCAATAATGTTGCTCAACATGCGGATGCAAAATGTAATGCATCTAACAATGGTGCAAAGGAACCATAGCACAGAGAAGCTCTCATAATGAAGAGAGAATTGTTGAATCCTACGAAGAAAAAGAATTTGTTAAAAATCGTTTACAAATCTGGAGGTGTGTGTTGTAAATTCATCATTAATAGTGGTAGCACTGATGATCTTGTTTATAATGAGATGGTTGAGAAGCGTGGTCTGTAGAGACTTACACACTTGAACCCATATAAGGTCACAATTGAGCCCATATAAGGTGTCATGATTGTTGAAGGGGCATCAGTTGCTTATAAATGAGAAATGCAAAGTGCATAACAAAATTGGTGCATATGAAGATGAAGTCATGTGTGATGTAACGCCCATTGACGTATGTTGTGTATTACTTGGTAGACCTTGACAGTGTGACAGAAAGGTTGTACGTGATGGCCGTGCAAATACCTACACATTGGTGAAGAGCGAACGGAAATATGAATTCTTTAAAGGAAACGAGTATAGAGGTGGAGAGGAGTCTACAGACATTGTTGATTTCAAGAGAGAAGTTCCCAAACATTGTGAAAGGGGGTAGTTGCTATTTTGCATTCATTCTTAGGCTCACACAATAAATAGGTGAAGGCAAAGCCGCGGAAACAAAGGAGATCCCACAAAATATGAAAGAGACGTTAGGTGAGTATGTGAATATCATGTCAAAAGGATATTCCGGATGGGTTACCACCTCGGTGGAGTATCTATCATTTTAGAAAAGGAAAGGACAAAATACAAGCTCAAGATTTTCATTTTAGAAAAGGAAAGGAAAGGACAGTATCTTTCATTTTAGAAAAGGAAAGGAAAGGACATAATAGAAAAGGAAAGGACTAGACCAGATTTATGGAGCTCAAGATTTTCTATTTTCAAGACCTCGTCTAATTGAGGTATTAGTCAGAGGAACCAATTCAAATCATCTTCCTTGCATGTTTGAGCCACTAATTCATTATTTCCGAGATGGGCGAATTGCTTGTAGGTCAGATTTGGCATGTTTGAGTGGATGTTTGGGCAAGTTGATTTGATATTTGCATTCTTCATATTTTTAAACCCCAAGATCCTAAGTTTCATGAATTTAGAGCTTCCTAGGTAAAGTTATGAATTTTTAAAGTAACTCTGTAGGCAAGGGTTTATAGAAAATTCATATCTTCATTTTTGGGGCACTAAAAATAAGTTTTCCTTCATATTTTAATTGTTGTTAATTAATAAAAAAAATTGTAATATCCCTTTTTGGGTTGAAATTGAAAAACAAGGAAATAGCACAAACCTCGATTAATAGTGAATTGAATTTTATGCAAGAACTAGGACAGTAACCTGTTTTAAGTCCACCAAACCCTAAGCAACCTAGGTAGAATTCAGATTTTAGCCTTTCCTACACACAAATCTTCAAAAATACATCAACATGAAACACTTGATGAAATCATGCAAAATAAATGATTCAACAATAAATTACAGACTGTTGGAATTAATTATTGCTTAAAACACCTAAAACTTCAAAATTCCATATCTTCATAAATACTTAGAGATAAAATGCAAATGATAGCTCAAATTGACCACAAAAATATCAGCTATCCAATAAAATTAAAATTGTATTTTTCCAACCACAAAAACCCACTGAAAAGTGATCCCGAAATCTCCAAATGGGTAGATCAAGTTGGAAATGAATGTGGCAGCCCCAAAAAAGTGTGCCCTAGCTGGAATGTGTGCCCTAGCACTGATAGAAACCCTTGTCGTTCTGAAATTCTGAATTTTGAAGCTCCAATGTGACTCCTAGATGAAGTCACCAATGCAACAAATGAGGGTTTCCATCCCCAAGTGTTGTGACTATTGAGGGTTTTTGTCCCCAATAGGATCCAATGAGGGTTTTCGTCCTCAAAGGGTGAAAATGAGAGCTCAATGCTCCAATTTCCAAAAGAGAAGTATATAATTCACAAGATGATAATTACAATGAGCCCCAACATTTGCTTTTATAGCCTTTTCTTTCCTTTCTTTGTGGAGCACCATGTAGGCCTCTTTATTTCTTTTTAACATTTTTTTTCCCTACTAAAGAGGGACGACCTCTCCCTTTTAGCCGACTAAAAATAATGAAAATAGGCTAAGGGTCTTTTTTCTACTTTAGTATTTAAAAATACCTTTATTTTAATAATAATATTATTAACTTGTCCCAAAATGAAGAATTGGTTGGGCCCAACTTAAAATATTATTAATTATTTTTAATTTAGAAAGGGGGACATTATAGTCCTCCCTCCCTAAATTTTCTTTCCTTTAAGAAAATGCAAGCTCTCGTACCCAACTACCAATGTGCAATAGTGAAAGAACATGATGTAGTACTCCATAATCTAGCTCGTGCCTATCAAGTGAGATAACTTCTGCAAAAGACAAACTTATGAAATGGATGCAATATCTCCATTGAATTCCCTTAGCAAGCCATGAAGTTTTATATTTTTCTTGAAGAAAAAACTAGTTTGTCCCCATTTTGTCCTCAAAGACAGCAGTAACAATTTCTTCCCTTGTACACTTAGTTGTACAAAACACTTTCCAGCCAGTTGCAAGCTCAAACAAAGGGCAAAAAACTGAAAAATGCTCAACAACTTGACCAACAAAAGCATTTCCCAATGGGGCATCTTCACCTTCCATCTCACCCTTGTCAACTATGGTGGAAGAACACCCTCTAATCACATGCATGAATGCAACTGAAAAAGAATGAGAGCTACCAAAAATGATGTCAGCAATGTTATTGAGTACAAATGGGCTCATAGCTGTCATAAGGATGCTTCTTCTAACACTTGAGAGTAACCAAACATCACCCCTTATTTCTCCTATGCTTGGTTAGAGCCTTTTTGCAAAAATAACCAAATTATGAGTCATCATACCTTTCCTTTGTTGTGTTGCTCTGATTTTCAAGTGGGTTGCCTTTGAAAACTCACCATTCACCAATCTCCAATGGTGCTCTACTCTCCAAGATGAACTAGGAAGCATTGTGCAAGGTTTTCCCAATGTGTACCACACAAGAAAGTCACCTTGTTGTAGAGAACTCTTTTGTTGTCCAAAAATGATGATTTGTGGCTACCAATAAGGAATTTTTTGCTCCATACTCGTTGTTTCCCTTTGCCTCTTCAATGTCTCCAATCTTTTTCGCTTCAACCCAAGTATGGAAGAGGCTTCATCTCCTTACAAATGGTTATCACATGTGACCATAAATTTGACATTCTTAATGATGTCATATTCTGCTACAATTGCAATCTTATTTGCTCCTTCATTTGTATGGGAAAAGAGCAAACTCGATTTATCTTCATCACACATGTACCTACACATGGAACAAACTTATTAGATAAAACAAGAGTTCTCTTATTCTTCATTTCATGCCTCATAGATATGATGGCCAACTCCTTTTTTCTTGCAAACTTCTCACAAACTTCATACAATATGATGGTTATCCAAAAACTTAGTCATGTTGCCCCAAACACAGCTGTAATAATATATTTTTCTGTCAAAAATCAGAATGAAAGTAGTTGAAAACCCTCATATGATAGTTGTAAGCATGTTGCTATTGTTAGCACCATTAACCCAAATGGTTGGAAATTCTTCTACAATTGTTAATAAGAATGGAAAGGGGTTGAGAAATTGCATGGACAATAAGTGAAAAACAAGTACACTTACTATCATACTAAATATCCCTCATGAAATCTTGCAAAAACAGCATAGTGGGGGATGGAAACACTTTGTTGATGACCGAAAAATGCCTCAAAAGTGTGAAAACCATCCCCTCTCATGGTTTTCTTCTTTTGTATGACAACAAATAAAATTATAAACAAGCTGGAAATGTCTATGACAGTTGTACAAAATCTATGACATCATGCTCAGAAATCTGAAAATCAACATGTTTACAACTCACAACCATACCTTCCATGTCCAGTTGGGTGACGATGCTTTGGGTAGCAAGATAACATCCATCTTGCTCATCTTCATACATGAACAATTACTAATTCAACATTTACTTGAGCATGCTTATCACTTGAGAACTCAAACCCTTATGTCTTGACTGTTGTTTTGAAAATAAAATTGTAGATATTTACCTCATCATGTGTTGCCCATATACCTTTCCTTCTTTCGTAAGTTCCCCCTTCTTCTTGGTTGTAGCAACTTTGATTACCTTGATATCCTTGCCTTGGAGTGTAGAACTCGGCTTCAAGGAACACTCTAGGAGTAAATCCTTCACAACTATAACAAGTTCAAAACAATCCTTCATAAAAAAAAAATTTAACCATATGCATGAAGTAGCAATATTGAATTCAACAAGGGCTTCTTCTATATTATAATTCAAAGGATCGATTGGAACCCAAAATTTTATGTTCACATAATCTTGAACTTGTAAAAAAAGATATATGTGCCCTATGTTACTCAATGAGTTCTTCACATTATTACCAATTATATTATGAGGCATCAAACATGACATATGATCATTCTTTTCAACAAGTTGCCCATAATGGCACAAGTATGGCAGTGACATAGGAGGAGATAAAATGTGATCATTTCTATCATACCTTGGGATTCCAACAAGCTCACCCTTATTTTGTTGGTACTTGTCCAAAACTCTCTCTAAGGTTATAAACTCCCTCAATTTGCCCCTTATTGACTGTTGTTTGGGAAATTCTAGCGAATTGAAAGTAATTATGAAGAACTAAAAGTGCCCTTCCTTCATGGACATACCCTTCCATAATGTCATCCTCATATACTTCATGTAAATCTGATTTTTCTTCTCCATTTTTCTACAACATGCCATCATTAGAAATCAATGAATCATCATTAAATATCAAAGGATTTTTACCTTCCAACTCGTGCTTCATGGCTTCCTTCTCTTCCCTAGGCTCACGCTTCAAGATTTCATCAAAACCTTGGCGCTCCATGTTGTTGTTTTAAAAATCAGTCACGGGCTCATCCTTAGGGAAAATGATAGGTATTTTTGCCTCTTTTTTTGGAGATTCTGTTACATCAAAAACCCTTTTTGGTTCTTCATTTAGCAACACCTCTTCATGTCCTTCAACATGGTCTTCTTGGGACTCCAAATCCTCAAAGCCCTCTTGCATAGCTCATGTCCTAGAATCTTCCCTTGCTTACTTTTTACTTTTTCTTTTTCCTCATACCATGTAGTGTAGCTCATGACCTAGGCTTGAAGGCCTTGATCTTCCCTTGCTTACTCCCATGAACTCAGAAAATGACATGGCATCACAAATCTTCTCTTTGAGAAGAACCCTATACTCCTTATACCATGTAGCAATGTTGTCCGCTTTGGATGGCTGAGTATTATTGACTTCCTTTGAAGAGCTCCTTCCACCATTCAGATCTTAAATGGTATGGATCAGCTGAGCCATTTTATTGGCCAATGTTTCTTGCGCTGGGACAAGCCTTTCAAATCTACCATTACCCAAAATTCTATTTGCCATTTTATCTTCTTGCAAGGTAACCATTAGGCTGGGAAGACCGAAGCTCTAATACCACTGTAATGTCCCTTCCAGGCTCTAATTTGAGGAATTTGGATTTTTTTCCAAAACCTTAATGGAACATTGCTGAAACCAACCACATGAGAAAACCTGATTTTTATGACAACAAACTGATTTTATGCAAAAAAATTAGGGCAGCGACCTATTTTAGGTCCACAAAACCCTAAGCGACCTAGGTAGAATTCAAATTTTAGCCTTTCCCACACACAAATCTTCAAAAATACATCAACATGAAACACTTGATGAATTCATGCAAAATAAATGCTTCAACAATAAATTACAAACTGCTAGAATTAATTATTGCTCAAAAACAGCTGAAACTTCAAAATTCCATATCTTCATAAATACTTGGAGATAAAATGCAAATCATAGCTCAAATTGACCACAAAAATATCAGCTATCTAATAAAATTAGAATCAGATTTTTCCAACCACAAAAACTTACTGAAAAGTGATCTTGAAATCTCCAAATGGGTAGATCAAGCTAGAAATGAATGTGGCAGCCCCAAAACTAGTGTGCCCTAGCTGAAATATGTGCCCTAGCACTAATAAAATACCTTTTCGTTTTGAAATTTTGAATTTTAAAGCTCTCAATGTGACTCCCGGATGAAGTCATCAATGCAACAAATGAGGGTTTCCATCCCCAAGTGTTGTGACTATTGAGGGTTTTCATCCCCAATAGGATCCAATGAGGGTTTTCATCCTCAAAGGGTGAAAATGAAAGCTCAATGCTCCAATTTCCAAAAGAGAAGTATATAATTCACAAGATGATGATTACAATGAGCCCCAACATTTGCTTTTATAGCCTTTTCTTTCCTTTCTTTGTGGAGTGTTCCATGTAGGCCTCTTTATTTATTTTTTAACATTTGCTTTTCCCTCTTAAAGAGGGACGACCTCTCCCTTTTAGCCGACTGAAAATAATGAAAATAGGCTAAGGGTCTTTTTTCTACTTTAGTATTTAAAAATACCTTTTATTTTAATAATAATATTATTAAGTTGTCCCAAAATGAAGAATTGGCCTGGCGGGCCCAACTCAAAATAGTATTAATTATTTTTAATTACCTTAATGAAGGTGAAGATAGAAGTTCCTTTTTCGCTTTTTCATTCACCTACTCGAATCACTCCAAGCCATAATTAGTCATTAAATAAAAAGAAAATTACTTGCAATAATGGCAAAGTTCACCTCCCTTACTTCCTTCCTCGAAGCCCACGGAAGGTGGACTGGGCCCAAGGCCTTTATAGTGACTACCGTGGAAAAGGGGACATTACAAGTTGTCAATCATTCATTCGACCCACAATCCACCTTGCCATCAAAGTCCCCTCATAAGGACCATGGAGACCCTTTCATGGAAGTTAGGGCACTGATGTCCCTAGCACAAAATATGTGCTTCATAGGAAAGCTCAAATTTATAGACCTAAAATCATGTGTATTTTAGGAACCAAGTTGGTAAGAGCAAAAGTTGAAGAATTGTTGAATCACCATAGAAGCTATGGTCTCATTTGGTTAAAGATGTAGTTGTCCAATCCAGAGGGCTTGTTCCAATGTGGAATCCAAATAATCTTCTTTGTTCTCCTCTAGCATATGAGAAAAAATTGGTTGGTAGTTTTACTCAAAATCTACAAGGCGGCCTTCAAGTTTATTTTTATCAATGTCTGAACTCAAATTCCTTGGTCGTTAAGACAACAGTTTGGGCTGATCCGAGAATCTTCATAGGTTCCTTGGGAGAAATGGGTTTTATCCTTTCAAGGGGCTTCAACTCCATCCTTTACAATGATGAGAAGTTTGGTGGCATCTCCAAAGAAACCTAATCCTAACAAGATTTCAAAAAAAATGTGCAACACTTGGCACCTTAGAACGTCAAACCTAAACTAGGAAAAATCGCATAGAATAACAAGAGGAAAGACTTCTCAGCCATTGCCAAGAAATTATATAGGTTCCTTCTCTCCCCAACCTAGCAGGAAAAAGAAGCATGCATAGAATCAAATATCATTAAAGAATTAGGCATCGACCATGTCCACATCCATCCTAACAAAAAGCCCCCTCCGCCAACCCCTTAAAGTTGGAACTCATGTGGCTCCACGACCACTATCTCTATGATATGAAAGTCTCCTAATGGAGAGATTGCACCAAGGTTGCAATGTCAATAATGTTCCATCTCTTCCAAAATCTTACGATTCATCAAAGGCTACCTAAAGGACTAGAACAAGTCCTTCAATATTTTCAAAGAAAAGTTGAGGTTGGAAGCTTTTTTAGAGGCTTTCAACATAAGTGGCAACAAAATATCTCAGAAGGGGAGACAAATTTGAAAGAAAATTAGAATATATCTACATAAAAATAGAGATCTTTAGTCAACAAGATTTGTAGGAGACTTGGCTAGATGTTGGTGATTGTAGTACTCACTTCTTCCACTAGTAGACCCTCTCACATGAGCATGCCAACTAGATTTCAAGTATCCATTTGGATGGGTTTTTCAGCCTATAGAGCTAAAGGACATCCGAACTAAGGAGGCTAACTTTGTAATGTCCCCTTTTCTAAAATAAAATAATTAATAATGTTTTAAGTTGGGCCCGGTCATTTCCAAATCTTGAGTAACTTAATTATATCATTAAAATAAAAGCTATTTTTAAATACTTAAAAGTATTTAGCTTATTCATTATTGTATGTCAGCTAAAGGGATGAAAAGGAAGGCACTTTAGAATAAAGTGAAAACATAAAAGGAGAAAAGAATAAAAGATTAATTTATTTTTGTTAAAGTGGCCGACCCAAGGTGAAGAAAGAAACTAGAGGAAAAAACCAATAATTAAATCAAATTAATTCTCCAAGTAGGACGACCCCTTTTTGGAGATTGTTCTAGAGGTTTGTGCCATCATTTGTGTATAAAAGGAGGTCGCTTGGCTTGAGTGAGGATCATCTATTCCTTATCATAATTTTCATGAGGTTTTTGGGTTGCCGCTCATTCCTTTCCACTTGAGAACAAAAACCCTTTTATGGGGCTGCGAGTGAGGACAAAAACTCTCCTTCCCTAATTGAAGGACAAAAAACCTTCAATCATTGAGGATTCTCCATTTAGGGGTTTCCATTGGGATTTAGTAAATTGATTCAGTGATTTCAGCGAGGGTTATTGTGATAAAGGGTTGTTAGGGCATTTTTGGGAGTTTTCAGACCCTCTCCAAGGGTGGTGCCCCATCCTAAGGTGAAATTTGTTGGCTTATAGGGCACGGCAACTCACTTTCTATTGGTAATTGGGTTCCTCATATTTTTAGAGGTTGATTGCACTTTTCGGACTTGTATTTGAGCTTTAGAATCGTCATTTCTAGCCATATTTGTGAAGTGTATTTGCTGTTGTCATTCATTTATTCCAGCTGGTCCAAAAATACAAAAAATATATTTTTCTGGTGGGCTCTTATCTTATAATTGTTCCAGCTCATGAATAAAATATTTTGAAGGGTTTCTATGTTTATTTCTAGTTGTTTTGTGTATGTGAGCTGCCATAAATTAATAAAAATTAGTCACTACTAGGGTTTGAAAATCTATTTCAGTTTGCTATCATTAGGGTCTTCTACAAATTCTGTATCTTTCATATTTGAGCCCGAAAGGGACATACAATGGTATCAGACCACTTGATTTTACCAGCCTATGATTCAGAAGGAGAAGATGAAATGGCAGACATAATTTTTGATGATGTTAGGTTTGAGAGGTTTGCCTAGGGGCAAGAGGGATTGGCTAATATGATCACAGAGGTGATCCATACCATGCAACATCTGAATGAAGGAAGCTCTTCAAGGGAAAACAATAAAATCTAGCCACCACAAACTCTGAGTGGTTCTTGATCTAAGTCATTCCATCCTACTTTCCTTCCAAAAGAAGAAACCATTTTGGTGAGGGAAACTCAACCCTCCATAGTGGATGACATTGCTTCCAGCTACGCTGAATATAGAGCCCTTCCAATTGAGATCCGGAAAGAACTACCACTTGCCAACTTCATGGAATTAAAGAAAGATCGAGTTGGAATTGGACCAAGACCTAAACCACGAGCTACACAAGGAGACTTGTAGCATGTCTTGAGGAAGGAGGGGGAAAGATTTTCCAAATGGTAATGGTGGAGCAAGAAGAACAATCAAAGTTGTTGGACATTGAGAAGGAGCAGCCCATGGAAGCCCTAGAAGCACCTATCACTCTTCCAAAGATTGATTCATTACCCTATGAGGTGGATTTTCATGACAACTCTGGGACGATACTTGACACGAGCAATAGTGTGAAGGAAAATATACTCCTACTTCAGCCCAAGAAGGTGAGCATTCTAATGACATCCCAACAAAAACTCATCCTGCAAAAGAAGGTAAACATTCAAAGGACAACCAAAGGTATGAAAAGAATGTTTCTAAAATGTGGCATGGAGCTGAAGTTTTTGATAAGTATCTTCAAGGTAGTGCATTGAATAAGAATAGCAATCCTTGTATTGAAAAGAAATATGTTGGGAGTATTATCCAAATCATAGAAATTCAGTGGTTACAGCCCAAGGGACATATGCAAAGTCAAAAGACAAGTCACTCCACATCCAGAAGTGTTCTACACACAACTAAAGGGGGCAACCTAGGACAGTGAAATATCCCTTTTAGGATATCTCTTTAAAACTCATAAATTTATCAAAAACCTGCGAACTGAAACTCTAATTTTTCCAAGACAGCAAGGTACAAAAATCTAAAACAAAATATATCTTCCAAAATAACTACTTCCAACAATACCCAAAAGCTTCAAAATATGTAGAAAAAATATAAAGAACTGAGAAATAATTTTGAATGGCCAACACTAAATTTATTTTATTAATTTTATGACAACAAATGAGGGAAAAGCATAGTTGACCGTAAACTCCAAGATATCAATAGAAAATGACAAGAATATTTTTTTATGGCATAAATATGACAAGAATAAGCTTCAGTCTGAAATCTCCGAAAACGGGCCACGAAAACCCTTCCAAAATGCTTGCTGAATTTCCCAAGTAGGTCGCTCAACTTGTAGGAGACACCCCGGCAGCCCCAAATCTGAAAAATAAATGAAACCCTTGTTGAATAATGGTTGTCCTCCTCTAAATCTGAATTTCTTGATTACTCTCTAAATCTGATCCAAAAATCTAAATAGCAAGCTACGAATATGGAGTGGAAAACCCTCACCGAAGAATGTTCTACCAACCAGGGATGGATCTCTCACAACTGAAGCGAGGGGTCCTGCAAAATCTGACCTCCACAAGCAATAAGGTTGAAAATAGCAATAGTTGAATGTTTGAATGATCTCGAAAAGACCTCAAGGGGATATATATATAACCTTTTTCCTCCAATAAACCCCAAATCGACCCCCTTTGAGTATTTTCTCATAAACATAAATATAACTTAAGTGACTTTATTGTGTACATGCTAAAAAAATACACTTAAGTTGTCCCAATGAAGAAATAGAACATAAAGTACCACCTAGTCGCCCAACACTTAAGTCAATGATGAAATATAACATAAAGTGAAGGTGGTATCAAAATAAACCCATACCCAATAGCCTCTAACGTCTATAACCTCTTGGGTATGACCAAAGCTAAAAAAAATAAGCATGTAGGCCTCTAGCATAGTAATGGGGACATTAGAATCCTCCCTTCCTAAAATTTGCTTGCCCACAAGCAAATGCAAAACCAGGATGTTATAAAATCTGCTCACCCTCCCAAGTAGCATCCTCAAGTTGCAAATCCTTCCACCACACTAAATATTTGGTCATAAACATGTTTCTGAGCTTCCTTTGCCTCATTTCAATGATAGGTTGTGGCTTTAAGACCAGCTTTCCCTCATCGTCCAAAGGTGGCAAATATGTAGAAGGCACAATATGTTGTCCAGGTGCCCTTTTGAGGCATAAAACATGAAAGACATTGTGGATCCTGCTCTGTTTTGAAAGCTCCAACTCATATGCAACTGCTCCAACCCTCTTGGTGTCTCCAAATTTTACCCTAAAATATGAGACTACCCCATGTTTAAAAAAATTCGTTCTTTTAAAATAACAGGTCTTTTTGTGTTTTTATTGCCAGAAGATGTCTGTATTACATTAAGATATTCCCAGTGAATCATATGAGCCAATTTCGACAAATACCCAGATGTTGAAACTCATTTTATCCCTTCGCCAAGTTTTCTCTGTGGGAAATTTTTATTTAATTATTTATTAAATAAATAATGCCCCCGTTTGAAGTAAATTGTGCTCCGGTTGAATCCTGTTGAAGTTTTGCATGCCAGTT